>OZ004700.1:33240105-33879370 GCA_963924545.1 Pogonocherus hispidulus | reverse complement strand
TAATATTAATATTAACAGTACAATTTAAACAACTTGTAAAATTAATTCCTTCCACAATTCTAGCATTATCTGTAGTGGAAGAAGACAATGATAACGAGGAATGAGCAGAAACAACCTCATTTCTAGCTGACGGAGAAATATTTGTTATTGTTGATTGCTCTGCAAACAGAATTCTTCTTTCGGGCAACAGAATTCTTAGTTTCCAAAGCATCTTCGATGTATGCTTCAGCCACGGTAGATGATTTCCATCCCCCATGCCGCTTAATTGTTGTCAAATTAGCTTCAGCATTGGCAAGTAAACTCGCTGAAGAACGGCGAAAACAGTGTTCAGTATAGAGAGTTGAATTTGAAAGTTTTAGAAATTTTGATACAGGTTCAGGAATTTTTCCAATCGTATTATCTCCAACAGGGTTTCTAGTATACTTGCGTTTCATGTATTTCAGAAAAACCTCCGATGGCCGACATTTGACGGACAAAGGGCGATGTATTGTTTATAAAAATCCAAATAAAATGTGTCAACAATTATGAAACTTCGTGAAATATTGGTTTTGGTATCTGATATCTTAATCATTAATGTAGTGCCCATATCTTCTACGTTGTCTAGACTCAAGTGACAAAGCTCCTCTCTGCGGCAAGCACCAAATTGGCTTTTTGGGTTGGTACCCTTCAGCTTGACGCTTTAAATACGCTAAGAGTCTATAGTGGTTCCTGATATCTACATCTCTATGCAGACGTAGCACAGTTTTGATCATCAAATAATCCGACCATAGAGATAAACATTTCCATACCTTCGATTTCTTTTCAAAATATACCAAAAAACACATTTTCAGTATATTTTACATCCATATTTTTTTCTTACCACCACTTTACAAACTTGTTGTAAGCAACTTCATATTGTATTTTTGACTTCCTCGGCAGCAAATCTAAAGTAGTTCGATTAGCTGCCTCGTTTATATGATTAAAAGCTTAGATGCAAGCGTCGTATTCTTGAATACTTTCTTGCATTTCTAAATCTCGAACTGACAATCTTAAAATACTTTGCTACGTCACATAAACAACTAAGCCAAAACAATGGTTGTTACGTTTGGTTAATCTGTGTGAACTTCGATAATTTTGTACATCTACTATGTAATTGGAAACTATCTGCTCCCGTTTATTAAACATTTTAATTCCTTTACTGTGTTGTTGTTTTTTTAATACGTTTAATACATTTAAGCCACTCATGTGAATTGCCGAATTCGCTTCGCTGATTCTGCAAACCTTCATATGCGTGCCTTAAAAATGCAATTTTAACATTTATATCATAAATAGCTATTAATTTTTTTGTTTTGATATAATTCGAAATATCATTTGTAATATTACAGAATTTTATATCAAACTAGAAAACCATTAATGAAATTTCGTTAATTTGTCATATATTTATTTTTATTGTATATTGTAAAGTGGTGTTGTAGGGCAAACTTTAGAAGTTTTCCATGATGCTACACTTTTAATCATTATTTTGAATAGTTAAAGCAACAAGCTGTTTGAACTTTATTATTTTACAGGTGCTGTAATCCCAAAAGAAATAACAATGAATTCCCTTTATAATTTTCCGTTGAGGTTGTGCTTTCTAAGATAATGGGTAATGATACATTTTTTTTTAAATTTTGGTGGTTATTAAGTAGAATTTTGCTTTCCAGCGACATTTATCCCTTAGTATAATGAAATAAGTAAAGATCCGCAGATACTAAAAATTTTACAGCAAGATTGTTATCTTTAGGGAGGGTTTTTGTTTTTGGTCTGGAAAATACACACTGGAGTCATTAATTTCACCCATGCATTTAGATATATCTCTTAGTACCTATATAATAATATGTGTGCAAAATATGAGAGCTTTATCTTTTGCTGAATATTTAGGAAGGTATTTTTTTGTTTCTGTTATTTAATGTTGACATATTTCCGAGACCAAGGCCAATCACCAATGCCAGGGAGAACTCCTAACATGGAAATTCTGTCAAACTCCCACTTTCGTAGCCGGCTATGGATCTATTACTTACCTATCATCTCGTAGACATCTTACCAACCCCGCGGAACATGTTGCCCCTTTTAGGAAGGTAAAAAGAGTCATATTTGAAGAATTAAGCTTTAGGCAATTACATCTCTGACAGTCATAAACCAACTATTTAAAAATTTAACTGGTAGATGCTAACGTAAATCTTTACTTCCACAAAAAAATTCAGATCGATGGGAATAGCCAGTGGTGTTTCATTTTTGCAACCCCTTTTCTAAAAAATATATATTACGCAACTGACTAACATTTAAAATAATACGATATTTCGATGACCCACCCATTTCTTTACACAAACGTATATTTGCATTTTTTTCACTGAACACACAGTTGCGGAGTAAATCGATATTTTATGAAACCATGTCATATCCTTTTCTAAAAAAAATAAGGTCTATAATGCCTATAATACACGTTATTAGAATTATCCTTACCTATAATAGCTGTAATTTTATTTTAAGGTATTAATTCGTTAAGAAAGGGCATGACATGGTTTCATAAAATATCGATTTACTAGTAACGGTGTGTTTTGTGAAAGTAAATATACTTTTTTCTAGGTGGGACATCGAAATCTCATCATATTATTTTAAACGTAAGTCAATTGTGTAACATATATTTTTTAGAAAAGGGGTTCCAAAGGTGCAAGTTGCACCTGATTTTTTTTGGCGAAATTAAGATTCATAGTACCATCTACCAAATAAAATATTAAAATAATTGGTTTATTACTGTCAGATATATAAATAATAAAAAAAAAATTAAGGTATTGTTATAAACTTATTTCCACATCTTCACCGTTTCCGAGATACAGGGTGTTAAATTTGAATTTAACACCCTGTATCTCGGGAACGGTTAAGATTTGGAAATAAGTTTGTAGCAAAGTCTCATTATTTTGACTGGTTCTACATGCTCCCTATATTTTCAGAATAAAACTGGGACACCCTGTATAATAAGTATTTATAATGCAATGTAGCACTCATAATCTTTAATGCAGTAGTAATTCTCTAATTTATCCCTTTTATTCTCGAACTATCGCCCAACAATTTAGGAAATATGAGGTTTACTAAACCCTGAACGCAACTCGAGAGCAAACTCGCAGTTTGAAAAGGTAGCATAGAAAACTAGCTAGGAATTTCCACCATAAACGTATTAAAGCAATAAATATTATCCATTCCTCTACAGGACGGCACGCATTATGTTCTAAATTAATTTACAATGAAATAACTCACTTCCACAAATTAATGCTTTAATTGTTGACTGCACCGAATGTGTCTAGTTCGTAATTTTACAACTTTGTAATTCATTGCCTTCGTAATTTATTTAGTGAAGTCGCGTACATCCGTGGGTACAGCTGTTGCACGGTCACGGAATAGACTGAATATATTAAATATTTTAGTATCGAGGTCTGATTAGCTAATCTCAATTGCTTTTTCTGTCAAAATGAACAATAAGAGAATATCAGAAGGTCGAAAATTTGGGAAGAAATTAGGGAAGTATTTTGGACAAAATTGCAAATGACATTTGAAATAATTGGCAAGAATGTTTTAACAAATTTCTTTATAAGTATCAATTCATTACAGTTAGATTACTACAAAAGTGCCATGGAAATGAATTTTAAACGATTTTTGCAAAAGTAACAAATGGCAAGAGGAAATTTAATAATTGAGGAATGACGGTCATTATATTGGTAGAGGTGAATATGTAAGCAAGCAAGCTCCCATATGTAATAATTATTAGTTTTCCATATACAAGGTGTCCCAGTTTTATACTGAAAAATAATGGGACTCAAAACGGCACTTGTATACTAGTAGTAAAATATTTTTATCCCCAAATCGCCACAGAATAATTTTCACCAGTTTTCACCTGTTGAGAGGAAATATACTAAGTCCGATTTTGCTATTGTACATGTCCGATGTCTTACTAGAACCTCAAGCCGGCTCAGCCGGCAGTACCCATGATACAACTTCTATCATGGGCAGTACCCAAGAAGAGAAGTTAGTCGATAGCCGTACAGCAACGAGACCGGTCCTACCTGTCGCCACAGCTGTCACTTGTATGAAGCATTTGGAAGTACGGAATAGTTTTCTAAGTTAGGAAGTAGAACTATTGCGCTGGTACCGATAGTTCTCCACCGCCAGTTAGAAGAGTTGCTGAGAGTTTAGTTGTATCATGCTGAGAACTAGCGAACAAGCCCCGGGAATCGAACCTTGGATATTATGTTAATCATACTTCTCTTTCCAGCTTTATTGTCGTCGGTCTACAAACTGAGGGAAGACACGCGAAGCCCCCATCCTTCATGTGGGAACTATAGCGTCATAGCTAATCATACCTCTCTTTTCAGCTTTACCGTTGCCGGTCTACGAGCTTAGGGAAGACCCGCCAAGCCCCCATCCTCTGTGTTCGAACTATAGCGTCATAGCTAATCATACCTCTCTTTCCAGCTTTACTGTCGCCAGCCTACGAGCTTAGGGAAGACACGTCAAGCCCCCATCCTTTGTGTCGGAACTATAGCGTCGTAGCTAATCATACCTCTCTTTCCAGCTTTCCTGTCTCCGGTCTACGAGCTTAGGGGAGACACATCAAGCCCCCTTCTTGTGGGAATTATAGCGTCGTAGCTAATACGTTAATAGAGTTTAGTTGTATCATGCTGAGAACTAGCGAAAAAGCCCCGGGAATCGAACCTTGGCTATTGTGTTAATCATACTTCTCTTTCCAGCTTTATTGTCGTCGGTCTACGAGCTGAGGGAAGACACGCCGAGCCCCCATCCTTCATGTGGGAACTATAGCGTCGTAGCTAATCATACCTCTCTTTTCAGCTTTACCTTTGCCGGTCTACGAGCTTAGGGAAGACCCGCCAAGCCCCCATTCTTTGTGTCGGAACTATAGCGTCGTAGCTAATCATACCTCTCTTTCCAGCTTTCCTGTCTCCGGTCTACGAGCTTAGGGAAGACACATCAAGCCCCCATCCTTCTTGTGGGAATTATAGCGTCGTAGCTAATACGTTAATAGAGTTTAGTTGTATCGTGCTGAGAACTAGTGAACAAGCCCCGGGAATCGAACAATAGCTATTGTGTTAATCATACTTCTCTTTCCAGCTTTATTGTCGTCGGTCTACGAGCTGAGGTGAAGACACGCCGAACCCCCGCCCTTCATGTGGGAACTATAGCGTCGTAGCTAATCATACCTCTCTTTTCAGCTTTACCGTTGCCGGTCTACGAGCTTAGGGAAGACCCGCCAGGACCCCATCCTTTGTGTCCGAACTATAGCGTCGTAGCTAATCATACCTCTCTTTCCAGCTTTACTGTCGCCAGCCTACGAGCTTAGGGAAGACACGTCAAGCCCTCATCCTTTGTGTCGGAACTATAGCGTCGTAGCTAATCATACCTCTCTTTCCAGCTTTCCTGTCTCCGGTCTACGTGCTTAGGGAAGACACATCAAGCCCCCATCCTTCTTGTGGGAATTATAGCGTCGTAGCTAATACATTAATAGAGTTTAGTTGTATCATGCTGAGAACTAGCGAACAAGCCCCGGGAATCGAACAATAGCTATTGTGTTAATCATACTTCTCTTTCCAGCTTTATTGTCGTCGGTCTACGAGCTGAGGGAAGACACGCCGAGCCCCCATCCTTCATGTGGGAACTATAGCGTCGTAGCTAATCATACCTCTCTTTCCAGCTTTACTGTCGCCAGCCTACGAGCTTAGGGAAGTCACGTCAAGCCCCCATCTTTTGTGTCGGAACTTTAACGTCGTAGCTAATCATACCTCTCTTTTCAGCTTTACCGTTGCCGGTCTACTACCTTAGGGAAAACCCGCCAAACCCCCATCCTCTGTGTCCGAACTATAGCGTCGTAGCTAATCATACCTCTCTTTCCAGCTTTACTGTCGCCAGCATACGAGCTTAGGGAAGACACATCAAGCCCCCAACCTTTGTGTAGGAACTATAGCGTCGTAGCTAATCATACCTCTCTTTTCAGCTTTAGCGTTGCCGGTCTACGAGCTTAGGGAAGACACGTCAAGCTCCCATCCTTTGTGTCGGAACTATAGCGTCGTAGCTAATCATACCTCTTTTTTCAGCTTTACCATTGCCGGTCTACGAGCTTAGGGAAGACCCGCCAAGCCCCCATCCTCTGTGTCCGAACTATAGCGTCGTAGCTAATCATACCTCTCTTCCCAGCTTTACTGTCGCCAGCCTACGAGCTTAGGGAAGATACGTCGAGCCCCCATCCTTCTTGTGGGAATAATGGCGTCGTAGCTAAATCATAGCCCTCTTTCCAACTTTACTATCGCCGGTCTACGAGCTTAGGGAAGATACGTCGAGCCCCCATCCTTCGTGTTGGATCTATGGCGTCGTAGTAATCATACCCCTCTTTCCAACTTTGCTGTCACTGATCTACGAGTTTAGGGAAAACACGTCGAATACCCATCTTTCGTGTAACTTAACAGCATTTGGCTTTAGATTTTTTAATTAGACAATGTCTAATTTATGTGGTGTTTTATTTAGTGTTAATTAATTAAATTTAATAAGGAAACTTAAGTTAATCCACATACAACTTGATAAAACATGCAACACTTGATTCAAAATATTTGTGTATATATCATCGAATATATAGCTATTTATATTAAATACTAATTAGAAATTGTGGTCATTTAAATTATAGTGCGAGATGTGAAAATGAAATATGGAAAATACTTAATTAAATGTGAGTATTTTTGAAAAATATGGAATCTGAGTGGATAAGAATTCTAACAGTTTACAAAATTTATAAATAAATAATATCAAGCTGACGTAGTTCGCCCGGATTGTAAGTAAAAGAATAAAAATAATACAAGTTGTATACCGAATACACTGTTCTTATAATTAATTGCCTACATCCGAAAAGTTTAGTTTTGTTTTTGGCCCCTAATCTTCAATTTCCAGTTCCAGGAAGTTTGTAGTTGTTACTTTACTTATCTGGTAGCGGTTGGTTCAGATTCATTGATTTTCCCGTATTCTGTAGTTTTAAACTAACTAATTAGCAATAAGAAGAAAGCGTCTGTTTCGAAAACAATGTCACTGGTTTAACAGATAACAAATAGGGGATCAGTTTATTGGCAACAGGACTGAAGGAATTACTTATCTACTTGTGCTTGATTCATCTAAGAGTTAATGCAATTTGATGATAAATACAGCAAAACTTCACATAACAGGGAATTTAAGCCTTGTCTTGCAGTATTCTGTTTAGTTAAGGCCTTTATAAAATAAGGAATATAACAGTAATGTTGGTTACGTATCATTTTATAAGGGGATCTTTCGAATCGTATTAGGTATAATAGGACGAATACGGTATGATTCGGAATAATCATAAAAAAATTGAGGACATTACTTAGTATTCATTAAAATAAGATTCATAATAAATGAGTAAATGTATAATTAATCTGTTAAATTATATGACATTCATTCTAAAGAATTTAAAAGTACTAGAAACTAAAAAACATTTATATGCAAACTAAAAATTCAGGTATTTAATAAGCTCAGAATTAAATTTAAAAACGTTTACCCATTATATCTATACAATCCTAGCAACTGTTGTTCTGCTGTTTTTGAAGTAGTATTGTGTTTGTTGTGTTTTTAATTATTAAATAAATCATATGGGTGTCCCATTTTATGCTGAAAAAATTCGGGAGCATGTAGAGCAAGTAAAAGTAATGGGACTTTGTTATATAACTTATTTCCAAATCCGTACCATTTCTGAGGTACAGGGTGTTGAAGTTTTAAAAAAAAATTATTTTTTTACTTATATCTCTTACAGTAATAAACCAATTGTTTTCAAATTTTATTTGGTAAATCCTACTATGAATCTTTATTTCTACAAACAGTTTAAGCTCAATGGGAATAGCCAGTGGCGTGCAACTTGTACTCTCGGACACCTTTTCTAAAAAATAAATGTTACGCCACTGACTAACGTATAAAATAGTATAATATTTCGATGTCACATCCATTTCTCTACAGAAAAGTAATCTTTAATTTTTTTCATAAAATGCACCGTTACGGAGTAAATCGACAGTTTATGAAACCATGTCACGTTTTTTTCCTAATAAAATAATTGCCAATTTATGCAATGAACTTTAGATAAGCTAGGGATGTGCAATTTCACTAGCTTAAGTTCACTGACATTACTCCAGTAGCTCAGGGAGATTTATGATACTAGGGCGTAGTATTCGTAGGACTGCTTTGAGGGTTGACCATTTATTTGGGCACCAGTATAATTTTTAGACATACCTAAGAGACAAAAAAGAAACAACTATATAAAATGTAGTTGAATACAATATAATCAATAAAACAAAGATAATGACAACTGAATAAGTGAAGTTACTATTGAACAATAATAATTAATTATTAACTATTATTAATTAATTATTAGTTAATTTTATTAACATTAATTTTTTTCATAAAACACACCATGTCATGTCCTTTCCTAACAAAATAATAGCTTAAAATAAAATTATATCGATACAATTTTATTTTAAGGTATTATTTTGTTAGGAAAGGACATGATATGATTTCCTAAAGTATCGATTCACTCCATAACGATGTGTTTTGTGAAAAAAATGAAAGAATACTTTTTTGTGGAGAAATTGTGGGACATACAAATATCGTAATATTTTAACCGTTAGTCAGTGGCGTAACATTTATTTTTTAGAAAAGTTGTCCGAGAGGGCCCATGGAGCTGAAACTGTTTGTGGAAGTAAAGATTTATAGTGGAATTTCCCAAATAAAATTTGAAAACAATTGGTTTATTACTGTAAGAGATATAAATAAAAACAGAATTTCTTTTTCAACTCAACACCCTGTATCTCAGAAACAGTACGAATTTGGAAATAAGTTTATTTAGCAAAGTCCCATTATTTTTACTGGCTCTACATGTTCCTGAATTTTTTCAGCATAAAAGTGGGACACCCTGTATAATAAAATAAAATACCTACTAACAAATTTTGTTAGTAATTTTGTGTATTGTGTATCATTTAAAACATTGATATTGAATATCGTGTGCAATATGAGAATTTGTCTCGTTTGCGTTCTAATAGAAGAAATGTAGATAGAAATAAAAGTTTATCGATTAACAACTTAATTTTTGAAGACTTTTATTTATCCCAAATATACAAAATAATATTGTGGATACAAATTTTTTATTTATACCCCATTATTTTAACGGGGTATAAGTAGATACCCTATAATTTGAATTTATTTCTATAATTTTGAAAAACAATAATTGGTTTAACAATATTTATTTATAAGTGGAATACTAGTAGTGGAATTGCGTAACAATAGTTCCGCAATGCAAAGTCAACTGCTTTTAACTTTACAATACATTTTCAAACAGTGACGATGTGCCCCCAAAAGTTTCCAAACCGATTTCAGTAAACGATTTTAGGACCTAAAACCGCGTGAGAATTTAAATCAAACTATAACTCTGTAAGCTCCTTTTCTAGGTTTAAATTGAATCGGTTACTTATAGAAGAAATATATTCAGATGTGTTTCCAATTCTTTTAATTGTAAACAAACTTTCACTCTCCCACACAATTTTCAGACTTTCAAGCTAATGTTTTACCCTCTAGTTGATTTAAACTAATAGTCTAATGGGATAATTACCTTTTCAATACTGATTTTCTTTTCGAACAAACATGTATAAAACGCAGAATTGGCACTACTTAATTTTTCGTTTTGCTTCAAAGCTGTAAAATAATGAATTAATAAATTCATTATATTTTTTTATTAACATATATTAATTCAGAAGGTAATCTTTTGTCAAAAATAAAAGTCATTAACCGACGCGACCTATGGAACATTTGGGAACAATTTTTGAAATGCAAATGAGATCCGTATAACTCTCTTTCGCGTAATGAAATCCCTTTTCAATTAAGCCTTAGAGTCTTAATGAATTTATTAGAATGTCCAAACCTAATTAACGTGGGCGGTTACCTAACTAACTCTGCCTCTGGATATTGACCACCACTCATTCTCTTCAAACATAGTCATATATTCTCGTGCGGATTCCGTCAAAGTTTGCCATATCTATTTCCTCAATTTACCGCAGACGTCAAAATCCATTAAAGTGGATAGACAGTTAAATTTATCTTCTGCGTGTTCTGGGCATCGACCTGAATCCGTCCATACTTGTTTAAATTATTAAATCCTTCTCACGAACCAGATAGTGATGGTTTTTTATTGTGAAATGGAGAAATTAATATTATATGAACACTAAGAGAAAGGTTAGGTAATACTAGTATTTAGTTTACTTTATCAAATGCCAAATTGGAAGTTTCTGTAGAAGCAGAAATAAAATTGTGTAAGTACTTTCATTTTATTTTATCTTTGATATTAGCTGTCAAATCTCTTGTTCAAATAAATCGACCGCAGCCCTATAGTAACAATAAACGGAATGAACAGTAAAATGTTTGTAGTTATAACTTATAACCAAATCTTTATTAAGAGCAGAACTGAAATTTCTTTATCTGATTTGATATTTTATATCAGTTACTAAATCTGCTGTTAATATAAACCAACTAAAGTAAACCTAAGAACAATTAAAAGGAAATGAACTGTAAAATATGATATTAATATTTTACGATATTCAAAGTTGCTTCCTATTTACTTACCTAGAAAGTCAAAGCCAGAATTAAGCAAAGTGCAATGACCGGAATAAGAGTAGATCTGTGTTGTCACATTTATTTCTAAAGTATTCTTATTTAAAACAGGAAACGCATTAATTACCTTAGTTACCCATTTTTTTACTCGTCTTTAATGTCCCTTATCCCTATTATACTTTATTAAAGCAAACACAATGTTTAATTTGTGTTTTACTTAATAATATCAATGAATTTCTGAATATGTGGCAACTGCAAAATCGTAAAGTTGACGACAAGCTGTTCATCCTTATTTAACATAAATATTCTTGCATTTACGCTTTCTTTTCTCTGAGCTTCAACGACTTGATTGGTCGAATCAGGAACCAACAAGCGACTGCGCTCTAGGTAGTAGGGAAACAGTGGCGTGATGTTGGGTTATTTCGCGCGCGTTTCTTAACGGTAAAAATTTGTGGTAAAACTTTCAATGTATTTATTCTTTGTGTCAGTGTTTATACTTATTTGTGTTAGTTAAAAAAGTGGAAGTGCATATACTAGAAGTATTCTATAGAATAGTATACGAGTATATATTAACTGAAATATGCTCAATGGTAAAACAGAATACGCACGCCCATGCATCACCGCATTTTACCAGATCGGCGAGGTCATTCCACTTTGCTTAATTTTGGTTTTTACTGTAGTTTAGCTAAAAATGCTGTAAGAACTGTGGATGTAAAGGTTTGTTTCTTTATCTAAATACCTAGTATAATAATATATTTTGGTAGAATAAAATAACTAGAAAGCAAGCATACCGACATCCGAAAAATGAAATAAATCTTCCAACAGGATCTCAGAACAAGGAATAAAAATAAGTAAGTGATGTGTATAAATCCAATTATAAGCCAGAAAAATGTATTAATCATTCAAAGCTAAAGCTGCGGATAAATTATAAGATACGATAGTTTTCATTGACGAATGTACAAAATGTCTGGACATTTTCCGATTAAGTTTTTTCATTAAAAAATAACTTCAAACTGGTTTTTTCTGCAAATGGGGGCATTTTAATTTTTACACTTGTTTAGATGATTTAGACACTATTTTTAGACTCAATGGACATTGGGTACCTATTAGATTTTGGAAAATGTATTTATTTACTACTTATTTATTTATATAGTCTTAAACTTTGCCTAGTTACTATCTGTCTTAAGTTTTGGCTCCCCACTTTAAAAATCTGACAACAAAGAAAGATAAGTACAAAAAACTGAAAAATATAATATGATCCCAGCATGATTCAAAATGGCGGTATTCTGTTGTTTTGATAGAGATGTTATTTTATTGTAAAAAAATAGACATTTTACGTGTTATTTACGGCTACCAAATTTCAATCCAATATCTGAATAGGTCTATCACCTTAACCCGATTTCATGGACTCCAAAATATTTATAAGGATCGTATACAGTGTGAAACAAATTCATGGTATACCCCTCTTCCCTCCCTTATTTTTTTGACACAATTTTCAAATTTAGCACGTCGGAAGTATTTATTTATTAAAGGCCACTTTTTGTCATATAAATTACCTTTTTTTAGCTTCCAGTTTCACCTGAAGTAATGTCAACATTCGATTTTTAAATGGAACACAATGAATCCAACGATATAATATAAGTGACATTTCAGTTGTCCAATTACTTTTTGGACTCTATTTTACTTTTGAATTTAGAGTGCTTTCTCCCTGTAATTTATATTCTGTTGGTCCCAGAGGTAAAATAAGGGTTTGGGTAGATTGCTTATTAATTATAGTTTCTAATAGTACCTAGCTTAGTACTAGTACTAATTTTAACACCCTACAAGTAGAGAAATTGAATGTTTTGACGCCAACTCTATTATGGTTGCTATGGTCTATTAGAATTAATCGGTAATGGTCAACGCACTCTAAATTCAAAAGTAAAATAGAAACCAGAAAGTGATTTGTCACTTATGTCACTTATAAGTGACATTATATAAATCAGCAGGTTTAAGCAAGCAGCGGGATTTTTTGAAACTTGAAACACCGCGTTGGACAACATTTTTAATTTTACTTCAATTATCGAATTTTTATCGGGTCTAGGAAACATTATTGCTGATACTGGATCACGCTACGCTGCCTTTGGTTTGACATATTTGTTTTAAATAGTAATAAAATTAGCTTGAATACGAAATATATTTTTGATATGTAGCTGCCAGTCTAACCATAAATTCTAATGTATTTGTGAGTAACCGTTTAATATATTTAGTTTTAATTATACTCTTTCCTTAGCCGTTGCAGAAATAATATGTTCCTATATGATATTAAAATATAGCTTCTATCTCGATTTTATTTATCTGCAGCAAAATAGAATTTATGGAGGACTCTAATACCATAAATAAAGAGCTGAGAAGAAGCTGACATATATCTGGACCTTTATTGCTTGAGAGGGTTCGCCAACTTTTTATTTAGTGTCATAATTTAAAAATATTAACACTTTATATTTTACAGCAGCCACAAGGGAAGAATTTATTGACTTTTTGGACGACGTGATCTAGAAAAACGCCTTTAACTTTTTAATAAAAATGACATTAGAATATATTACACATAATCCGGGATATTTGTCCCGGACATATTCAAATACACTCACTTCACTTCATGGGCGGAGACGTACGACGAAATGTATTATTGTTATTATTATTTTTTTAAATCCTTTAGTCCAGTTGACCGGCTCCCTGGCTCCGATTTTCAGGATCGGGCCCTGGTGACTATCAGCAGCTATTCCCCACATCCGTGGGGTGAATAACTACTAAGTCCGGGAATCGTGTGCCCTGAATAGCCGTAGGGAACGCACAATGACCGCCTTCTGCATTCTTTCAGATAGAAGATCTGCTGAATTTCGGCCTTACGGTATGATCTTTAGTTCCGAAAGCAGTGTATCTCTTGCTCCACCGAGGGCTCCTATAATCGGTACTACAAGCTTTACTGTATGTTCTGGATGGAGTCTGCGGAGTTCAAAGAGGTCTCAATATTTCGTCCGTTTCTCCTCCTCTTTCAAGGCAATCTTGATCTCGGCAGAAGCCGAGAACTCGATAATAAACATTCTCTTGAGCTGGTGGTCGAGGAGGACTACACCAGGCTTTTTGGCTCGAATCTGCCTGAGCGTGGGAAATAAGTAGTTTCAATAAATTCGGCACTTCTCATTACCCACAATTGACTCAATATCCCCCCGGAGCGTATGGCAGCAAACTCAGCAATCCATTTTTCCGGAAACACTTCATCAAGATATGTCCTTTTTTGTCGAGCATTTTGCACTGGGGCACCATCTTGTTGAAAATATATACTGATGTCAAATTGATGTCAAATGTAAGCATTGTCAAATTATAATAATAATAATAATAATATCTCTACCCCTCATTCTATAATAATAATAATAATAATAATAATAATAATAATATCTCTACCCCTCATTCTAATCACAAGGATTAGCCCGAAAGTCTGAGACTTTTGTGGGAGAGGGGGCGGCATATTATTATTTCGCGGGCCGCATTTGCGCCTCAGGAACGACTTACGTTGGTAGGCCCTAACCACCATCCAGTGCTGGAATGAGGGAAACCTGGAAAACCTCATTAGTTAGGGGGACAAGTCAAACATCAACTGATTTTAATCTCTCACATTAACACCAAGTTGACATTCTTTCCATCCTAGGCCATCGCCAGGATAGTTGCTAAGCCATCCCTGCGAATAAGCCTTGATCTACGAGCAAACAATTTAATGAAAAATTGTTGGCGGAATGGGAATTAGAACCCACGACCTCTGGGTTGAGCGATCGAGACGCTAAGCCCTGAGCCACCAGCCCGATCATTCTAATCACAATGATTAGCCCGAAAGTCTGAGACTTGTGTGGGAGAGGGGGAGGCATATTATTATTTCGCGGGCCGCATTTGCGCCTCAGGAACGACTTACGTTGGTAGGCTACTTATAGAAGACTCATCTGTCCAAATGATATTTTCTGTAAAATTAGGGTTGTGATTGCCCTCCTGAATAAACCAATTACAAAATTCTCAGCGTGTATTAAAATCTGTCGGGTACAAATGATGATTTATTCTGATCTTATAGGGCCGATTGTTATATGTTTTTTAAGTATTCTAAGGGTCGTATTCCGTTTAACATCAATATCTACTTCTATTTGTCTAGATCAGTGATTCCGTATCTTTTCTGGACCATCGTCTCTTTTAGAGGAGAACAACAATTTCACCGCCTTTATATGAATTATTAAAATATTGTTGCATATTATCTGTACCTAATGTATATGTTTATCCACGACCACTATATTAGGAAGGTTTAATACGTATGTTTTTCGTGGATTAGACGCCTTCTGTATTAGAAGAAATAATTATAAAAAAATATTAAGTATAATATAGTATATTGTTATATTAGGATTAAAAGTGCCACTTTTTTGGAAAACAAATTTTATATTTGCGAGGCGAATAGTAGCGTAGCCGAGCGGATGCAAAATTGCGAGACTAAAAAAGACCCTTTTAATCCGAATACATAACATATTATTTTTTCTCCAACCGCAATCCCCCATTTAATTATTAATTGGTGCTTTGAAATTATTGAATTATTTTATCGTTGTCAAGATTAAAAGTGTCAACTTTAGCTCCTAGGATCTAGGAGCTAAATTTCATCATTTTTTTTCCAATAAGAAAAATGTCAATCTTACAGACTCCTGACAGTAAAAAAATGTGATAGTTTTGTGACGGTTGGAGAAAAAATTTATATTATTTACTTATTTATTTGACTGCCTTAACGCCCCCCATTTGCCTCTGGATCCCCCACCGCCCCCATGGAAGGCTCCAGCGCCCATTGTGGGGGCGCTATCGCCCCCGTTGGTAATCACTGGTCTAGATGATGTATTAGGATTTTGTCTAACACACTGTAGAACATAATTTTCCTGCTCTTCCCTGCTGTAAATTTTGGTCCTTGGTTTAGTGTAAGATCCATAAGTATTCAAGTTCCATTTTAATTTTTCGAAAATTGCTGGGTTGTGGATACCTTAATATTTAATAAATGCATGTCAAACGTATTACGTTAATTTTACTACGTTCAAATTATAAATACCTACAATTGAAAATAGAGATCCCTTGCTAAATCTGCATTTTCATTTCTTGGATTAAAACATTTTGTTAAATTGTATTTGTCTTCATTTGAGTAACGAACCATTTTTGATTTGTGTTAATACGCTTCTAATAATGTTAAACGTCAAATTTGTTTTGAAAGCCTTGTCGGTCAGAAAATTTAAATATCGTTGGCACGAGTATTTTGAAAATTTTATATTTTCTGCAAATCTACACAAAAAATAAGTAAAGTATATATTTTTGGAATACATTATCAGCCCTCTTTCCGTTTTTGAAATATAACACAGGGTGTTCCATATAGAAGAAAACAAGTTATGGTCATATCACTAAAACTAAAAATATTATGACATTTGCATTTATGCCGTCGAATGTATGTCTAAAAAGTGCCTGTATTCAACCCGTTTTAAGATATCTTAAGGAAAACGAGAAAAGGGCACCAGTCGATATAGCCAAAAATTTAGAAATGCATATAGCTGGAAAACGGTAACATATAGAGAGATTCGATTTGCGCCATTGCTATTTTCTCGAAAAAAGACTCTAGACTCTTGTATCAGATTTGCTCTATCTATGACAGATTCGTAGTAATCAGGGTGTAATCAGTAATCCTTCAAAACCGACCAATTTAAACTACCCTGTACAGATAACTTCATTCTGAATATTTTATGGACACCGATGTTATTCAAACAGATCTAGATTTAGCAGAATGATCAATTTTTAACATATTATTATCTGTGATTCCTTGCAATAACACGTAAATTCTCATGAAAACCATCCATGTCCGAAATATAAACCACAAAGATAATATCCAGTTAAGCAATAGTTCGTTCTTTCCCGCTGCAGGTCTATCGAATAGATGGCCCTTTATTTGTTCAACTTTCACTCATATTCCTGCGCCCTTTGCAAAACCAAGATCGATACCTACGGAGAACGCCTCAAAAATTACGCTGAGAAGAAGGGAATGATGAGGAAATACTGCACAATCATATTAAAATCTGGTAAGACCCTTCGTAACGCCCGTCTGCGTAGTGGAGAGAGAAGGAGAATAATCCCCTACTTTATATTATTGTGGCATTCGTTTTCGTTGAGGTTTATAACTATCATTATAAAGTGTTACGCTAAGGAACATTCAGGAAATGAAGGGTATTATGAAGCAGATCAGGATCAAGGTGGAAAATACCATCAACTTTTCAACATTCTATTTTTATTTTCATTGTTATATTAGTCATAACCTCACATTAAAAAGAAAATCACTATTTAATATTGTGAAAAAAAGATATGATGATAAAATGATTGATGTGAAAACTGATGGTAAATTTAATCTGGTTATGGAGAGAATATATCTACCACATCTGGTGAGTGAGCTACCAGACCATAGTTAGCCCAACTCTAATGAAATTGTACTTGGTTGTCAAGAAGTATTTTTTGTAGTGAGCTCATTATTTGGTTTAGAAAATGTTACATTTCTCAACTGATCGATAAACAACTTAGTAAATAAAAACGAAATGGAACGGAAACTGTTATGAAACTGTAATTAACGTTATGTAAACTTCGTAGTATATATTTTTGACAGTAAAATTCTTGATATATCGTATATTGAGATATCTGACATTTTTTTAAAAAGGATATTATTTGAATTTGTAATTTCTACTAAGTGGTTTTTTAAACTTTCTCTATTTTAAAATCCGGTCTTCACATTCTCTGAATCTATGTCTTATTTTTTTATGCAAAAAAACGAGATGTACTATTAGCGATTTTTTCACAAAAATTTTAATGCCAGATTCTTAATCAGGAGCACCTAAAACCTAACTGTACCAAATTTGATGGTGCTCCTGATTAAGAAACTGGCATTAAAATTTTTGTGAAAAATCGCTAATAGTACATCTCGTTTTTTTGCATAAAAAAATAGGACGTAGTTGGCCATGACCAAACAAATGAAGCATGCCAGCTATGTACTTTTTTGGGACCTACCCAACAAAAAAAAGTTCATGGAAATCGGTTCATAAATAAAAATGTTACGGGGGTGGTTACACCTTAAGTGAGACACACTGTATATACGGTTACCATTTGTGGTAGTATCTCCCTCACTATTGTTATATATCCATCAAATCCTATATCAATGTTGAATTCGTGAGAGGACGTTCTATCCAAATCTGTAAAATTACACATGGAGTTCTATCAAAACATATAAGTTGTGGTAAACCTCTCCTTTTTTTTACATAAGTTCATAATAACAACATGTTTTTAATCAGTTGTTACTTACTGTTTCTTTAAATTGTGATATTTTTACTCTTGTTGTCTATTCTTCTGTTTTTATATTGTGTATTTTTAATACTGTTTTCAAACAGATGACATTTTTCGTTCACTCACCCTATATATGTTAGGTAGGTATCATAATAATGTCTAAATTAGTATTTTTGCTACTGTTTAATGTCCGGAACTTCGTATTTCTGTATTTTTGTAATGACTATAAAGTGTTCTTGATATTTCTTGGGTTCCGGGCACAAAAATTAAAGGAACCTTTAACGTACTGGGTTTTAGTCAGATGCTGAAAGATGTTCTGAGCAATAGATGAAACCTAACAAACCCCTGCAGGATTAGATAACTCCAGGAAGTAGTTATACGTCGAATGCCATAAAAATATACAAAATAATTTATTGTAATCAATCGTTAGAAGTATTAGAAGTTCTGCTTATCATTTTATTTTAAAACTTTCAGCAACAGGATCTGCCAACTATTTTATTTTAAATGAAATTGTGAATGTTATATTGGACATTTGAACTCTACTAGTTATTTTAGGAATACTTTTATAAAGTTTTCCATTCGGCAATGTTTCAGATATATCACTTTTTTAATTTGGTTTTATACCAAGACCTCAATTATATGTTGCAGTCCCTTTTGAATGGAAGGAACTATAATAACAGCACGATTAAAATGGCCTAAACTAAGAGCCTAATAACACCTATTAAGTTTTTTATTTTTGCTAAGTAATTTAGAGAGTGTGCTTTAATTACCTAAGAAGGAAATAGCAATCAACTTGGAAGAATGTTGGTCATAGACTTTGCTTTATTTCTGCTGTTATATGAAATGGAGTCTCGTATCTTTGATTTAATCCGACACAAAAAAAATCCAGGCAAATGACATCAGCAGATATGACAGGCCAACTTCATGGCATGTTAGTACAAGTTAGTAGTCACAACCTGTTAGTTAGCTATCGTTAATGTCTTGGGTAAAATTTCTCCTTAACAAATTTAAGGCCTTAACTTAGGACTTAACAAATGGCTGCAGCAGATAACTCAAAATAAATGGTGCTAATACAAAATGTTCTATAAATTTAAATATCTTCAAAATATTTCAATTTAGGTTTAGGGAAGTTTGAAGAAAGTCCTCCTAAAATAACTCTCCATAAATTTCATTGAAAATAATGAAATTAGGACTTGCGCTATACCAGGAAAAGCAGCTATCTTGGAAATATTGATACAGATGATCGTAAAACTATGCTTTTTAATGAGTCTATTGAATCTTTTAATATTAAACAAGTAATTAACTCGCCTACACGGATTACTAGAGATACAGCCACTTTACTTGATGTTATTTTGTTATCGAACTATACAGACTACCATAAGCCTGGTGTGATACATATTCCAGAGGAACAGTCTGATCATTCTTTAGTTTTCTGCTCCTTTATAAATGATAAAGTCTCTTATGATCATTGTTACATTAAATTAAGAAATTTGAAACGTATTGATAGAGAATTATTGCACGATTTGATGTTACTGACACCATTTCATGATATTTTTGAAATACAAGACATCACTGTAAAAGTTAGTTATTTTAATAATCTGATTCTATCAATCTATGACACTATTGCTCCAGTAAAATAAATTCTGATTAAAAAACCAAATACACCATGGTTAACTGAGAATGTTAATTCCCTTTTCTTTTGAATATTCCATGTTTACATCTTTGGAAAATAAATGTATTATTATTATTATTATTATTATTATTATTATTATTATTATTATTATTATTATAGAATGTAAGATTATTAATAAAACTTCTAGATAAAGCATTTAAAAAATTTAAATTATCAAAGAATCCAGTCCATTGGAACTATTATAAAAGCTTAAGAAATGAGACTAACATTGCTATAAGAAATGAGAAAAAGGCATACCTCCGAAGTTTTCAAAATAGTAACGGTATTAAACCTGTGTCGGGTATTAAACCGTTGCCTGTGTCGTTGAGAGCGCAGATGCCGCGGCACGCTTTTGATCTGAAAATGTCAAAATCCCGACAGCCACTGCAGTAACTGTTATATAATTCATTTAACTGTGCTTATAGCCGATAGCTTTTTTTAGGTATCTCTTGATACTGATGAATTCATAGCAAGGGTCAAATAAAAAAATCCATAGACGAACAACCGGTTGGAAAGTTGATGGAAGACACAACAGCTAGACAAGTTCAATTATTATTATAATTTATTGAATTATGATTCAAAATTTAATTGCTGTAGCTAACTAAACACCCCTGATAAAATTTATTTAATTTATAAAAGAAGGAAAATAACGTTTCATAAAGTTCTTTTTTACGACAAAATTTTGAAGTTGGCCTTGATACTACACTTTATATTATTTAGTGTTTTATTTATGTAATTTTATGTAATATTTAGTGTTTTATTTTTATTTCATTGGCGCCACTAATTTTTAATTTATTTTCAGAAGAATATTTGATGTATTCCACTTACATTCACGGAAATAGATTTGGTCTTGTAATCTGTGTACCATTGGGAAGTAGATAAACTGATTCCCATACGCTTTGCTGTTTGCAACTTCACCCTCTACTAAAATTTATTACGGCCCTGTTTTCTGAGGTTTCTATGTTAGAATTGCACGACAACTGTCTTTGAATCCTGCAACTATTCCTCTAGATGTCAAAGTGGGTGTACTAATAGTTATACAGGCATACGAGGAATTCCTTAACCCTCCTCATCTAGTTGACAGATCTTTACTTAGCGGTGACTGAAGTAGCACTTTATGTATGTTTGATGAATAATATTGAACAGAGCTATGTTCTACGTGGAAAATGAATGAAATGTGTTGTAAGACAAGTCAGCTAATGTACTGTAGCTTGGTGTTAATTGTGTTTATAACAGTTTTTGAATTTTGTAGTATTTTGTGCTCATATTTTATTTATATTTATTTATTCAACTAAAATATCCAACGATTTTTATAGCATCGAATGTATGTCTAAAAAGTGCATCTAGAATGTCCAAATGGTTTTAAGATATCTTGAAAGGGAAACGAGAAAGGGCAGAAGTCGGTTTCGCCAAAAATCGAGAAACGCCCTGTAGCTCTCAAACGGTAACAGATACAAAGATGCGGTTTGCGTCATTGTTATTTTCTCGAAAAAAGAACTCTAGACTCGTTTATCAGATTTGCTTTATCTGACAGATTCGCAGTAAGTCTTGAAAACCGACCAATTTGAACCACCCTGTACTTCCTGTATAACGGAAACTAATCAGTTATTTAATTTTTTTATTTAATACGTCGGTTGAAAATAACAAACTTTCATTCAGATGGGAAATCTAAGAAATTTTAATAAATTTGTTATGTGTAAAACCCTGTACATATGTTAATTATGTTTGGGCACTTAATATTCACTTTTACTGTAAAGTTTACAAATTTAAATTGTATTCTTTTACAGGAGGACTTTACCTGGCTCAAAATTACATATGACAGATGTACTTGTCACCGAAACCCCTAGTAGGTATGTATTATCATAGTTAAAATAAATAAACGATATTACCTACGTATCATAATTTTGGTATTCATCGGAATTATTTATAATACCAGTAGAAAATCTACAGAAGTATAATTGATGGTGTATTACTTCTTCTTGATTCATAAAGAACGAACATCACAAGTAATTCATTTGGGAGGAGGAAAAAGAATTTAAAATATCTTACATCATATAGATTTTTGTGTAACAAGTAAAGCATATCTATTAAACGAGTTAAAAATTGCATCCAATAAAATTATACGATCTGCCTTGTAGAAAACAGAAACGTCTGAGAATGTCGATATTTTATGTGTATTACAAGTTGACAGTAAACCTAAGTAACTCCGAAACTAATAAACTACTAATATGTAGGTGAAATATTAATTTAAGCCATATATAATCATTTTCTACCTATTGAAATCCATGGACATTTTTTACTACACCAGGTTTTCTAACACTGACGTGGTTTTTCACATAACACCAGAACACTATACTGCAATCGACGCGTGTTTCGCCAACCAAGTTGGCATCATCTGGAGATGATTAAAAAAGAGTTTGAGTTGAGTTTGAGGTGGTTAAAACTTCAGTTTTAATAATCCCTCAGATGGTGCCAACTTTGTTGGCGAAACCCGCATCGAGTGCAGTATAGCGTTTTGGTGTTATGTGGAAAACTACGTCAGTGTTACATCAATTTCTACAAAAAAACAAAAAAAAAATTCAATAATAAAATATTATCCCTTGGTGTAATTATAAAATATAGTGCATACAGGCTGAACCAAATTTGATTGCCACTACAGAGATCTCGGAAACTATTAGGGCTAGTAAGAAGGCTTAAATTAGGAAAGTAGTGCAGAATTTAATGCAGATCAACATTCTGTTGAGAAAACAATTGAATTTTGTTTCGTTTCAATTTTACTTAGAAAACATTATTTCGTCATTTTTTAAAAATAGCTCTAACTTTTTTATTTGTGGTCCGGTCGAAACAAATCTTGAACGGTTTTGTTTGGTTTTCCAAGTGTTTTACAGTGGAGTAGTTACTTATTTTTAACGGCAACTTCCGGTATAACCGGAAGTGTCACGAGGACGCTTTTATTTTATTTGAGGAGAGCATACTCAAGAACCGCAGTGTCCAAATTTTCCTTCTTTAAATCTATGTATTCTCTAATATATTCTAATGGGTTATCCCGTGAAACATCCTGTGGTGAGATACTTTCTACCGGGTGCCCCAATATATTTTGACCCTTTTTAAAATTATATAACTTGTGAACTAGATGAGATAATGAAACGAGGTTTTCGCAAATCTTCTTCTAATTTTGATAAAGTTTTTTCTTGAGTACCTGTCTTTTTTCCTAGCGTATTTTCGGGGATAGGGCAACTTTGTTATTTCAAATGGAACACCCTGTATATTTTTCACAGTTGAAAAGACCATCCCTGCTTCTTTCCGAAAATGCCATATTTGTCATGGAAATTATACAGAGTGACAGTTTTATAAGCTTTTAAAGTGAATACCGCATTTTATCGAAATGTTACGGAAAAAATAATAATTCACAAAGTAGACTATGGAAATAAAAGACAAAATCACTTGTAAACGTCAAATTAGTTTATTGACAACTTACGTACTTGAGTTACTTTAAGAAAAATATTTATTATAAGTGAAAAAGCTAAGTGTGTAATCTTTTTTGCTGAAACTAAATCTTACAAAACAACACAAAGACTATGTTTAACAAAGAACCTCCAACAAAAAATTCAGTTAGAAAGTGGTATAGAAACTTTTGGATTTCAGGTTGTATTGACCGTAAAAAAAGAACTCCAAATAATGAAAATAGGCTGAATAATGTAATTGAAATTTTGGAAATGACATTTCCATGTCATTTCCAAACATTTAGTAAACATTTTTCTTAAAGTAACTTAAGTACCTCAGGTGTCAATAAACTAATTAGACGTTTACAAGTGATGTTGTCTTTTATTGTGAATTATAATTTTTTCCGTAACATTCCGTTAAAATGCGGTATTCACTTTAAAAGCTTATAAAACTGACACCCTGTATAATTTCTATGACAAATATGGCATTTTCGGAAAGGGGAAAGAATGGTCTTTCCAACTGTGAAAACATATAGGTACAGGGTGTTCCATTTGAATTAACAAAGTTGCCATATCCCCGAAAATACACTATGTCACTTTCGGTTAAACCGGAAGTGAGAAAAAAGACAGATACTCAAGAAAAAACTTATCAAAACTAGAAGAAGACTAGAGAAAACCTCATTTCATTGTCTCAACTAGTTCAGAAGTTATATAGGTATAAAAAGGGTCAAAATATAACGGGACGCCCTACTATGCTAACATTATACTTCTACTATACTTCTACTATAAAATATAATATAAAAGTAGGTACTTTAAACATAAAACGCAGGTATTTAAAAATTTTCACCTCCTTATACAACCAATTTTTTTTGAGCATAATATGTTGCAATACTTCTAGCAAACACCGAAATACTATAAACATAAGGTAGCACGTCTAAGAAGCACTTTGCAATATAAAAAATTATAAAATGAAGTATGTTTACCGTTCATATTCTCAGAGAAAGAGGGAACGCATGATTTATATTCCAAATAAAATTTATGAATGCATTTTTTAGTAAGTAACCCCTACATTCATAACTACAACGGAATATCTGATGTGAAAGAAATGTAATTTTGTTTTTTGCTTGGCATCCCTCGTACGTACTTTCTTATACGCCTTAAGATGGAGAAAGCTAAGGGTGCACAGGATGACATAATGTGCGTTCCCCAGTTTCCAGCAAGCGGAAGGGAAGCGATAATATACTTTTCATATGGTGAATATAAATAAAGTGTCAAAAGATGTCGTGAGGACGCAAGAGGTGATATTCGATATCGCGTTCTATATCAGCTTTTTGACGACAGGACTACCTATATAAAATAAAAGGGATATTGATGCCGGATATTAAATATTACAGTGTCATTTTTTCCGTGTATATGCACTGAATTGATATTTAAGAATAACTTGTGAAAATAAATTTATATACAATTTATACACAACATGGATTTGTAAAAGACTATTCAACTTTAACTAATCTCCACTGTGTAAATACTTGGACGAAAGGCGTTGATGATAAAAATCCAATAGATGTAATTTATCTTGATTTCTCTAGGACTTTCGACAGAGTTCCGAAACTTCGATTTCTATATAAACTAGAATATTTGGGTATCAGCAGTAACCTTAATATGTAGAATCTTTGACTTCTTGAGCCATAGACAGTTCAAAGTTAGAGTTGGTCAAGAACATTCTGAAGTAAGGCCAGTAACAAACGGAATTCCACAAGGTTCAGTTCTCGGCCTCTTGCTGTGTATTATCTATACGAGTGACGTTCAACATCATATTTCCAACTCAGTATCGTTTTACGCTGATGATACCAAAATATTTGTTAATCCTATCACATTCACTTTCACAACCTTCATGGTGACCTCGATTCTATGAAACAATGGTACTCTGGCTTCTTCCTCTGAATATATATAGTTGCGTCATTCTTCAAATCGGTAGACACCGATAAAAACAAATCTTAAAATCAGTGACGTCACATAATGACCATAAAAAAAGTAAAAAATATTCAAATTTTTCACGTGTTGATCTGCTTCAGGCAATGATCTGAAAAATGCTAACCTCCTAACTCGGTAAGTGTACTCCAAACAAGATCCAAAACCACTGTAACTTACCAACAAGATGTGAATCTCCCTCTACCACCATCTACTCCTTATGGTGTTTGTTTTTTAGTTTAATTTGCTATTAGATTTAGAGGTATCAAATTCTATATCTGTGTAGTCAGGGTGTTCAATTAAAACACATACACTTTCGCTGATATCTCAGGAGTACAGCGTTAAATTGTTTCTGATTTTAACATTGGAAGCAGCACAACGATAATAAAGCTTTGCTAATATAGTCCATTTACTATATCTTTTGGTTTTTAAGATACCAGAGATGGAAAATGAAAATTGCGTCACTGTGTAAAAGTATATTCTAATTTTAATACATTTTCTCTTATTCTATATTAATCTTGCTGCTGTATTCTACATGGAATGATGTAATTTTCATATAGTTATTAAAGTCCCAGTCTTTTACAATTATTTTTATTCAGCTGATGGTGATGTTGAATAATACTGGAACTTTCTCTCCCTTAGCCGTGTGTTTCCAGCTGCATCTTAAGATTTGACTTTGTGATTTGTGCCTCCAGGTGTTCATCTTAAGATTTTCTTGTATTTATTATATAAATTTTTCACCAAAATCATTTTATTTCATAGGTGGCCCAATAGTGTGACAAAGTTCCATTACTCCTATGTCGTAATGGACAAAAAAATATTTTAGAAACTCGTAGACCCTAAGAGGAAGCGCCGTTTAAAAATACCTATCGGTCTATAAACCTATAAACCGGGTCTATATCAAACTTATATTTTTTCAATGGATTAACTATTTTTTATTTAAACATCATAATATATGAATTCCCATTCCCAGAGAAATTCCCATTTTCTTTAGAAGTAGGAGATGGAGTAACTAACTGTTTAGTCAGTATAACTATCTAATGCGAGTACCAATTGAACTACAAAAGAAAACAGTTCAAATAAACCATATATAATTTTGATAGCCTTTACTGATTTTTTTAAATGTTCCTAATGAACCGCAAATTTCGATAATACACTGCTTACAAAATTAATTGACACCTAATTTCTTCATCATTTTTAAGAGATTGCACCTCAGAAACATCTTCTCCGATTTTAATAAAAAAAGAAAATATAAAAGCTCGAGTCTTGTACGTTCAGGAGTAGAGAGAGTTTTTTTCAATAAAACAAATTTTTTAATATTATACTTTGTGCAGAAGAATGCAATACAAAATTAATTAATTAATTATTAACCTCTAATATCTCAAATATCTCAAAAACCGTTGCAATTAGGTATAGGGAATCCTTCATAAAACAGAAAGAGTCGTGAGAGACGTTAATGAAAATGATATAAAATATAGGGTGTTTCATGTATAAATAATGAGAAAACTGTGGTTGCGAGTTTTAATTCGTCCTGTATAAAAATAAAGCTATTTTGAAGAAAATTCTATAGGAAGTAAAACTGAACCATATAGCTTAATTATGAAGTAAAAAATTATCTAGTATTTATTTTCTTAAAAATGGTACAGGGTGCTCAATTCATTGTGATTTACATTGCAAGATACAAAAATGCTCATATCTTCTGAACTACTCTGTATAATACTAATAAGCACTTTATTGGCGAATTCGGAAAAATGATTCGAATTCAAATATTAAATAAAAAATATCTCATTCCATTTAAAAAACATAAGTTTGATATGGCCCCGATTTACAGAGCACTCTATATGACTATACATATTTTTAAAATGTGCGTCCTCTTAGACTCTATGAAATCCTAAAACATTTTTTTTTTGTTATATAGTATAGGGGGTTATGGAACTTTGTCATAATATTGGGCCACCCTGTATATACTTTGTATTAATTATTAACAATTTCTTCTGATCAGGTTCAGTTTTGGCAATGTCAGCGTCAAGTAAGAAAGAGTAATTAGATATCAGTTATTGTTGAATTCAGTGTTTTAATTAGTAAAGCAAATTCATAAATATTTTAGGAATAGAAAAGAATATAGAATATTCCGCGAAAATAACATATTCTCTTTGATTCTTAAAAACATGAGTATAATACTCAAATAATTAAATTTAAGGTAAAAACAAATTTGTTTCATTTTTGTAAAAATTAGAAACTCAAAGTCAGATTTCTCGTACGCATTAATTTTTTTCCAATTATCACTCTTTACTCACTACAACATTTGTTATTGTTTATTTTAATGTTATTTTTTATATTTTTCATTTCATTTTAGGTTGCCATTTATTGAAAAAATTCGTTGGAAGTAAATTTTAAATACTACTTCTGCTTAATTGTAGAATATACGGGACATGTGCAAAAATCGACCATTATTCAAGGAAGATAGTCAAGACATATCATCACTATGTGTATGGAATTAAACTAGATTTTATAGAATCCAACTTTCCTTTAATATTCCAGAAAGCTTTTATATCAGCGGGAGAGTCCGTTAGGACACTGAGCAGTATATATTGTCTTTTGCACTTAAGCAAACCGAAACAGAAAATTTCTTTACTTATTTGTCTTTTCTCAGAAACAAGAGATAATGGCGAATAAACCCGTAGATTTTAAAATATC
Source organism: Pogonocherus hispidulus (assembly GCA_963924545.1). Lineage (NCBI taxonomy): Eukaryota > Metazoa > Arthropoda > Insecta > Coleoptera > Cerambycidae > Pogonocherus > Pogonocherus hispidulus. The sequence continues at coordinate 33,851,554 of OZ004700.1, read as the reverse complement.
TTCCTGAGTTACTGAAATTAGTAGCGCAAGTAGCTGTGGCACAGAGTCGAAAATGTTCTTTCTTTAATAATCTCTTATTTATATTTATAAACCCTTTTTAAATTATCCAAAGATACATTAAACCTTCGCTAACTAATTTTTCACAGATAAATCAAATTTAGTTAAAGTTGTAAACACCATAACGCATTACATTACAGAATATTAATACGTCCGTCCCTAAAATAACCTAAGAATGTAATTAAAGCATACGCAGATCCTCTTAGTGTATATCTACTAAGAGGATCTGTGCGTGCTTTAATTATATTCACTTACCTACATCATACACAATTTTTTATATCTGATTGGCTAGGTACATATTCTGAATGCTGCAATAGTGGTCCTAAAGCCTCAATGCTCGCAGTGGCGGGAATCTGAAAGCTGTAATCTGATTGGCTGTTATCTGAATACTGTAATGGCTGTGATCTGAAAGTTATAATGGCTACGATTTGAAGGCTGATTGGCTTGGAGAGAACGTTATAATAGCGGTGATCAGAACGCTGCTTGACTGGGGGCGAGATCCTAAAGCCATAATGGCCGCGATCTGAAGCCTGATTGGGCGTGGGGTGTGGTCTAAAAGCTGATTGGCTGGGGAGGCCTGGAGATAAGTAGGGTTGCGTGATTGATTGAAGTGGGAGTGGTGGGGATAAAAATGGTAAAAAATTACCCAAATTTAGACCCATTTAAAAATACATGCGCTTTTGACACGATACGCCCATAGCCTAGCTACTCAGTGGTGTGTTTTTTTTTAATTGAACATCCTGGAAATTTTTATTTTTCTTAATAGGCCGTTCTTCCACTAATACATTCACATTACCGTATCTTTACCTAAAACTATATGCTCACATCAAATAAGGTCCCTTCCTAAGTTATTTACCCAAAACACATATCAAAGAGATATATATTGCTCAAATATATCTCTTCGATATAAGTTTTGTGTCTCGAGGCTCTTACGGACGACACTAGTGAAAGTAATAATTATACATACATACATCCACAAATACTTTAAAAAGAGAAAAAGGTATAGTGGACTGAAAAGCGGGGAAAAAGTCGCTTTCTTGTCGAAAATATTTTTTTAAAGTACAACTACAGGTGATCTTCACAAAATGATAGAGTAGGTTCCTGGTCATCTGGAATGGCGAATTACAAATTTTTTTTGGTAGATTTAACATTTTTTATTTCGAATAATGTCAAAAATCTGTCCAAATTAAATTTTCTCATTTTTTGACACATACCTACATCGCGCTATTTCCGGAACTTATCCAGATAAAGACAACTTTTTTTAATTGATAAAGGATTTTTAGGTGAAGATTACCGTGTTAAGTTCTTTGGTATGCAACAGTTAGTTTATTTGTAAAATAAGGTAACTAGGTAAAACTATTTTGAGTAAGCGAAAAACTTTTGTTATAAGAAATTTTGTTATACTATCTGCGTATGAAACAAAGCTAAAATCTCAAGAGAGTTTTTAAAAACAATGACCACTATATAGCTTATAATGTTAGCAGTGGTGAGAAACAGACCCCTCTTTGGGGCATATTCATTTAATTAATAAAATAAATATGAAATACTTAATATCTTTAATACTTGTCCTTTAGAAAACTCGCCGCTTGGCGGCCCGTTTTTTAAACTTGGACGTGTGCGATAAAAGTACGCCTTATAATACTCGTTGTATAATATAATATTGTTTGATTTTTTATCGCAAATCATGTTGTCAATAATAATTCTGAATTAATAACTACCTTCCAAATGTCAGTTATTTATACTATCGTGAACTGGCATCCTTTATTATTTGAAGACCAGAAAAATCACCATGTTATATAATTTTACTATCCCCACAAAAATTATGTATAAGTTATGACTGTTGTATTATGACACTGATTTCAAAATCAATGTGCCTAAGTATAGTTGTATAAATAAATAACATTGATACTTCAGAATTGTTATTTACAGCTTTTGTTATATTGGTTTTATATATTGAAAAATTTAATTAGTTAAAATTAATTCGCTTAAACAAGTGTACATACAAGATCATCCTGTGTACATACAAGATCAAAAGTTTTTGACCTCCCTGTATAGTTCGAATAAACTTCTTACAATGGTAAACAATTCATGTATCTATCTATGGAACAGAAAAATCTTAAACTGGTGCAGATCGCATACCGTTAATTTATTATTAATCTTTTTAAATGTGGTCTGTTTTGTAGCATATTCAGTTACATGAGTTTCGTACATAGGTATATTATATAGTTATGGTAATATAATTATATTACCATAACTTGAAATTTCGTCATTTTTTGAGAAAGAATTACTGCTTAACATAATACTGGGGCTTATTAAATATCGGAGATATGAAGCATTCCTAGGTCATCTGTAGTGCGACTAGTGCACATATTATGTATATCAAAAATTTGGTACAGATAACATATGAAATGTCCTCGAGTATCTCCGTAGCCACCGAGCAGGTGGCTCAGGGCGTAGCGTCTCGATCGCTCAACCCAGAGGTCGTGGGTTCTAATCCCCACTCCGCCAAACAATTTTTCATTAAATTGTTTACTCGTAGATCAAGGCTTATTCGCAGGGATGGCTTGGCAACCATCCTGGCGATGGCCTAGGATGGGAAGAATGTCAACTTGGTGTTAATGTGAGAGATTAAAATCAGTTGATGTTTGACTTGTCCCCCTAACTAATGAGGTTTTCCAGGTTTCCCTCATTCCAGCACTGAATGGTGGTTAGGGCCTACTAACGTAAGTCGTTCCTGAGGCGCAAAAGCGGCCCGCGAAATAATAATATGCCGCCCCCTCTCCCACACAAGTCTCAGACTTTCGGGCTAATCCTTGTGATTAGAATGAGGGGTAGAGATATTATTATTATTATATTATTATTATCTAATGAAAGGAAGAATTGTTATTTAGTCTATTATGCTCATATAGACACTTCACTGCTTCAGCTTCAGCTCTCAGGTCCACTTTCATCGCTTCATCACATTATCTCGACACCAACAATTTAAATATGACTGACTGTATCATGCTCATCTAGACGTGCTAAAAGACTTTTAGGAGTTTCCACTCGAGTTTTGGACTCAAAAGGTTGGCCTTTTTGTTAGTGGATCTTATTTATATGTAAAACCAGAATAGGATTTGTCTGCGATGATAATAGACAAAGAGATTGGAGATAGCCAAGTCCATATTTTTCCAGTCAAGTTGGAGGGGGCCCGTATGAAGGGCATCGTAAGTTTAGGGGAATAATTTTTTTAGTTTTCGAAATATTTATTTATTTATTTATTTATTTATTTATTTTAGTTACAATGCCCAACGGGAAAAACCCAATTACAGGACACGGTTGAAGCATACCAATAGTAACATTACTTAAACTTAACAAAATGAAAATATTGTAAATGACAGTACGGGTACAGAAAACCAACGGGATAAACATATAAACAGATATTATATACATACTAGAAATGGGAGAAAATCGCTGTCGCGATTTTCGTTCCCATTTCTATCCCTATCGGGGGTCCAGACCTGCGGCCTGGGGTCACCTTTCGGGTGACAAAAGCATCTGGAATAATATTATTTGAAAGAAAATTCATATTAAAGAAATTTTGTATCTGGAATGATGATGTAATTATACTAAACGATTTTTTTTTAATATTTTGATGAATTGTAAGGGTTTAAGGGTACTCTATTATAGATGGTAAAACATCATAATATTTTAAGTACTGAATGGGACCAAAAATATTGTAGATATTTACTTTTGTAAGCTAAAATGATGAATTTAACAGACTGCCTTTATGAACGAATTAATTCCAAACTTTACGTGCAGAAAGAATAAAAGCTACGGATAATGAAACAGAATAACTAAATACTAATACTAATAAATAATTGGAATTAAAAAGTAAAAAAAAAAGTTTGCCTCGACTGTGACTCGAACTCGCGAAATCAGCATTATCAAGTTTTGAATCGTATAAGACTTTCCCGTTGCGCTACTAAGCCTGTTGTCAAATGTTTACCTTGAGACATTTAAGTATATAAACTGTACGTGTCAACCTGAAAAAACTATTTTTACCGATTTTCTAATTAGAAAAGCATTTCGCTTCAGTATTTTGATAATCAGAAGTGTTTGGCAGTCAGTACTATCAATTCCGTTAGCAATATTTCTCGTAGGAAAATAACCTATCTGAAGTTTAACTAATTTGACAGTTTTCGTGGGAGGTGCTTGTCTCGTTAGTGTAATCTCACATCGGCATATAAAATGACAAAGAAGTTGAGACGGATGCGACTCGAAATTTTCGAAGACGAAATAGACGTAGAAGGAGTCGACGTACGGTCTCGAAAAAAAAATCTCAAAGGATTAGAGAAAGGACTGAACTTTCGTGTGAAGCACTTCTCGAAGCCGTAAAAATTAGAAGAGGGGCGAGGGAGTCCCGCGAAAAGTCGGTATTTCGGCGGGCGTGACGGGACCATTAGGCGCGTGGACAAACGCCGGTGCTAGCCGCATCTCTCTCGCCGAACGGCGATCGACGAAAATTTTGTAGAGGTTTTTTGAAAAGGCGTTGAAATTGGGAAAACGCGTAGGAAACGGGACGAAAATACCCCTACGCATTGGAGAAAGGCCGGGGGCGACCTCCGGTGGTCCGCGGAGATCGTTCCGAGATCGCCCCTCGGAGGAGATAGCTTTGAAACTTTGTGGATTTGGGGACGGAATTTAGAGCGAGACAGAATCGACGCGTTTTAATATATATGGATTATACATACGCACAAACAATAAGCAATTAGGTATACATAACTAGTTATAATTTATTACACACATAAGCATTTAATGGACTTTATAGAATCGAAAAATATATCGAGTCGATCTTCAAACAACTGGTAATTAACAACCATCTGGTAGAAAGGAGATGCTGTTAATAAGTTGGTACGAGGAATCGGTAAATGCAATACAGAACTAGTTCTAGAATTAAATCTAGGAACGCGATAGGCAATTTTAGATACCAATGAGGGTGAGTTGAGTAAATTATTAATGATTTTGTGAAGAAAGATCAGCGAGTACATAACGCGTCTACTTTGCAGGCTAATTAAATTCAATCTAGACAACAGTATATCCTCAGGAATACCCCGAGTTGGATAGACACCAAAATTAATGAAATGCAAGCTCTTTAGATACTTCCGCTGTACTCTCTCCAATTGTAAAATGTGAGTATTGTAAAGCGGACTCCAAATAACGGAAGCATACTCCAATTTACTGCGAACAAACGTATTGTATAGAATATTCAACGTCCCCTCATTCCGAAAGTCCTTGGAGTTACGCAAGACAAAACCAAGACATTTAAATGAGGCATCACTTACCACGCGAATATGAGCATCAAAAGATAAATTACAACTAAATGTAACACCGAGGTCATGGAATTCTGAGACTCGATTCAAGATACTTGAATCGAGAGTATAGTTAAAAAGGTGGATATCTTTGCGACGGCAATAGGACATACTGTTACATTTATTTATGTTCAAAGGCAAATAATTATCATTACACCACCGATACAAATTGGATAGATTATCTTGCAATTTTAAGCAATCAGAACAAGACTTAATTTCTATAAATAATTTTAAGTCATCCGCATACAGCAGATAGTCAACATTAAAGAGTTCTGTTAAATCATTAATAAATAATATAAAAAATTGAGGCCCCAAGACAGATCCTTGGGGAACTCCAGACAATTGCGGAAACTTATTAAACTGAAAACCCCGGTATTGAACAAATTGAAATCTATCGTCGAAATATGACCGAAATAACGATAAAAAGTTATTGGAGCAACCAAATGAACTCAATTTCTTAAGCAGCAAATCATGGTCGAGGCGATCAAAAGCTTTAGAGAAATCGGTATAAATTACGTCAACTTGATTTCCTCTGTCCAACACTTCAGAAATATACTGGACCTTAGTAACAAGATTCGTAGTCGTGGAGCGTCCTTTCATGAATCCATGCTGGTATTGAGAAATGTGTTTTTCAACGTGAGAATATAAGTAGTGATGGATAATTAACTCAAACATTTTAGAGAAGTTGCAGATTATCGCTATAGGACGATAATTGGTGACGTGATTCTTCGCACCTTTTTTAAAAACCGGGCAAATTCGAGAATCTTTCCATAATTGAGGAAAGACGGCGGATTTTAGCATGCAATTAAAAATCAATTTTAGCGGGGTTGCAAGAACTGCTGCACAGTCCTTTACCAAGAAGGCAGGTATTAGGTCAGGACCCATTGTGAAATTACCTTTAATTTTTTTTTGCAGCGTTTAAAATATCAACCTCGCTTATCAGTGGAATGTTTAAATTATCGCCGTTGACAGGAAGGTCAGGGAAATATAGACCATTGGGAGCTTTATAAAAAGCTTTAGAGAAATAATCAGCAAAGTACTGTGTACTGTGTACAATATTGTGTATATTATGTTTTTTGTAATATGTGTAGTAATATATAATACGTTTATGTATCTGTATACAGTGAGGACATAGAGCCAGTCGCTCCTTCCATAACTTTTGGAACCGCCTCCGTTTTCTGTTTGCTGACGGCCTAGGTTGTATAAGGTTAGAATAAAATATAATAGAGTTGTTTTGCTTCTCATACTAACTAACTGGTCTTGAATCATACTGAGCAAGCGCAGTTTAAAAATTGGAAGGCTTTTTTCAAACTGCACACGCTCAGTATAATTCAGAATTGGTTCTTGTTAGAACCAATTCTTGAACTTGTTGCAGTGGTTTTTTGGGGCAAACTTTAGAAGTTTGCCTTGTTACTACACTTTGAATATTTAATTTGTATGCTTCTGGTTTTTTGCTTTTTATTATTATATAGGTGGTGTAATTCTAAAAGAAACAAACTATGAATTATTACGGTGTGTTTCTCACAAGATTTTATTGTTTGCTGTTTACGTCTACCAAATGTCAAAGCAATATTATGAGCGGTTCAAAAGTTATGTAGGGGGCGAGGGACTTTCTACACATGTGTCCATGCGCCATTTTTTGCTTAATTATTTATCTTTGATAAAATATTATTTTATGATATGCTGCAAATGTACAAGATGGCCCGTTTAATATGGGCCTATACCTTATCTCAGAAACTACAAGTTCCATGGGAAAAAAATTATATGAAATTGTTTTTTTCAAAGATATCTTCAATTTTTTTAATATTTTCAAATTTATTATCTGTTTATATACAGGGCGATGAACTAAAGTTCCTTTTTTTAAATAGCACACCCTATATATTATTACATTTTCAGAAAGCCTTTCTAAAGACAAGTTCAATGATATATGACATGATGGGTCTGACGCCCACCGTTTCGGAGTTATTGAGAATTATCTTCAGGAAATAGCCAATATTAAAATCGTGCTAGAAAAGTTAATAATTAAGTTTTTGAGCATCAACTTGCGCCAAGAGAATTCTAATTTTGTTTACTTTATTATGTAATTACTCAATATTCAGTTTATAAAAAAAAATTACCATGTTGCCACATTTTGAAAACCATACATTCTCACAATTTTTTCAAATGGAACACCTTGTATATTGTTACATTTCTAGAAAGCGCTTCTATCGAAAAATTCAGAGATATATGATATGATGGGTTTGGATCCCATCGTTTCTGAATGATTATCGTCAGAATATGGGATTTTAATATCGGCTATTTCCCGAAAATAATACTCAATAACTCCGAAACTTATGGTTTTCGAAATGTGGCAACACGGTAAATTTTTTTTTATAAACTGAATATTGAGTAATTACATAATAAAGTAAATAAAATTAAAATTCTCTTGGCGCAAGTTGATGCCCAAAAACTTAATTAACTTTTCTAGCACGATTTTAATATTGGCTGTTTCCTAAAGATAATTCTCAATAACTCTTAAAATGTAAAAATATATAGGGTGTGCTATTTAAAAAAAAGGAACTTTAGTTCATCACCCTGTATATAAACAGGTTATAAATTTGAATATATTAAAGCATTGAAGATAACTTTGAAAAAAACAATTTCATATAATTTTTTTTCCATGGGACTTGTATGGTATACATAGGGACTTGTATGGTATAGATAAGGTATAGGCCCATATTAAACGGGCCACCTTGTACATACATTTATAACATAGTCACATAAATGTAAGTATGAGTATGAGTATAATGATATTATTAGTAAGAATAATAATAAATTAAGTTATGATTATCATAATCGAATTTTACACATCAAAGCTAGATAGTTTTTATGAAAACACCAACAATAAAATGGTGTTCTCGAAATAACCAAATACTGGCAAAACTTTTTAACGACACTTAGTGCATCATATGATATTTTTATGTTTTTGACGAATTTCCCAAGGCAATTCACGTGAACAAGTTCCCTAGAAATGTAATAATCCTTTGCGTATTTCACTTGAAACTTTAAACTAGTATATCAACTTCATCAAAAGTTTTTATTATTGCTTAAGGCCTTATGCTAGTCGTCCATGACAAATTGTTTCCCTTGAAGCTCTTGTTTTCCGGAAAATAACCGATGGCAAAATAAAAGTATACTATAGGGATTCAAGTAATAATAAGCGATAGTAATAAAGTAATCCAACAAACCAACAATTTGTATCCCCACGGCTCAGGCAATAAAATAAGCACGACAGAACTTGTTGGGAAATTGATATTTTTGAAGTCATGGGGGAAATGTGTCATACTGAAACTGTAGACAGTAGCGGATGCGAAAAAATGCCATAGGTGACGACAATTTGGATAATGTTATATATTAACTGCAAAGTAAATGAACCGAACGATGAATGACCATAATTATTGCTAATACTGTTTTATTGTTAATTATGATATTACTTGTAAATGAGATTATTATTGTAGGTAGACCTACATAGGACTATACGTATCTAACTATGTGGGACCAGATGGGTGCACTTCTCATATATTGATAGCTTTTGCAACAAGGAACATATCTTTTAAGATTAATTTCTATAATAAAATTTAAATTGAGACTGATATTTTAAATCATGTTTAACTATCGGCATCGGATAGCGATCTATCACTTGCCTTGTCACTTTTTTTATTTAAGATTGAGTTTTATTGTATTTTTGCTTTGTTCTGTGAAAGCCCCAATTTTTGAATGAAACCTAAGAAAATATTACTCCGTAAATCTAAATTGCATTTGACAGCAAGTCTTCAATAATTTTTTTTAACAAAAATGGAGTTTGGTTTTGGGCAATGTTTCGTTTTCCTCTTCTTCGCCAAATCGACATGGTTAATTTTTTCCAGTATAAACTCAATTACTATATTCTCGTTAGTATTTCGATATCTACTAGTATCTCGTCTCTTTTTTGCTTTTTTTAAATGTATCCGTCCAAGTTTTTCTTGGCCTTCCACTCTTTTTTCTCTTGGTGTATTCTCTATCTTATTGCCTATCAAGTCACTGGTTCTGCCCTATCCGCTTATATTTTTCTCAAAAACTTCTTAAATCTAGATTCATGTTTTGCTGTACTGTCCATGTTTGCTAGGTGTATGTCATATGGCTATACTCTCAATTTGCCTTTCGAGTTTCCTATTTCTTTCCGAATGTTGTCTTATTTAATTTGTAATATATTCTCGAAGTATTCTTGATTTTAGTGTTTTATTTAGATTTAGATATCTTCTTTCCTCTTAAATATCATATTGAGCTCATTTCTCGTAAGTGTGTTTATTATAAATATAATTAAGAGTAAGCTTAGGTTATCTCCTGATTTGGTTTCTTTCTTTACGAGGAATATTTCATATAGTTGTCCTTTTAATTTAACTCTAGTTTTAGTTCTAGTATGCAGTTTAGAAGTAAAACCTCTAGTATGCAGTCTCGGCCTATATCCATAGACACAATGCTACTACTTTTTAAGGCACTCGTACCAGATAGACGAAACACCAGTGCTGTCATACGCTCCGGGGGATATTGAATCCGTTGTGGGGAATGAGAAATGCCGAATTTATTGGAACTACTCATTTCCAACACTTAGGCAGATTCGAGCCAATAAGCCTGATGTAGTCCTCATCGACCACCAGCTCAAGACAACGTTTTTCATCAATTTCTCGGCTCCTGCCGACACCAACATTGTCTTGAAAGAGGAGGAGAAACAGGAGCTTGTGGTACTGATAATAGGAGCCCTCGGTGGAAGAAGGGACAAACATCTAAAAAAATTTTGCCACTGTCGACTGTTTTACATTTTAATTATAAATTCCCAGAAAAATGGACTAGGAGAGGTTTACCAATTGATAGGCTTGCTAGGTCGCCTGATCTAACAAAGATTACTTTTTTTGGGCATACAGAATAAATTAAGTATACATATAATACGTCCCACTATTAAGAGGAAAACGTACCTAAATCAGAAAAGTTTTTCAAAGTATTTCTACAGATAATGTCTGTAACTTACTTGTGGTGTGTTTTCATGATTCATTGTAGTTTCTTTTGGGATTATACCACCTGTAAAATAACAAAAACAGGAAACCAGAAGTATACAAATTAAATAGTCAAAGTGCAGTATCCAGGCAAAAAAAATAAGAACCACTCATGAAATTTAGTTAATTTATCAAATATTTCATATTATTTTTTCATTTATTTTTATTGCATATTATACACATTGGTTTTTTGGGGCAAACTTTAGAAGTTTGCCTTGATACTGCACTTTGAATATTTAATTTGTATGCTTCTGGTTTTTGCTCTTCTTTATTTTACAGATGGTGTAATTCCAAAAGAAACTACAATGAATTATTCCTACAGATGTTCTTCAAAATATAAACAACTCTTTTGAGCAATGTACCTATACTATAATGTGGTAGTATATAGGCACACAAAGAGAATAATAGGTAGGCAACAAGGTGGACGGTTCTTATTTATGTTCTTTCTTATTTTTTTCAATATAGTTTCTTACTCCTTTTATAAAAAATAAGTAATGTTCTTACGATAATAATTACGAGAATATTGCATTTGAAAAGGGAAATTCTATAGACAACCTCGTCTGTATGGGTGACTAAATATATTTTTTTTTAGACGTTTGTTTCCATCCATGGCCTACTTGATGTTATTTTCACAGAAAGTCACTTGACACCGAAAAAAATAATAAATATTTAAAACAATTGTAACGTTAAATTGTAAATGACTACATCATAGAATATCATATTAAAGAAAACCTAATTTTACATAATTATATATAAAAAAATACAGGGTGCTCAATTTTAAATTAACAAGTTTTCGTAGTTTGAAATTCCTAAAACGTATCATGCAAAATGAAGCACTTAGTATGCATGCTATTTTCAAATTTCTTATAATGCTCGGTTACGCCCTCTTCTTGTACCAATAACCAAATAATTATTTTTTATCCGTAAAAAGTTATAACGACTCATACAAGCCCTTGCATAAGTAAAAATGTTTATAAAATATCAAATATTTCCGAAAATATGGAATGTAAATTGTTATCGACTCGAAATTTTACGTTGTTTGATAGAATATGAAAATGTAAAGTATGTACTATTAAAAAATGAACCCCTACTTTTCTAATATCAAACGGAACACCCTATACATCATAAACTAATTTTGAAAATTATATAACAAAACTCAAATTGTAGCAATCCTCCTTAGCCTAATGTAGGATACGTATTTCTGCTTACAATTTCAGTTTTGTCAGTCACAAATATATTTTTTTCATCAAAATGCAATACAAAAGGTATGTGACAAAAAATAATTATTTTTAATGTAATCTAGATTACATCTAATCTAGATCGAGATCTTAATCTAGCTTGTTTAATATTTCATTATTCAAAAGATGTAGATAACACTATTAAAAAGAAAAATGTATTAAAAGCAATAAGTTAAGGTTACATGAAGATATCCCGTTGTAATTCAATGTTGGGAGGGGGGGTGCGCATATTGCACGCAAAGTAGTTGTTTTCGACATATCTTAAAAATAATAAGGTTATTTTTTTGCGTACCTGCGATTATAGGTAACGAGGAAAATTAAAAACTTTATTGAATGATAATATTTGATAATTTCATTAATAGTTCATCTCTTAAACTTTTGGCTTAATTCCTATATAAAGAGACATTAATATAATTATTTTAATAGAGAAATGATGTCGCAAAATTAATTTAATAATTATTGTTCTATAGTTTTTTCAACAAGGTAGAGAAATATTGCTAGATGTAAAGTTAAAAATGCCTATATTATTTTTTAAGGAATGGCGGCAGCGAGTTTATTCTGGTGTAAAAAACAATCTGACATTTCTTGAATTTATGAGTCCCATTAAATGAATTCCGAGTTTGGTAATTTTCGATATAAGTCCCTTGAAGATATATTTCATTCTGGAATTTAATAATTTTTAGGGAGGGGAAAAGTTTTTACCCGCTTCGTGATATTAGCAGAAAACCTGCCTTGCTGTTGAATAAATACAAAAAATACAAAGAAAACGATTTCCTGTATTAAGAATGTCCCCAAGCATTAATATCAAATAATCAAATTTAATTTTCTCCTTCAAGCGTTTTGAATAAAATTCGTATTACTTTCAAATAATAATGAATTTTCAGGGGGAGCCTAAATGCGAAGTGCCACGGTTACTGTCTTGAAAGGGTCTTAAATCAAGTTTTTAATTTAATAAAATTGAGGTTTAGTTCTAACAATGCTTTTGTGCTTCATTATTTTCCACACTTTGTTGGCTTCACCACATATTAATATATAATATATTCCACATTAACTTTCTATAGAAGTTCTATAATAAAAATAGACTGCCTATTTCATCTACTTAGTGCGTTGTTACACGGTCCGTTTTTGCGGGTCCCACACTGCGGGTCCCGTTTTGCGAGATGGCAATATCACACGAGTTTAAATGGCAGATGTTACATTATCCGTTTTCGCGGGATACGCGGCAACATGCTGCCGCAGTGCAGGATAGCGGGATGCGGGAAGCTTGGCCACACACAGTTGAATGTAAACTGTTGAACGGTGTGGTTTTGCGGCATCCCGTTTTGATCTCAAAAACCAAAATATGTTTGATACGGACAATTTCATCGAAGTCATCCATGGGCTGCCAGCCCTTTGGGACAAATCAGCCTCTGAATATTCAAACAAAGATGCGCGACAAAGGGCATGGGTGAATGTAGGCGAATCCATCCAAATTTTACGGCTTTTCGGCTCTCGCAATAAATTAGCAGCTTCAAGTGCTAAAACAATGTTTAATTTTGAAATGGACTCGCTTCGTACTCACCACAACAAATGTGCGTAGTAGCTTCGCCAAGATCCCGCAATCCGTTTTAGCAGGAACGTATATATGAAGGCGTAAATCCGTTTCTGGCGGCATCCTTCAAAACGGGATGCCGCAAAAACGGACCATATAACACCGCACTTAGTTACTCATTCCTGAGTTGATAGAATAGAATTTAAAGTTATTTGTCGATGCAAAAAAGCATATTTGGTGCACAAAGTAATGTGTTTTAATGTTAATATTTATTTACGTTGAAGACCATCCCACATCTAAAGATTTTTCCCATATTCTTCATTACTCAATGACGACGCGCTTAATTTTCTTTTTAAAGGATCTCTTTGAACTTTTCATTTGGCATCCGGTGCTGCTCTGGCTGCTGCTAATTCAACATCAGAAAATGGGTCAAACTTTCAATTATATTTATGAAAAAAATATTTCTTTCAATTGCTTAGCCGTGGAATTAAGCATAACTTTTACAACACTTTTTTTATAGTCCTTGGAATTTTTTTCTTCATATTAAAAGCGTAATCTCTTAAGACTTAGGCTAAATATTTTTATTATCAGTGCTATAGATCTTTTCTCTGCAGCGTTCCCTAAACTCTAACCACACACTTTGGATTTTTTAGATAGAGCTTCCTCCCTAGTAATTTCTTGAGTTTCCTTTCCAAAACAGGACATTTTAAAACACACTTTTTCATTGAATTGCACTGACACCATGAAAGGCAGTGAATACTGACTGATTTCAATTTAAAAATATTTTGAAGCATTAGCCACTACTGGTCAATCTATAAATCACCTATAGGTAAAGCTGGTCCCTAATTAAATTTGAGCATGTTACTTTTATAGCACGTAGTGGGAGAAAATCGATATATATCGAACGGAAATGCTAAAACTTGCTTGCTTGCTTGCTTTTTACCTTTTTTTTAGTTTCATTTTGAACTTTTAATAATTAATATATTATTACTTGAAATGATATACTGTTGAGACAGAATTAATTAGTGGTACCTTATTTAGTTATATACGCATATTCCAATTAAGGTGGAAATTTGGATTCTTTAGCGAATCTCGAGGCCATTTGGTTGATTTTTGTTTTTTTGGTTAAGATTTAGTCAAAGGTTTAATGATTATTACCTTTTTGTGATAAATTGTTTTGGAACTGCAATACTCTCATTTAACTCATTTTGAATTTAGGTCTTTCAAACTGGCAATGAGCCAACTTTAAAATTTCATTAAAATGGTGAGACAATAAGTCAGCAAAGGAGATTTTGTCCTTTAAGATGATTATTGAATCAAATTTGTTGGGAAATCTTTCAAGTCTATTAAACTGGTCTTAATCGCTTTGTAATTGTAATGAGTTTCAAAGACAGTTAAAACATATTTCGTTAATGGAATGATGTATTAGAACTAATTAAATTCTCAACAATGACGTACAAATTTTGTGTTAAATATTATTTTCCTTGGTTACAGTATTTATCTCGGTTCAAGTTACACTTTTATAATAATTATTTGTAGCTTATAAACATTATTAAATTTTGTTTATATATATTTGCTTTTGAGCTATTCACTCTTGCACATTGAAAACCATTAATATTATTCCATCTATAATTAGTACCTATAACGTTATATCCTTAATCGTATAGAACATATTTGATCAACAAGGTCATTAAGTTTGTTAGCATACACCTGTCCTTATATGGTTAAAAACATATTTTCTAGTAGTTTTTTATAGAACCATTTATTATATTTTTTTACTGAGGGTTCATTTATTTTAGTTAATTATATTTTACATTTTCAAGTATTAGGTATCATTCTAAATTGCATATCTTGGATAATTATCTTGCAATTTCATATACTATGTGATTCCCATTTCAAAGCAATTTTCATATAGCAATTTTTGTCAATTTTGATTTCATTAGTTTAAATTTTTATTCAACAGATTGCAATTGTTATCATTGCGAAATAACCTTGGCTTAATTCATATTAGTTCATATACTTATAGCTGTGACATCTATTATCTTTTGAGGAAGACACTCCTACTTATTTATTTGAAGGAGCTGCCGAAAACAACTACTCCACAGACAATGTGCCCCGACTGGCATTGCATTACTCCGGAAACTCTATTCACATCTTCTGATGAGCACAAAATAAGTCCGAAACCGGTCAGTGTCTGGTGGTAGGTCTCGATGAAGTATGCAGCGATTTCTATGGAGATTCCAGAGTAATGCAATAACAGTCGGGGCACGTTAGTGGGGAATGTGGGAAATAGTTATTTTCGGCATATTCTTCAAATAAATAAGACTATATATTTTGAAATTAATAGTTGTTTAAAATTTTGGTTCGGATACAGTATAAATCTAGTTTGCACTTAATTTTTTCAGGATTACATATCTACATAGAATTGAAGACATATTTTCAGGCAATAAAATGCCATGACATCTGCGTATATCAGGTTAATTACTTTTATGTCGACTTACCAATACATAACTTAGTTTGTTATTGTACTCGAAAGTGTAGGTTCTTTTGAAAATACAGGTAACTATTATTGGATTCACAAATATAACATTTTATTATACAATAACAAATTGGTATTATTCATATCATGAAGAGAGAAAGCTGTATGTCAGCAGTGAAATTAAAATGGTACAATAAAACCTTTTTTTTGTCCGTTTTAAGTTATTTTTCTTTAGAAGTGATGCAATGCTGTATTGTTGAATTCAACCATACTCATTTTCGTAGGAAAAATATAAATTTTGTGCTTCACTTATAATTTTCCGTGATTAATTTATTAACAACCCTCTGCTTTAATAAATCACAGGGAAATAATTAATCTGTTTAAAAATTAACCACCCGAATTCACACCTGCCTATTTAATTAACGGCAAATCGGGGAAAAATTACTCCCAATCTATGTCCCTTGTCGATGCAAATTTATATATGTAGGTAGGTATCCAATTGGTGAAGGTAATTTTGCAGGCCTAATCCTTATTAAAAGCAAATTATTCAACAGTGTCGACGTGGTTGTTATGCCACCTGAGCTTTCGATATATTACAAAAACAATTGAATAATGTTATGTCTAGCATGAATTTATATCCCATTAATTACTAATCCTTGTTGAAGCCATAATTTTCACATTTTCTTGAATAACTCAAGAACGTATTATCGAAAATAAAAGTTCGACTATCGATGGAAAAACATTTAAAGCTGATTATAAAAGTTTCAAAATATATAGGGGGGTTGTATGTAAAAAAAGGCCCCTGAAGGTGTAAGCTTCTGAATGCATATGTAAACATATACGTAATGTTTTATATTAAATAGTTCCTAAGCTATTTTAAATACGTATACTTGTTTATAAATTTATAAACACAAACTAACAAAAAAAAAATTTAATTGTCTAGCCCGTGATACTTGTGACATATCTATCTATTTTGAGCCCCTGCATAGAAATAATGCCTCTGCTCAGATGCTCAGACCTCAATAACTGCTTCATGATGTGAAGTTTCTTCTAACCCCAAAAAGACAACCACTAAAGATAATAATAATTATTTCATCTAGATAAGGTAACAGAGAAACCTGAAAATAGTACCTAGATACAGATAATAGTACCTAGATACAGATACAGATAATTAAAGATAATTGTTATATATTAAATTATTATCTAGATTAAGATAACAGACAATCTAAAATTCTTTAGATAAATTCAAGATAAAAATGTTTTATTAATTTGTAACTTGTTCCAAGAGTAGTCTATATTATTTAAGACAATATTTCGATAATTTTATGGCAACAAAAATGCTATCTGACTTCTTCGTCAAAATTTGTTTCTTAACAATTTTAATTTGGGATATTGTTCTATACTGCAGTAAAATTATACGGCTCCTAACTGTTATTAATTAGTAATTATAGGCATTGACGGCTTGACTTGATATCCAAATTACTTGACTTGTCTTGAAATCAAGTAAAGTCAAATCAAGTAATGCCTAGTCGAATGTCAAGTCAAGTAGTTATATTTCAAGTACTTGTTGAAATCAAGTAGTTGACTTGATTTTTTGTATGCTTAAATAAAATCAAGAAATTACAGGCAATAAACCTTGCTTGCCATTAATACCTTCATTTACAAAAGTGTGTATTTCCAAAAAATATATACAGAGTGAGTTTTATGTATGGAACGCCTCAATTATCTCGGAAACGGCTTGCCCGATTTTTATGAATTTTGGTTTATAAGGGTTTTGTAATATGGCCGATATTATTGTGGCATTTACATTGTTGTCAGATCTTTCGTTTTTCCGGAAATATACTGAAATTTGTTATTTCAAATGGATCACCCTATATTTTTTTTTGTTTTTGAAATCTCTAAGAAATTTAGAATATTTTTCATGTAATGTTCCCTATACCTAATTGCCATAATTTCGGAGTTTCAGCTACATTTGCAATATCTCCGCCGAAGTTAAAATATTACATCAGGGCGGCTATGTCTGCGACAAAAACAATTTTGACGTTTTAATAAACTATTATTGTTGGTGTTTATTGAAAGTTACAATGGACCGTTTATCTGAGAAAGAACGAATTGAGATTTTAATGATATTAGGATATGGTGATGTGCGTAGAAGTCAACAGGAAACGTGTAATATCTTTAATAATTATTTATATCCTAATAGAAATCCCATAGGATCTTTTGAAAACATAAAGTAAAGGCGGTTACAGCTGATGCTCAAAATGTTGCCCGTTTACTTCCATACAAGAAGCGATGTTGATGCGATGCGATGTTTAAAACTTTGCAGTACATTTTGTAACATTCCTGACGGCTCAATTCTTCTTATCTCTGTGGTAATCCTATCTTTTAATTCCTGAATATTGGCAGGTTTGGTTTTATAAACAATATTTTTTAAGTGACCCCACAGGAAATAGTCTAAAGGATTCATGTCGGGTGATCGCGGGGGCCATTCGATAAAACCACGCCTTCCAATCCATCTTCTGGGAAACACATCGTTTAGGTATTGCCTCACGTCACGCGCATAGTGAGGTGGAGCTCCATCTTGTTGCACCCAAATATTGTTATTTGGGAAATTGTTATTGTCTGAAAGTTTCAAATAATAAAATTTCTAAATTAACAGGCAATTGAGAATACTTACTTAGATTTGGAAATAACCGAGCCAACTCAGGTATAATATTATTCTGTAATAAATTTAAATACGCCGGACTATTTAAGTTTCCTTCAATGAAAAAAGGACCAATTATTTTGTCGCCTATTATTCCAGCCCATACATTAATCTTTTGTGAAAATTGGGTGTGGGATTCTCTCATCCAACGAGGATTGTTACGTGACCAGTATCTGCAATACGATTTACGTTTCCATCAATACAAAAAGTGGCCTCATCGGAAAACATAACATTATTTAAAAAATTTGGATTATTTTGATCGTAACATTTTTCCATCATTGTGTCGGCAAACTCTTCACTTCTATCGAAATCATCATCTGACAACTCTTGAACCAATCTTACTTTGTAAGGATGGAATTTATTGGCATGTAAAATTTTCATTATGGATGTTTGAGAAATATCAACTTCCCTGGATATTTGTCTAGTACTCAAGTGTGGATCTTCTTCTAACATAACACAAACATCTAAAGATTTGTCTTCAGTTGTTGCAGTTTTTATACGCCCTGATTTCGGTAAATCTTTTATGGCTCCAGTTTGGTTAAACTTTTTTAACAACTTACTCACAGTAGATCTTGTTATGGGATTTCTATTAGGATATAAATTATTAAAGATATTACACGTTTCCTGTTGACTTCTACGCACATCACCATATCCTAATATCATTAAAATCTCAATTCGTTCTTTCTCAGATAAACGGTCCATTGTAACTCTCAATAAACACTGTGACGGATACTTCCCGATTTGCACAGGTAGGAAGTGTCACGTTAGTGCCCGAGGTTCGGTTTCTCTTTTATTTTGCCTCGGGCGCCAGTTCCTGGTTACAGTGTAGGAACACCACTACTCAGGTAGCTTCAGTGAAGATACGGTACGCCAGGTCGGTCGATAGGGAAAATTAGACTTCACACAACAGATAATAATAATACACCAGTAAACCTGTTATACATATATTGTCTGAGACCTAAAATATATAAATCTAAATACTATCCTTCTCTAAAGCACACATGGGTCTTGGGCAGGTATAAACAAGCTTAAGCAGGGATCAAGCTACTAACGGGATGGCAACAAGCTACGTGATACTATTTACAGCGGGTGATGAATACTAGTGCGGTTACGGGCGGTGGTCGGGCGTGGATACCAGGTGAGGAAGCAATTATTACTAAGCAAGCATTAAATAATTAACAAGCAACAAGCTACAGTTATTTAAAAGCAATGGTCAATACTTGGCTATTGTCTATAAATATGAATAATACTCTATGGTTAACAATGGCAAGAAAGCTGGAATGAAGTTATGATTAATAATCGCAAGAAATCTGGAATGAAGTTATGATTAATAAATCTGGAATGAAGTTATGATTAACAATGGCAAGAAATCTGGAATGAAATTATGATTAAAACATACATACAGTAATAAGGCTTCCGATACGACACGATTTAAGTGAGCACGTCTGAAAGAGCAGCTTAGCCCAAATGAATCGATCGTATACCGACGATCCCTGGAAGAGAGCAGAGAATTAGTACACAAATAAATACAGTGGGCTTCGGATACGACACGATTCAGTTCGGCATGTCTGAAAGAGCAGCTTAACCTAGTGAATCGATTGTATCCCAGGAATACCTAGAAGAGAGCAGAGAATTAGTACATAAATAAATACAGTGGGCTTCGGATACGACACGATTCAGTTCGGCATGTCTGAAAGAGCAGCTTAACCTAGTGAATCGATTGTATCCCAGGAATAACTAGAAGAGAGCAGAGAATTAGTACACAAATAAATACAGTGGGCTTCGGATACGACACGATTCAGTTCGGCATGTCTGAAAGAGCAGCTTAACCTAGTGAATCGATTGTATCCCAGGAATACCTAGAAGAGAGCAGAGAATTAGTACACAAATAAATACAGTGGGCTTCCGATACGAAACGATTCAATTGAGCACGTCTGAAAGAGCAGCTTAACCCAAAGAACCGATCGTATACCGACGATCCCTAGAAGAGAGCAGATAATTAGTACACAAATACAATAGCCAAGTTATAGTGCCCTATTCGGAGATTTAGCTCACTTCCACTCAGGGGCCGGCACGTCTGTTCGGTTCTGGCGGTCGACAGGTACTACTCTCTGTATCGGCTGTTATTCCCTTTTGATGTCTAACAGGGCTTAGACATGCGCAGAACGGTGATCAGGGACTTAGTAGATATTTCGACGTAGTAGACAGCAGGTAGTGAAATTCTACTAAGTGTAAACCTTGTGGACTCTGACAGATTTACTCACTTCTCTTCTGGTAGTAGGAGCGGTAGCAGACAGGACTTCCTCGTAGGCTGGACGGCTGCAGACTGAATAACGGAGTCGTTCTCAGCTGGGTAAGGTACCAGAGAGAACTCGGACAGGCGCAGAAGTGAAATTATCGACTTTGAACGTTTACCAAATTATTCCACTTAGAAAACTTTAGATATCTTATTCTAATCGACTTAGAATAATTTTATATACCTAAACAGCAGGTGATGAATTTTACCAAGTGTCCAGACCTGCGCGGTACTTACTTCTAGCTGGTGCTGGTAGCGGTGGTAGACAAGACTGCTTCGTGTGCTGGACGGCGATAGACTGAATGTCTGCGTTGCTGCTAGCTGGATATGGTTCTATGAAAACCTCGGACATGCGCATAAGTGAAATTTCGGACTTTGGCTATTTTATGCTTGTACACTACTAAATCTGAAATAATCACAAGTCCCCACGGTCTTGTGGACTCTGAAGAATATTCGGTTTGTCGACAAAATTTGTTAAAGTATAAAATGATTTTTATACTTAGAAAAATTTCACTTGGTCGAATTTACTGACTTGTAATTGTTTACTCACTTTCTGGTAGCAGCGGTGCAGGCGGACAGGTCTTACTTCGATGCAGCGTGGTCACAGACTGAATGTCTGAATCGCTGTTAGCTGGATATGGCTTTACAAATACCTCGGACATGCGCATAAGTGAAATCTCGGGCTTTATATATTTTATACTGGTACACTACTAAATTGGAAATAATCACAAGTCCCCAAGTTCTTGTGGACTCTGAAGAATATTCGGTTTAATTGACAAATCGTCTAAGTCCCAATTTATTTTGATACTTTACAAAATTTCACTATTTCCAATTTACGGACTCTGAAAATATTTGATCAGGTAGACAGACGGCGAAAAATACACAAGTCCCAATCTGTTTTGATACTTAGGAAAATTTCACTTGTTGATTTTACTGACTTGTAAAATATTTCTTACTTACTGGTGGTACAAATCGGTATACAGGAACTCGTGATGTCTTAGTGCGGCTGGATTCTCGGACGGTGGCTCAGCAACTAAACTCTTAGCGCGTGAAATTTCCTACGTTCGCGTGGACAACAAAAGATGCGCGCGCCTTTGGCTTCTACTTCAGACGTCGAAATAATACATTTTATGTCAGGTGTAGTTCTTTTATTTACGGCGTTGTGTGGGTGACTTATATACAGGTAAAATATTATTATAACGGGGAAATATAATGTACTTCATTACACCCCCCTCTTACTTCGTAAAAAAAATGAGCATGAAATGATCATTTTTCTTTTTCCCTAACTGAAAAGAATTATTCTACAAGGCGCATATCCTCCGGCGGTTACGTGAACTTTATTTGAGGATATGTTCACCTTCAAAAAAATTAAAACTAACTATCCTAACGGTTAACTTACATGTTTCTCATCAAGTTAATATTCAAAACCCCAAAAAAAAATTAAACATCCTATGGTGACGGATGTCACTATCGTAACAAAAATAAACGGAATAACGATTCCTGGAGTCTTCCATATGACTCCTGGGTTAGCCGGGTGAACGGATCTTACGGCACTTCTTCGGTCTGAGTCCCTTTGGAACGGGTTCTTGACTTTCGCAGAATATCGGCGAAGTAATACGGGACTCTTCGAGACGGTTCTTCGGGTCGGTGCCTAAGTGGTGGCAGCAGGCATTGTTTCGACACTCGAAGATGCATACGGTTTTAAATCTTTCACATGGATATGTGAAAGCTTCTTCCCGGTATCAGATTTCAGGTTGTAGACCACTGGTGATACTACGGCGGTGACAGTGTACGGCCCGGAGTATTTTGGAGCGAGTTTAGCAGCAAATCCTTTGACAGCGGACGACAAAGGATTTTCCCGTTTCATTACTCGGTCGCCTGTATGGCAACGCCACTCACGGCGGCGGAGATTGTAATCTCCCGGTTGTTGGCGGCGGTGGTAGATCTGTTCCTCTAGAAACGAGTCGTAATTGGCTGGTAGATAGAATTGCTTGAAGTCGGTAACGAAGTCTTCCCAGCAAGTCCAAAGTCCTCGGTTGTTTCGGTACCATGCTAGAGCATTCCCCTGAAATATTTCGTACAGTGACGGCAACAGCGCGGATGTAGAGATGCCACTATGTTCTCGGAATTCACAGAGTTTCTCTAGAAACTCAACAGCATCTGTCTTGCCATTGAAATGGAGATTCCATTTTCGCACCCTCTCGCATACTGTGTTTACTGTGAAGGTGGTGACGGCTCCTGGGGGCATTGGTACAGCGGTAGCAGGCATAGCGGCAGGTGGCGGTGGTACGGGAAAAACTAGAGGAGTTGGCTGGCGGTTTGGCAGCGGTGAGGTACAGCCATCCTTGATAAACTTTACCAAGCGCTTTTTCTTCTCCTCTACTGTTCCACTCAGGTCTAGGCGGAACTTTGCCAACTCGGTGTCAAGCTGTTCTTTCCTGAGCTTATAGATCCAGCTTAGGCGGAAATCACCTTGGTCGGTAACTGCGGCTTCGTCTTTGAACTCCATTGTCAAAGTCGGTGGGTCTTCTTCTGTGGGCATCTTCAGGTATAGGCGGTCAGGCGGTCACTAGTATTTTTCTGGTATCGGAGCGGTATCTCCGATGCTGCTAACACTGGCTAGTGTTCACTCCTGGCAGGCGTAGATCACTTGTACTTACTCCTACAACGGTATCTTCAACGATGTGTTCAGTTGCTGGTCCTAGTAGCAACTGCCTTCCTAGGACACTTCGCAACGGCTAAATAGATCGCTGTGAGACTATCGGTATTCGATTCTGCGTATCTGGTTTCGTGCCAAAAGAGGGGTCACAAGCCAGGTATATTTTGTTACCGGAGTCAGGAAATACTCCGGGCAAAATCCGGTGAAGCGGTAAAACTCTTACTGGCAGGTGCGGGCGACTGCGGAGAACGTCCCGAACACCTTATTTCTCGACTTCGACTTCGAACTTCGCTGTGGGACACTTCTAGGCGGAACGGCTGCTCGGATCGAACTGCCAACACCGGCAATCGATTCCTTGGGTTCGATTACCCAGAAAACGATACCCCACACGGCTTCGTTTGGTTCGGGTAAACTCGGAAAAGTTCGGGTGGGGGTTCGGTCAATGACGGCAAAGCTCCAGCCTTGTTGTCTTAAAATACCCCCAAAGCTCGCTGGTCGTTATTCTAACTCTTCTCAGGCGTTAAAAGTCCAATAACGCCTTCGGGACAGATCGGAGCGGTTCGGCGATGGTCGGAATCGGTTCCTTGTGGTCGGTTTAGTGCCAAATGACACCCCACAAGGTGGGTGGATGACAGAAGAGCTTAGGTCAGGTCAGGTCAAAAAATCGGGGACCTCCAGATTTTGGCGAAAAGCTCCTCTAACTGCAAATCTTCACTAATTTTCCCTATTTAAGTCCCTGCTCGGGCGCCAGATTTGTGACGGATACTTCCCGATTTGCACAGGTAGGAAGTGTCACGTTAGTGCCCGAGGTTCGGTTTCTCTTTTATTTTGCCTCGGGCGCCAGTTCCTGGTTACAGTGTAGGAACACCACTACTCAGGTAGCTTCAGTGAAGATACGGTACGCCAGGTCGGTCGATAGGGAAAATTAGACTTCACACAACAGATAATAATAATACACCAGTAAACCTGTTATACATATATTGTCTGAGACCTAAAATATATAAATCTAAATACTATCCTTCTCTAAAGCACACATGGGTCTTGGGCAGGTATAAACAAGCTTAAGCAGGGATCAAGCTACTAACGGGATGGCAACAAGCTACGTGATACTATTTACAGCGGGTGATGAATACTAGTGCGGTTACGGGCGGTGGTCGGGCGTGGATACCAGGTGAGGAAGCAATTATTACTAAGCAAGCATTAAATAATTAACAAGCAACAAGCTACAGTTATTTAAAAGCAATGGTCAATACTTGGCTATTGTCTATAAATATGAATAATACTCTATGGTTAACAATGGCAAGAAAGCTGGAATGAAGTTATGATTAATAATCGCAAGAAATCTGGAATGAAGTTATGATTAATAAATCTGGAATGAAGTTATGATTAACAATGGCAAGAAATCTGGAATGAAATTATGATTAAAACATACATACAGTAATAAGGCTTCCGATACGACACGATTTAAGTGAGCACGTCTGAAAGAGCAGCTTAGCCCAAATGAATCGATCGTATACCGACGATCCCTGGAAGAGAGCAGATAATTAGTACACAAATACAATAGCCAAGTTATAGTGCCCTATTCGGAGATTTAGCTCACTTCCACTCAGGGGCCGGCACGTCTGTTCGGTTCTGGCGGTCGACAGGTACTACTCTCTGTATCGGCTGTTATTCCCTTTTGATGTCTAACAGGGCTTAGACATGCGCAGAACGGTGATCAGGGACTTAGTAGATATTTCGACGTAGTAGACAGCAGGTAGTGAAATTCTACTAAGTGTAAACCTTGTGCACTCTGACAGATTTACTCACTTCTCTTCTGGTAGTAGGAGCGGTAGCAGACAGGACTTCCTCGTAGGCTGGACGGCTGCAGACTGAATAACGGAGTCGTTCTCAGCTGGGTAAGGTACCAGAGAGAACTCGGACAGGCGCAGAAGTGAAATTATCGACTTTGAACGTTTACCAAATTATTCCACTTAGAAAACTTTAGATATCTTATTCTAATCGACTTAGAATAATTTTATATACCTAAACAGCAGGTGATGAATTTTACCAAGTGTCCAGACCTGCGCGGTACTTACTTCTAGCTGGTGCTGGTAGCGGTGGTAGACAAGACTGCTTCGTGTGCTGGACGGCGATAGACTGAATGTCTGCGTTGCTGCTAGCTGGATATGGTTCTATGAAAACCTCGGACATGCGCATAAGTGAAATTTCGGACTTTGGCTATTTTATGCTTGTACACTACTAAATCTGAAATAATCACAAGTCCCCACGGTCTTGTGGACTCTGAAGAATATTCGGTTTGTCGACAAAATTTGTTAAAGTATAAAATGATTTTTATACTTAGAAAAATTTCACTTGGTCGAATTTACTGACTTGTAATTGTTTACTCACTTTCTGGTAGCAGCGGTGCAGGCGGACAGGTCTTACTTCGATGCAGCGTGGTCACAGACTGAATGTCTGAATCGCTGTTAGCTGGATATGGCTTTACAAATACCTCGGACATGCGCATAAGTGAAATCTCGGGCTTTATATATTTTATACTGGTACACTACTAAATTGGAAATAATCACAAGTCCCCAAGTTCTTGTGGACTCTGAAGAATATTCGGTTTAATTGACAAATCGTCTAAGTCCCAATTTATTTTGATACTTTACAAAATTTCACTATTTCCAATTTACGGACTCTGAAAATATTTGATCAGGTAGACAGACGGCGAAAAATACACAAGTCCCAATCTGTTTTGATACTTAGGAAAATTTCACTTGTTGATTTTACTGACTTGTAAAATATTTCTTACTTACTGGTGGTACAAATCGGTATACAGGAACTCGTGATGTCTTAGTGCGGCTGGATTCTCGGACGGTGGCTCAGCAACTAAACTCTTAGCGCGTGAAATTTCCTACGTTCGCGTGGACAACAAAAGATGCGCGCGCCTTTGGCTTCTACTTCAGACGTCGAAATAATACATTTTATGTCAGGTGTAGTTCTTTTATTTACGGCGTTGTGTGGGTGACTTATATACAGGTAAAATATTATTATAACGGGGAAATATAATGTACTTCATTACACCCCCCTCTTACTTCGTAAAAAAAATGAGCATGAAATGATCATTTTTCTTTTTCCCTAACTGAAAAGAATTATTCTACAAGGCGCATATCCTCCGGCGGTTACGTGAACTTTATTTGAGGATATGTTCACCTTCAAAAAAATTAAAACTAACTATCCTAACGGTTAACTTACATGTTTCTCATCAAGTTAATATTCAAAACCCCAAAAAAAAATTAAACATCCTATGGTGACGGATGTCACTATCGTAACAAAAATAAACGGAATAACGATTCCTGGAGTCTTCCATATGACTCCTGGGTTAGCCGGGTGAACGGATCTTACGGCACTTCTTCGGTCTGAGTCCCTTTGGAACGGGTTCTTGACTTTCGCAGAATATCGGCGAAGTAATACGGGACTCTTCGAGACGGTTCTTCGGGTCGGTGCCTAAGTGGTGGCAGCAGGCATTGTTTCGACACTCGAAGATGCATACGGTTTTAAATCTTTCACATGGATATGTGAAAGCTTCTTCCCGGTATCAGATTTCAGGTTGTAGACCACTGGTGATACTACGGCGGTGACAGTGTACGGCCCGGAGTATTTTGGAGCGAGTTTAGCAGCAAATCCTTTGACAGCGGACGACAAAGGATTTTCCCGTTTCATTACTCGGTCGCCTGTATGGCAACGCCACTCACGGCGGCGGAGATTGTAATCTCCCGGTTGTTGGCGGCGGTGGTAGATCTGTTCCTCTAGAAACGAGTCGTAATTGGCTGGTAGATAGAATTGCTTGAAGTCGGTAACGAAGTCTTCCCAGCAAGTCCAAAGTCCTCGGTTGTTTCGGTACCATGCTAGAGCATTCCCCTGAAATATTTCGTACAGTGACGGCAACAGCGCGGATGTAGAGATGCCACTATGTTCTCGGAATTCACAGAGTTTCTCTAGAAACTCAACAGCATCTGTCTTGCCATTGAAATGGAGATTCCATTTTCGCACCCTCTCGCATACTGTGTTTACTGTGAAGGTGGTGACGGCTCCTGGGGGCATTGGTACAGCGGTAGCAGGCATAGCGGCAGGTGGCGGTGGTACGGGAAAAACTAGAGGAGTTGGCTGGCGGTTTGGCAGCGGTGAGGTACAGCCATCCTTGATAAACTTTACCAAGCGCTTTTTCTTCTCCTCTACTGTTCCACTCAGGTCTAGGCGGAACTTTGCCAACTCGGTGTCAAGCTGTTCTTTCCTGAGCTTATAGATCCAGCTTAGGCGGAAATCACCTTGGTCGGTAACTGCGGCTTCGTCTTTGAACTCCATTGTCAAAGTCGGTGGGTCTTCTTCTGTGGGCATCTTCAGGTATAGGCGGTCAGGCGGTCACTAGTATTTTTCTGGTATCGGAGCGGTATCTCCGATGCTGCTAACACTGGCTAGTGTTCACTCCTGGCAGGCGTAGATCACTTGTACTTACTCCTACAACGGTATCTTCAACGATGTGTTCAGTTGCTGGTCCTAGTAGCAACTGCCTTCCTAGGACACTTCGCAACGGCTAAATAGATCGCTGTGAGACTATCGGTATTCGATTCTGCGTATCTGGTTTCGTGCCAAAAGAGGGGTCACAAGCCAGGTATATTTTGTTACCGGAGTCAGGAAATACTCCGGGCAAAATCCGGTGAAGCGGTAAAACTCTTACTGGCAGGTGCGGGCGACTGCGGAGAACGTCCCGAACACCTTATTTCTCGACTTCGACTTCGAACTTCGCTGTGGGACACTTCTAGGCGGAACGGCTGCTCGGATCGAACTGCCAACACCGGCAATCGATTCCTTGGGTTCGATTACCCAGAAAACGATACCCCACACGGCTTCGTTTGGTTCGGGTAAACTCGGAAAAGTTCGGGTGGGGGTTCGGTCAATGACGGCAAAGCTCCAGCCTTGTTGTCTTAAAATACCCCCAAAGCTCGCTGGTCGTTATTCTAACTCTTCTCAGGCGTTAAAAGTCCAATAACGCCTTCGGGACAGATCGGAGCGGTTCGGCGATGGTCGGAATCGGTTCCTTGTGGTCGGTTTAGTGCCAAATGACACCCCACAAGGTGAGTGGATGACAGAAGAGCTTAGGTCAGGTCAGGTCAAAAAATCGGGGACCTCCAGATTTTGGCGGAAAGCTCCTCTAACTGCAAATCTTCACTAATTTTCCCTATTTAAGTCCCTGCTCGGGCGCCAGATTTGTGACGGATACTTCCCGATTTGCACAGGTAGGAAGTGTCACGTTAGTGCCCGAGGTTCGGTTTCTCTTTTATTTTGCCTCGGGCGCCAGTTCCTGGTTACAGTGTAGGAACACCACTACTCAGGTAGCTTCAGTGAAGATACGGTACGCCAGGTCGGTCGATAGGGAAAATTAGACTTCACACAACAGATAATAATAATACACCAGTAAACCTGTTATACATATATTGTCTGAGACCTAAAATATATAAATCTAAATACTATCCTTCTCTAAAGCACACATGGGTCTTGGGCAGGTATAAACAAGCTTAAGCAGGGATCAAGCTACTAACGGGATGGCAACAAGCTACGTGATACTATTTACAGCGGGTGATGAATACTAGTGCGGTTACGGGCGGTGGTCGGGCGTGGATACCAGGTGAGGAAGCAATTATTACTAAGCAAGCATTAAATAATTAACAAGCAACAAGCTACAGTTATTTAAAAGCAATGGTCAATACTTGGCTATTGTCTATAAATATGAATAATACTCTATGGTTAACAATGGCAAGAAAGCTGGAATGAAGTTATGATTAATAATCGCAAGAAATCTGGAATGAAGTTATGATTAATAAATCTGGAATGAAGTTATGATTAACAATGGCAAGAAATCTGGAATGAAATTATGATTAAAACATACATACAGTAATAAGGCTTCCGATACGACACGATTTAAGTGAGCACGTCTGAAAGAGCAGCTTAGCCCAAATGAATCGATCGTATACCGACGATCCCTGGAAGAGAGCAGATAATTAGTACACAAATACAATAGCCAAGTTATAGTGCCCTATTCGGAGATTTAGCTCACTTCCACTCAGGGGCCGGCACGTCTGTTCGGTTCTGGCGGTCGACAGGTACTACTCTCTGTATCGGCTGTTATTCCCTTTTGATGTCTAACAGGGCTTAGACATGCGCAGAACGGTGATCAGGGACTTAGTAGATATTTCGACGTAGTAGACAGCAGGTAGTGAAATTCTACTAAGTGTAAACCTTGTGCACTCTGACAGATTTACTCACTTCTCTTCTGGTAGTAGGAGCGGTAGCAGACAGGACTTCCTCGTAGGCTGGACGGCTGCAGACTGAATAACGGAGTCGTTCTCAGCTGGGTAAGGTACCAGAGAGAACTCGGACAGGCGCAGAAGTGAAATTATCGACTTTGAACGTTTACCAAATTATTCCACTTAGAAAACTTTAGATATCTTATTCTAATCGACTTAGAATAATTTTATATACCTAAACAGCAGGTGATGAATTTTACCAAGTGTCCAGACCTGCGCGGTACTTACTTCTAGCTGGTGCTGGTAGCGGTGGTAGACAAGACTGCTTCGTGTGCTGGACGGCGATAGACTGAATGTCTGCGTTGCTGCTAGCTGGATATGGTTCTATGAAAACCTCGGACATGCGCATAAGTGAAATTTCGGACTTTGGCTATTTTATGCTTGTACACTACTAAATCTGAAATAATCACAAGTCCCCACGGTCTTGTGGACTCTGAAGAATATTCGGTTTGTCGACAAAATTTGTTAAAGTATAAAATGATTTTTATACTTAGAAAAATTTCACTTGGTCGAATTTACTGACTTGTAATTGTTTACTCACTTTCTGGTAGCAGCGGTGCAGGCGGACAGGTCTTACTTCGATGCAGCGTGGTCACAGACTGAATGTCTGAATCGCTGTTAGCTGGATATGGCTTTACAAATACCTCGGACATGCGCATAAGTGAAATCTCGGGCTTTATATATTTTATACTGGTACACTACTAAATTGGAAATAATCACAAGTCCCCAAGTTCTTGTGGACTCTGAAGAATATTCGGTTTAATTGACAAATCGTCTAAGTCCCAATTTATTTTGATACTTTACAAAATTTCACTATTTCCAATTTACGGACTCTGAAAATATTTGATCAGGTAGACAGACGGCGAAAAATACACAAGTCCCAATCTGTTTTGATACTTAGGAAAATTTCACTTGTTGATTTTACTGACTTGTAAAATATTTCTTACTTACTGGTGGTACAAATCGGTATACAGGAACTCGTGATGTCTTAGTGCGGCTGGATTCTCGGACGGTGGCTCAGCAACTAAACTCTTAGCGCGTGAAATTTCCTACGTTCGCGTGGACAACAAAAGATGCGCGCGCCTTTGGCTTCTACTTCAGACGTCGAAATAATACATTTTATGTCAGGTGTAGTTCTTTTATTTACGGCGTTGTGTGGGTGACTTATATACAGGTAAAATATTATTATAACGGGGAAATATAATGTACTTCATTACAACACCAACAATAATAGTTTATTAAAACGTCAAAATTGTTTTTGTCGCAGACATAGCCGCCCTGATGTAATATTTTAACTTCGGCGGAGATATTGCAAATGTAGCTGTAACTCCGAAATTATGGCAATTAGGTATAGGGAACATTACATGAAAAATATTCTAAATTTCTTAAAGATTTCAAAAACAAAAAAATATATAGGGTGATTCATTTGAAATAACAAATTTCAGTATATTTCCGGAAAAGCGAAAGATCTGACAACAATGTAAATGCCACAATAATATCGGCCATATTACAAAACCCTTATAAACCAAAATTCATAAAAATCGGGCAAGCCGTTTCCGAGATAATTGAGGCGTTCCATACATAAAACTCACTCTGTATGTATAAAATCAAAACAATACTATAATAAACTGTTTATAGTGCATAACAACGAAATATACATATTTTCCAGTTTCCTTAAAAAATAAAAGCGATTCTCCAATATATGCGTTGTTTTCTTCCTTATTGTCATCGTTTGATGACAGTCAGCAGCCCTTACTGTAATGGTTTGCCATACAAGATCTGATTTTCTGATTCGGATGTTATATCTTCCAACACGTATTCTGCAACCAGCTAATCTGAAATGGTTCTGTTTCTATCTCCTGTTTCCGTCCAAATTTTAACAATCACACATAATTGTAGCTGACAGCACACTCACACACAATTGAGACACTGTTACAGACTGTACTAACTCACAACTCAGTTCTCACATGCGCCACGATACACTATGATTCACTATTAGTGTATCGTGTTCCTAGTTTATTTCTATGCACATTCATGCATGAGCATGCAGGACTGTTTGCACGTTTTCGTACATTATCGGTTGATTGTCATTATTGTTAAGTATCTAGTAGCTTGAAATTATTTCACGTCAAGTCAAATAGTAACGATAGAAAATGTTTAAAATACTTGATTTCAAGTCAAGTAAAGCAATCTAGGAGAAATCCAAGCTACTTCACTTGATGAATCTCTTAAGTAATTACAATACAATTTAGTGTCGCTAAAGTGACTTATATTTTAATTTTATTGACAATTTTTTTAATAAAAAATGCTTAAATTATACTAAAATGTATTTTATTACAATGAGGCTGCACAAAACAAAACATTTTATTATAAGCTAAAACTTTGCTTGCCTATTAAATTTTACTTGCTCTAGATAATGCATTTTGCTGTATTTGTTCTGTATTTGTTTTTTTTTATTATTCACTAAATACCTAAAGTGTTTTATTCCCTATATTTATCAGAAATTTGTTTATATTACTCATTTCTAATAGAGGATTTTGTTATCTGCATTTAAAATGGGGGAAAATGAACTTTGTCGTGACCCTGCTCTTTGTTTCTTTGTTAGTCGCATCCTGTTAAGGGGCTTTTGCAATATAAAGGTGGGTTTAGATTTTATCCCATTTCAGAGCAAGGAAAAAAACTATTAGATCGGCAGTTGGCAGATTTTTGGTTGTAATTTTAGTAAGTATGCCTTTCAGAGGGTTTTATCATGCGTATATTCTCATGACGAAAACGAATGAATCAAAGAGTCGCGTCCTGGATTCTTCATATAGAAGAGTCTTCATTTACTCGCAAATTATGCATTTTAGTACGATTTTGGTCAGGCTGCCATGTATTTTAAAATGAAGTTCAACACAAAAAATTCCTCGGAAAACCATCGGCATACCTACCGTTAGCGCGAGTCCAAAAGGCGGTTATAGTCACGTGAACTTGTATTTGAAAACAGGCTGCCAAAGATAAGTATACAGTGTGAGTCACCTAAGATTGGTCCATTACTCAGTTGATATAGAATATAATTTTTTTTTCCTTTTAGGGCATTATGTAAACCACTGAGAGCTACCTTTTAAATTTTTTTGGAACATACAGGGTGATCCAGTGCAGAGGGATGAACCAAACTTATATTTTTTAAATGGAACACCCTGACCACAGACGTATGTACGGGAAGCAGGCAGAAAAAATAAAACTCTTATTTGCGATTGTGATATGATACTTGATATTTCGATATTTGTGATATGTCGGCAGAAGGCTATGGCAGTTATGGCAGTGATGGCAGTAAAATCATCTATTATATAAATTCATGGTTTAGATGAAAGATAAATGAATATTTAATCTAAGATAACACGAAAGATAATTTATTGAAATGTCATCTATATAAGATAAAAGATGATCAAAACTCATCTAGATTATTCATCCAGATAAAATAATCTAGATAATGCACAACACTGATCATTAAATATAAATCCTAAATGAAAAATGCATGAAAACCGCATAAAATCGTATAATCCGTTGCCTTCCTGAATTAACTCTATCTACATTTATGCTACTAAAATTACAGACACCAAATAACCTCTAATGCTTCACACGACAGACTTAACACCCGAGAACGCCAGATGTCTTGCACCTCAGGTTGTTAGTTAGTTTTTTCAGACCACTGCACTGATTTAAATTTGAAATAAAATTTATATATTCTTTGTTATATGTATGTAATCGTCTTAATCGTTAGTAATCGAGTTATTGCGCAAAATGTTAAAACTTCACTAAAAATTATTTTATCCATTAAAATATGATGTATAAAGGTGAGAGTGCTTAAATGCTAATACGGTTTAGATCGTTTTACTACAATTTGACCCTAGAAATAAATACAGGAATTTTTATTCTTAGAATAACCCTAAAACCAGTTATCCCAGTGGATTTTCATGAACACATTTTGAGAGCTAATGGGTAGCGGACCGTTAGTTCGTGTATTTAGTAATTTAATATTTTTCTCGGTATATTGTTATTGTTAGTGTTTTATATTAAAAGCACACTTGGGTGTTATTATTACTAAGTACGTGTTTCTCAGTTCTAAAAGATCAGTGGCATTCGTATTGTCTAGCATGTTGAAGCAATTTAAGCCTTAACCTGCTCCTTAAGCCCCGACATATAGTTTATTATGTATTATTACATTCAAATTTAATATTGTATTGCCTACGTACCGAATTTAACGGAAAAGTACGATAAATTTAAAAGCTATTTCTGTGTGAAAACAAAAATCTACCACCTTCACTTGTAACGGTCTCGTTTTGTTTACCTAATAAGATACCTTTCTTAGTTGATTTAAACTAATAATTCTTATCTTATTCTATGTTTTTACCTGCTTGTTAAACATAAATTCTGTATTTAAAGTAGAGTTGGGATTTGAGGCCAGAAGCCCGGCCAGGCCAGGCCCGGCCCGAAATCGGGCCTGGCCGGGCCGGGAAAATCTGCATATTTTACTGGCCGGGCTGGACCTGGCCGGATGCTTTGTAATACCTGGCCGGGCCGGGCTGAAATTGAATTGGCCAGGCCCGACTGGCCGAGTCGGGCCAGGCCTGGCCGAGCCGGTTCGGGCCTGGCTTGGCCGGATCGGGCCTGGCCTGGCCGGATCGGGACCGTTTCAGGCCGGATCGGACCGATTTCGACTTAACCTAGGCTTTTTAACCGGTTTGCTGTATAACAATTTTAAAATACTATATCTTGTTCTTCCTATGAGGAATTTGATTTCATAATAACTTGAGGTGTTTCACCCATTTATCTGACCACTTACGGCCAATCTCACTCATACTACTTAAAATTTAAGGTGTCCCAAAATGGAAAAATTATACTTAGCAATAAGTATTACTCTGATATTTAAGCACATCTAAAAATTCTTACACAGACTTAGAATTCGATGCAGAATTTAAAAATGAAATATTTGAAAAAAATAAAGTTGATGGTCGTAACTTCTTTTTGGACTACCCTGTATACATGAATTGAGCATAAAAGAATCGCATTAAAAAATAAAAATCCACAAGTCCGAGTGTTTTTCCAAAAAACACACCGCTGAATTTTAAATGAATTTAGACATCACTTCTGGGACTCACTGTACATACATATAATATCTTATACTACTATATATATATTACAAGTGTTAAATGTGAAACATTATGTTTGTGTTTAAGTTGTTGAACAAATTTGTTTTCGGAGTTTGTATTTTATTTGATAATGAAATAAAAAATTATTCTATGAAGGTTGTTTTGCTCTAATTTGCGAGACATTTGAACGTTTCATTGATACATAAAAGAGTTAATAAATTTATGAATTGTCATACCTATTGTCAATGTCAAGTAGGCAGGACTTCTGGTATCGCCGAATGTGGCTTAGGCAGACTGGGTTGAATTTGGGCGGACCGATTCTGGCTAAACTTGCCTTGATAACTTGATTTGGTCGGGTCTGGCATGGTCTGACGTAGCCGAGTCGCGCCCGGCCTGGTCTGGCCGGGCCGGGTCTGGCCTGGCCTGGTCTGGCTGGGTCTGGCCTGGCCGGGCCGGGCCGAATTCAATCTGGCTTGGTCAGGCCTGGCTCAAATCTGGCCTGGCCGGGCCATAATTGTCAAGAGGTCTGGCTTTAATTGGGCCAAACGTTCGGTGGGTTTATCTGGCCTGGCCTGGCCTGGCCTATACTCTGTCGGGCCGGGCCTGGCCTGGCCTGAATTTTTTTAAAAAGTCGCAACTCTAATTTAAAGTACTCTATGTATTCTGTGTATATTCAGTGCGGATAATCCCGACTTCACTCCCCATGGTTGGTATTACTTATATAAACTAAGTTCATAACGATATAGTGACGCCATCTCGTGTTAAGAACGTGAGCGGATGGGAGACGTATAGGGCACGAGAGGCCGAGAGGGGGCAAAGAAGATTCGGCGAAGATTAGCAGTAGCGAGAGGTTGTGTAATTTAGCAGCTCTCAAAGTTTTCCAGAAAAAAAAGCTTGAAAAAGTGAGTAAGCAGATAATTAATCTTAAAACAAGGAATCCTACTATTCCCTAGTGTGATTACAAGAAAATCATCGATTCAGTACGTTGATTTGTGAATCGGCAGAAAAACGTATGAACAACGTTAACCCCGAAACCAACCGTTCTTATATGAGTACTTTATTAATTATTTTGAAAGTGCTAATTAAACGACGTTACGTATACCGTGCTTAGTTTAACTTTCCCTATGCATAGGTTTGTGCAACTTAAATAAGGGCCCTTCGGTTAGCTAGTGAACTAAATATCTAAAAACTAAATTTTTTGGTAGCTCTTAGTACAGCCAAACTATATCTTGTTGTCCAGCTTTATTGCTGTAAGACTATCGCTCATTTTTGTATCTTTGAGTGTGTTTGTTCTAATATTTAGATTTAGGTTTGTCTTTTATGTATGTACCGTTCGTAAATGTATGGTTGATAGAATTATATTAAATATTTACGTTTTTCTTGTCAAGTGTTTTTTTTCAATTGTCTTCACTTAGATAGGAACTATACATTTACTCTGTACCACCAAAAAAGATCAATTGATGGCGCCCAAGTTTGGCAAATAATAGAAAACCCTACCATACTTCACACTGCTCAACCCTGAGAGAGAATTTCATTTCTATAGTAAGTATATTTTGTACCTTTATCTAAATAAAAAATAACGAGAAATCGTTATACAATTGACGCCCAACGTGCCGTCAATTTTTATTATATGTTGTACCTTTACCTATATAACGTAAATAAGGAAATTTGTCGTTATACACTGTACGTATTACCATTTTTTTTTCAATAAAGTATCATTAAATATTTGCAACAATTGCAAAGAACTTTAATCAATATAAAGAACTTGTATTAGCTGCCATTAGTATTTAGTTTATATGTTTACTCTGTGATTTAGTTATGATTTATGATGTTGAAACTTCAAACAAAGGAGTAATTAATCATCGTTTCGTTAATTAAATATGCATGACTATAATTTGTATAATTTGTGTAAGGGTAAATGTAGAGGTAAAGGTATTTGTTACCCAAGAAATTTTTTATCAGTAGTACCCAAGTACTCTATTGTATTCTTTAATAGAGCAAATTAAAAAAGGCGACTGTAAAATATTAGTTAACTGTTTCGTCGCCGCAAAGCATTTATATTCAAATATGGTTTTATATTTTCAAACGAAATTATTATACACGGTGTCCCACCGGGAAGGGTCGATCGAAATATGGAAAAGTACGTACAGGGTGATTTTGAAAATTTGGTTATTTACAAAGATCAGTGGCGCTACCGTTTTAAAATATTTTCACGTTTCTGGCATTTCCGGTATAACCAAAAGTCGACAACAACTTGCTTATTTTAAATGAAACACCCTATATATTATATCATTTCCGGATTCTACGAAAATTCTAAACATATTTCACGTAGGATGTCCTATACCTATCTTCAACTGTTTTTGAAATATTTACAAGTGAACATTGACATTTTGCAACTTTGACACCCTGTAAAATATAAACGGTTTTAGATCAAGCAAAATGATTTGCACATTCCTATCTTAACTTTTCATAATTGGCTTCAGATTTAGCCAGAAATTAGAAATTTTCGATTAAATGTAATCTCTTAGTTAAATCTGAAATTAGTGTCAAACGATAACATATGAAAAGTTGAGATAGGAATCTGCAAACCGTTTTGCTTGGTTTCAAACCGTTTAGATTTTACAGGGTATGTTCACCTGTAAATATTTCAAAAACAGTTGAAGATAGTTATAGGACATCCTACATGAAATGTGTTTAGAATTTTACGTAGAATCCAGAAATAATATAATATATAGAGTGTTCCATTTAAAATACACAAGTTGGTGTCGACTTCCGGTTATACCGGAAGTGCCAGAAACGTGAAATTATTTTAAAAAGGTAGGTCCCACTGACCTTTGTAAATATCCACATTTTCAAAAGCACCCTGTACTTACTTTCCCATATATTTATCGCGGCCCTTCCCGGTGAGACATTGTGTAGGTATATTACGAAAGCGTAGAACGAACATATATCATTTTATTTGTATACTTCCCAGTTTAAACTGTAAATTTAGTTCAATTCCCAGCTGAAACTGAAATTTTTTTTATTCACGGTTTAAAATGTAAATTTAATTAAATTCTCAGTTTAAACTGTAAACTTTGTTAGATTTCCAGTTAAAAATGTAAATTTAGTTAAATAATAATAATAAAAATATCTCTCTAAGTTTGCAGTCTACACTAGGAATTTAAGAAAGTTTACATATTAAACTGGGAATTTAACTAAATTTATAGTTTAAACTGGCAAGTATACAAATAAAATGCTATATGTCCGTTCTACGCTTTCGTAATACCTATATCTTTAAAACACGGACAAACAGGCATACACGAATCAGTAAATAATTAATTCTTTTTAGCTTTTATTTATGTTCGGTTCGGATCGGTTTATCTTTTATTTTGCCTCGGGCGCCAGTTTCCGTTTATAGTGCAGAGACACCACTACACAGGTAGCTACAGTACGCCAGGCGGTCGATAGGGAAAATTAGACTGCACAGGACAGATAATAATAATACACTAATAAACCGAAGCGAATTATATTCGCTGGTTAATATTTAATAAATGTCGCCTCCACAATATAAATATTTTGCAAGTGGCGGATATATTTAAATATATATACGAAATGAAATGTGCTTCATTACAATGGTATTATTTTAACCTATTTACAGCCACGTTTCTCTCAAAGAAATACAGGTTAATTTCTGTGGTTTCTCTTGTAATATGCCGTCTTGATTCATGTGAGTTATCTGGAACCAGATACCTTATATAGCAAATATTACTCATTATATTTAATTATCTAATTTATCGTTATACCTTTCGGGAAAGAATTTTACTGTGGATAACTTTGGGTACAGTTTCAAAATCTTACATGAATACAGCTAGTAGGATAGATTCCCATTCTGAATTGGATAAGTGACCTTTTCATTGTCTTTCAACGTATGTATGTTATTGAAAAGGGCTGGTGTGTAAATTGAAATATCCTTTATTTTTTGGTATAACTCTGTCAAAATATACATTTTCGAAAAGAGGAAAAGTGTCTCTGTCGAATAGTAAGATAATCTACAGGGTGTTCTATTTAAAAAATTATCACAATTTTGAATTACAAACTGTCAATTTTTTTTTCAAGCACCTGTAGAAGTAAAACAAATTAGTACCAATGACAAAAGAGTTATAAGCCTTTAAAAGATTATCTTGGGACACCCTGTATTTAATAATTTCATTAATAATTTATCTCTTAGTTAACGTTTAGGCTTAATTCCTATATAAAGAAAGATATAATAATATAATTTAAAAAGTTTAGTTATTCAATTTCTTAGTAAAATACTAAAAATAAATTTATTTTTAATTACCTAAAATTTTTATAATTTAACAATCATAATATAAATGTATAATACTTACATAAACAAATTTAGCAAAAATTTTATTTTATAATCACAACAGAATTTTTTATAAATTCTGAATATCGATTCCTATTTCACCACATTATCATCACAGAGCTAAGCCACGTCCATTAATCTATTTAATCATACTTTAAATCTAGGACATTACGAATTGATAAAAGCGTAAAATTCTCCTCGCTGCCATCTACTTTAGGCATTTTTCCACGCAATTAGGTTTTGAGAAAGTTAGAGAAGATGGATTTGCGAGAAAATACCGTAAAATACAGCAGAGTTGCTCTAAATTACAGATGCATTAAATACTGATGTGAATGACGCGCGGCGACATTTCTGCCCTTTGTTACGTAAATGCAGTCGTGTTTTATGCGATCATGTGTAGATAAAACAAATTTAGTAGGACGTGCATGAAGCTAAACTGTTTAACTGTCGTACCGTTAGCGTTCCCATTACCAAAGTGAAAAATGAAACATCAGATAACTTTTAAATTAAAGAAATATGTGTTTGCATTTTAATGACAAAGTTTATGCTTACACAAATGTTAAAGCGCTCGACTAAAGCTAACTCTACACAATACATCAATATAGTTACAGTGCATTCAGTTTAGTTAACTTAGTAATTTACTATTTAATAATTGGTATTCCGTTAATAATACCTCCGTCATAAAATATATAAACATTTACAACAATATGCCTTTATTCTTGAATTATACAAAATACAAAAATAAAAGAGAAAATTAAAAAAAGGTGGCGACATCCACCAGAGTTGCTCATATGCAACCACCTTATTAAATAATAATACAAAAAATGCCTAATTATTGTGTGTACAAGAATCACTTACCGATGCAGAAAGCACATGCACTACAGATACACAATCTATTTTATTTACATCAGTGATATTGAATATTATCTCTTTTATTACGTATATATTGCTTAACTCTGTTGTTAAAAGTGGCTAAACCAGATGCTTCTCAGACATTGGAAGGAAGTGAATTGTAAGTTTTTACAGCCGTGAATCTAGAGGATCTTTCAAACAGGCTAGTTCTATGTTTGGGTATCGAGTAAAGTTGAGTTTGACGCGTAGTACGATTATGTATATCTAAGTCTCTAAGATTTTCATGCAAATATTGCGGCTTAGATGTAAAGTTAATCTTATAAACAGTTCTACACATGTGAATGAAAAATTTTTCGTCGAGGGTAAACCACTGCGATTCTCGGAATTTATCAGATACATGATCAAACTTAGGCAGATTAAAACAGAATCTAATACACGCATTTTGAACTTTAACAAGACTGTATCTATCATTACATAGGGGAGCAGGCCAATACACAACATTATAGTAGTTTAAATGCGATAAACACAAGGCATCAACCACACGAAGTTTACATTGTAAGTTCAAATTGTCCTTATGAATATGTAATACTTTTAAGAGACCGATAACTTTCTGAACTAAGCAGCACACATGACTGGAGAAACGCAAATCACAATCTATATGTAATCTCAGATTCTTACAACTTATCGAGGGAAGCAAAGGGACATTATTAATAGTAATAACAAATTGAGAGTTGCTACTTAAAATTTCTTTATCTTTACCAAAAATAAGCAATTAAGTCTTACTTTGATTTAAGACAAGCCCATGAGCTATAGAGTATTTTCTAATAATTTCCAAGTCTAGGTTAATATGCTGAACAGCCAAAATTCAATCCTTAAAATAAAAATTGTAATATAATTGGGTATCATCCGCATATTGATGTGATGTACAATGTTTAAGGTACCCATTTAGATCAGATGTATACAGGGCGCCTTATTTCTTGACCCGTTGCATGGGTAACTTTTTTATTAGTAGAGATACAAAAACGCTTAAATGAGCAAATTAGTGCAGTTTCGTATTAGTAATTCTACGGTAAGGCGAAAAATTATATACGGGGGAAGGTTGAAAAGTTATTGACAAAAAACGAAAAATCCAACTTTTCTATTATCCCTCGTAGCTCGTTCATTTGAAGAGTTAGAGAAAAATGCTTCACATGTCTTTTGCAGTATTTTTCATGTAAAATGACATGCACTTGCTACTTTCTATATATCTCTTAAAATGGTTGAGAATCACAGTAAAATATATTTTTGTGTGATTCTCATTGTCACATCAAGATTAGCATTCTTGATGTGACAATAAACTTTCTTTAAAAACAACGATTATTATTACTTTTGTAAGGATAAAATATGGACTATGTTATATCATCTGAAAGAGAAAAAAGGGGACTTTCGGTTAATGTCACAGTCACCTATCCATTACATTTAAAAAAAATATATTTTACTGTGATTCTCAACCATTTTAAGAGATATATAAAAAGTAGCAAGTGCATGTCATTTTACATGAAAAATACTGCAAAAAACATGTGAAGCATTTTTCTCTAACTCTTCAAATGAACGAGCTACGAGGGATAATAGAAAAGTTGGATTTTTCGTTTTTTGTCAATAACTTTTCAACCTTCCCCCGTATATAATTTTTCACCTTACCGTAGAATTACTAATACGAAACTGCACTAATTTGCTCATTTAAGCGTTTTTGTATCTCTACTAATAAAAAAGTTACCCATGCAACGTCAAGAAATAGGGCGCCCTGTATAATGAAAAAAGTAACGGCCCAAGAACACAAGGTCATAAATAGTTCAGAATAGGGCTAAATCAGACTTACCACCATTGAGTACGGGCCCTTCACGATGGGTTTTCCATGAGTTTTGAACTGTGCAAGCCATCGTTTCAGTCCAAGTCTCCATATAACTTGACGCGACTTGAGGCGGGGCGCGCGTCCGATTTGGTCTGGCCGGCGCGAACTGCGAACTTTCAACATGTTGAATATTTTTAACTGCACAGGCCACGACAAGAACTGTATCGTGAAGTGTGGGAGTTGGCCGAGTTCATCGAAGACAAAGACAAAAGTATTTAAAAATATAAAAAGAAACAAAGATATCAATACTACTTGTGGATTGAAGCGTGCGATTATCATTTTAGTGACGTTCAGTGCGGTATAACGTGCTTTTGAGCGATATTTCTCCGCTTATTATACGGGGTGTCCCATCGAAAAGTATCACATTTCGCCGCCTTATATCTCGAAAACTAAAAGAGATATCGGGATGCGGTTTGGACAGAACGACTTAAGATTTTTGTAAGTTTTTTTTTGGCACTGTTGCCAAATCTCCAAATATATTGGTACATTTTTTATTGAATACGCTCCTCTTTGGAGTAAAATTACTTGCTTATATTAAGTGGAACACCCTGTATATGTTGCCATAATCAGAAAGGCTAATCACTTTAGTTTTCAAAAAGGTATTCATTGTTTACATTATTTTGAGAATTGGAGCCACAAAATTCAGTTTAATGGGAGCACCTCTTACTTGAACAGTTTGTGAAGCTGGTCTTCGTTTTCACAGTAGCCATGAAAAACAAAAGTACAATAATAAACTGTATTGTCAGTTGTGTCAAATATTTGGAGTATAGATTTAAAAATGTTCACATTAGAAGGATCACACACTTTTGATCAAAATGATGGATGTGTGCTATACTACTAAGGATGCACAAATGTATATTGAAGTAAATGGTGGGCAGTTAAAACAAATTGTTTTCTAACTTATTCAAGTAGTTTTTGTTTATACAGTTATTTGGTTATTTTATCTGTTATTTTTATTACTGTCATTGTGCTTTGTTGTTATTGTTAACAAAACTCGTTCCTACTGATTATTAAAGAATTATTCTTTTCTCTCTATCTTTTTTCATTTAAAAAGCAAATGCAGTCAAGTTCCACATCAAGTTTGATCAAAGATATTAAAATGATAAAATAATTAGGGTATTTTATTTATTACTATTATTATTATTAGGTAATAAGTGTACAAAAACTTAAAAATAACTTTACAACGAAGGAGGTATTTTTTTCATTCGTAATAATCCAAATAGGAGTACTTCTAACAAATTTAATTTTGTGGCTCCAATTCTCAAGATAATGTAAACAATGCATACCTTTTTGAAAAGTAGAGTGATTAGGTTTTCTGATTATGGCAAAATACACAGGGTGTTCCGTTTAATATAAGCAAGTAATTTTATTCCAAAGAGGAGCATATTCCACTAAAAAATATATTTGGAGAATTGGCAACAGTGCAAAAAAAACTTACAAAAATCCTAAGTCGTTCTGCCCAAACTGCATCCCGATATCTCTTTTAGTTTTCGAGATATAAGGCGACAAAATGTGGTACTTTTCGATGGGACACCCTGGTTTGCAACGCCTTAAAAGAAAATTATTTTTTACTAAGTTTTTTTACTAATGTGTTCAGGCTCACTTCGTTTAGATAACTATGGTTCCTCCATTGTCTACAGAGTTATTAATTCAATTCATTGAGTTATATAGAAGCTGTCCTTGCTTGTGGAAAGTAAAATCAAAAGAATATGGTTATAGACATACCTATGACGTACACCTATGAGTATTGCTCTTTCGATTTCGTCGAGGAACTGATAAGAAATGCATTCCGTCCAACTGAACGTGTAGGGCTAAAAGAGCGGCACAGTTCCCGTCTTGAGGAAGGAACTAGTTTCAGCCCGTAGGCCAAATCGTTACGTGAAGCAACCGCATTTTAGAATGGGAGGAGCTATCTCCTAGTAAAAATTAGCATCGGTATCCCTATATTGATACGACACTTTTGTCAAAACTGATACACGGCTGCGACTTATATATCAATTTAATTAATAGGGTTTTTTAGTAAATGTGTATGTCTTAGAGATTTATATACCTACAACATTAATAGAGAATAACATTTCACAGGTTTGCATTACAAATTAGCAAACAATATGCAGATCTGTATTTGGCATATTAGAAGTAATTATTTAATGTTTTAATTGA
This sequence comes from Pogonocherus hispidulus, assembly GCA_963924545.1. Taxonomy (NCBI): domain Eukaryota; kingdom Metazoa; phylum Arthropoda; class Insecta; order Coleoptera; family Cerambycidae; genus Pogonocherus; species Pogonocherus hispidulus. The sequence goes on along the minus strand of OZ004700.1, from coordinate 33,807,437 downwards.
TAATTGATTGCTTAATTAAATAGTATCTAATAGTATAATTCCTCAAAAATTCGATAAAACTAACAGATCTAACCAGGTAATAATATCTAACATAAAAACAGCTCAAGGTGGATAGACTAGATACATGATCAGGGAAAGATCAATACGTATATCCATATTGGAGGAAACAGTGCTTGTGATGAAACGAAGGTGTACGCAGCTATACGTTATTATGTCTCTACTACTACTGTAAGCCTTGTGGTAAATGATGTTACTTTTGCTGACGTCGAAGTTTACTTATACTGATATAGGCTTGATAATTGATATCAATTATCAAGCCTATATCATTTTCAATCTATTATCAAGATAAGTTGGTCATACTGAGCAAATTCACAGGGCCCTGAATATGTAAGGTGGACAGATAAGAATGGGGAGAGCGAGCAAAGATATCGAGGGAACGTAGTATAGACTGAAGAATTACCTGAAACCTAGGAGCTAGGAATATCAGATCCTTAATAATTAAAATTTTCTAAATACATCGTAGCATTTATTGCAGGATACATTGTTTAATTTTTAAGGCTAATTTACGAAAATATAATACTTTAGTAAAAAAAAATTAATAAATCTGAAAGCATTAGGCATTACAGCAATAAAATTATATTATTTAAAGTGGTGTAACGAAGTTACTTTTTGTTCCGTAGTAATTTAAACAAGAATTACATATGATCCGTTTTATTTGAACACACCGTATATAAGGTTGTAAATATTTTTATGAACAATTCATATCCAAGTAATGCATTAATGTTTTCCAGTATAGTTTTATTATTATAGTACATTTGTTAATAGATAAGACTATAAACAATATACATTTATTCGATGGAAACCGGCCGAGATTCAAGAAATTCCAAACGTTGTTTTTACGCCTCCCGCAGTTTTTATTCCTAGCGAAATACATGAATATTTTCGTGTTGTAGGTACCCTAAAATATTTATTTAATGCATTGGAACTGGATAATATTTGATTCATATGCTATTTAAAAATACTTATGCAACCGCTACTTGAAATTTGATAAAGTCATAATGTAAGATATCTATTAAAGTATTTTATGACAAATTTTGGAATACATAGCTCTCCATATAGTCATGTTATGACAATTAATTTGTTTATTAATGTTTATGCACTTTCCGGCAATAAATGTTTACCGAACTTGTTTAATTTACTAAGGGGAATATATCTAAGACATGTTTAAGTTATTACTATACCGTATTTGCCTATTGTTACCGAATTAACTTAAATTAAATTAAGTTATGTTGAATTTAATACTGTTTAATTATTAAATATATTATTTCCGTTATACCCTGTATATAGTTTTGTTAATGAGAATTATTTAAATATGTTATTTTGTTAGGAACCGATATTTAAATGCAGGTTGATGCAGTAAGGCATAAAAGTCAAAGTACGTTACTAAATCTGATTAAAATATGTTCTAATTACACATTAGATTCATATTAATCATTTGCCGATATTATAAATTAATTTCAAGTAAGCATTCCGCAAATTTAATAAAATTTGAGACCATATTTGGTCATGGAGCGAAATCCGCCGTTCTGATTGGTCGAGCCAGCGGCCGAGCACTATAAAAGAGGGGCCGATTTTTGTTGAAAGGACAGTGTTCCAACGATCTCCGAAGACAGTATTCCACCGATCTCCGAAGGCAGTATTTTACCGGTCTCCGAAGAGGCAAGTACCTGCTCAATCTCCGAAACACCGACCGAAATATAATTATCACCGATCATCAATTAGAGTAAGTTCTAATAGGTAGACCTCCTGTCCGACTCCCTTAGGTAAAAGCTAATGAATAACCTGTAGTGTGTGTTCGACCCTCAGGACAGATTTCTATAGCCATACCTATCCCGAACCCTATATATAAGCTGATGAATAAACCTGTAGTGTGTGTTCGACCCTCAGGACAGATTTCTATAGCCATATCTATCCCGAACCCTATATATAAGCTGATGAATAAACCTGTAGAGCGTGTTCGACCCTCAGGAAAGATTTCTACAGCTATATATATCCCGAACCCTTAGGTAAAAGCTGATGAATAAACCTGTGGAGCGTGTTCGACCCTCAGGAAAGACTTCTACAGCTATACCCGTCCCAAACCCGTTATATAAGAGTTGACGAATAACCTGTAGTATGTGTTCGACCCTCAGGAAGACTTCTACAACCCGTTCCTTTATTTCGAATCCCTACAAAGCCGTCTGATTTATTGTAAAATAACTTGTTTAATATTTGCACCGCTTCTTCTCTTAAACTGTGATTGAAACTTTACTGCCGCTTTAATGCTTGAATAATGCACTACTGCTAATAACCTGGGTTTAATACAGTGCCTATATGTATATAATATTGTAGCTTATTACCGTTTGTCTATTTTGCTGATTTGCTACTTTTGATACTTTATTATTTTGCTGTCTGCCTGCTATGTCGCTGCTTAGCTATTTAATTTTATTTTAATAAATCTTGTAGTAACTTCCGAAACCGACTTTTATTACATCGATTTGAGAAACATTTGACCCTCTGGCAAGTGTACGTGTGTGTACACCTTCTTCACTGTAGCTACCCCGCCTTTACTCATAAGCGAGTAGAGTCCGCGTGGACCATTCACCACGTGAAACCCATGGATGTGTGGCGCCCGATGGCAAAAACCCGAGGATAAATCCGAAACCGCATTAAGAGAGTGTCACAAATTGGCACCTTCTAATTAAGAGCGTCACAGTACAATAAACATTTTTTTTTTCATCTGTATGACAATTTTATTTCAAACTCTGTTTTATTTTATTGGGTTATTTTGGTTCCTCATTTCTGACCTATAATTCTAAATAATCCGGGCCAGGCGAGGCAGCCATATTCTTACGACATTTAGCCACGCCCAGTGACCTATTTTTTATATGCGGAAAGAATGCTTACAGCGCCTTCCTACCGTACTATCTCAATCCGTAACACAAATCTTCACTTTTTTAGTAGTCGGCGCCTTGCAGATGTTTGTGACGCACTGATCACTGTCATGTGGTTGATTGGTGTTCATCTGGACCGCCCAATTACCACAACACATTCATGACAATTTTAGTACAAAAATAAATTTTGAAGAGGCAGCACTCTTGTTATGTTTTTTGCTACGCCGAAGACAGAGGCGTCAAAGTAACAGAAGATTTTGAGTTCATCCGATTACAGAACTCAAGAAAGAAGAGCAGTTTCACATTTAAGATTATATAATCATGATGAAACATTACTATAGAATGAGTTTGACCACATCTGAATATTTATTAAAGTATATAAGGATACAACGAAGTGATACACCAATCAGGAAAAGTTTAATATAGTTATATTTGTAGCTCTTCAATATACAGGGTGATGAACTAAACTTATCTTTTTTTAAATGGAACACCCTGTATATTATTACATTTTTGAAAAGCTCTTCAAAAGACTTGTTCAACGATATATAATATAATGGGTCTGTAGCCCACCGTTTCGGAGCTATTGACTGTTATCTTCAGGAAAAGGTTAATATTTATAGCGAGCTAGAAAAGTTACTGATTGAGGTGAGAAGCTGTAATTTGGGCCAAGAAATTCTAATTTGGTCTATTTTATGAAACTTCTGTCTAATACTAAAATAAAAAAAATTGCAACAGTGATGCCAAGTTTCGTGAAATTTAATTTTTCATGATTTCTTTAAATGGAACACCCTGTATTTTATTACATTTCCTGAAAGTCCTTGTAAGACGAGTTTATTGATATATAATATCAGGGGTCTACGACACACCGTTTTGGATTAATGAATGGTATGAATTTAATGATAAATTAAATGATAAATTTTGGTATGAATATCTGGCAGTTATCTTAAATGATATTTTCTTACATTATCTCTCAATGTTAAAGCTGGACTTTTGTGATTAAATATATAACATTCTATTATTTTTCTTGCAGAGAATACATTACATACAAACATGCATAACTTATGTGTCAATTCCTGAAGAGAAACACAGATTAATCCAAAACGGTGTGTCGTAGACCCATGATATTATATATCAATAAACTCGTCTTTGCAAGGACTTTCAAGAAATGTAATAAAATACAGGGTGTTCCATTTAAAAAAATCATAAAAAATTAAATTTCACGAAACTTGGCATCACTGTTGCAATTTTTTTTATTTTAGTATTAGACAGAAGTTTCATAAAATAGACCAAATTAGAATTTCCTGACCCAAATTACAGCTTATCACCTCAATCAGTAACTTTTCTAGCTCGCTATAAATATTAACCTTTTCCTGAAGATAACAGTCAATAGCTCCGAAACGGTGGGCTACAGACCCATCATATTATATATCGTTGAACAAGTCTTTTGAAGAGCTTTTCAAAAATGTAATAATATACAGGGTGTTCCATTTAAAAAAAGATAAGTTTAGTTCATCACCCTGTATATTGAAGAGCTACAAATATAATTATATTAAAAAAATACCGACATCTTTAACGCAAACAACATTTATATAAAACTTTTTTTCTATCTCACATAGTTTCTGAGATAAGGGGATACGCAGTCTTATACGGCCCACCCTGTACGTCATCAGTACAATCATCCACTTTATGTAGTTATTTACAGACATGCAAATTACTATGTTAGTGCGTTGTGTATACCCAGAATGAAATACAAAGAAACACACATAAAATGTTTCTTCTGCTTTTAACATGACTGTGACGTGACGTACGTTGCAAATATGAAATAGTTAGGTTGGTGACGTACATGCCAACATTCGTAATAAGAATTTTATAATACTTAAAAGCCAGACAATATAGCATGCTTTACTAAAAAATAGTTCATTATGTTTTCTGATGTTTTAGTTATACATAGTTAATTCTTATATGATCTTTTTCTTATCATAATTGAGACTAAAAATTTAATCTTGATTTTTTTTTTATTTGATGATGGTACCTGCAACCAGAAATATGTTTATAGGTTTCTGCTAATGTCGATATGCCTAATAATGTGACCTGAAGAAAAAATTTCTTATTATTGTTTTGGTAGAAAAAAGTTGTACTATCGTATTTTTATAGCTCCAGCAAATTTTAAGACAATATGGATATTTTAAGATAATTTTTTATTTTCAAACAAACTCTGTTAACTCTAGAAAGTGCAATTTAATTTTACATGAAACAGAATCATGTAGAAAGTTCCTGTTACAAATCCCTCATTAAGGTAAAAGAAATTAAATTTTGTTTCTATTTTTTACCGGCGCGCTTCGTCTTAAGTCTATTTACCTAATATTCTATTGTGTTGATATCTTGATATTACATAACTGATGATGTCATTTAAATGAAAATTTATATATAAGTGTTTTAGCACATGACAAATATTTATAACGAGCTCACTGAAATTACTGAAAAACTTCCGGTTTAACAGAAAACTTTTTTTGTAAAAGATGTACCCTGAATTTATTTTTAGATTTAGATAAAGCTTATTGTTAATTATTGTTTATTAATATAAAGTTTGGTTTGAAGGAGATACCGAAAACAACTACTCCACGGCCAATGTGCCCCTACTGGCATTGCATTACTTCGGCATCTCCACATCTTTCATTGAGACCAACCACCAGACACTTACCGGTTTCGCGCTTATTATGCGCCTCTAGTGCATAGTAGTGGACTCTATTATCTTATTTATGGAGATGCCGAAGTAATGCAATGCCAGTCGGGGCACATTTGCCGTGGAGTAGTTGTTTCCGGCATGGCATTAGTTTGGTATTTTCACTTTCAGATACTATGGAGATATTATTTGTTATTTAAAGTTATTTAAAGCGTTTATTTTCAAATTATGTACTTCAAGTAGCCTTAAATGCAAAACATTTAAGCCTTTAGTAACATAAATTTGTTGTTGTTTTGTTTAAAACGTCGTTATTTTTTCTGCCTCGTTTTTCAGGTTATCAGATCTAATTAGTAAATAAATAAACTTGTAAATAGTAATAAATAAATAAAATTGTAACAAATATCTCCATAATTACTGAAAGTAAAGGTACCAAACCTTATATATCAGTGAACAGCTAAAGACAAGCTCTATCTAAATCTTGAAAATACACAGGGAATCTAGTTTAGAAGAACACAATTGACTTCATGTCCGTTTAAACATCATAAGCTAAAACATCCCTATATAAATTTTTGTTTAATGATATCATAAGTTCTGAATATATACATGGTGCGCATATATACACTTAATTCTTTGATTTTTGCCACACTCAAGCTATTATTAATATCTTTATAAGGTTTTCATAATATACATACATGGAACAGACCCAGTAAGGTCATTGAGTTCTGTGGTACTACCATTCATGTATGCTTTCTCTCATGTTTGCCCTGCTGTGTTTCCTTCTTGTATGGTTTATCAAATTTGAACAGAATTTTCCTAGGCTACCGTAGAATATGACTGAGAGATCAGGAATGGCATTTGTCTCGAATCACTATCTAAAGAGAACCTAGGAAAACTATCGCAAACTCGAAGGTACTATTCCATGAACTAGCGATTTTGAACCATCCAGAAAACTTGAATTGTACCTAAATTTTCCATAGAATGATGATAGTATGTGGTTCGAAATGATTATAATAGATCTGTCATATTAAACATTTTCATTTCGTCAAGTAACATGTCTTTGGAGTATATCAAGCTTTTGTTTAAGGTTATTTAGAAAAATCGCTTCTGAAGAATTTCTACAGTTGTCTTTTCAAAGTTTATGGCCAGTAATTTACCATTAAACCATTTTTTAACATTAGGCAAATCAGCTTCTACTTTATTTTTTAATTTAAAGGGGGTGAGAACCAAAAAAACAACTTTGTTTTAAATAAATAAGAAGAAAAAACTGAGACTTTTCATGATAACGACACCTCTCTATTCAAAATATTAACGCAGAAAACGCCTGGTCAAATTCAGATTTGCCGGTGTGACGTCACGCCGGCGAATCTGTAACAATAGTAATTTTATCATTTTCTTAGTAACAAACACATTCCGTATCTTGTATTTCGTGTGACGTCACAGGTTAGACGCTCCCTACTTAAAAGTAGGGAGCGAGTGAAAAGTGCCGTTTTCATGAAAATTCTTAGCTTTTTCTTCTTATTTCTTTAAAACAAAGTTGTTTTTTTGGTTCACACCCCCTTTAACGCAATCTGAGTCCGTATTATAACAGTATCGCCTGAGGATACAATCCTGTATTTTTGAGGAGAAATAAGTTATTCGTATAAATTATAAGTAATAATGGCTCCAGAATGCTCCCTTGTGGAATCCCATATTTAATTGGTTAATTGGGATTAGCCAGTGAAAGTATTAAACTATCCATAGAACCATATATACTTTTTGTTACGCAAAAAATTGCATCCTACGCAGATAATCCTTTTTTAAAGCCATACTGTTTTTTTAAATAATTTCATATTTCTTCAGGCAGATACGACAATTCTACCTTTAATAATTTTTTTCGAACACTAGTGAAATTTGTTATCAATGATATTGGTCTGTATAGTTATTCCCATACAACTTATTCCTACATATAACATATGTATATAAAGATATAACATATAACTATACAGGGCGTCCTATTTCTTGACCCGTTGCATGGGTAACTTTTTTATTAGTAGAGATACAAAAACGCTTAAATGAGCAAATTAGTGCAGTTTCGTATTAGTAATTCTACGGTAAGGCGAAAAATTATATACGGGGGAAGGTTGAAAAGTTATTGACAAAAAACGAAAAATCCAACTTTTCTATTATCCCTCGTAGCTCGTTCATTTGAAGAGTTAGAGAAAAATGCTTCACATGTTTTTTGCAGTATTTTTCATGTAAAATGACATGCACTTGCTACTTTTTATATATCTCTTAAAATGGTTGAGAATCACAGTAAAATATATTTTTTTAAATGTAATGGATAGGTGGCTGTGACATTAACCGAAAGTCCCCTTTTTTCTCTTTCAGATTATATAACATAGTCCATATTTTATCCTTACAAAAGTAATAATAATCGTTGTTTTTAAAGAAAGTTTATTGTCACATCAAGAATGCTATGGAAATAAAACAAAAAATAAGATTCCTGATATTTTTAAAAACGTCTAGGTAGTTGGCATTTAATTATTGACAGATCATAAGTGACATTTTTAGTTTTTGTTAAGTAGTTTATTGTTTATTATTAATACTGCATACAAAATAATAGTGTTGCAAATATGTACACCAACGAAGAGAAAAATGATATGCTATTTTGTTATTATAACCAAAATCGAGATGCACAAGCTGCAGCGAATCTTTATTTTGAAACTTACATGGAACGAAGACAACCCCATCATAGAATATTTAGACAGCTGGAAAATAATATACGATTATACGGTTCTTTTTCAAAGCCTAAGGATGAAAGAAACTTCAATGAAGACACTGAAATACATGTTTTGGCTTATGTAAATTTTAAACCTGATTCTTCAACTGCAGAAATTGCACATCACTGCAACACTTCCAAGGAAACTGTAAGAGCTATTTTAAAAGGTAACAATTTAAAGCCTTATCATTATTCCATATGCAATACTTTATATCCAGCTGATAATCAAAGAAGGATGACATTTTGTCGATGGTACATTTCAAAATGCGAAGAGGATCTAGACTTCTGGAAAAAGATTTTATTCAGTGATGAAAGTAGATTTACCAACAATGGTATTTTTAACCGCCATAATAACATAATGTGGTGCCGAGAAAATCCACATCTTGTTTCTGAAAGAAGAAATCAACGTCAATTTGGGATAAATGTGTGGTGTGGAATTTTTTGTGGCAAAATTATTGGCCCGTATTTTTACGAAGATAATTTGAATGCGAATAATTACCTTCATTTTCTAAGGAATACTCTAACAGAGGAATATTTAAATGAATTACCACTTCATATTTTTAGAAATCTTAAATACTTCCAACACGATGGAGCACCTGCGCATAATTCCCGCGAGGTAAAACAATATTTACATGAACAGTTTGATAATGTTATAGGAAATAGAATGGATATCGACTGGCCAGCGCGAACACCTGATTTGACCCCCTTAGATTTCTTTCTTTGGGGGTTATTGAAAGATAAAGTTTATGTGACAGCTCCTCTAGATATAGAGGATCTAAAAGTCAGGATTCAAGATGCAATTAGAAGCATACATGGACATACAATAAATAATGTTTTAAGAAGTATCCAGAAACGTTGCTTACTATGTATCCAACAGGATGGTGGTCATTTCGAACATTTACTTCAATATAATTAATTAATTAATAATTTCTGTTCTCAAAACATTCTTTTGTTCCATAATCCATAGCATTCTTGATGTGACAATAAACTTTCTTTAAAAACAACGATTATTATTACTTTTGTAAGGATAAAATATGGACTATGTTATATAATCTGAAAGAGAAAAAAGGGGACTTTCGGTTAATGTCACAGCCACCTATCCATTACATTTAAAAAAAATATATTTTACTGTGATTCTCAACCATTTTAAGAGATATATAAAAAGTAGCAAGTGCATGTCATTTTACATGAAAAATACTGCAAAAAACATGTGAAGCATTTTTCTCTAACTCTTCAAATGAACGAGCTACGAGGGATAATAGAAAAGTTGGATTTTTCGTTTTTTGTCAATAACTTTTCAACCTTCACCCGTATATAATTTTTCGCCTTACCGTAGAATTACTAATACGAAACTGCACTAATTTGCTCATTTAAGCGTTTTTGTATCTCTACTAATAAAAAAGTTACCCATGCAACGGGTCAAGAAATAGGGCGCCCTGTATAGACCAGATACTCTGGATCTAATGCCCACTAACATAACTTAAAATCTTTGTCCAACAAATAAACAAGTAATATATATCTACAACTTATTGGTACCACAGTTCAATGATTGATTTAAAAAAATCTTGGAGAAAATGACACTTATACGACAATGGGACAGAAACTGGAAAATCACTATAAAAATTAAATTAAATACTGCATACATTATATTTTATTCAATGGTTTTTTGTAACTCAAAATTGATAATTTATTTTTATATTAGGCTTATAGTCCTTGAATACTTTTTGTTTTTTTGTTTTTGTTGTAGACGCGGCCACCTAATAGCACAAGCTACTGAGTATATTCCTAAAAGAAAAATATTATCCATACATCACAATTATTACTACATTTTTGTTTTGTATGTCGCGATCTCCAGCTTTTCTCTTTGATCAAGTGAGGACAGAATTTATTAAAATACATTTCTGCTTCCCAGTGGGTTCCCCTAAAGAATTTAGATATTACAAATTCTTTCTTTGAAAAATTGACAAAGGTCATCACCCAGTAATTGCTGTTTATATGAAAGGGCATTGCAATCGTGTCATTTGTGTTTCGTATTTTATCCAGTTTTTGCTACATTTATCAGTCACACAAATTTGACGATTGTCGGAGGTTTTAATAATATAACATTTATTACCATTAAGCGAATTTATAATATGGAAAAGTTTTTCTATTAAAAAATTTGTTAGGTGTTTTGTTTTCACCTAAAATGTTATACTCTTCTATGGTAACCTCATTCACATCACAAGTAAGTTGTTTGTGAAACGTTTCGTAATATATTTCACTGGTTGATATTTTTTTATAATATTTCACATCATTAATTACACCATTGTCAAGGAAAGATATTTTTTGGTAAGTCTTGCATTTTCTTCTTTTATTTTCATTATACCTGGATCGACAAGACAGATAAAAGTAAAAACAATCGCGTAACTTTGGATAGATGTTATCCTACGGCATCTCATCCCGATGGATCCGGTTTATATATTATACCTTTCAAAGTGTACAGAACAAAATCGCACCATTTTCTATCTGTGGCTTCCTAAAGTCCCTGTACTTGAAAATAATTGTGTTAGGTATAAATAGTTGAGATTATTGACTGCCTCTTTTGGATATAAATTTCGATATTTATAGATAGATACATATTATTTATACGATTCACTCCTCATTCACAGACATATCGGGAGTCCAGTTGTTTGTAAGTAATATGTAAGTCCAGTTGTTTTACATCTATTATCCATTTTAAGTTCGTATATTTGCCATGTCGTTTTCTCAGAATGTATTCCATATTCAGTACTAGATGCACTCCATATTCTCCCAAATCGAAAATGTAACTCTCTTCTTTCATTCTTGGTATCATTCAGGATTTTTGCATTGTTATTTTGTGCATTGTGTTATTTAATTCTACGTCGTTTATTCTGTAGTTATTCTCAATAAATAAAACACATTGTTTTCTAAGAGAGATATTACTCATTACTGCACTTTTTCTAGCATTATTAACAACGAGATTTTTCATGGAATCACTACAAAAAAGTCGCATGTAAAGAAACATTAAAAATTATCACGGTCGATCTCCCATTCTTGGTGAAGACAGTTTATCACATTTATCGCATGCTACCCAGTCGGCCGTCTTCTTCAAACTCCCTCTTTTATAATATAGACACAAACTTGTTACTGGAGAGTGTATAACAACAGTATTCTTCGTAGTAATCTGTCTTCTCATATTTTTATTTCCTAAATATCTTCTTGAACTGTACAGGGTGGGGCAAATTCGATGGGATTGCAGGGTATCTCAGAAACTACTGGAGATAGAAAAAATCTAATGCCACGTTCTCGAGTCCAATTTTCAAGACAAATTCAACTGTCAATTCAGAAATCCTGTGATTTCAGTTGTTTTCAAGTTACAGGGCGATATTGATTTTTTCGACATTTCCGACCACCAGTGTATCTCCGGAACTAAATAAGTTATGATAAAAGTTAAAACTGCTATAGATCAATTTTCGGGCGTAGAATCGACTCATCTTATTAGATTTTTAGTATCTCTTATAGTTACGGAGCTATGAAGCAAACTTATAATTTTTTAAATGGGAATCATAGCTGGCTATGGCCTAGAAAAATAGAGATTTTTTTTTGCTTTCCAATGATATATAATATACTATAGTTATTTTTACAAATTTAGGAAATACAGGGTGTTTATCATTTTAATTTAGTATAATATATTTTTATATTATGATGAAAAGTAGTTGGCTATGGAAATATTATAACTTCACAAAGGCTATACCTAAATGTTGTAAATGGAAACTGTTAAATAATACATAAACAGAAAATTTACCAAAGTATGAAAACATAAAGGGATTATAATATAGCACCTCATTGTTATTTACATTGTAGAATTTTGCTAAATTAGAAGCACAATGTTCACCAGAGGAGGCATGATTTTTGTCAATTCTTTTTAGAGAAATGTAATCAAGACAATTTGTTTTTTAAAAATATAATATGGACCGATGAGGCTAGATTTACAAGTAGTGGACAGATAAATTAAAATAACAGCATACACTGGTATACAGAAAATCCCCATTTAGTTTGTGATAGAGACAACGGCAGGGAAGAATAGGTATAAATGTTTGGTGTGGCATCATTGGTAATTCGTTAATAGGACCAGGTTTTCTTGAGCAACACCTCACTTCACAAATGAATCTATTTACCTTCACTTCACCTATTTACTTAAATAGATTGGAGATGCATATTGAACCTTTTTTAGATGATTTATCGTTAATACGAAGGTTTAATGTTTATTACCAGCAGGATGGTGCACCAGCACATAATTCTAGAGTTGCTTCAAACTTTATAAATAGACTTTTCGGTCACAAGTGGTTAGGCACTCATGGTCCTACAGCTTGGCCAGCTATATCACCTGACATCACCCCACTAGATTTTTTCTAGGGGAATTTATAAAATCTGAAGTATACAAAGTGGGGATACTGTTCAAAATTTAAGAGATAATATTGTCACAACATTTAGGCAAATAACAAATATGTCCATCCGGAGAATGCTTGTAAAGCCATCAGAAAGCGTTGTCAGATGTGTATTAATGAAGATAGTGGTTATTTTGAACAACTCTTGCATTACATTATATATATTTTTTTAGTTTACTCTTTTTATTTATTACTGGTATTTAATTAATAAAATTGTTAATACTATTGAATGCTTTATTTCTACATATTTATTTAAGTGTCTAAATTATGAAGAGGAAGAGAATAATAGTGTAAACATAGTTGCTTAAAATAAAAAAATAGTAGATTATGATTTGTGAAAAATTTCTACCTGAAATTAAAATCATCTTAAAATAAAACAATTGGGCCTACCTATTTAAAGCAGTTTGTAGTAGTTCTGTTAGGTAAGACCAAAATTACTTAAATATCAGAAACTCAGAAAGCGCTTCTAATTTAGCAAAATTCTACAATGTAAATAACAATGAGGAGCTATATTTTAATCCCTTTATGTCTTCATACTTTGGTAAATTTTCTGTTTATGTATTATTTAACAGTTTCCATTTACAACATTTAGGTATAGCCTTTGTGAAGTTATAATATTTCCATAGCCAACTACTTTTCATCATAATATAAAAATATGTACTAAATTAAAATGATAAACACCCTGTATTTTCTAAATTTGTAAAAATAACTATAGTATATTATATATCATTGGAAAGCAAAAAAAATCTTTATTTTCTAGGCCATAGCCAACTATGATTCCCATTTAAAAAAATACAAGTTTGCTTCATAGTTCCGTAACTATAAGAGATACTAAAAAACTAATAAGACCAGTCGATTCTACGTCCGAAAATTGATCTATAGTAGTTTTAACTTTTATCATAACTTATTTAGTTCCGGAGATACGCGGGTGGTCGGAAATGTCGAAAAAATCAATATCGCCCTGTAACTCGAAAACAACTGAAATCGCAGGATTTCTGAATTAACAGTTGAATTTGTCTTGAAAATTGGGCTCGAGAACATGGCATTAGATTTTTTTCTATCTCCAGTAGTTTCTGAGATACCCTGCAATCCCATCGAATTTGCCCCACCCTGTACATTTCAAAATTGCTTCGACGTCTGTTAGTTACCTTTTTTCTTGCATATTTCCTTAAATGGTACTCCAAGTTCTTGGATTCAAGTGTGATTCCAATCAAGTGTGTTTTTTATTCTTTCTTGTTATATTATTCTCTTCGTTATATTTTTTAAATGAAATATTATTAGTTGCACTAAATGGTTACATCTGTATTCATGTAATTACCTCTCAGTAGGTGTTAAATTTTGTATTAGTCTTTTTTTAAAACAAAGCCATTACGAGAGTTTAGTGGCTTTGGTTTTAGATGACAAAGAATAGAGCGAAAAGGCTACATTTTACTATTTTAAAAGTAAAGAGAAATTGTTAAAACTGAATTTATTAGTCTTATTTTTTTCATCTTCACCACGGGAGGCTCCTCAGTAAACTTTTTCCATTATTAAGAATACATTTTTTAATTTGTCCATACATTTTACTGTTTGGGTTCAAAGAAGAGCCAGCGGGTAAGTAATTTGTCTGTTTATGATATTTTAAAGGTATAACAATAATACATAAAAACTAAAGACACAATGTAAAAGCGAGAAAAACTTTTATTTTCGTTCAACCCTAAATTGCACAGCCTGGCATAGTGGCGCCTCACGTTGGGCGCCAACTATGCTAGACTGGGGAAGCCTGAACAAGATTTTGTGATTTGTTATTTGTGTTGTTTAATTGGTAAAAGAAACTACAAAAAACTTCTTTAAAAAAAATAATTATTTAATATTATCATTCAAAAGCAGCTACTGTTTTTCCCTGACGAACCGCCACTGCTTTCGAAATACAAATTTTTAGTTGAACTATTTTGAGCAAACAATATTTTTCATAAAATGAAATACCCATTACAGCTTAAAGCAAAAAGTAATTTCTTATCGGGAATAGTACAACATGAACGTATAATAAAATAATAAAAGATGTTGAAGTATGCATTTTTACATAATAATGTAATAAGTTTCATTAAGTTTGACTTGTTTTAAAAGCAAACAACTTTTTGCATTGACCTAATTACTAGGTAGTGGTCAGTTGAGTATGTGATGCCAAATAGCCAATTTACGAAACTAACACAAATTTATGAAGTTTAAATAGATAGCGGAACTTAATTGATTCTTTAAAACTAGCAACACTCAAATGCTTTTCCATTCTCCTACAAAATCAGTAATGCAACAAACATTTGCAAACATACTTCAGCTATAATTGCCATTAGTAGATATCTGTGATCAATTTAAAAGTTGTTTTCAAAAGTTGGAGATAGGGTGCAGTACCAAAATAAAGCCAAGTTGTCTGTTATTCACGAAAAGTAATTGCTAATTGAAATATGAATAATTGTTATCTTGTTAATAAAAAGTTAATAAAAACACACGTGGTAAACATACTTTCTACAAAAAAAACGTGTAGTCGCAGAAAATCCATAAAATGATTCTTTTAAAAAAACCACTGCGTCTTTAGGTACAAATATTCTAAACAAAACATAACCAATTACTTCTATAATCCTACTCTCGGAAAAATGTATTTGTTTCAAACTGCCAATTAAAAACGTCATACAAGTCGATAAATATATAAAATTGTATACTGTATTGGATAATGTAAAGTTCATATTTTATCGTGGAAAATATCACAAAATTTCTCTCTGGTTCATATAAATATTAAAACTGCATTAAGGGAAATTTAAATATTCAAAACATTTAACTCCAACTTTTAACATTTGAATTATTATAGCTGAATTATTAGTGCTTTTATTTAAAAATTCACAACATAAATTCAGAATCTCGATTTTCAGATGTAATGCCGTCATTTGCATTTTCTCAACAAATAAACATTTTAATGAGTTGTCGCCAAGTGTTAAAAATGAATAATTGATTGGTAACTTTCCTTCCAACCGAAGGAACTCAGCTTTTCTACTAATAAGAAAATTACTAGAAAATTATATTTTTATCACGCCATGTGCACAGAAACTGAATCTGTCAGCTGTTTAAGATACTAAGAACTAAGAATCTGTTTAACAAGATAACTCTAATATGAAATAATGTAAAAGAAATGAAGTTGAAACTCGTAGTTAAAAAAGTGATTTTAGTGGAAATATAATAATTCACTTACTGTATTATACTCCTATTTTGTAAATTTTGAAACATATAGCAATGCTGTTAGTATCCACGAAACTTACAATCATGACACTGAATTATTTACTTAGGATTGTGCCGCCTCAATGTAAATAAATTGAAAACAGGTTTATGTACATTTTAAACTTTATTTGCACAAATAATTTTACGCAAACCTGACGGTTCCCGGCGATATATCATGCTCAGAAGATAAAACAACTAATATAAAATATGGTTTTACAAAGTGAAGGCTTAAAAAAATAACAAATTTGTTAGAGGGATAAAAGCAACTGAATATTTGATACTAAAAAAAAATTAAAACTGCAATCATTTTGAGTATGAAGTTGGCGTTCAGTTTGTTATGCTGTATAGGTTTGTTCCCCTTCGAGGCATATAGCAGAAACTAGTCAGGTTTTCAGTTACAATAAATTAAAAAAAATATACTTTGATATACAGGATGCTAACTGTAAAACTAATTAACAGTAGACGTAACTATGATACTAATTTAGATACGTAGGTAACTGAAATATTGATTTAGCTCATATCAAGATTAACATATTTTATTACTTCCACTTCTCTCAGTATAGTATTCGTCAACGTTATTATTTTAAAATGGACACCATGTATATTTGTACAGATTCGATATGGTGTTTTTTTCATAAATACATTGATATAAGGTTTCGTGGGTCTATCCTTAATTGTGATATGTGTCAGAGAACTTCCATTGCTACGATACGGAGGCTATGAGTTCTTTAAAACGTAAGCTTACTATTTTAGACATATCATCCACCAGGGATTATGTTGTTTCATTGACTTAATTTCACTCAACGGTTGTTCTATATCCACTTTTAACCCAAAGTGTTAATTTGATAATTTTCTCCAAATTTTTTGCTTATTCTATATCTGTCAATGGAACACAAACTCTGAAAATCTGTAGTAGTTTTGTTTCATATCCAGTGTAAGTATACAATAATTGTAATAGCCTATATCTCCTAGAATATAAGCATTAAAATGCATCAAACTCATTTTGTTCTATAACATACTCTTACATGTCTTGGTTCCATATCCAACAAATCGGAGAGCATTTATAGTCTAGATCCTCGTCATGTATTCTAGGTATATCCAGACAAAATACAAATTACTGTATTTTGGGTGCTATGTCCATTTTTTGGAAGTTAGATTATTTTTTCAGATAAAAGGTACAGGACCAGTCATTTTAACAATATCAGACAAGAATTTTATTTCGATATTAAATTCATTTCAGCTTAAGTTTATACAACGCATTGAAAAAATATTGGATTTAGTGATAGAAATATAATGCTTCTCACCCCCTGTAGAATTCATAAAAATGGTCATAGAACCAACATAATACCTGGATGACGACATCTCAGTTACTATTAGACATGGTCCAAGTAACTCCTATCTCTAGAAGGTGCAGGTTTTGCGGACACGATGACGAAGACTCCATTCACATTTTGTCGCTGTCCCTGCCTCATGGCCAAGAGACACAAACATATGGGTGCAGCCCCAGGACATTAGAGAGCTTCCCCTGGAATAGATGTTGGTCTATGCGCATAGCACGGGTTTCTTCCAATAGCTCTCGACTAGCGGTAGGCAGAATGTGTCGAAAGACCTGAGTGCTGCGGGTAACCGCGCCGCCTTCCAACAACAGCTCTTATCTCACTCCTATATTCACTTCCAGATCACTGTATTCATGTTTGCCACATATGCAAAAATATGCTCTTTATATAAATCAAGTGTATCAACCCTTACCAACCACATGAATGCCAAATATTTTTACAACTGAATATGATGAACTGTTTCGAGGAATTAGGTCTTATAAGCGACACTCTGGCAATTCAAAGCGAAAACTACTCATGGAATTTCTGTAGTATATGTCACAAGGTAGGGAAGTTCACCCCTTAACTATTTGCTTCTTACTTTGGACGTTCTCTAATTATTATTGCTTTAATGCTTATTAATGTAATAAAAATGGAAAAACGAGAAAAAGCAAGAACAAAATGCTGTTACAAGAACTTTAAAGTTTACAATAAAGACTATACAGGATGTCCCATTAATATTGCGAAAAAATTCAGGGGACGTTTCCTTGACCAAAAATAAGAAAGAAAGTTCCTATAAACCTATGTCGAAAATACTTCGTAAAATTTAATAAAATTTTAATAAATTATTAAATTTATTTTTATTTTTAAAATTACGTTTATGTTAGACGTTAGACGTTAGACGACGTCTACCGTTTTTATAAACAAACATACCAAATTTCAAAAAAATCGGGATTAGGGTTCTCCAGATATTAGTAAAAACATTGTATTTTCTCTAAATTTCAACACTGTATCTCCGAAACGAAACATTTTCGGACATAGGTTTATAAGAACTTTCTTTCTTATTTTTGATCAAGAAAACTCCCCCTGAATTTTTCGCAATATTAATGGGACACCCTGTATATTTTATCTCACATTTTTATTTTATATAAATTTTTATATATTATATATATATATATATATATATATATATATATATATTACATTACTTGATATACCTACTATAAATAAAACTTTACATAGTACAAAAACTTAAAGCACCCATAACACAAAATAAAGGATATGTAGTTCATAAGGTACATTTAATTCACATTGATAAATCACGTAATTTTCCACAACTGTCCAGAAATGAACTTTTCTGCCACTTCAATCGTTATTTTGCATCCTAAAAATTCTTTACAGAAACTATAAATACAACAAAAATAATCAAGAAATACTATTACTTCCTCTGTAAGTGCTGTCGTTTATCCCATTGAGACAATAAAATTAAATTTTATTTTGTTGAGTCTGATTTATTTCAGCTCTGTTTTGAAGAGATTAAGGATTCAAGAGTATATATAAAAAAGTCAATTTGACTTAATAGTAACAAGTAAGCGAAGTATAGGTACCATTTTAGGCTACTAGATAGGGTTATATCACGTTTTTTGACTAAATACAGCCTTTTACTTTTGCTTTTTCTCGTTTTTTTTTCATTTTTATCACATTAGTAACTTTTAAAGCAATAATAATTAAGGAACGTAAGAAGCAAAGTAAGAAGCAAATAGTTGTCGCGTGAACTTCTCATTTAAGTAAATATAAATATAATATCAAATTTAAATAACCCACTAAAAGGCTTAGTTCTTTCCTATACTCAATATGTACTGGCGCTAGAGTAGCTGTCATAGTCATAGTTCCTAATTGTTTACCAAGCGATTTATCAGTCTTTATTTTATTTTCTCTGTGTCATAGACGTTATAGTTTGTCATTTATGAAGATTTATACATTTATATTTTGTAAATATTGGTAGCATAAAACTCTACTCCATTCCATTATTTTTAGTTGACTCACATAGGAAAATTACAATTTTACGATATATCTACTTTTATGCTCAATAAATGTCTAACCTTTCAAGTTCATTAACTAATTATTGGCCAGCAGGAACAGCCGTGCCATTTTTCGTTTCAACTCAACCTATAGAAGCTTTATTGCATTAAACATTCACATGCAGAGGTCTATTCTGACGCTGTTCCTGCAAGGTTTGATCCATTAATTGACATCTCCTGTACATACTGCTCATAATTCGATTTAATATTGCATGATTTGGCCAGCGCGGGTATATCAAACATTTATAATTCAATTTACCGTACAATAATAATTGCGCTCTGCAGCGTGGATTTTACCGTTTAATGTTCCAAATAAAACGCCCCTGTTTACTGTTATTAATTGCAGTATTAGCTTTTTGACTGATGGCTGTGTCACTGGTTGAGGATATTTCCTGAAAAGGGACGCAATTCAAATTTTGACGCCAAAATACGTCCAAAATACGTTTTAATTTATGAGTAAAACTGAATATTTCACAAGAAAAAGATTTAAGGGAAGGACAATTAATAAAGTATAAATAGATGATTCTTTCTAAAAAATAAATTTTACAGTTGTAAGTAGAAGGAGAAATAATGCATTTATATAGATTAGATCCTTATGAAATTAATATAAAACAGTTCCTTCCAATATTTTAAATTAATAATAATTCCAATTTTGTTTTACACTGGGTAATATCCATGTCATCCGGTTCTAATAATTCAAATGAGATAGAGATACATGAAACATTACAATTAATACTTCTTATCAATGAAATGACAACACCAACAAAAATTTCGATGGAGCCAATAGATCTCGAGCTGGTCTAATCACAGAGAGATCTAAGGTAAAAATTTCCAACGCTATTACCATACATCCCTAGCGGAACGAATAGAATCGCCAAATTTCTAAACAAGAAAACATCAGAACTACTTTTAAATCTACCTAAAAGCAATATAAGCCAAGAACTAAGTATCTAACTAAGAATCACCGTGTCCACTTTAAACTTCTTGATTTAAACGTGAAAAGCTGAAGTTTGGGAGGAAATATACAGGATTGCTTTCGATGTCATCAAGGTATCGGTACGCACCAATGGATACTACAACCTCACGCGGAGGAAACTCCTCGAGATTCTACAATATCCGAGTAACCTCAACAAGGATCAAGGATAACTCTACATGGAAGCCCTTACTCAAGAACAATCACACAGTATGGATGGATTAACTACAATAAACTGACCGTAACCAACTATTATAGTTCAAAATAACCAACCAATGCTTAACCTTAAATGGTGAACGCAATCTAAATAGAGGAATTAGAGGAAATAGAGGAATGTACTTCTGTTGAATGGGTATTTACCACGAATTCTCGTTCTGGGGCTTCCACAGATGAAACCCCTTGCAAAAGTCTTAAAAAATAGACCAAATTATACCCCCAAATAAAAATTAGTTTAATTTGGAGACAAGGATGGGTCAAAAGTAAGTAAAGTGTGTTAAACAGAGAAAAAGAACGACGCATAGGTGGAATAGCTATTAATACCTATGAGTGGGAGACGCCACACCCGATACTTCACATGGATACGATATAGCGAGCGGCAGTGGGGTGTCAGAGGTGTGGCTCTCAGCTGCCCCCGTAATTAATGAGTTATGAGTTATTTTTCGAGTATTATAATAATAATAATAATAATGTTTATTAGATTAGATATACCTTTTACAGTAATAAAGAAATACAAAACAAAAAAATACAAATAAACATGGCAATACTCACAAAAGATAAAGAAATCTTCATAGAGTCTTGACCGTGACAGCTACACTGATAGATACATATAACACGCAAATTCTAAGAGGTATAAAGACCATTTTAAAATTACAACATTTTACAGAATACATACTATGTACATTTAAATACAAAAATCACATACATATAATTATAATGCATTTATAATAAATTTATAACGTAGAACAGAAAAAATTAGATATTGTATAAATATTACATAAAAACCATAAACAACTAATATACTCCATTACAAACTCAATACAATAAATAACATTTAAGTACACAACAAAAACGAATCTCCATAACACACACGAAATGATGGTCGAATACGCTTGATCGGTATTTATATATTACATTTTCAAATAATTTTTTTTGTTCTTTTTAATTTTTCTCTCTCATTTCTTTTTATTTATTTTTTTTTTCTTTAAAAAATTTTGTTTGTTTCATAAAAGTTAGAATACCACTAACAGTGGTATTCTGTTCTCGGAACATCTAACAAACATTTTTTACATTCTTTCTAAATAATCATTATTTTAATTTTTTTTATGTTCCAGGTATAAAATTACCTGATTATTCCCGGATTATGTTATTTATCTTAATTTAACTATAATATACTAATATATTGTGTATTTGTTTTCAAATTGAACACATTTTTATTTGACGCTCTGTATTACCACAACTATATACCTAATACATTAAATATCTATGGCCTTATTGTCAAACAGAGGCTATTTTTTAGCATCATGTTGGCTAATTTTGATACGCTTGCTTTCTGACTTCTGACTGTAAGTCATAAAGCAAGCGTACAACAAACAAGATCTTAAAAAATACATCAAATAATATGGGTTCCCGAAAATGTCAGTGTCAGTATATGAACTTACAGAAATTACCATAATTAGTGAATACAAATATACTCATGCCGAGAATACTCAAATCCTCGCTTAAGTTATAATGCAAAAGGTGCCCACAACATGTACCGAAACGTACGTCTGTGTTGATAAAAAAAAAATTAAAAAGAAATTAAGAAGTCAATCAAAAGGAACCGTATACCCAAGGAATCAGTTTATAAAATGAATATGGGGATTTTGTTTACCTTTTTTTTTTTAAGTGAAACCTCGTTCTGGGCCACATACTTCAATCCTATACTGAGCATCGCTATATTTTACCGAAGCTGAACTTGTTCCCAAAAAATAGGAATACAAGCTTTGGAACTTGTACTTTTTGTAAAATGTACAAGCTCAGTTATCGAGTGGGGAAGAAGTAAAAGGAGACGAACACAACAATAAACAAAGGCCAAGTGAATAAAGGGGGGCGATTGATTGTTTTGGTAACCTGGGACTCTATCCTGTTTGATCATCCTCGTTTTCCCACTTTTTGGCTTCAGCCTGTGCTGTAAATGAGCAGTATAGGGTAGAAGCTAAGACAATAAACTAATAAGACTTTTCACTTAATGTAATTTCCTATCTTCCAGTTTCGTTTTTTTTTCAGGTATTTCTGATGCACAACACATCAGATCTACACAATTCATTCATTAAAATGAACATTTGATATTGCCTTTCGGATAGGTCGGGAGCACAGGACCGGCTACGGCATGCCTAGCACTGATACAATATTTTTATAAATTTTACAACACAGTGATAACTCTTATAGTATAATTAACACAAATACTAAAACACCGAGGCATTGCGAAGCTTCCAAATGATTCAATCTAACAGATAAAACAACAAAAACGAAATGGAAGTAACGAAATATCACGAAAGTCACGAAAGACGAATCCCTGAGTGGAGCCACACATGCAACAAGTGAGATGTTCTCTCATTTCCTATTTCACTTATTTGCGTATAACTGACAAGGAGAACTAGATGTGCGATATGACGAGATTAAACCAGCATTATTTTTCACTCAAATTTGATGCATCTGGCGCAAAGTGACAAAGATAGAAATTTGGTCGACGGCATGAATGAATGTGAAGATTCTTATTAGTTTATATTCTTTGGTGGAAGTATGTGTTCTGGGCAGCTTCTGGACTTGAAGGTTGTGTTGTGTGTTGTGTTAAAAAAATATGAAACAGCCATCAAATTACTAATTTATTTTAGCTGCCAGATTTCTAATATGTCCAACCTTTCTTTCGTAACTTTGTAGTAATTTTGTTAATATGTAGAAATCAAACTATTTAAAGTACACGTGCTATAGTTTTCTATATAGAATTAAATAATAAAAAATACAATAAAAAATATAATTATACAATGAATAATACCAATTATACCAATTAACCAACAATTCCAATAATATAAATTTAGTCAGTTGAAGGATCAGAACAACTTTAGTTAGGGGGACAGTCATACACATGCACATACAAGTTAACCTGTCATATTTAGATCTGGCTGGTATACTTTTCAATCAAGTCTATGTGCAGAGTTGGTTAACAACCTATATAATCTAAATAACACAACAACACACAAATTATATAACATTTAAGTTACCTATACGAGTCACAATTAAATTAAACATTGTTGGTTCTACGTGAAAGCCAACCTGCTAACTCCGGATCTAAAGAAGAATGTACTTTAGAATGGAATAAACTATATCAGCTGGGATTATCCTGTAAGGTAATTAATGTTATAAAAAGCTTTTATCACAACGCAAACATTGTTTTGCAAGTCAATGGCGAAAACTCTGAGGAAATAAATGTGACTAAAGGTGTTTTACAGGGTGACACACTTAGTCCTCTACTGTTTTCACTATTCATTGTTGATTTATCAATGTTTCTATCAAATAGAGGTATCACAGGTATTAATATTGACGGCTATACTGATCTACCAGCACTGTTATATGCCGATGACTAAGTATTGTTTGCAGATAAGCCATATAAACTTCAAAATACGTTAAATGCATTAGAATATTACTGCAATAATAATAATCTAGAGGTCAATACAAATAAAACAAAAATAATCATATTTAAACGCACGGGAAAAACAGATAAAGACTTTACCTTTAAGTATAAATCTCAAAATATAGAAATTGTTAATGAATTCAATTACTTAGGTGTAACGTTTAGTTCATCGGGGCTTTTTTTAAATACAGCAAATAAAATGATGACAAAAGCAAATGCTGCTCTAGCTAATATTAAATCGGTTATAATAAAATCCAAATTGAACTTACATTGTTCACGCTTTGGGTTATACGAATCTACAATATTAAGTGTCCTGCTATATGCTTCAGAAATTTGGGGATTGAGGTATACAGACGTTATTGAAAAGACACAAGTGAAATTCTTTAAGTCATTGTTTTTTCTGAGTAACTCCACGCCTGGTTACATTATTCGTGGGGAATTCCGTCTAAGCAAACTTTCCATGTATGTCATTGGAAGAGCGTTAAATTAGCTTTGCAAAATATTGAATATGCCATCTAGTAGGTTACCTCGCATATGTTACAATAGACTATTAAGCCTCAGCCACACCACAGGTGAGGTTGTGAAATATAACTGGGTTTCTCAGATAAGAGATATCTTTTTTACTTTAGGGGCTGTGGTCTAATCAGAATGTATCCCTTATTAAAACAAAAATGAATTTACTGACAAAAAATTTAGGAACATATTATAATACTAAAGATAATGAACATATTTCTGAGTCAAGATATGTGCCCATATACTGTCAGATAAATTTTAACCAACAGTATTTACTAAGTCTCCCGGCACCTATTAGAAAATTGAGAATGGTGTATCAAGTCAGGACTGTAAATAGCCGTATGATGTGCTTTTATGCTGATGGTAATAGTTATAAAATAAATCCTAACGTAAATTGCACTACTTGTAATTTGCAATCATTAGAGTCACTATTTCATATTTTTATACAATGCCCTTTTTATAGTAGTGTGGGTAGTCACTACATAAATAAATACCTAGCACCTATTACAACAGTTGATCCCGATAATTTCAGCAAGATCATACTAAATATTGCCAACACGCACCAATTAGATGACGTTTATTTGTTCAACCAAGAAACTTTGCGGTTAAGAGCATTTTGTCTTAACGAATGATGTACTCGTGCAGTTTGGATTTCTATACTATACATAACATAACAGAAGGGATTTGGTATTCTGTTCTATCTTATCGTTTCATACAACTATGTTTTTATGAACAGTTGATTCAAAGAATATACTGTTATTTTGTTTTTTTCTTATATTTTATTTTATTGAATCCTTACTATTGTATCTATAATAAGTTGTACCAACCTTTGTAATAGCTGATTAGCTTATATACAAATAAATGCTATCTATCTATCTATCTATCTCATGTACTTTACCCCTGAGCTATCGCTGGACGCGAATACTTATATAAATATTGATTTAGTATAGTAATATAATAAAATTTAGATTCTGTAATAGTTATGTATTCGCTACTAAAACATGTTTTTTGTTTCAGGAAAAGAAGGACCAGGGCCGCTATGATACGGCTTCTCGGGACTCGTCTTTTCACCCGTCTTTTGTTACTCGTTTGTTCCCTAAGCCTCCTCAGCTTGCTTTTCCTTAGTCGGTGCGGCCTGAACGGCCTTGACACGACTTCTCCTTCTGCCGAAGAAACAGATATTCGTGCCTCCTATCTAGCTGGTGGTAAGTTTGTTTTTTTTTTGTTTGTATTATATACTGTCGGAATATTTCCGTGACTAAAATAGCGGGTTTACACGTGCAATGCTGGCGCCAGTGTTAACGCCAGTTGAACTTTCACGCCAATAAAGGTTTACACATTAAATTAAATTTTATCTCGCCAGTCTCATTTGTTCATTGCACGCAGTTAGTGACTGTAATTAAGAGTTCCTTTCCGTGTAAAAATGTCAAGTGAATTAATTGGTAGAAGCTGCCGAATAGTTGCGAAATTGTTGGTTGAGGATATGATTAACAATTTGGAATGGAAAAAAGTTCATAAGCGAAAAGGTCGTGTATGGGTAAAAAAATGGGTTGCTCGGAGACAAAATTTAAGTGCATCGGATAGACTTTTAAGAGAACTTTCAACGGAAGACTCTGCAAGTTTCAAAAACTATTTACGTATCAGAAAAGACAATTTTTTCGGAACTCCACTTTTTGCTCATTATTGTAACTAAATTGAACAAACTTAAAATAAACACAAAACATGGTCTACTAAACTAGTAAAGTAATATATACTGGCGTGCTTAAACAGGTTTACACTTGCAAATTTTATTTGTAGTGGCGCATGAGTCATTACTGGCGCATGGAACGTTAGATGAAGAAAAAAAAGTTAGAACGCTCTAACTTTCTTCATCCGTGCATGCACTGATAAATATGGCATGCCAGTGAAAGTTTACATATGAAATTTTATTTTACTGGCGCGCCAATAGCCACTGGCGCCACTAAATCTATGCATGTGTAAACCCGCTATAAAGACGAATCACCAACGCCAGGAGATAAGCAACTACCCAACCTGAAAATTTTGTCGAACCCACACTTTTTGTAATAGGTTACTTGGACCTCCGACTTTAAATCCTGTCCCAGGGATAGTGCGTCTTCTACACAAACCTAGGTTTGTAAAGCTTCTGTATATTTACCGACGTACAGGTCACTAGAAGATGAGGGCAGGCACTGCGGGTCTTCCCTCGCACGGTCACCTATACAAGTACTAGCTTCGGACCACTTTGCTGTTTACAAAAAAATAAAAAAATAACACATCTTTTAAATAATGCTTGTCTATGTTATGTATTTGGATCAAACGGTTAGCAGCATTGAATTCTTAAAAATGTAACATTTATCTTCATGAAACTTTTTATAAATTTTTTTATGATTTTTTTTATACATTTTTTTAAATCTGTGATTTGTATACTCATTTCTATACAATTTCATAATTAACACTTCATAAAAATATTTTTAATATCTCCACATTGCTTGATTTATATTAAAAACTAAAATCAGAAATGGTTGAATTTATTTTATTTTATTTTAGGTATTCAATAAATTAACTAAATTTGGTCAGCCTTTTCTATTGCTTATTAAAAGTGGAACCTATTAGATTAAAGCCGTTTAAATATACCCGTAATATTATATACTATTATAATCTGCAAGAAAGGCTCTTTCTAATAAGAAAAAATATACAGAGTGTCCTATTTAAAACAACAGTTTATTCCGTAGTCCAAAAAAAGTAGATAGAAAAAATTTTAACAGTCCACTGCATTCCACTTAAGTACTTTTAAAAATGTGTCGTTTACACTATTTCTATATCTCTCAAAATAAAACAGATACAGAGCCTTATCGAAATCTCCCTATAGTTCGAAAAGATGTGACAATAGAATTGATCTGATAGCACAGCACCATCAACCTGGCCTTGAAAAAGTAGGTCGAAACGGTGTAAGTAATTTGTTAGTAACTTTAACACTTTTCGAGTTACCCTGGATTGCCTTCAATAATGGACTGCTCTGTACTGTTGTATTATGACAGTAAAAAGGTTTTAGAGTAAAGTTACTTTTCTACGTTACTTTGCGGTACTTTTTTATACATCAGAAGATTTATATATCCATTTAGCATATAACATTCAACTGTTCGGTATAGTTACATCATAGTACACTTGACTCATCTAGTATCTTTCAATTTTTGCTCAACTTTAAGATCGTGTAGAAAGGAACAGACTATATGCTTTTTGTTCAAATTTTGCACATGAGCGTTTGAGGCGTCCTGCTGAATGCTATAATATCAGATTTTTTATAAAAAAATTGGTAAATGATATTTATTTTCGGGTGTATATGTTCGGAATGTCAAGAGAAGCAGTATTCAATACCTTCTGAAATAGAGCCTCACATCAGTTTAATCCATTTCATTCACAACGCATCAGTTTAACACCTATCAGATGCAAGTAATGTGTAAAATAGAATGTAGTTTTTTTACCTGTTTTGACTTAAGTATTAATTGTGAAGCTGGTTTCATGTTTTTCTCAAATTTGAAAGGCTTCTTCTATAACCCACTTGTTTTTTTTTTCTGATGAAGAAACAATAAAGCCTCGAAAGCTGTAACATAAATAAATAGTGCACAATTCTTTTGATTTCACCCCAAGAAAATCTTTATTGTTCAGGGTAATCGCTGAACTTCTTTTGTTTTATAGCAAAGCGAATACTGCTATCACCCATGTAATCTTGTTTCTTTATGAAACATCGTAAAAATTGTTTTGAAAAAAAACACAGTTCTCATTTAGATGTTTCAAGAAATATATAGAAATCACTTTATATACTAGTATTTCGGCTTGTTAGGCCTTTCTCAATAGAGTAAATGTCTATTACTAAATATTTCCAAGAGCATTTTAGTTAAGTATTTATCTATTTACCTACCCCGCTTGATCCGTACCATCTACTACGTACGGGTAAAGCCCGAGGTTTTAGTACCTTAGTACCTTTTACACTTTCGCCCTTCTTAGAAAAGCTACTACAAACTCGGGCTTTACCAGATGGGAAGAATCAATCGGGGTAGGTAAATAGATAAATAACTAAAATTCCCTTGGAAATATTTAGTAATAGACATTTACTCTATTGAGAAAGGCCTAACAAGCCGAAATACTACCTAATATATAGAGTATTTTCTATATATTTCTTGACACATCTAAGTGAGAACTGTATTTTTTCAAAACAATTATTGTAATATTCAAACTTCAATTATTGTAAATATTTTATATAGTATTATTAAATGTTTAGCCTGTACATAAGTTTTTATTAGAGAGTTTTTGAACCCCTTAAAATTTACGTTATCGTTATGGTTATGGTTATTCTGAGCATGCGCAGTGCCGAAAATGATACTCTTTTTGGCACTGCGCATGCGCAGAATAACGATAACGATAACGACGTGCTAAAATTTAAGGGGTTCAAAAACTCTCTATTATTAAAGAGTTACTGTCGAATAAATTTTATGAAAATTTTCTGGCTTCGCCACTATCCCTGGTTTGGGACCTGTTTTGCTATCTGAGAGCCTCTCTGGGAGTTACCAGTGAGAATTTTCGCGATCATTAATTCCCACCGCCGTTGCATATCGATCATGTTAAGAGGCACATCATCATGTATATTCTGTTGACATAATAAGCTAGGAGTGGGCAACAATAACACGAAAATTGGTGTTTATTTACGTACCGTGTGTTATAACTTTGCTTAAACAACAAGTTTGTATGATAGTCATCGTTGATGTTGTGCAAACATAAAAACAAAATATTTATTTGTATTTTAATGAGCCATAATGGATCTTGGTATAGTATTATTCATTTTTTACGCATATAACATATTTTATTTACAATTTCTGCTGCTTGTCCAGAAGTGATCTTAACTTGTCATTTCAATTGAATTATGTTTATATTGTCGGCTGTTCTTTGGTCAAAGTTTAGTGACGGTGTATTCTGTTTTTATTATACAGGGTCATCCACCAAAACTTGATCCCCCCCCCCCGATCTTCTGAAGTACGGATTTCCCGGAAAATTTCCAAAATACGTCAAACCAGATTTTGAGGGGAAAGAATTTTAATGTAAAAAACAATCCCCAAACGTCACCCCTATGCGCGTCACATCAACCCTCTTAAGAATTTTAAAGGGCACGAAGGATCATGTAATACATTAAATTAAAGGTATTTTTATCCTGTAAACAACCATGTTTTTGTTTTTGATGTGCTGATCAATGTAAAAGAAAAAATTCAGTTTGAAATATTAAACAAAATCAATTTGTATTTAATGAGTTGCTCAAAATGGCCCTCATTAATTTGCAAACATAAATACTATCATTAAATGCTCTTTGTTTCTGATACGCCGATTAAAGTAGAAGAAAAAACTCAATTTCAAATAAAAATGTTGAAGATAAAGAAACAAGATTTTTTTATTTAATGCTAACAAACTTGACATTTTTTTATTAAAAAAGTGTGTGAAGGCAAAAAAATTGTAATTTTCTCTCTTTTTAGAACACAATAAATTTACTGAAATTTTTCACTTGTGACCTTTTGAACGTGTTGTAGTAGTTTGTTCTTGAAAGGGTGCCTAAAAGTGTTCTCGAAATGGTGTATTCTATCGAAAAAAGAGTGGAAATTGTTGCGTTGTGGTATCGAAATAATGATTGCGCAAAAGCTACAACACGAATTTTCAATGCCAACTACCCAGAAAGAAATGTAAGTCATTAATATGTTAAGCAACTGATGGATAAGTTTGTTGCAATTGGTTTGCTTCTAAACAAGAAACGTGAAGTGAACCGCCCAGTACGAAATGAAGCAATTGAAGTGGCAGTTTTGGGTCATTTGCAAATGGATAATACACAATCAATCAAAGCAATGTCTTAAGCTTCTGGTATATCTACCTCCAGTGTCCAGAGAATTTTGAAAAAACACAAGTTTCATCCCTTTAAGATGACGCTGGTTCAGGAGTTGAATGAAGATGATTTTAATCGGCGCATTGAATTTTGGGAGTATTCAGTAAGCAACTCCTCTACAACATTTGTTTTTCGGGCGAATGTACATTTATGCCAAATGGTTAAGTAAACAGACACAATTGTCGGTATTGGAGTGATGCTAATCATCTTTTAATCAGAGAATGTCATACACAGGCTCCTCAAAAATTGAATCTTTGGCCTGAATTTTGGGCAATTATCTTGTTGGACTATTTTTTATTCAGGGCACTTTTAATGGGAACAATTATTTACAATTGTTGGAAGTCGCAATTGATCCGATGATAACAGAAATTGACGATAATTTAATAGAAAATGAATTATCTTTTCAACAAGATTGCTATTGGTGTGCGACAATTTTTGGATGAGCGTTTCCAGGGCATTAGATTGGTAGACGAGGTCCCGTTGAATGGCCACCCTGATCACCTAATCTAACTCCTTTGGATTTTTCCTCGTGGGGCCATTTGAAATCGCGAGTGTACGCTACGCAACCTGAGACCTTAGAAGAATTGCACGAAAGCATTGTAGAAGAATGCTGATTAATAACACCTGAAGTATTCAGTAATGTCAGAAGAGCATTTAATGATGGGATTTATTATTGTTTGCAAGTTAATGGGGGCCATTTTGAGCAATTCATTAAATACAAATTGATTTTGTTTAATTTCAGCTTTTTTATTTCAAACTGATTTTTTTCTTTTACAATGATCAGCACATCAAAAAACAAAAATATGGTTGTTTACAGGATAAAAATACCTTTCATTTGATGTATTACATAAATCTCTCGTGCCCTTTAAAATTCTTAAGAGGGTTGATGTGACGCGCATAGGGGTGACGTTTGGGGGTTGTTTTTTACATTAAAATTCTTCCCCCTCAAAATCTTTTTTGCCGTACTTTGGGAATTTTCCGGGAAATCCTTACTTTCCAAGATAAGGGGGGCACAAGTTTTGGTTGGATGACCCTGTATATATTTCGCTATTCCTAACTGTTGGCGTCTTCAGTACTTCTCTTATCGTGCCTCCAGATGTTAACTACAGTAATTTATATACTGGATACTATATTTTTTTTATAAAGCACTGTTAATAACTGGAAATCAGTACTTAATCACCAACCTGAATTATATTCATGAAGCAGAGTGGGTTATAGATCCTGTTGTGTAACGTATGCAAAGAAATTATCACAAGAAAATGCACAAACGTGCCTCTTCCGTTTTTGGTTGCTCAACTTTATTATTAACTTATTTTTCCAGTAGCTGCTGCACTAATTCTATCACATTATCGATTGTTTTTAATGGATTATCTTACATGTGTTTATAGATTTGGATTGAAACATCTACATCTACCAATATCTACTTCTGCATGGAGTGAGGTTGTCTGTAATAATATGAGAAATATGCCCAGGGTAATGTAATATCAATGAGAATTTTTATTTTCAAGGGGAAAGGAACTGCCTGATGGTCTCATTTAAATTACACAGTATGGATTTTAATTTTAAACTTATATTTGTTTTTCATGAGTACCACAGTGTTTAATATTAAAAAGCTATTTGAAAATTAAATGCCTAGGGATTACTTACGTCCCAATTTGGGCTTAGGATTTGTTTTTGTCTGTCGCGTACCCTCTCCCCAAGTCACGTCTAAAAGTTTATTTCTAATGCATTAATTTAGTGCTCCATATTTAGAACGTATTACTATATACCGGGTGTTTACAGATATTTTTCATTTTCTTTCTTACTTTGTTATGTTAAGGATCCTTAGAACAACTGGAAGATACAAGTTTTAATTATTGCGTCCAGGTCAGCAGCTTACTGAGACATAAAATCTGGTATGTAATTGTTTAATTTCAAAGGAACATGTTGCATACTTCTATGCAGTCTAGAAGATACACTCAGTAATATATCCACAATAGCTCAGGTTATTGGAGGAAATGCTCTCGGCAGCTATTCAAGGCGCAAAATAAAAATATTGGTTTATTTATTCTCTACTTGAATTAGTCCTTAGCTCAAGTCAATGATTCTATACATGATCTTTAGTTTTATTCGGTAAGTTAGTAATCTTACTGTCCCTAAAGTCAAACCCTAGAGAGAAACATTATTTTGCTACGGTATCTGTTTCGTCTTTAGCTATGGGTCCGGTTGGGTTTTCCAACTCTTTGGTGAGGACCAAACAATTTAGTTCTCTTAAAACTGACCTGTGATTGTCATAATAATTGTTATAATTGTCATATGAATATTCGAATTTTGTTGTTTCCTAGCCATGTGATTATTTTTTCCTGTAAAATTTTATTTCTATTTCTATATGTTAATTACTTAAAAAATATACAAGATGTACAAAAACTAACTTTTTTAAGGAAACACCGTATATATCCTACATAGATTGAAATTAAAATCTATTTTTCAGCATCCAACGATATACAACGATAACTAACTCTTTGGAGTTATCCTCAATATTTTTCGAGACATTTGTACTTTCACTTACTGCAGTTGTGTTATTGCACTATTTCTAATACCTAATACAGTATTTTATTATTAGCATTAGTCTAGGATAAACACTAGTTCTGTATAAATTTTTGTTTAAAGTAACAAAAGTTTATTACAGAACTTGGTGTCAGAGTAAGCAGTATAATAGGATAAAAAATACATTTACCTACATTAACAAACTAATTTCAAAAATTTTAGTAGGTATATTTAACTGCACTATCAAGAGCATTATTCTTTTACATATGTTGCTACACAGTGCTTTCTTTCATACACAAATAAGTGACAGACACTATTTCCAATGCCTTCATTTCTAAACGAATTACCCTATGTTTTGATTTTGAGGAAATTTAGAGAAAACAAAAAGGGAAGAACGTTTATACCTATAGGGAATATAGAATATTATAGGAAATATAGAATATAGAATATTGGGATAATGAAAATGCGTACTTATTTCCTAGTTTACCTACCTGTACCCATCCTTGGAGACGAAATAATTGGACCAGCTTTTCTAGAAGATTTAAATAATTTTATCTAATTGTAAATAACTACGAATAGTAAGGACATCATTAGATCTTCCATCTGCAAACGCCTTATTTAAATAAGGACTAAAACAAATCAAGCCAAGACAGCTATTTTTCAGGCTATATGCTACGCCGGGTGCTGAATTACAAAGCAAAATTTGCCGTATTTTGTCTAACACAGTTAGAATCAAAATACAAGCAGTCGGATTATCGGATTGCAACGAAAACTACGAGGAAATACTCAGACCACACATCGTAGGATGTTACTAATTGTAGACTGATTTCGACCTTTTTATGATCTCATCAGTGCAATATAAGTGAGCATACCTACGAATGCGAAGACCTGAGACCTGGCACAATACGTAAGCGTTGCGTACGCAAGCCCTAATGCCGCCACCTCTTGGTAGTTCTCACAGCACAATTGTATGCCCTTTCCAACGACGTATCACTTGATGGTGGTTGCCATTTAAAAGTGAAGGTGGCTGTAGAGAAGGAAATGTCAGTTAAAATGAAATCAAATATGTAATTAAATTTAAACCCCCTCGATATATCAATTGATGTGTTTTTTTATATATTTAAAATTTTCCAAAAGATATTTAGGTTTTTCGTTTTGAAATGAAAGCACTGTATATACACTCATTGCGTCTTTTTTTTGTAACTTCATGTCAAGGGTGCAGATATCTGGCAGCACTTTAATCCATATTAACCTGCAATGGCACTGATGTCCCTTCTCGTCTTGGTCGATAGATGTTACTCTTAAATTAAATCCAGCACTATCAAATGAAGCAATAAATATAGAGTTGACACAAAGGCAATTAGGTTCTGAATACAAGTTGCGACGTTACACTTGTGTTTCATGTAAAGTCAATCTCAAACATACCCACTTCACCGAAAACATTTAGCTGTCTAGGGACGTTACCATACCTGATTATAGTATCTGAATATAATTTATTTTTGTACCTAATTGTTATTAGAAAATTACAGCTTTTTAAGCATTTCATCATTATTTTGTTCCAAATGTGGTGGCCATAACATGCGTATACAATGATATTTTTTTAATATTTTCTTATATATTCCATTTTAACGGATAATCGAAGATATGAAAAAGGATCACTATTTATTTTTATATATTGTTTCACGTTAGCTATGACCTGATACAAACTTCAAAAGCTCTAAAATATGATATAATATTTTGGCAATATTACAATGAATAATGTGGACCATTTTGTTGGTCGAATAGATTTCCTGGTTCATATCTGACTTTTATTTGTATAGTCCTCATAAATCCTTTTAAATTCTTACAGTATAAGTTATACGCGACGGTAATTAATGTAGGTGCTTACTTAAATAATTAGAAATGACCAAAAAATGCTCAACATTTTAATACTTGTCTCAATAATAAGTCCTTACAAAAATTCTCATGTGTTTGACATTCGATTGTCAGGTCTCCTGTCTAACGTGTTCTAAGAGAAAGGAGAAAGATTATTTACTAAAAAAAAATAAGTCTAATGAGTCACATATCGCTAGGTCCTATATGTTATTAAATAGGCCAAAAAATCATCAATTGTATTATTTCAGAATCACCTGTATGTAGGAGTATGTAGCTTGATTTAATTTTGAATACAGGTTTCCATTTTCCAGTGTCTTTGAAAGTCTTCTGTTATTGGCTGTTTAGGAATAAATCTTTTAGAGATTACTTGTCTTGCAATTGAGAATTGATTTGCTTTGTGAGGTAGTTTCCAAACAGCCGTTTCTGTGATTTTAATCTTCTTTGTCATTAATTATTGTTCATTTAGTTAATACGCGTAGATACAAAGTGAAGTAAAGTAAATATACAAAGATATATTGAATATTACTATTACATACATTAATCACAGTGCCATATACAGGGTGTCCCAGTGTGAGCGTAGAAAAATTTACTAACGGGTGGACCAGACCAAAATAAGGATAAAATTCTTATAAAAAAATTTCTCTGATGCATGCCTGACGAGTTACAGGGTATTATTTTGAAAAAAACAACAATTTTCCGCAATAACTTAAAAACCGTAGATTTAGGTAATTTTTACATGGTGTTTGTTTAACTCTAACACCTGTGGTGGCCTAGGCCTACTCTTCCTTTTGATTTTGTCTTCATAACTCTTGCATATCCTACTTTTTCGTGAATTGACTAAGTTTTCCTAAATCGGCTACCAATTCTGAAAAAAAGGTGCCCTTGTTACACAGCTCTAAAATCAACCATTTTTGAGTAAATTGCTTGTAAAGTACCGACTACATTTCTTTATGCAGAAAAATACATGCAATGATTTTATTTGTTATCATCTAGTACGTACCTGTCTTATAAATAACAAAGCCGCTTACAAGAGTTATGTCAAAAATTGTTAAGTGTAGTCACACTAGCAAGATACTTATAGTTACTGCTAAGTTACTAGAAGTCAACTCAGTTGTACAAAATAGTAAGTTATTATTTACTATGGAATTTTCCAATAATGAATAGTTGATATAATATATGTCTACGGTTTCTGTGATGGAAATTCATTGGCTAACTCACGAGAATATCTACACAGATTCCCAGAGATACGCAGAGGAAAACTTAGTCAATTCACGAAAAAGTAAAATATGCAAGAGTTATGAAGACAAAATCATAAGGAAGTTAAACAAATACTATGTAGTTTTAATAACCTTTAATACATGTACACGTCCAAAAATTACGTAAATCTACGAAACGGTTTTTCGTAGATTTACAATTGCGGAAAATTGTATTTTTTTTTCAAAATAACACCCTGTACCTTGTTAGGCGTGCATCAGAGAAATTTTTTTATAACAATTTTCTTATTTTGGTCTAGTCCGCACCCGGTAAATTTTTGTACGCCCACACTGGGGCACCCTGTATGTAGAAGCTTCCAAAGAAAGAATCTGTTAAGTAAATGATCATGTTTCTAGGATAATCAAATACCAATAAAACTTTTGAAAATACAAAAACTTGTAATATGTGTGTTCAGTTATGCTTATTACGTGTCCGTAATAGGTGATTTATTGGAACCATGTATTTTTCACTAATTTACGTACCTTATTTAAATCGGAAAGACCATTTTCATTCGACAAACTTATTTCCCTTGGAAATAAATTACACAGCCTAGCCAAGTAAAAGACATTGATCACAGCCAGTAAACTATTCGCAGGTTTGTACCCTGTATACGCAGCTTTTAGCATCAGGTTTTCATTTCACGCAATATTAGTCGAATCACGTAATATAACTTATGCGAAGGATGAGGGTTTCATATTAGATTATCAAGGATGATAAACTAATTAGAATAACAAGTGGACATCCATTTATTTGAAACATGAGGACTAACTATAATAAGTAAAAAATGAACTGTCTAAAGTTCATTTTTTAAAGTTCATTAAGTAAAGATGTCTACTTACATTTTTTCTTCTTATATCACAGAGTTCAGGTACATGACGCACTAATTTTATGTAGACAGATATGGAGCTAATCGTCATATTTCAATGGAGCAGCATTATGGATATTTTGAAAGCGGTTGGAACCTTTGATGTGAAGATAACACTGATATAGTTTTCCACATAACACCAAAACTACGTCAGTATTATTATTGATATATAAAACTGTTCCACTTAAACACATCCGAAAAGTTGTAGCTGTCAGTCTACAAATTCAGATTTGCAACTGCTCCATAATAGTTGATTTTTAGTTTAGCTGTGTCAGCTATTAATCCCTACACAGTTTCGTATTTTATATTTGCCAAACTTCATATTCTTTAATAATTATTCCAACAACAGTACATATAATTTAGTTTCCTCTTGCTTTTTAAATTCGAAATATCTTATTGATTACCTTTTCAATGTTTTGATCCGTTTTTATCAGTTTACATTTATGTTTTGCAATTATTATCTTGAAACACTATGGTTCGTATGCTCGTCAGCCTTCGACGACTCTACAAATGTCGCATTTTATAACTTAATATCATGTCAATATGTTACTGAAACTTGTCCGTAAAAGTAATTTATGGCATCGGATTTTATGTGCATTTCGTAGTTTTTCATGACTTGTACATCTTAGATTAATTCTCTTGTCAGAATTGGATTCCTGTAACTTTGAACTATGAACGGTCTTATTTATGAAAACAGATTTAAGATTTTTTAAATAAATTTAAGAATATAAAGCACCTTGCTTCACAAAGGTAGTCTTTGCTGGAAAAACATGTCTTGTTCGACTTTGCAGATCTAGGTACATAATATGAGAATTACAGTTTCTGTAAAAGAGATTTAACTTTGTTTGACTAAGTTGATTTATATATATATTTCCTTTACATTTGCGTTTTATGAAAACTTTACTTTGAGCGACTCAAATAGATTTGAGTTTGAGTGTAAATCGAGGTTGTGTATATTAACATTATACCTATTGTTGTGACAAGGAAAAATAAATGGTAGCCTTGTGTTGTACATATGTATATAAATATTTTTCCGGCAAACCGTTCCGAAACTAAATATTTTTTAATACCGAAAGTGCTTGTTCCCGTACTGGTCCGAAAATAATTGCTTTTGGAAGTTATCCCGAAATATGGTGTAACATACCTTGTCGTATATTCACGATATCTCCCACTGTAATAATATGTAAGTAGTGAGAATTCATATTGAGGTATTTCTATAATAACAAAATATAATAACGTTTACTCATTTAGATTTATCCTATAAGTTTCGTGACATTTTGATTTTCGTTTGTTTTTTTTAATCAATTGCGAATTAAAAATGGAAAGTAGTGATGAAAGTCATATGGAAAATATTCCATACGGACATGGTAATCTGGGATACTTTTGAATTATTGCTGAAGTAGTCGAGAAAACAAAAAAAAAATAATAAGTTTATAGTTTAGAGCATTGTTATCTAAATTACGGTATCACAATTCTTTTTTATTCTATTGTATTCTGTAAGTGTTACCGAAATTACCGACATTGGCAGCACTTACCGAACCAATAGGATATTCCAACGACCTGTAAAACTAATTTCAAAATGGCCGCCGTGGGCAAATCATTACCTAATATTACTATCTAAAACTGTTGCAAGTGGATCAATATAAAACGAATGTACGAATGTAATGAACAATCTCATTCCTGTGCCTCTAAATATTATGAATGTGCTACATCAATATGTAATTTTGATTCATAATCAATTTTTTCCATTACATGACATGAGTGGAAAGTGTTATTTTTCAAACAATGGTGTGTATATTCCTCACAATTGGATGGATTTCTCTATGAATCTGATTGTAATTTGTACGAATTATATGGATGTGGGTTTGAATCTTTCAAATGAGCTAGTATTTTAAAGGCACCTACATTAATAGAAGGTAGTAAAATTAATTTCTTAATCAGGAATTTGTGTCAGGGTCAATGTGAAGTGCTGTCGTATAGCAGCCACCATGCCTGGGTGATGTCACCATAAATAACAGTATTATAAACTTATGATTATTATTGCTGACCGACTAAAATGATTTGGTGAAGCATAGTTTTATATAGAGAGTTAGTTAGAGATTTGAAAAGCCTCAAGTCAGACCATTGTACAGATTGTGTAGAAAAAGTATACTAATAGAGTGTTGTGTTATATTTCGGCCTGATTAATTATCGAACCCCCATATTAGTAAACCCCACATTTGCACGTCTTTTGTTTTGTACTATCTACACCAAAGACACAAAATACCTGGTCTGTGCAAAGGTATAATGCCTCATATATGTATTGTTGTGAGATGTGGATGCCGATTCAACAAGGATAATATCTGTCCATGCAATTCCTGCTGTTATGAATTTAAAACGCAAACTAGAAATGTTCCCATTTCTTCATGGTAAAATATCATAATTTTTCCGTAGTGGGGCTCCGCTACGGTTTGGAGCTGCGCCTGCTCTTCGGAAAGATGTAACGGTGACGTTAAAAAATATATTGCAGACATAATTATTGCAAAAAATTAATATTGTAGAAGATATTTACTCTTGTAAGCTAAAATGATTAATTTTACAGACTGCCAAAATGAACGAATTAATTCCAAACTTTACCTGCAGAAAGAATAAAAACTATGGACAATGAAATAGAATAACTAAACATTAATAATACTAATAAATAATTGGAATTAAAACGCAAAGTAAACAAAAGTTGCCTCCAGCGTGATTCGAACTTGCGAAATTCAGCATTATGATGTTTGACATCCTGTGACTTTACCATTACGCCACCGCGTCACTCGTTATTGTTTGACGCTGAGATAGTTAAGTATGTAAACTGTACGTGTTAACCTGAAAAATAAATTTTTACCGATATTCTAATTGGAAAAGCATTTCGCTTCAGTATTTTGATAATCTGAAGTGTTTAGCAGTTAGTACTATTGATTCCGTTAGCAATATTTCTCATAGGAAATCTGAAATTTAATTAATTTGACAGTTTTTGTAAGAGGTGATTGTTATTAATTCAATTTCACATCGGCAGATAAAATGGGAAGGAAGTTGAGACGGACGCGACTCGAGATTTGCAAAGACGAAATAGACGTAGAAGGACTTGACGTACGTTCTCGAAAAAAATCTCAAAGAATTGGAAAAAGGACGGAAGTTTCGTGTAAAGCGGTACTCGAAGCCGTAAAAATTAGAAAAAGGGTCGAGAGGTCCCGCGAAAAGTCGGGATTTCGGCAGGCGTGACGGGGCCATTAGGCGCGAGAACAAACGCCGGTGCTAGTCGCCTAGGAAACGCTTAGAAAATGGAACTAAAATACGCCTAGGCAGAGGAGAAAAGCTTGAGACGACCTTCGGTCGCCTGCTCGAAGGTGAAATTGAAGGTGATCGCTTAGAAACTTTGTCGATTTGGCGACGGAATTTAGAGCGAGACAGAAATGAGACGTTTTAATTTAAAATACTAATAAGCGTGGATAAACATAACATTAAAACACGCCGTGTTTTAGAAGTTACTATGCAACAACTCCAATTAACTAAATTTTATTTGTCAAGTTATAAACATAAATTATTAATTATTATTGTAAACAAAATGATTTTAAATAAATGTTCAATGTACAAGTCTGATAATTATGTTCAGTACCTTGTTAAACAAACTTTCACAATACTTACTTGATAAGATCAGGTAGCCTACTGTGCATAAATGTATTAAATTTGACGAAAATAGTATTGATTTTATTTTAATTTGTAGCTTTAGTTACCCCGACATCTGATGCAGGTCTACTAAAAATAGCGAATGGTACACGTTTATACCTTTAAAGCACTTTCAACCACAGAATATCTATAAGAAGAAGGTCATTCTCCTTGTACCAACATCGAAACAGCAATGACTTTTAAAAAGCGCCATCTAGTTGCAGGGACCATGGAAGAATTGGAACTAAAATCAATATTTTATTCCATGGTTCCTAACTCGGTAGATAATACAGTGAGTTAATTTAAAGGTGACCTCAGATGACCTTTAAATTGTTTATAAAACTTGTATTTACATTTATTTACAAGAATATTTAAAAGTACAAACACAAATTTACTAATAAGTAAAACTGTGTGTGTTCCTTTAAATATCAATGTAAATCAACGTAAAAGTAAAAAAAATCACAAACGTATTTAAAATTTTTATTTAATTACAAAAAATACATAGACAAGTTTTTCTAACTCTGCCTCTATTTCTTTCATGTACCATTAAGTGTCAAGTAACTATTTGGCAGATTAGACTCAAACATATAATGCTTGTAATGTTTTCTAATCTGCCACATAGGTACGTGATATTTTATGACGGAGAGGAGTAGTGAAAAATATAGGCGATTATCATGGGTCACAAAAACTTAAAAGCTATCTGAAATAGTATAAACATATGTTTTACATCTTTTGCTTTAACTACCAGTATTACATTAATAGCAAGTTTTGAAACTTCTGCTCTCAACATCCAGTTTGTCTTAAATAGACATTTATGGATATGGAAGATTTTCAATGAAAATACATTATCTGCTTGCATAGTATAGAACTAATATTACTGTATTTCTTCAACATTACATTGTTTTCGTTGCTCGATAACTCTCTACTAAGAGATTTAGATAGTTAAGTAGTGATTTCTCAATCAAATAATAAAGATATTGTAGAATTATTGCGACTATAAAAATGTACTAATTGTGTTTACGGTTTGCCTTATGTTAATATGCAATATGCAACATACACAACACATATTAAACCTGTTAAAAAGTTGAAAGCAGGTAAAAGTGATTGTTTCAAATAGCTATGTACCATTGCAGAATATAAATTGGTATTACAAACAATACATTTTTTAACAAATTAGCATTATAAAACCATTTAAAAACTACTAATCTATATACAAATAAGGTTCCTACTTATTAACAGTGATAAGAACTTACTTGTCTATATTTTCTTATACGTGTGCCTGCAATAAAGGCATGTGTTAAGTATTGTTATTTTCACGCCACTAATTTCACTTTCGTCATTACGAATATGTAATGAACTGTCATTCTGATGTTCAATACGATAAATGTAACGACACTACTAACAAACTCCAAATAATGAAAGTAAACGAGACACTTTTTACACAATACACTGAAAATATTTTATTTTGTCCTTGCGGCTTAAGATT
The DNA here is from genome assembly GCA_963924545.1 of Pogonocherus hispidulus. NCBI lineage: Eukaryota > Metazoa > Arthropoda > Insecta > Coleoptera > Cerambycidae > Pogonocherus > Pogonocherus hispidulus. Next base: position 33,765,200 of record OZ004700.1, on the reverse strand, counting down.
AGTTGCACGACTCTTTCAGGTATAAATTGGAGTGTAGGTTAAAAAAAATCACATCAAATCATATCTTACTTCGATAGATTAGTACAGTTTTCAACATCATTCAAGAATACATCTTTGCTACTGTTACACTGATGCAATGGTATTCATAAAGACTTCTTTTTACTTTTCCAACATTTTGTTCGATATGTTGCATCAACTCATAATTGTAAATTATTTCTGGAACTACTATTCCTTTCGTATTATACGAGTACCTCAAACAGCTAGCAATCCTTTGATTTACCTATAATTACATTAAAAAATGTTAAAACAAAATGATGCAATTATATTTTCAGTTATTTATTGAATTGAAATTAAAGATACATTAGATTAGATCGTGAAACTTGCTATAAGAATAATAAAAATAGCAAAAAAATCAATACCAAAACATTTTGATGTGCCTAATGATATCAATGGAATAAAAGTAACAAGAATGGAGAAGCCTATTAATAGGTAGGTACTAATTTTAATTTTCTTAATTTTACTCAGTTATTCTTATGGCAAGCTGCATAAATCCAGCGGGAGCATTAAGAATAATTTTAGACAGGTTCTAAGATATACTGAATATCTACAAATTAAATCATAAGCTTCTTTACTTACATTGTAATAATAATGTTTTATTTTAATTTAATTTTATTTATAATAATAATAATATCCTCCAGATTCCTCCATTTTATTTGGACAAACACAAAATCCAGGGTGGACAGGACGGCTTAGTGTAGAAATTTTAACCAACTTTTAAAATAAAAAAGAACTAGAAATTTTCCTTCCCCTTACCTCATACTTCGGTTGCAGGGGCAAAAGATCCTTGCTGCTAAAGCACCTATTACACTTGCACTACCCTGCTTTCAACGTTTTGGGCACGACGCGAAGCAGGGTGCGGGTACTCGTTGCGCGTACTTTAAAAACTTATGTTTATACTTATACTCATAATACGGTTATACTTATGATCTTATATCATAATATTCTATTATTCAAAACTCATATTGACAGAACTTCTTGTTGTCAAAGGAAATAATATAAGCATGTACAGAAAATATTTCACTGTGTCAAAGGTTGTTGTTGGTATTTTATAAAAAAAAAACACACTGCAACGCGTAACCAATTACACATTTCATCTTGCCTGTAAAAAGTCGAGTACGTAAAACTCCCTGAACAATAAAATAAACATAAATAACCCAATTTAAAACGGAAATAGTAAAGATATATGGGTACCGAGTATTAGTGCCCAACAATTACAAGAAAGACTCAAATATTATGTCGACTGCCACTACTGACACTAGATATTCAGACACCGACTATAGAAGTATGCAAAAATTTGAAAGTAAAAATACTATATCCACAGCAATCTCCGACATTGTATTTCTATTGGGCATAACCAATTGCAGTAATTGTAAGAATAATATCAATATTAATAAATAAATGTTGAAAGTAAAACTATTACATATTTTATTTGTTTATTTATTTATTTTATAATTGACGGTTGCAGGAAAAATAGTGTGCATAACTTGTCCGGAAAGTTTTTTTTACTAGACTCGGCTCCTCTAGTATTTAAAGCATTACTTTGCAGAGTATTTATTTACGTATATACAGGGTGTCCACCTAGTGCGCGTAAGTCCAATATCTGGGTTAATAAAAGAGATAACTTAATTTTTTTTTCTACAGGGTTGTCTAGTATCCCGAGCTGCACAAAATGAAAATATATTTACATATTCAGGGTGTTCAGTTTTTCCTGGACAGGTACCAACTTCGTTTTTCTAAATGGAAATATATATTTTTTATTGCTTTTTCGAACTAAACCCTTGATTTTAGTAGGACTTTCATCAGCCTTCCCTATACCTAACTTAAACTGTTTTTGAAATATTGACTGGTGAATATTGACATTATTGCAACTTTGACACCCTGTAAAATCTAAACGGTTTGAGATCAAGCAAAACGGTTTGCACATTCCTATCTTAACTTTTTATAAGCTATCGTTTGATACTAATTTCAAATTTATCCAAGAATTAAAAATTTTCAAAATTTTCGGAAAATTTTTAATTCCTGGATACATTTGAAATTAGATTGCTTATAAAAAGTTAAGATAGGAATGTGCAAACCGTTTTGCTTGATCTCAAACCGTTTAGATTTTATAGGGTGTCAAAGTTGCAAAAATGTCAATATTCACCCGTCAATATTTCAAAAACAGTTTAAGTTAGGTATAGGGAAGGCTGATGAAAGTCCTACTAAAATCAAGGGTTTAGTTCGAAAAAGCAATAAAAAATATATATTTCCATTTAGAAAAACGAAGTTGGTACCTGTCCAGGAAAAACTGAACACCCTGAATATGTATATATATTTTCATTTTGTGCAGCTCGGGATATTAGACAACCCTGTAGAAAAAAAAATTAAGTTATCTCTTTTATTAACCCAGATATTGGACTTACGCGCACTAGGTGGACACCTTGTATAACTATAACTATACTCATCTACCTTTCCAATACACCTCCGTTGTCTGGGAATATACCTATCTAATTGCATTTTATTATTAAGAGACTACTTGGGAATTAATTTTCTGGAGATTAGTTGCGTCGCAATTGACGTTTGAGATTTATTTTGCTTTGTCTCGCAATCTCTTCGGGAGTTTAATTTTCATTATCATTAATTACAGCTCCACAGTCGGTAAACATCGATCATGTTAAGAGGAGCATTATAGTGTATATTCTGTTTAGCATAATAAGAGTATAGGCAGTAACAGCATGTAAATTAGGGTTTATTTAAGTATGATACATTAATAATTAATCGTATTAGTCATCAATATGGACATTATGTAAACAGGAGTAATAAGTTTGCTTGCTGTGGTAATCAAGCGAACGAAATTCTGTTTATCTGTTCTTCAATATGACCTTTGCGTCTGTCCTGGTCATAAAATTATTTATTGGCTTTACGGTATTACAGAAATAACATCTCAATTATTTTGTTTCTAAATCTGGTTTATAGAACATTTGTGATACAGCGTGAACCAAACAAATTGAAAAATTAAATTATCTTAAATGAACTTTCCCTCAGTATGGAAATAAAATGTATGTTTTTGAATCTCTCTCGAATAAATAACAAGGAAATCATGTTAAAAATAGGTATATAGTATATAAACATAGGTCATAACTTAAGTCATGAGTGTCATTTACTTTTGACACCAAATGTTAGACAGCTGTTTCGATCTATTAGGTCTCCTCAGTGGCACAGAGGCCTCAGAGTGAAGACAACTGAGTGTAGCTGCAAGATTGTACGTAACACTACATATAGTTCTTCTTTTAAGCAGTGAGGCATAAGTGACGCCATCTAGGATGGATAAGGGCAACGCACCAGCCTATATTTTACGTGGATAAACTTGAAGGGGGGGAACTGTTAATTAATTACAGTATCCTACCATAGCTGCATGTCCGCAGCAAAAGGCTTGGTACGTAACTCTCGTCAGTTACATACTTATACAAAAATATATCAAAACACAAATTCTTTAGGCATGGATCCCTCATGGTGATTACTAATGGTAGTGGAATTCAATTTACTGAAATAAACAAGCATTTTCATGTCTATAGGGAACTTTTTCTCTAAGCATCTTACATCATCTTATATACATTACGATATGAGTTACGGCTATGTTCCATATTTCTACAAGCAAACTCATCAACCAATCTCTTAACAACTCATAGAAATTTGAAAAAGTACATAAATGTTTGGTTTAAAGGGAATATAAATTTGCTTTTTGATTTTGCTTTTGCACACCCTGATTTGTCGTGTATCCATTCTTCTCTTCTTTATATGTATTCTTCTTGTATATAAGTTAGGATAGAAATGATCTCCAAGCGATCTATCAAATTCTGAATCAGTTCAAATCGGAACAGCAACACATTGCTGCTAGTCACACGATTACGAGTAGCACGAAGAAATTATCCACTCCACGCGCCAATATTGACTCTGACTATATTAGAATATTCCCATTCGATTATTCTATGCTATCACCCTCTCACTATTAATAATAATATCTCTATCCTTCATTCTAATCACAAGGATTAGTCCGAAAGTCTGAGAGTTGTGTGGGAGAGAGGCGGAAAATTATTATTTCGCGAGCTTCATTTGCGCTTCAGGAACGACTTGCGCTGATAGGTCCTAACCGCCATTCAGTGCTGGAATGAGGGAAACCTGTAAAACTTCATTAGGTAGGGGGACAGTCAAACATCAACTGATTTTAATATCACATTAACACCAAGCTGACATTCTTCCCATCGCCAGGATGGTTGCCAACCCATCCTTGCGAGCAACCCTTAATCTACGACTAGACAATTTAATTAAAAATTGCCTGGTGGAATAGGGATTCGAATCCATGACCTCTGAGTTGAGCGATCGAGACACTAAACCCTGAGTCACCGGCTGTTGATGGTATATATTAAATATTGTCATTATTTTAGAACTTATTATAAAATAACTAGTATTTTAGTGATATCTACTCAAATTTAGCTATTTAAGAAATCACAAATAAATTACTATGATGGTACCTATAGTTAACAAGAGAACGAAAACTTCATTAAAAGATAAAATTTTAATAATTTCAATAACAATAGCTATCTTGGTTTTATATATTTACATAAATACCTAACTAAACTTCAAAACAATGTCATACAAAATGCTAGTTAGTGTATAATATACAGAGCGCCCTATTTCTTGACCCGTTGCATGGGTAACTTTTTTATTAGTAGATATACAAAAACGCTTAAATGAGCAAATTAGTGCAGTTTCGTATTAGTAATTCTACGGTAAGGCGAAAAATTATATACGGGGGAAGGTTGAAAAGTTATTGACAAAAAACGAAAAATCCAACTTTTCTATTGTCCCTCGTAGCTCGTTCATTTGAAGAGTTAGAGAAAAATGCTTCACATGTTTTTTGCAGTATTTTTCATGTAAAATGACATGCACTTGCTACTTTTTATATATCTCTTAAAATGGTTGAGAATCACAGTAAAATATATTTTTTTTAAATGTAATGGATAGGTGGCTGTGACATTAACCGAAAGTCCCCTTTTTTTCTCTTTCAGATGATATAACATAGTCCATATTTTATCCTTACAAAAGTAATAATAATCGTTGTTTTTAAAGAAAGTTTATTGTCACATCAAGAATGCTATGGAAATAAAACAAAAAATGAGATTCCTGATATTTTTAAAAACGTCTAGTTGGCATTTCATTATTGACAGATCATAAGTGACATTTTTAGTTTTTGTTAAGTAGTTTATTGTTTATTATTAATACTGCATACAAAATAATAGTGTTGCAAATATGTACACCAACGAAGAGAAAAATGATATGCTATTTTGTTATTATAACCAAAATCGAGATGCACAAGCTGCAGCGAATCTTTATTTTGAAACTTACATGGAACGAAGACAACCCCATCATTGAATATTTAGACAGCTGGAAAATAATATACGATTATACGGTCCTTTTTCAAAGCCTAAGGATGAAAGAAACTTCAATGAAGACACTGAAATAAATGTTTTGGCTTATGTAAATTTTAAACCTGATTCTTCAACTGCAGAAATTGCACATCACTGCAACACTTCCAAGGAAACTGTAAGAGCTATTTTAAAAGGTAACAATTTAAAGCCTTATCATTATTCCATATGCAATACTTTATATCCAGCTGATAATCAAAGAAGGATGACATTTTGTCGATGGTACATTTCAAAATGCGAAGAGGATCTAGACTTCTGGAAAAAGATTTTATTCAGTGATGAAAGTAGATTTACCAACAATGGTATTTTTAACCGCCATAATAACATAATGTGGTGCCGAGATAATCCACATCTTGTTTCTGAAAGAATAAATCAACGTCAATTTGGGATAAATGTGTGGTGTGGAATTTTTTGTGGCAAAATTATTGGCCCATATTTTTACGAAGATAATTTGAATGCGAATAATTACCTTCATTTTCTAAGGAATACTCTAACAGAGGAATATTTAAATGAATTACCACTTCATATTTTTAGAAATCTTAAATACTTCCAACACGATGGAGCACCTGCGCATAATTCCCGCGAGGTAAAACAATATTTACATGAACAGTTTGATAATGTTATAGGAAATAGACTGGATATCGACTGGCCAGCGCGAACACCTGATTTGACCCCCTTAGATTTCTTTCTTTGGGGGTTATTGAAAGATAAAGTTTATGTGACAGCTCCTCTAGATATAGAGGATCTAAAAGTCAGGATTCAAGATGCAATTAGAAGCATACATGGACATACAATAAATAATGTTTTAAGAAGTATCCAGAAACGTTGCTTACTATGTATCCAACAGGATGGTGGTCATTTCGAACATTTACTTCAATATAATTAATTAATTAATAATTTCTGTTCTCAAAACATTCTTTTGTTCCATAATCCATAGCATTCTTGATGTGACAATAAACTTTCTTTAAAAACAACGATTATTATTACTTTTGTAAGGATAAAATATGGACTATGTTATATCATCTGAAAGAGAAAAAAGGGGACTTTCGGTTAATGTTACAGCCACCTATCCATTACATTTAAAAAAAATATATTTTACTGTGATTCTCAACCATTTTAAGAGATATATAAAAAGTAGCAAGTGCATGTCATTTTACATGAAAAATACTGCAAAAAACATGTGAAGCATTTTTCTCTAACTCTTCAAATGAACGAGCTACGAGGGATAACAGAAAAGTTGGATTTTTCGTTTTTTGTCAATAACTTTTCAACCTTCCCCCGTATATAATTTTTCGCCATACCGTAAATTACTAATACGAAACTGCACTAATTTGCTCATTTAAGCGTTTTTGTATCTCTACTAATAAAAAAGTTACCCATGCAACGGGTCAAGAAATAGGGCGCCCTGTATAGTATATTAAAATATAATTATTGCAGTAGTTATCTTTTTCTATTTTGGGAGATTAAAAAAATCTTGTCGATTTGTCAATGTCAATGACAATTGGAATGTCAATTAGAATCTATAAAAGACATTGGTTTCTACCCATTTTTTGCATTCCCCCACTTTTTCTAAAATAAGAGTCATAATATCGATAGGAATGAAAATTGCTTTAAGAACAAATATTTCAATTTTTGTCTGTCAAGTTAAGTTGATTTCACAAAAGTCGACCTATTGTAGTTTTATTTTATCATTTAAGTGATGAGCTCTCATTCAAACAACATATTTTAAGTATAGATAATGTCTGTAATTTATTTGTTGTGCAGTATGATTCGTTGTTGTTTATTTAGGGACGACACTACCCGCAAAACAATAAATACAAAGAAAACAGAATTATTCAAAATAAAGATTGAAAGGGCAGTATCAAGGCAAACTTCTAAAGTTTGCCCCAATAAACCACTATAAAACATGCAATAAAAATTAATTTATTTTTAATAACATGCAATATAATAGTTATTTGTTTAACTAGTACAAAAAATACACGTTTTCGGGACGAGAGAATTTTACGAGTCCCGAAAACGTATTTTTTGTACGAGTTTAACACAATATTTTTTTCCAACTGCCTCTAATTAGCACCTCCAGTTTACCGATTCATCGGAGTCACTATCTGTTTCCATTTTTCTATTTACTGCAATATATTATGTGACATGCAATGTCAATGTCAAATTACTTTTCGGTACTGCAAAACTGTACGATAATCTCTTTTTTGTACAGTTTCTATGGCGATCTCAAACAGTCCCGAAATGGCCCTCTTTTTATACGAAATAATTTAATGTTATAGTGTCTTCTTCGTATGGTTGGAAAAAATAAATTTTATAATTTGCAATAAATGCAATATATAGGATAATATGCAATATATAATCTGCAATAAAAATAAATTTATTAACTTCTGTTTTCCTTCTGTTTATTATTTTGCAGATGGTGCAGTACGAAAATAAACTATAATGTATAATAAATTTTAAGTGTACCAACATTTTTTGTTAGTCAACTTTAATCATTTGATTCTGATGCATTCTGTAGTCTGCTTATTATTTCTATTATGTTTTATAATCCATATATTTTTACTTCTGTATTCTCCAAATCACGTTATTTCAAGAGGGTTCCAGACTTGTTTATCCTTAAGCTCAAATTCCTTATCCAGCGTTTTTCCCCTAAGTTCTTCAATCAATAAACCAGAAATAATTTTTATTCATGGTATTTGATGCCATTTTATCTTAACTATTGATTTAGCTTCAAATGTGTGAAGCAAAAACTTGACCGATTTTAGTTGATCCAAGAAAGTTGATCAACTAAAATCAGATCATGGAAACGCGCCCTAAGGTTTTTTAAAGCCACTGGTGTTTGAGGCGTGTTCTTCGAATCTTAGAAGTTCCACTTAATTTAGAAAAAAACATTTTCATGTGTCAAAATCGAGAAAACTAGCCACCATTTTTTAGTTTTGAGGAATATTAAGTACTTAATATTGATTTTTTATTAATAATTATTGTATATTCTTTGTAAAATAAGAACATTGTATTATCAAAATTGTAATTGTAGTTTTACGCTTTATATTTTATTTTATTTTTCAAAATATGATCAGCGATTTACCTTTTGAGTTTTATTACAAAGTTGTACCTACTTTTAAGAGTCGATTTTACTAATTGAACCACCTCGTGTTGTATGAACAAAGCATACACGTGATATTCTGTTTAGCTGCCTAAATGAGCCTCGCACGAGCATTTGAAATGAGTTAAATTTGCTGTCACTGAGATCTAGTTAATTATTGAATCGAACAAAGCACTGTTGGTAGTTTGCAAAAGACAGTTGTTAAACATGTTTTCGACTAATTGGGAGAGCGCTGGGGTGGATTTGAACTGCGATGTTAATTAGTTGAACTAGTATTGGATATGTAATAGTCGCTGGAAGATGTTAACTAAAACTAAATATACAGAGTTGCCTCACCGGAGTAATGATAATTATAGTGGGTTAGAGAAAATTAGTTAATTTGAAGAAATAAAAATGCCATTTAAAAAAAATATACCATAATTAGTCTCTTTGTGGGTGTATCGAAAAATGTAAAATGTCTCGTAAAATGTTAACGATACGCTATTTTTCAATAAGGAGGTAGGACCTCAATTACACTTGCCTAAATGTTAGCTTGTAATTTGTTACTTTCAACTGAATCTATACCGGCTGTACCGGAAGTCGATACGAACTGTGTTATTGTAAATAAAATCGTGTACTTTTTATTGATGTATTTCGATTCTACTAATTATTTTACATAGGTTTAATAAAAATAAAAACCAAAAAGAAGGAAGGTTGTGCCTGTAAAAGTTATTTTTGTATTTTAATAACCCTGATAAAGTGCTTATTCTGAAAATAGGTCGTGGAGGCTATGGCTATTAAGTAGTATCAGTGACTATAGAACTATAGTCACTGGTAGTATAGAGAGCTATTAAGTATTATGGACAGTTATATACTATCCCTCTCTGCTCCCACCACTCGCTCACCCAATTAAATTAGACAATTGTATATCGACTGTTTCATATTCTAGGTAAATATAGGAATTATTTTATAACTTCAGAATTTAACACTTAAACATTGAAAAAATACATAAATATGACATGGGTTTAATAGAGAGAAAACAATAATACAACCAGCTATTGAAAATATATTCTTGTCATTTAGGCTACATGATAAAACATCTATATTTTCCATATTGCTACTTATTACACACTGTTGTTAGTTTATGTGATCTGGAGCTTTCATCTGTTTTGTTTTGAGTTGTGTTCACGTATAATGCTTTCATATAATTGTTCCTTTTTCACAAAATCGCTAAAATTTTTTAGATAACTTATTTAAATTTCCATATTTTATGCCTCCCATTTTATTAATATTTATGAAATTGCTGTAGTGTTGTCTATTCTTTTGTTTTCGCATTGTCACTGTCATGCACGCACAGAAATAAGAACTCACCTGGTATGAGTGTCTGGGATAGCTCACAAATTAGTAACTACAAAATCTGTGGCGTACCGATGGAAGTATGGAATACTATATATGGTTATCTGATTGGGAATGCAACGAAGTATAATAATTGATCATTACAACCAACAATTCTCCCTTATTTCACTACAATAATCATGAAAACGATATTCAACAGTAGAGTATGAATTATGTATGTTTTATCCTCTTTAAATTGATTGATTTTGATTGATCTAAAATTGAGTTTGATTATAAAAATAAAATTGCTTCGATGATGGTATTATATTTACTGAAACGTCGGGTATAAAAAAATTTTCTCTTAGAAATAAATCAGCTCTACTGTTTTTGTTATATCGTTGGCTGACTTCCGTTTTTTAAAACGATATAGGCAATGAACTAGATGACCAATTAACCAGATGACCTATTCCAGATGGTATAAAGGAAAATGTACACTGAAGGTATAAAGTAAGTTCAAGTCATCCGGCTTTCTGACCGTAGAAAACAACTTTAACTCTCTAGGCCGCTAAATTAACCTCTTACTTCTGCACTTATTGCAGGAGACATTTGCCAATAAGAATTTATCATTTTCGTCGATGTCCATCTCGTTTTGAATATATTATAATCCTCGTACAAACGACTAGGGAAAATCACTCAATATCAAACTGTTGATTTGGTTACTCAATAACTTTATGACAAAATGTTATTTCAAATAATAGGTTTTTAGATTAAATATAAAAAACATGACCTTATTATACAGTGTGTTGTGGCGTAATGTCAGAAATTAAATGTTTCAGAATATACAAGGTGTCCCACTGAGAAGGGCCGCGATCGATATATGGAAAAGTACGTACAGGGTGATTTTGAAAATTTGGTTATTTACAAAGGTCAGTGGAGCCTACCTTTTTAAAATATTTTCACGTTTATGGCACTTCCGGTATAACCGGAAGTCGACACCAACTTGCTTATTTTAAATGGAACACCCTGTATGTTGGTGCAGTTTTGGATTCTACTTTAAATTTTAATTCAACTTTGTGTAAAGTTGACTTAATTGTGTCACCATATTAAAAATGTTGAATCTTAAACAGTGTTTGAGTTTGCAATCGTTACATATGAAAATGATTGTATGTCTGAGGAACATACAGCGCCCTCAAAATAAGCCATATATACAGGGTGGTCCAACTTATAATAGCAGGACTTCATCAAATGATAGATAACGTTAAAATAATAGCAGTTTCTCAATACACTTATATCCGGGAAAGCTTCCTTTTCTAGATACAGGGTGTTGAAATTTTGGAAAAAAAGTATATTATTTTAAATATTGCCAAAACGGCTAGTTAGAAAAATTGGAAAATCGGCACACAGTATCAGCTAAGGATCCTTCACGATTTAAGGCTTATGGTGATAAATTACGAAAACCAGCGGCGGAGTTATGAGTATGCCATCACCCCTTTTCGAAAAAATCTTTTACGCCACTGGCTTTATTGCAAATACAATAACGTAATTCAATGCCCCATGGTTTTTAGAACAAAAAAGAATTCTTTCATTTTTTTCATACGGCGCACCGTTTTCGAGATATTTGAGGTTTTATCAGGTAATGTTGGGCCATTTACATTTAGAATTTAATTTAAATTTTATGAAGTAGACTGTGACAAGTTTTGACCAATTTAATACTTCCTTATAAGTGTTACTAAGTTACTTTAAAGCAAATCTGTCTGTTATTTTGAAACATTAAAATGCCTTTCCGATTTTCTAATCAACAATATGTTGACATACACTTTATTTATGGATTTTGTGATGGAAATACGGTAAAAGCAGCTCGAGAATACTGCAGATGATCCCCCAACAGACGACAGCCACATCATAATGTTTTTTTCAAATGTGCACAATCAATTCGTTAATCAAGGATTAAGGCCCATACCTAGGAATCCTAATCGTCATAATATTAACACCGTAAGAAGAAATAATCGTATACTGCGTGAATTTAACAGAGATCAGAGAAAAAGTCAAAGAAGAGTGATTCGAACCACTGGAACTCCTAAAAGCACTATTTTAAAAGTGTTAAAACGGGATCATCGACATCCTTTTCATCTCCAATCTGTCCATGGTTTACATCCAGAAGACGAAGAATACAGAATGGTATTTTGTAGGTGGCTTCTGGACAACAATGAGGATTTCTTAAGAAATATTCTATGGACCGATGAGTCATATTTTACTCGACTAGGTATTATAAATTTTCACAATCAACATGTATAGGCACATGATAATCCACATGAAATCAAACCACGAAAGTTTTTAAATTCAAAAATTCAACAAGAATTTAGTATTAACATTTGGATATGGATCTACAATGGAAATCTCTTTGGCCCTTATATGTACTTCCACAGCGACTAAATTCTGAAAACTTTCTGGAATTTTTGGAGACTGAGAATCCGAATATGTGGGATGACATTCCATTCCATTTGCGAAGACAAGCCTGGTTCCAACTCGATGGGTGCCCGGCGAATTCTAAATTCTAAATGTCGATGGGTGCCCGGCGCATTCTAAATTCTAAATGTAAATGGCCTAATATTACCTGATAAAATCTCAAATATCTCAAAAACGGTGCGCCGTATGAAAAAAATGAAAGAATACTTTTTTATTCTAAAAAGCATGGGACATTGAATTACGTTATTGTATTTGCAATAAAGTCAGTGGCGTAAAAGATTTTTTCGAAAAGGGGTGATGGCATACCCATAACTCCGCCGCTGGTTTTCGTAATTTATCACCATAAGTCTTACATCGTGAAGGATCCTTAGCTGATACTGTACGCCGATTTTCCAATTTTTCTAACTAGCCGTTTTGGCAATATTTAAAATAATATACTTTTTTCCAAAATTTCAACACCCTGTATCTAGAAAAGGAAGCTTTCCCGGATATAAGTGTATTGAGAAACTGCTATTATTTTAACGTTATCTATCGTTTGATGAAGTCCTGCTATTATAAGTTGGACCACCCGTATAAGCCAATTTACCATTATAAGCCAATTTACCAATTTAATAAGTTACAAATCTCGATATTTTCAAATGCAACACCCAGTATATTATTCTACGGCCGAAGAAATAATTAAATTCTGAATCGAATGATATAAATTAGTATCTTACCATTTAAGGTTTACCAGTTACAGTGAATTTTCTTATAAAAACGTGTAAAAACTTATTTCATTTTGCCAAGTAGACTGAAAAAATAAAACAATTTAGTTTGTCTCTAGTATCAAATTTGTTGTCAGAAGCTTCGTCAGTATTGTTTGTGTCCACAAGAGTGTTAATAAATATGCCATCACTATTAAATTATACTAACGAAGATTATTTAAATTTATTTTTAATTTATGGACAATGTGACAAAGTTACAACAAGAACTTGCGATACATTTGCTGATCGATATCCCCATAAACAGAAACCATCACGACATGCTGTAAGACGCATCCTAGATAATTTCAAAAATCATTTTCATCCTCTTCAGCCTCTTTCAACCCCAGACATAATTTTCAGATGTAGCGATGCCTAAACCATTGCCAGTGGGGCCAAAGGTCATTGGGGCCAAAGGTAGGCGCCACTGATCTTTGTAAATAACCAAATTTTCAAAATCACCCTGCACGTACTTTTTCACATATTGATAGCTGCCCTTCCCAGTGGGACACCCTAATACAATATCTTGAAGAAGTAGCTTCATTTAAGTTATGTTTGTAAAAAAACTGAAACTGTGAAAAATGAAATTGGCGAATGCTTTTCTATTGTACGGACGTCCTCAACGTGCTAAATTCATTATCTATTATTTCAATCATAATTATGTTCATGCCTTTCGTAATCTATAAGAAATATTTGAGCCAGTCCTGAAAAATTGCATTGAAAAAGGGGAAAGATTAAAAATGTTGATTCTTCTGGAGTTATAATGCATTACCACAAGTAAATATTATCAAATTTGCTAACCCAAAATGTACAAGGCTTTACTCTCTGTATGTGTCTGTCAATCTTGAAAACCTCAGGGTTGTCGATGGAATAATTATCAGGAATTTTAGTTGACATTTAAAACAGCCTCTCGACTTAACCTGCCACTCGGAGTTTTAACCGCAACTAATACGCCATAATCTGGTTCGCGATTGAACAAGAAACGTGGTATAATGGTGGAATTTAATAGGGATTATGTCGCTTTTCTCAACCCCAAATTTATGTCAATACTGATAATATTCTTTGCCAGAATCTACGTCTGTGTAAGCGTTTAATTAACGTGGTGAATAGCTCTGGCCCAAGGTTAGTTTGGATAATTTTGTCGTGAGGGATTTATCATATTGATTATATATGAAAAAAGCAAGGCAATATTACAATTTTATTTATACATTAAACAACTAACTAATATTAAAGAGGTTCAAAGTACATATGTGTTTGTTTTATTTTTGATATCGATAATTATCTAGATAATAATAATAATTTTATTGATGTAAGCCATAGAGAATACGTACAAATAGAGAATAAAATTACATAAAAAAGTGCTCACAAGTAATGCAAATCTTTAGAAACCATACAACGATTTTCAAAAATAAATAAGTATATACAGGGTGGCCCATTTGGACTTAGGACACCTCTGTAAAATGGATATTTTAAGTCCGATTTTGATGATTTTTTTTTTAGGTTGTTACTCATGGAAAATTGCATTTTGTGGCAAATAGACAGATTTCTGTTACACAAATCAAGGCCTACTTTGCAATTTTTTTGGGGGCGAAATTTCGAGAAATCGTATTAGCGATTTTTTTAGACGAAAACTAAGTACGCCACTGTATTCTGCGCCCCCTCAAATAGCTCTGTACCAAATTTCATCCTAAAGTACAGAATATTAATAACAATTCTCACTAAATTAATTTATGCCCCAAAATACGTTGTGAAGATCAAGTAACCCATGAAATAAAGAAATCTGTCTATTTGCCACAAAATGCAATTTTCCATGAGTAACAACCTAAAAAAAAATCATCAAAATCGGACTTAAAATATCCATTTTACAGAGGTGTCCTAAGTCCAAATGGGCCACCCTGTATATATAAATAAGTATAAGTATAAAAGTATAAAAACTTTTATCTTGGAGAAAAGCCAACACTCATTTTTAAATTTAGGAAAACAGCTGATGGGTTTTATGCGTTGTGGCAGTCTACTAAAAACTGAACTGAGGTATAATTTCGTGCACTTCTTCTATAAACCGAAACTCTAAAATTGTCAATATAAAAATTATTTCCAAATCTTGTGTTGTGATCATGAATACTGTTATTAGAAGGACACTTATCCCGACTTCTCTTTGGAAATAAACTTGATTCGTAAATGACAATAAACGCTACCGTTATTGCTGTTGGAAGGCGGCGCGATTACCTGCAGCACTCAGGCCTTTCGACCCATTCTGGCTGCCGCTAGTCGAGAGCTAGTAGAAGAGACCCGTGCTATGCGCATAGGCCAACATCCGTTGTAGGGGAAGCTCTAGTGGGATGTCCTGAGGCAGGAGAAATGCTGCACTTAGATCTCGCAAAATCTGCACGTTGTAGTGTCACTAAGGCCGATAGTGTTAAGGTGCTTGTTGAGATGTCCGTGATCTGTTAACAGTCCTGTGACAATCCTTATGCTGTTACGACTTAGTGCAAGTATTGATTGGGTTGCGTTCGACCAAGGCCCTTCAATTAAGAGCCTGGCTTGTCGCAGTCCAGTCCCGTTCGACCATTCTTCCTTTTCTTGATCCAGTTTTCAATAGACCTTGTTACACAACTAGGTGGAAGCTCGAGTACTGGTTAGGGACACTACCGTTAATATTTTATTTGATTTAAATATAGGTCAAGTGGCTGATATGAGAGTATTACTCTCAGAATTCTTTTTTGTTGTACAAAAACCCCTTTTATATCTGTTGATTGACCACAGTATAAAATCAAGTATTTGATGCGGGAGTATGCTTAGTAGAAACTTACTAGATATTCGCTATAAGCTATGGATTTAAGATTATGAACTTAACTTAGAATTTAACTTAGCTGCAAGGCGACCCACGTGTTTTATCTAGGACAAGTTCTCATCCATACGCAAACCAAGAAGCTTTGTGCAAGACATATTTTCTAATGGTTTTAAGGTAATATTTGGTATTGATGGAAAATCAATACGGTAGATAATGTACTTGGTTTTAATAGTATTGTGAGTAGAGCATTTCATTTAATTTCAAGCAAACTGGCAGACTGTGCCTTAATACAGATAGTAGTATCCTCAAAAAACGTCACTAGAGATAAATTGAATGTATTTGGTAAATTATATTCTAAATCATTTTTTAGAAACAGGATAACAAGTAATGGAGAGAGCACGCTTCCTTGCGAAACTCCAAGATGAATATTATTGCTGGAGGAGGTAACATTGCCTAATTTGATATAGAAATTTTTCTGTTAGATAAAAACGTAGGACCCCATTAATTTATCGAACTTCTTGCACCTAAGGCATGTAATTTTTTAAACATAAAGCTTCTCGATACGCAGTCAAATGAACGAGTCAAATAAAATAAAACAAAGGGAGGACATATTCCCTTTTGTCAACTGCGGTGTATATGAAATTGTTAAATCCATAGGCAGCAGTATTTGTGGAGAATTTAGGTTTAAAACCATGTTGTTGATTTGATAGGAGTTTTAAATAGTTAATTTACGAAACGCAGAATCCTGCTATGAACTATTTTTTCAAACAATTCTGAAAAACAAGGTAGTAACGCTATTGATCGATAATTTTCTATAAGTTGTACATCTCCCTTTTTATGCAGTAGCATAATAGGGAATATATGAGCATTGACAAGAATTAGAAAAAATATAAGAAGTTTTCAACGGCTGAGGTCATTACCCATTGAAAGAGAATCGTTTCAGATTAGCGGGTTAGAATACTAATTGGATGATATAACATTCGAATCAGAAAATTAGATTTTGTATGACAAACAATGACGGTAAGGACTGCTTACTGACATTAAACGATGACAGTAAGGAAGAAGACAACGTGTATATTGGATAATCACTTTTTTTAGGAAAACTGGACAACATGTATATTTCGTTGTTATGCACTATTAACAGTTTATAGTATTGTTTTGATTTTATATATTTTTTTTGGTAATACATCAGTTTTGTAAATGAAGGTATTAATGGCAAGGTTTATTGCACTGTAATTTCTTGATTTCAGTTAAGCATACAAAAAATCAAGTAGCCTTGAACAACTACTTGATTTAAACAAGTACTTGAAATATAACTACTTAACTTGACTTGACTTGACTTGATATTCAATAGGCATTGGATTTGACTTGACTTGATTCAAACTACTTGACTCAAGTAGTTTGAATATACAGTCGAGGCGCGAATTCCTAATAGTAAGTCTTCTTCTATTCTATAATTTTCATATTTGAATTATTTAATGCAGGACCTTCCTGTAGAAGTATTTTATTGATAGCAGTGCTAGTTGGTAATAGTTGCATGCTCGCTTGTGTTGATTTGTAAATAATTATGACGATATTATTATAATATTATAATTATCGTATGACGATATTAGCCTTATGTGACCAATTCGCAGCCTTGTTATAACGACTTGTTCGCGTCAACTTTTTTGATGTTTTAAAAATGATTTTATGCTACGACTTACTATACATTAGAGTTGCGACTTTTTAAAAAAATTCAGGCCAGGCTAGGCCAGATAAACCCACCGAACGTTTGGCCCAATTAAAGCCAGATCTCTTGACAATTATGGCCCGGCCAGGCGAGATTTGAGCCAGGCCCGACCAAGCCAGATTGAATTCGGCCCGGCCCGGCCCGGCCGGACTAGGCCAGGCCAGACCCGGCCCGGCCCGGCCCGGCCAGACCAGACCAGACCCGACCAAGCCAGTCGAATCGAAGCTCAAATCGAATCTGATCCGACCCGGCTCTATCAAGGCAAGTTTAGCCAGAATCGGTCCGCCCAAATTCAACCCAGTCTGCCTAAGCCACATTCGGCGATACCAGAAATCCTGCCTACTTGACATTGACAATAGGTATGACAATTCATAAATTTATTAACTCTTTTATGTCTCAATGAAACGTACAAATGTCTCACAAAATAGAACAAAACAACCTTAATAGAATAATTTTTTATTTCATTATCTAAAATATAAACTCCGAAAACAAATTTGTTCAACAATTTAAACACAAACATAATGTTTTACATTTAACACTTGTAATATAGATATATAGTAGTATAAGATATTATATGTATGTATAGTGAGTCCCAGAAGTGATGTCTAAATTCATTTAAAATTCAGCAGTGTGTTTTTTGGAAAAACACTCGGACTTGTGGATTTTTATTTTTTAATGCGATTTTTTTATGCTCAATTCATGTATACAGGGTAGTCCAAAAAGAAGTTACGACCATCAACTTTATTTTTTCAAATATTTCATTTTTAAATTCTGCATCGAATTCTAAGTCTGTGTAAGAATTTTTAGATGTGCTTAAATATCAGAGTAATACTTATTGCTAAGTATAATTTTTCCATTTTGGGACACCTTAAATTTTAAGTAGTATGAGTGAGATTGGCCGTAAGTGGTCAAATAAATGGGTGAAACACCTCAAGTTAATATGAAATCAAATTCCTCATAGGAAGAACAAGATATAGTATTTTAAAATTGTTATACAGCAAACCGGTTAGCCTAGGTTAAGTCGAAATTGGTCCGATCCGGCCCGAAACGGCCAGGCCAGCCCAGGCCCGAGCCGGCCCAGCCAGGCGCAGACCAGCCCGGCCAGGCTCAATCCAGCCCGGCCAGGCCCGATCCGGCCAGGCCAGGCCCATTCAATTTCAGCCCGGCCCGGCCAGGTATTACAAAGCATCCGGCTAGGTCCAGCCCGGCCAGTAAAATATGCAGATTTTCCCGGCCCGGCCAGGCCCGATTTCGGGCCGGGCCTGGCCTGGCCGGGCTTCTGGCCTCAAATCCCAACTCTACTATACATGCACCCCTTTATTCCTTTGTTTATCACGCTAAGCGTGATTTTAGCTAAGCTAAAAGTGATTTTCCCGATCACGAAACGTATTTTACGCAACATGTTTTCTACGTTCCTTTTTTTTTTGGCAAGTCGGCTATGCTCTCTTTTAATGCTGTTTTTGCTCTTCTGTTCTTATGCGTATGTTATGAGATTTGCCATACTCCTAAACGCCAAAAACAATGATTTTGTTGTTCTGTTTCGGTTTATATTGAATCTTCGTTGTACAGAAGATTTATAATTGACTTCTCTTATATTCTTGGTAAAAGGTGGAATGCCTGATTTCAAACTAATATGGATTTTATATAATTATTTATTAAAAGGTTGTGGCTTATGTACAAAAAAGTCTAAAAAGTTTATAGTAGGGATACGAAGTTAGTTGTTTGAAATAGCTAACACTTTATACTTTGTGATATTCTGCTCTATGATATTCTATTCAATTATCCTACTTTAATGTTAAAAATATATTTGACTCAAGTATTCACGTAGTTTTAATGCATAGACTAAATTGGATACATACCTACCTGTATATGTTTCTCCAGTATACAGTGCTTTCATTTCAAAACAAACCATCCTAAATATGTTTTGAATTTGAGAACATTAAAAAAATACAAAAACACGTCAATTGATATATCCAGGGGAAGTTTAATTACACGTTAAATTTAATTTTAGCTGTTACTCCCTTCTCCACAGCCACCATCATTCGATTCCATCATAAGCGATTGTTGGTACCGACATGCTGACCCACACATATCATTTTTGCGACTAAAGTTGACGAGCTTCAACAAGCTCTAACTTCCAAATCAGTCACGAAACAGCCACGGCACAGAAAAAGCGCTGAAAGCTCATAATTTGTAGATTAATTCTATTGTAAAATTGACCCTGTTACAAGGTTGCAAAGGGACAAAATATTATCTTTTCCAGGAGACTCAATTGAGCTATTTCAATCCTGTCAGCAGGACGCTGTACATTCTATCATTAATACATAATTAATTACATAATATGTATACACAATATACTAAGTGTAATATTGCAAGACATACATATAGTTTTACCTTTAGATAGAGCGATAGAGCAGCACCTTTACTTATTTTAAATTAAATCTCTACTTATTATTTAAAACAGTTTTTGTCTTCTTCGAATAATATCAAATAGAGAACACATCTAACATATTGTGTAAACAGAAGCACACTACAAATTGGGTAGATATTATATAGACATATGAAGCTATATTATTTAATATTCGGTGCGAGCAAGTAAATTATTGCACAAGGGAAAGCGCTCGTAATATCGTTTTTCAGATATTTTATTAACCAGATATCGATTTGCAATCCTCGACTGCCGTGTTTCAATTCCCCCTGCCATTGCACACAGTGCAAAAACAGCATATAAAATGACTCTTTAGCAATATTCCTTTACGTTGGTATATGCATATTATTTTATTTTTAATTACAAAAATCTTAATGCGAGAACAATAATTAATATTTATACTAGAATAAATAGGGAGGTTACTCAAGTATTTGAAGCTACATTTGCAATTTAGTAAATACTTTTATGTATTCTACTTTCTACGGCACTTGTGTGAGATAGACGAAACTCCAGTGCTACCATAGGCTACGGGGGGATATAGAGTCCGTTGTGGGGAATGAGAAGTGCCAAATTTATTGGAACTACTCATTTCCCACGCTCAGGTAGATTCGAGCCAATAATCTTGATGTAGTCCTTCTAGACCACCAGATCAAGACAATGTTTGTCATTGAGTTCTCGGCTCTTGCCCAGACCAACATTGTCTTGAAAGAGAAGAGAAGGAGAAACTGACGAAATAACGAGACCTTCTTTTCGAAGTCCGCAGACTCCATTAAGAACATACTGTGAAGCTTGTGAATTTCGCCGGTATGATCTTCAGTGCTGAAAGCAGTGTATTTCTTGCTCCACCGACGGCTCCTATTATCAGGACCACAAGTTTCACAGTATGTTCTGGATGAAGTCTGAGTTCGAAGAGAAAGTCTCGATATTTCGTTTGTTTTTCCTCCTCATTCAAGACAATATTGGTCTCGGCAGGAGCACGAGAACTCGATGACAAACATTGTCTTGAGCTGGTGGTCGAAGAGGACTAGATTAGGTTTATTGGCTCGAATCTGGCTGAATGTGAAAAATATTAATAATATAATTGTATTATTATTATTCTTGTTACACACGGTACTCCGGTATTGATATAGTATGACGGCAGGCTAGCAAGTCAATACTACAAGTTCTTCTTCTATTCATGTTTAGTTCTAAATGTTCTTGGTCATCAATCACCCTTCTAACAATGCTACATGTATCAAGTACTACTGTCTTCTGTAGTAGTATGTGTAGTTCCCACTGTAAACCCAATTGCTCTAAGCTGTTTTTGAGATTCTTAGGAATTTCACCTGTTGCACCAAGGTCTATGGGAATAATGGTTACTTCGTCCATTCGCCACATCTCACGTATCTCATCTCGAAGCGGCAAGTATTTATTGATTTTTTCGGAGTACGTTTTACTAACGTTACTTGGAAGCGGCACAGCGAAATCAACTATAAGCGTCTTTTTCTGGTCCTTGAAGGTGATTACGAGGTCAGGAATATTATTAGGCATCTGCTTATCTGTTTGAATCTTCCTCATCCAGTAAATTCGTATGCTGTCGATTTCACACACAGGTGGCGGTTCATACTGATAATAGGGAACCTCTTCGGCGTACTCCATATATACCTCCCGCAATTTTATATGGATTATCTTGCTAACTCTGTCGTGTCTATCCAAGTAAACCTTGGGCGTTAATACTGTGCATCCTGCAATTAAATGGTCTAAGGTCTCTTCGCAGGAGTTACATAAGCGGCACTTAAAATTGTCAATATTCTCCTTCAATATTCGCTTTTTGTATGATCTCGTCGAGATCACCTGATCTTGAATAGTGACCAGAAAGCCTTCTGTTTCTACAAAGATGTTCCCATGGCGAAGGTACGCAGTTGAAGCAATGGTATCGACAGAGTCGTCTTCTATCCTGGCAAGGTATTTGCCATGGAGTGGCTTGCTTCGCCATTGTAGAAGTTGCTGATCAGGATTGTTGACATCGTTTAGTGGGTGGAAATTCTTGTCAGCGAGTTTCAAGGGCGTGGCTTTCTTATCTGCTTTTACTACTATTCGGTGTAGTTCACTAGTTTCCGATTTTGTATGGAAATATTTTCTGAGGGTGTCTAGTTGTTTATGGTGTATTCTTATTATTATTATTATTTATTGTTTAATAAATGTATTGATGTAGGCATTTGGCCCGAGTCTCTCAAAATTTCGAAAGTATCACCCCTGCACAAGAAAGGTAACAGGAACACATTGGACAATTATAGACCCATTGCTATAGTTCCCCTGATTGGTAAAATTCTAGAGATAATTATCAAACCCAGATTAATTAAATATTTTGAAAAGTTGCAAATTTTCTCCAAGACGCAGTTTGGTTTCAGAGAAAATAAATCAACTCTTTCTGCTTTGTTGGAGGTGGCTGAATCGGTGGTGGAGTGTTTTGATGAAAGCACATGTTCAACTGCCACAATGTGTGACCTTCCTAAGGCTTTTGACTGTGTTGATACTGATATTCTTTTAAAGAAATTGGAGTACTACAGTATCCGTCATAATACGCTAAATTTGATTTCCTCCTATCTATCTCCCAGATATCAGTATGTCGATGTTAATGGGTGCGAATCAGGTCTATTGCCAACTAGCAACGGTGTCTCCCAAGGCTCTGTCCCAGGCCCTATTCCCTTTCTCTGTTTATTAACGACCTACCCTACTCTATTGGCGAGGATTTTTGTGTGTTATTTGCAGACGACACACCATTGCTTGCCAAGGGAGCAGAAACTTTGGGCAATGACAGACTGACTTTTGCCAGAGACTGGTTCACCTGTAATAAACTAAAATTGAACGATTCGAAGGCACAAACTTTAATATTCAGTTCTGATAGGTGGGATTCGACATCGCATTGTAAATTGTTGGGTATTTACCTCGACACCAGGTTGAATTGGTCTCCGCAGGTTGATTTCGTCTGCTCAAAGTTATCATCCCAATTGTTTTGTTTAAGACAGTTGAGGAAAACACTTACCTGTGATATGCTACGCGAGGTGTACTATGCTTTAATTATTCACTTTCACCTCACATACGGAGTTCTCCAATGGGGTAATTCTACATCCGCCAATAAAGTATTTTTTATTCTCCAGAAACAAGCTATCACCTTGTAAAGTTTTATTTATAAAGTTCAAGATACTGATATTGCCATCCCTTTTCATATTTGAGACATTGCTTAGAATTCACCAACGCCGACACATTAGCCCCAAAAATTGGGATTACGCTCGAATTAAAATTACTCAGAGTAGCAAACTGAGCAAATTATATATTATCATATAGCAAATAGTTTGCTATATATATTATATATATAGCAAACTATTGATATTTACAATAGATTTATTCATCTCTCTGGTAATGTCGGTATCCTGGACATAGTCTATTCTTGTTTTTTGACTAAGAACTGTTTTTATAGTATATCCGTACAATTTGTATACAATGTGGTCAATAAACTACTCTCTCTCTCTCTCTCTCTCTCTCTCTCTCTCTCTCTTATTATTATTATTATTATCATTATTATTATTTTTACTATTATTATTATGATTAAGAAAGAGAGAGAATAATCACCTCTTTCTAGGCTGAGACCCCACATGTATACAAATATGCTTATAGTGCATTTTTTACTCATATTCCACTAAAGATAGGTCCATCAAATCCTATATTTGTGTATTCGTGCCCACTGGTGCTTTGTCAAAGGATTATTTATCAGTAATAAATACACTGAAGTTCATAAAGAGCCCTTTAAGTACCTCATAGACCTCTTCAAGTACCTCGTCGTAATTTTAAATTGCTATTGACGTTATATAGTTGGCTGAGTGAACCACGTTAGTGTGGGTCTCTCAATTATATTTATATTCGCTCCTATGTCCGCGTTTGATCTACCAGCCAGAAAGCATCCGCTATAAAATGGACATCTCTACATTCTCCTATTACTACATTTCCCTTGCCTTTGACGATCACAGGGCTATTTCATGTATGTCCTGGTTAAACCAAACTGAAAACAGAAAGTATACAATACAACAGCAAAAAATTGTTCTTGATATATTAATATCAAAATTAATTTTCAAGTAGCGCTAAATTTTTGAACAGAGAATTTGAGACTCCCGCCGTTATCGAATAAAATTATGAAAACCTTCTCTTGTACTTACGAGGTTGCTGATTGTACATAAATCTATTAATTTTTATTTAATATTTACTATTCGTATATCCAGTCAATTGGGTCGTATATATTTTTATTTTATGTTCACATAGATTTGGTTCTCCATGAACCCAAATCAAATATAAACTTCCTTTGACAAGAATGACACATATCGGATATTGGTCACGATCGGCACTTATTTTCCGTTATTAAAACTTTACTTGCTATATGAACCTGTTCTGATAGACGACAAATATTAAGTGCATTAGATCCTATGCAGATTACATTTAACACTCTCTCACAAAATTTACTGTACTATAAATATCCCCTAGCCCTCATTCTAATCTCAAGGATTATCCCGAAAGACTGAGACGTGTGTGGGTGAGGGGGCGACATATTATCACTCAATAGGTCAAAATTGTGCCTTGCGAACGACTTAAGTTGGTTGGTCAGCCCTAACCATCATTCAGTGCTGGAATGAGGGAAACCTGGAAAATCTCTTTAGTTAGGGGTAGATACTGATGATTAATTATGTATGTATTAGATGGATAAAATTTATCCACAACGTGGTAAAAATGTGGAATAGATATACAAGGTTATCATAAAGCAAGGGATATATTTCAGCTTATTATGTATTTTTTAACAAATTAAGTTAATAACAGGATGTGAAAGAAATTCGATTGCTTAAGCAATGGGATTTCTTATGTCCAACAGTGGTTAAAGCAAATGTTCGATATGTCGTCCATTTTGCTGCTGTACAATAATTACCAACCGTTCCTCCAAATTGTACACAGCATTATTCAGCATATCCGTGGAATGGCATAATCTCGTAACTATCGTTCCCCAGTAACAGTTACAGGTACAGCCTCTCCATTCTGTATCTCCTCAAAAAGGTATGGTCCAATGATAAAATTAGATGTGAAACTGCACCAGAGACTTCTTGTCATGAAGACCTTCCTGAATGATTTCATGTGTATTATCTGTTGATCATATTCGACAGTTTTGAGTATTGACGCCACCATTTAGAGAGAAAGGGGCCTCAGCCTCATTTCTGCTCCATTCGTAATAAAACATTTCTACTAAACTAATTCTTGTTTGTATATCCATGTTATTAAAGATTAAATCGTTTCAATTTACGTTAAGCGAGTCTTATTTTGAGACAATTCTATAAATTGCAATTATTCCGTTTGACAGTTGTATCAGCAATTGACACCATTATTTTGTTTTCCATAGATACAGTAAAATCCAATTATTATTGAAGCAACTAGATTCCATTTACCTTTTGCTACTATCTTGATTTCTTAAAATTAAACAAGACTTTAAAGTATATCTCTTTACCATATATAGGTATACCAAATTTCTATGTATTGGTGACAACTAAATCATTGTACAAGGCTCCATTTTATTGTGTTTGAGGTTACAGATTTGGTTTTCGGGTCGAAGATATAATTCACGAAGACCTATATTTTCCATGAAAAAACATTTGACAATCACTTCCGTTTTTTCCAGAAGTGAATCTATGTCGAGAATTTTAAATAGAACCTTGTAAATATTTTTCTGATCATTCAAAAGGGCTTAATATTTCCTTTCCAATGGTGTCATAAGTGGCAATTTTTGTTTTCAAAATGGTTTGAAAACATTTTTTTTTAAATTACCGAGGAGGCGCTATGACGTCATCGATGGAACTATTGTCAACCAATTTAGTGAAGTAGTAAACAAAAAAGTATTTTGACGAACATTGCAAGAATTTCAATTTTCTTGAAAATAATAAAATATATTTTCATGTTCAAATTTAAAAAGTTATCCTATCCGATTTCCTATTTAAAATGTTAAAGAGAATGTAAGAAAAAGGATGACATTTAAAAAATAATAATAATTAATCATAAATGGTGATAAATTGAAATTTTTACAATGTTCGCCAAAAAACTAATCAAACTAATCAAAAAAACCGCAAGTGATTTTCAAATGTTGTGATTGTGTGTTGTGATTTCAAATGTTCGAATGCTATATCCGTTATTAGTCTTATATACTTTTTGTAACCTAATCCTGTAACTGGGCATTAGCCTGTTCGATTTTGTATTTAAAGTAAATAAAAATGTTGTGATGGAAAATATGGATCTTAACGAACTATATCTTCGACCCGAAAAACAAATCTGTAATCTCAAAGACAATAAAATGTCGCCTTGTACAATGATTTTGTTGTGACCCGGTATATTTATAATTACTTAGTATACATATAAGCAGCTTGTCAAGAATAAGAATAGGTACTAGAATTTCAGTGTTCTTCTTCGTCTTTGTGATCCCTAATAAAGTGTATACTAGAAACGGATGGCTCTTTATGAAACATCGTGAAAATAATTGTTTTGAAAAAAACCCAGTTCTCATTTAGATGTTTCAAGAAATATATAGGAAACACTCTATATACTAGTATTTCGGCTTATCAGGCCTTTCTCAATAGAGTAAATGTCTATTACTAAATATTTCCAAGCGTGTTTTAGTTATTTATCTGTTTACGAGTACCTACCCCGATTGAACCTACTATCTGGTAAAGCCCGAATTTTTAGTTCTTTTTCTAAGGATTTTTATAAATAACAAAGAAAGGGTTAATAAATTAAAACAATCGGGAGTATACCAAATTAACTGCGTGGGTTGTAATGCCCTGTATGTGGGTCAAACAGGTAGAAGTATTGAAACTAGAGTAAAAGATCATAAAAAATCCATACTAAATAACGTAAAAAATTCAGGATTTTCGACGCATTGTATAGAAAACAATTATTTAATAGATTTGAAAAATGTAAAGGTACTGCATTGGGAAGAGAAATGAAAGTCTGTTAGAGCAATTAGACATTAAAAATTTTTTAATTAGAAATCCTTGTACTGCAAATGATAAGATAGATTTTACACTTTCGCCCATCTTAGAAAAAGTACTAAAAACTCGGGCTTTACCAGATGGTAGGATCAATCGGGGTAGGTACTTGTAAACAGATAAATAACTAAAACGCGCTTGGAAATATTTAGTAATAGACATTTACTCTATTGAGAAAGGCCTAACAAGCCGAAATACTAGTATATAGAGTGTTTCCTATATATTTCTTGAAACATCTAAATGAGAACTGTGTTTTTTCAAAACTATTTGTCACCCCTATTGAGAATTTTCTCAAAATATTGGAGTGAAGATAACACTGACGTAGTTTTCCTCCTAATACCA
Organism: Pogonocherus hispidulus; assembly: GCA_963924545.1. NCBI lineage: Eukaryota > Metazoa > Arthropoda > Insecta > Coleoptera > Cerambycidae > Pogonocherus > Pogonocherus hispidulus. Next base: position 33,737,713 of record OZ004700.1, on the reverse strand, counting down.
AAACACTACACTGGTGGCAAGGTGGCATCAACTGGAGATGATTAAAAATAAATAATCTCCAGATGATGCCAACTTGGTTGGCGAAACACGCGTTGAGTGTAGTTGAGTGTAGTGTTTTGGTGTTATGTGAAAAAGTACGTCAGTGTTAAGATATTGCCAATAATCTCAATATATTGAGTTTCCTAAAAATAAAAAGTATCTTTGACACCATGGTTTTGTAGTATTTTATCGTTCAATACAGCAATTTGACAGCATTTTGTTATTTAGGAATTTAAAAATAAATTATTTTTCAAATCAAACACCTGTTGTGTGTGAAGGAAAAAAGTATTTTGTAGCAGAAGAATGTATTTTCGTCTAGGTACGCATAATATATTCTAAATAAGTGGTTTAATATTAATTGGAATTTAGCCTTTATGTTACGCAAATGCAGCATGATTGAGTCATTAGTGTAACAAGGTTCTTAGTGGATAAAGCTGAATGTATTAATAATGTAGTGGTTGCGAGTTAACGATCACAAGATACAAAGTCATTAGCTTGTAACAACATACCTACTCGATGTTGTTAAGGTACACGGTTTGCATTTAAGAAGTAATGATTTTGAACATCAAAGTGGATGTATTATACAGGGCGGCTAAAAGTATATGGCCTATTAGATTATTTCAGAGACCACTTCGGTTTAAATTTGCCACTGTGGTATTTTTGGGTATGCTCTCTTCAAATAAAGTAATGGCGTCCCTGCAGCTCTCCCGGTTATACCGAAAGTTGACGTCAACTTGGTTATTTTTTATGGAACACGCATATATCATTACATTTTTTGATTCTAGATTAAATTTAGTGTCACTTTCAGCAAGTTTATCTATTTCTAAAGTTAACTGTTTTCGAGATATTTAATTTTGTTCCAAAAAAAAGAAAAAAAATCAGCGCCTACCTCAAAACTCTGTATTTTTATAGTTAGAAAGATGCAGCGACAATATTCATAGTGAAGTGAGTTAATACATAAGGTTTTTAACCATAACATCAAGGTTGCACAATCTCGTACAGGGTGATAAAAATTTAATATCAAGTTAGGTTGACTGCAAGTCATGAAAACTTTTTTTTTAACGGAACACCCCGTACATTTCATGAAAGTTTGATGCTGAATTTTATTCTATTTCGATATATAGTATGTTTTCTTATACCTATTCTCTTTTACTTTTACAGTTACCCTCAGTTTTTACTACAACTAACTAAAATTACTTAACTTTTCACGTGGATGGCTATGAGAAATTGTTAGTAAAGCTTCAAAACATACAACTATTCTGTCGACAGTTAGGTATTTGTTTACAAAAACATTTAAAGGCGCATTATAATTACACTTATAAAATTGTTGTTGTAAATGTTCAGAAAAAAATGTACTTACATAATCACACAAAGTAGACAAACATACGACACTTGAAACAAGAATTCAAGTGGTGCACGTCATAGAGAATTCACAATGTTATTTTCCAGAATATTGTTTTAATTTTGACGTATCTCAGCATAGCTTACACTAGTGTGATTTACTGTGATTACATAATTACAAGGAAATAAATCTTTTTTACCCTTTAATGTCATGTAAATAATTTTATAACTGATGACGTGCATCGCTTGGATTCTTGTTTTGACCATATCATATTCAATCGAACTAGAACAAAATTCCGAATCTAAATTTGGGATGTTCATTTGGTAATACATTTTCACCATAATATACGAGATTCAACAACCGTGATGGTATGTTTATGGTTAGAAGGATTTAACTCTCTCTTGTGAATTATTGTCCCTTCTTTCTTAATATAAATAAAACTCATAGTTTTAAGCCAATAAATACTGATTTTTCATTACGTTTTTTGGAAGAAGATTAAATGTTTTTAGTTTAGTTTAAAAAGAAAAATGTATTAAAGACAATAAGTTGAGGTTATATGAAGATATGCCGTTGTAATTCATTATTGGTCGGTGCTTGTTGCGCGGAAAGTAGTTGTTTGCGATATATTTTAAAAATAATAAGGTCATTCCTTTGCATACCTAGGATAATAGGTAACGAGGAAAAACAAAACTTTATGGAAACATAATATTTGATAATTTCATTAATAATTTATCTCTTAGTTAACTTTTCGACTTAATTCCTATTATTGATGCTTTATCATGTATTGATTTGTTTCATTCTGGTAGGGTGGTGATTGCGGGTGACTTTAACTGTGCCAATTTTGTAAATAACAATGTTACTGATAGGAAGACTCGCGCAATCACTGACTTACTGGCTTTGTTAGGTATGAATCAATTTAATAATGTTCTGAATACGTACGGGGGATTGTTAGATTTAGTAATAAGCAATATTCATTGTACTGTCACTCGTGACAATGTGTCATTAGTAAATGAGGATGTATACCATCCCTCTATATCTATTGTACTTAAGGGTCTTTATTCAAGACAGGATAATTTCGGTGAAAACAATAACTCTAAAATGTACAATTTTAAAAGAGCAGATTTTCATAGTTTATATTATGACATCTTAAATACTAATTGGGACTATCTTGTAAGATTAACTGAAGTTAATATTGCCACGGAGAAATTATATGATGAATTGTACAGTATTTTGGATGCCCATGTTCCGGTTTATCGAAATTTTAAGCATAAATATCCTGCCTGGTATACCAGTAACATTATAAAAATCATTAAACAAAAAGCTAAACTGCATAAAAAGTGGAAGTCTGGGGGCAATATTGCTTGCTACCGGGAATTTAGCCGGCTCAGGGTCCAGGTTAAGGAGGAAATTAAGCAAGCATATTCATTATATTTGCAAAAGGTTCAATCTCAGCTAAAGAATGACCCGAAATATTTTTGGGCATTTGTTAATAATAAAAACAGAACATCTAGAATTGCTGGTACAATGACTTATGGAGAAAGAACTCTTACTGCTCCTAATTCGATAGTGGATGCATTTAGTGATTACTTTGAGAGTGTTTATTCTGGGCCGGAGTTGAATGAACAACAATTAAACTCTGAATTTGACCCAAATGTCTTTCTTGACATTAGCACTGAACCTATAACTGTAGAAGAGATTTTAGCTGCGGGAAAAAAACTGAAAAATAAATTCACCTCTGGCTCAGATAAAATCCCTTCATTTATCGTGAAAGATTGTCTAATAGTATTAGCTTCGCCATTGCAAACTATTTTCAATTTGATTCTAAAGGCATCTGTTTTTCCTGAGATCTGGAAGGTTGCTAAAGTCTGCCCAGTACATAAGTCTCAAGATCGCGCTTCTATAATTAATTACAGACCTATTTCCATTTTAAACAACTTTGCAAAGTTATTGGAGACTATCTTATATAACCGCATCTATGCGGCCGCGAATAATTTTATTTCTACCGAGCAATATGGCTTCATGAATTCTCGTTCAACTGTAAGTAACTTGGCAGTATTTAGTCAATATATATGTGAGAATCTTGATAACCATGGCCAGGTTGACGTAGTCTACACTGACTTTTCTAAGGCCTTCGATAAAATCAGCCATAAAATACTTCTCGGGAAGCTTTCGCATTTAAACGTTAGTAAGGTGTATTTGACGCTAATCGATTCCTATCTGTGTCAAAGGAAACAGTATGTGTATTACAATGGATTTTCTTCAAAGACATATATTTCAACCAGTGGAGTCCCTCAAGGGTCAAATTTGGGTCCATTGTTGTTCTTAATATATATTAATGATTTATGTGTTTCCCTGAATCGTAACAGGCTGATGTTTGCAGATGACCTAAAACTGTACACCTCAGTCGTCTGTTTAGATGACTGTTTGAGACTTCAGAACCAAGTTATCGCCTTGGAAAAGTGGTGTGTAGAAAATCACCTTCATCTAAATATTTCTAAATGTAAAGTCATGACGTTTACTCGTAAGTTAAATACAATAAAATATCATTATACTATCAGCAATGTTACTTTGGAGCGAATTGATACTTTTCGGGATTTAGGGGTTCATTTTGATAACCAACTTACATTTAATTTTCATATCCATAATTTGATTCAATCTGCTTACCCTACCCAGGGATTCATTATTCGCAACTCCAGGAATTTCAGCGACGCTTCATCAATCAAATTACTTTATTTTAGTTTGGTTAGGACGAAACTTGAATATGCTTCCTTAATTTGGAGCCCTATATACGCCGAGTATTCATCTGCTTTAGAAAAGGTGCAGAAGAACTTTCTTAAATTCTTAAATTTCAGGGTTCATGGGGTCTATCCTCCAAGAGGTTGTAATTACAATGAGCTGATGAATAGCTTTAACTTTATATCGCTGGAAAAACGTAGAAAACAAGCGTCCTTGCTGTTCTTGTATAAGCTGTTACATGGTAGAGTTGACTGTTCGGTTCTTTTGTCAAAAATTGATATATATGTACCAAGGCTTGCATCTAGAAGTACTTCCACTTTTTTGTGTAAAAGAGCTAATACTAATATAATGTTTAAGGCACCTGTGCACTTCATGTGCACAAATGCAAATATATTATCTGATGTTTGTGACATATTCTGTTGTAGCATATCTAAATTAAAAAGTTATTTTAACGCACATTTGTAATAATTTTGGTTTAACAACTGTATACTATATTCTTTATTTTATTGTAATTTTGCTCAGTAAATGGGTAACTGTTGGGCAATAAACGCTATTATTATTATTATTATTATTATTATAAAGAAATATGTAAATAGTATATATATTATGTTAATTTGAGAGAAAAAATGTGTTCTTGAAAAATCCTAGGATTGTAAAAAATCGCCTTGAAATTATGAAAAAAAAATCCTTGCTAGCGTCATTTCTTTATACAGGGTGTGTTCCAAAAAATGCAAATAAATTTCTCCATTGACAGTATTTAGGACGGTAGACATGCAGCATAGGTGGACATTAAATGTATGCGGGGGATTCTAGGCGACAAGGTGATTGGACAATATTTTTTTGAAGCGACTGTCAATGGAGAAATTTATTTGCATTTTTTGGAAAATCGACTTTTAAATTATCTTGAATATATTCCTCTGAACATTTTAGCAGCGATGCTGTTGCAGCATGACGGTTGCCCTACACATTACAGGGGTTCAGTAAGGAGATTTTTAAATAGGGAGTACCTACACTAATAGATGGATAGAAAGGGTGGATCTATCTCATGGTCTCCTCGGTACCCGGCCCTTACAAAATTAGATTTTTTTATGGGGATACACAAAAGATTTAGTTTGCCGCACACCATTAACCACACGAGAAAACATGATAAACGGAATTCGTGGTGATTTTGAGAGCATTTTGGAATAGTGCATCTTGGATGTAAAATGTACAAATTACACAAAATCCAATATTTATTTGACAGTTAAATAACTTCCACAACAAAATAAATTGTTTTCATAACTTACTTGACTATAATTTGTAATTATCAGTTATAGAAGCTAAATTTTCAAAAAATCGTGAATATCTCGAAACCAGTCAACTTTTCGTATAGGACATCATAATACCATTTGAAAGGTAATTAAATTCTACATCTAATGTCATAAAAAAATTCATGGCGTTCCATTTAAAAAAAATGAGATTTAGGCAAATTAACATTATGAAATATAAATCACTATAAAAATCACCCTGTATAAAATGGCCAAATAATTTCAAGTGCAATATTTAAGGTGTCCCTTGTGCTAACTGACATTACATTTTTTTCCTTTTCACATTGTGTCAGAGAGGAAATTTTATTTATTTTCCAATGCAGTGTTACGAGGTTTTTTCCATTAACTCTTAAATATCTCGAAAACGAAAAGAGATAGCCATAGGGAACCTTAATACAAATATATTCCTAGTGATCTCTAGATTTCAAAAATATAATAATATATATAGGGTGTTGCGTTTAAAATAACCAACTTGCACCTTGTCCCGACTTTTTGGAACACCCTGTGTAATTGAAAATATTTTTACAATATGCACTTTTAGTGCCAAAATACTTGCATATAAAAAGTTTTTTGATATAATGTACCGTTTGTGAGTAATCGAACAATTACCCACTAATGACACACCCTATATAGTTCCAATAAAAAACTTTACCAAATGCGATAAGTGGTGAGTGACTGGACTACTATTTTTTGTACATAACTCTCTTGTACTTAACTTTTTGATACCATTGAACATGTCCAAATTATTTGTTCAAAAAAAGAAATGATTTGTACATCATTGTCCTTGAAGAAAAAGAGGATCCTCCCTTAAATATTTAATATAAATAGAGATTAAAATAATCCAAGGGAAACTGATTTTCTTTTACAAATTTAACACTCTGTATATCGGAAGAATATACCACCATGCAGTGATGGTGATATTTCACAAATTGAGATTAAACCATTGTTATAAAATAACTAGTAACAATGTTTATTCTTGTCAGTTACAAAACCGAGACATGATCACGATATTCCATTGGCTACCGGTTCGATTTCGTTGATAAACTTGCTAGCAACACTTCATAATATGAGTATTACCATAGTTTAATATATATTTCAACTATGGAATGACCTTGTATCATGAATTCATTTTCGGTTACTGTCGTAACCATACTGTCGAGCTATACAACTAATGCGTCATTGACAGTTTACCAAATCGTTCCTAAGCAATCATATATTCTCGAAGATTTCAGAGTTTTGCTTTCATTGCTTTTTTGGTATTAATATTGTTTTCCTTTTCTAATAAATACCTATCTAATAGTCTTCTATTGTAAGAAAGACCCTGTATATGTTTAATTAAACTAAGTTGGCGTTTATCATGCATTGTTTAATTGCCATGTCCTGGTTATTCGTATTCTTCATAATAATAATACAGTGTAAAATGTAAGGCTGTACAAAAATTTCTGGATATAATAGATTCTGTAATTAGCAGACAAAATTTATAGTATATCAAAAATAACCATATGGTTATATACAAACGCACTAACCAACCCAGGCTCTTCACAGAGAACAGACCTTTGCATACAGGGTACAATTTTCTTTAATCATATTCAATTTATTAAGAAAATGAAATGTACTCACCTGTATGCAAAGTGCAGCTCCAATCTCGTGCATCCACCTCAAATATGTCCTAAGACGTTCCACCTGGAATTGGATGGTTTACGAGAATATAAAGTAGATTCCTGGGAAGATTAACGTCTCAACAACTCTGCAAAAAAATAAAAAATTCGGCAGAAAATTTACACCACGTGTAAACTAAATTTATTATCACTTATCTCGTGACAACAACAAAAATATACGATAATATCAATTAATGAGCTTATTACAGATAATACTCTATTATATCAGAACACCGATCACTAACAATAGTGATAATAATTCAAGATTTAAATGAAAGTAAAATTTAAGAACATGTGCTTTCAATAAGCGTAAAAATTGTCAACTTGCATTATGTATCTCCAAAAATAGAAGAGATATCGGAGGTCTGCAAACTCTGGTAAATTGAGAAAAAGCCATTTAAAATATTGGCAAATTTTCCCCACTTTCATCAGATGTCAGATACAGATGTAAATATGGCATAGAAAACACACCGCAACAAAACATCCCTGTATTAAAAAATTTGTATAGCTAATATTAGCCTATTAGAACTAATCTTGTTGGGGAAAATCTACAATTCAAACAAGACCAAAATCACAATGATAGAGCCCATAGTTTAAAAGTTACAGAACTTTCAAGTTTGTGATAATTTAGGGTGGTCCACTTCAAGTGATCGAGAGTGTATTTCATACCATTCAGGATGGTATCTAGTACACATTTACTTTGTTTACACATTACCGTAATTATCGCCATTTAATTTAACGATTTTATAAGTCGGCATCACGTTACGTTTCAAAATCGCTGATATCAAAAAATCATAATGATGATTACACTTCTAAGTGAAAACTCGCAATGTAGCTCATCAATTTACCAAAAGCTATGTATAACTTGCGTCTTATTTCCATCAGACAAATAATGAAAGATATTTCTTCTGAGATATCGTGTAAGTTTAAAACGATAATACATCATACTATACTTGCCACAACTTTTACTTATTCCAAAGTAGAATTGTTTTATATCTACCTATCATTGTTTTAGAGTAACTTTGTGACAAAGTGGGCACAATCTATAAATAAATCTGTCGGCTCAACACTATCAACATATGCAGTGATAAATATTTATTTGTAATTATGTATGCAAAACAATTCGATGCGTTCATTTTATAGTTTTAGAAAGAGATTATGTATGTCAACGCCTGGTTTGATTTATCTGCAAAACCACATTCAGTCTGGTAGTTGTGAATTAATGATTGAATATATCGGTTTGTCCAATAGTATAAATTATTTGTAATCAAACTGTGAAATAAAATATGTACAAAGCGGCCTATTGTATGAATTATACATAAAAGCTATCACCAATTAACACTGCAGATACCACCCCTTGGTTTCAGAAACTATTCCAACCATCCGTGCAATATAACTTCAACTATTTGTATTTTAATGCTGTCATAAAATGCAAGTATACTACAGAGTCTTATAGCACCGCTCAATGTAATTTTATGTTAGTAAACCGTTCTTGGAAAAACTTCAGTTTATCTAAAATAAGTTTCACTGTTCAGTATAAGACACTAATGCTTCAATAGAAAAAACTGATTTATTATTAAGTAAGTTGGGAAGAAAGAGTCTCCATGTACCTACTGGATTGTCCGGCAACTGTTGAAACAGTAAACGGAGAAATATTTGCAGATGTAGTAAGTATTTGTAGATGTAGTGTTATACTAGTCTGTTCCATTGCCCTGTCTCACTGCGCATCCGCAATAACTGCCATTGGCAGCACGTAACGAGAAGTTTACGGTAGTCAATTGTTTGTTTTGAAATGAGATTTGTGACAGTCTGAAAGCTGTCAAACCTATCTGCTAGTGTTTTCATAATTGTTTTGGTGCTATCGGAATTATCTTGGTTGTTTTTAATTATTTTGTCGTTGTGTACTTATACACGTAAGTTTTAAAGTTTAGGTGACTTCTATGAGCTTTCTGTTCTTGTGTGCCGTAAATTGTAACTGCTGTCACTAGTGTCACTGTTAACTCTTGACAGATAGAGTATGCCATATTGACACTTTGTAGTTCTCCCAGGCACAATGTAGTGGCGCCAGCTACTGATTCTCCATGGCATCCACGAAATAAATTGCAGACACCTGTACCCAAATTTGGACAAATCGACAGACTGACTAGAAATAGGAGCAGACGACGTAAATTCTAAGCTTTTGAAAAACAGTCTGATTTGATATAATTTTCCAGTGTTTGGTACTTCCCTCATTAAATCTCAGATGTTATTGTTTCACTAAAAATATCTATACAGTGAGGACATAAAGTCCGTCCCCCCTCCTCTAATTTTTGAACCACTGGGTAGATTGTGATGAAATTTGGAACGATAATATATGACTAAATTCTGCATTTTTTGACACATCGATGACAGCTCTGAATGTCAAAATGACAGCTGGGTGCGCAATAGGAACATTTTTTTAAATGAAAATGGGGGTCGAGTGGGGACTCATTTTGAAGCTATTTTTATGCTCAAAACATCCCCCAAATTTGAGAACATTTGGTTCAATAATTTCCAAATGAAAACCAGTAATATCGATTTCTGTTATATTATTTTTTTGCATACATATTACAAATTATTGTAAATTATTCAAAGCAGAACAAAAATTAAAAGTAAACAAATAACAACAAATCATCCCTAACCTAAAATAACCTAAATTAAAAAATTGTGAAATAATTTAAATTAAACCTAAAGGCAGCAGGGCCGGATGGGATCTTCCCGGCGCTATTGCAGAAGGGCTTGGATATCCTCCTACCATACATAAGGAGGGTCTTTCGAGCCAGTCTAGCGCTGGGATATGTTCCCCAAGCCTGGAGAGCAGCCAAAGCGGTCTTCATTCCCAAGGCGGGAAAAGGGGACTACACGACTGCGAAATCATTTAGAGCAATCAGTCTTACATCATTCTTGTTTAAGACTTTAGAGAAAATTGTAGACAGGTTTTTGATGGAGGGGGTGTTAGACACCCTATCCATGAGAATCAGCACGCATACATGCGAGGGAGGTCCACAGAGACAGCTCTGCATAATCTTGTGCATAAAGTGGAAAGGGCACTTCATTTCAAAGAGGTTGCCCTTACAGTGTTCTTCGATATAGAAGGAGCCTTCGATAAGGCAAGGAGTAGAACTATCTGTGATACCCTTCAGGCCAGAGGAACGCCAGTAACAATGGTCAGATGGGTGAGATCAGCGCTGGAAGAGAGGAGGGTTAGCGCAGTCTTAGGGGACTGCCATCTGGACATGGGGGTGAGAGGGGCGGGCTGCCCGCAAGGCAGCTGCCTATCGCCCCACCTATGGTGTCTTGTGATGGATGGTCTCTTGAGGCGCCTTACCTCCCAAGGCTTCTATACGCAAGCTTATGCAGACGACGGACTAGTCCTAGTGGCTGGTCGCTTTTTAAACGTGGTCTGTGATAGAATGCAGGTAGCCTGTAAGATAATTGAAAGGTGGTGTAATGAGATGGGTCTGTCAGTCAACCCTAGGAAGACTGAGATGATCCTTTTCACAAAAAGAAGAAAACTAGAGGAATTCAGGGCACCCACTATGTATCAAGAACCTCTGACACTCGTGGGAGAGGTGAAATACCTAGGGGTGACCCTAGATAGTAAGTTGACCTGGGGGCCACATGCTGACAAAATTATTCAAAAGTCAACGGCCACCTTCTGGCAACTAAGACGAACAGTAGGCAGGAATTGGGGTCTCAGTCCTAGGATGCTGCACTAGCTATACGCTACGGTAATTAGACCGAGGATCCAATACGGTGCCCTGGTCTGGTGGCCAAGCGTCGGCCGGGTAACGGTGTCCAAGAAACTGACAAAGGTCCAAAGACTTGCCTGCATAGGAATTACAGGTGCTATGAGGACGACACCTACAGCTGCCCTGGAAGTCCTGCTAGCGACTACCAGGCCAAGCCTACCCACATGGATAATGAGGGAGGCAATGGCGGCCTACTTAAGAATGCGGGACTCAGAAAGCTGGCAGGCGGGAGGAAGAAATACCGGTCACGCGGCAATTGCACAGATGGCGGAGAGGGAAATACCCATATCTGCCATCAGAGTAACTGAAGCAAAAGACCGTCTCAGATTAAAGAGGAAATATGCCGTTATATTTCCAGAGAGGGAGGAATGGAAGCAGGATCAGTTTAAATTCCCCCCTGATTCTCTGGTCTGCTACACAGATGGTTCTCGTGTGGTGGACAGGATCTCGGGGGCAGGAATTTATGTGAAGGACAGGGGCGTGCAGCAAAGTTTTGCACTGGGTTTGTATGCCACAGTCTTCCAGGCTGAAGTCTTTGCTATCCTAATGGCAGCAAACAAGGAGGAAGTAAGGAACTGTCCGGAGCAAAATATTTACTTCTGCTCCGACAGTCAGGCAGCCTTAAAGGCTTTAACATCTCCAAGGAGAAGATGCGCCCTTGTCCAAGAGTGCGGAGATACCCTGGCTGGCTGTTAAGTCGTAGCCGGAAGACTCTAAACCAGTTGGTGGGAGTTTTAACGGGTCATTGCAGGCTTAGAAGACATCTATCATTGATGGGTGTTGAGGGAGACCCTATCTGCCCAAAGTGTGGGGAGGGCGATGAAACGCCTTCCCACTTCTTGGAAGAGTGCGCGCGGCTTTCGGCAGACTGATACACGACGTCCGGGGGGCCGGGGAGTTGCAAGGGGAAGAGGTTAGTTCCCTTGAATGGACCGACATTCTGACCTACATTAGAAGGTCGGGTAGGTTCAATGAGGGAAGAGGTGATGAAGCTAGGTAGGGACGACAGGGGTAGGTAAAACGGGCCCGCTTGCGGCTTACTTGCCAGGTCTTGGCCGCCCCACTGCAGCTACTACTACTACTACTACTAAATTAAACTTAAAAAAAAGAAATTTTAGAGGCAGAAACAAATTTAGAAAACACGTGTTACTGCAAAAGATGTTGAAAATTACCTCCATGAACCTCCTGACAAATAAATGTTCCATGGGTAAGTTCTATTATAAAGATTATGTGGTAAGAAAATTATGTTATAAACTGATATTACTGGTTTTTATTTGGAAATTACTGAACCAAATGTTCTCAAATTTGGGGTATGTTTTGAGCATAAAAATAGCTTCAAAATGAGTCCCCACTCGACCCCCATTTCCATTTAAAAATTTTTTCCTATTGCGCGCCCAGCTGTCACTTTAACATTCAGCTGTTATTGATGTGTCAAAAAATGCAGAATTTAGTCATATATTATCGTTCCAAATTTCATCAGAATCTACCTAGTGCTTCAAAAGTTAGAGGGGGGGGGGGACGGACTTTATGTCCTCACTGTATAAATTTTAGGCTAGTTCACGTCTTTCAGAATGTTTTATATTTTATTTCATGTCATAAAATAAAGAATAAAGTAAACTAATATAGTTTACCTTAATGCATTACAGTACATGTCTTCAGTATACATTACATCTAAAAACTCGTCTAGAAAAATTCCTAACCTGGAAAACTTGGGGTCAAGTTTGTCCTCGTTTTAGACTTAATTTTGAGAGAAAGAAAGACAATAATGCCATCTCGTAAGGATTGTCAGATGTTCAGTGAGATAAAATCACTGTTCTTGTTGAGCAAGGAATAGCGTAGACAAATTTCCGAAACAATTGGCGCCACACAAGAAGTTGTGTACAAAACTTATGAAACATATTTGGAATTAAGAACACTGAAAAACAGGCCAAAAGAAGGGTGAAGGGTGACTACTGGTCGTCAGGTCGGCAGTTTTTTGTGTCAAATCGCTAGAAGGGTTTACACTTTTTTCATCTTATAACCAACATCCGTTTGCCTATTGGCCATCGTCAAAAATAAATAGATTAAATATTAGCGCCAGCAACTCAGTCTTTCTCAGGTGATTCGACAAGGTAGTGTGTTTGATATCACTCTTAAATAACGCCAGAATTTTTTTTATTTATCAAATAAAATTCAAAATTATTTTACATGAATTCTCCTCAATATAGATAAGGTAAAGAAATAAAGACAAAACAATCTTGATACATATATTATTGATTTAAATTGAAATTTGATATGGATTGTTTTAATATGGATCCAGTATTCCAAATTTTGGATTACTGGATAGGTTTTACTGTCTGTGGCCCCAATCACCGTGGGTTGAACCCAGAGATTCTCAATGTTTGGTTCCGGAACTTTGAGGATCTCCTACGGAACTACCCGTTCCTCCAGGAATGGGTAGTTCCGTTGGTGCGAAGAACCATTAGTGGTCTGGAGTACTAAACGGAGGCTCTGGTGTTCAATGAATCATTATGTTCTTCTTTCTCCTCTTATGTTCTTTTCATAAAATCCAAAAGTCTACTCGATGAAATTTCTCTTAGCTCGCAAGGATCTAAAAATGCATATTCTGAAAAATGTCAGTTTGTAGACTTATTTGTTGTTTTTAATAATCTTATTGAATCATTCTGCTAATACAACTGGTTTTGAAGTTATACCATTTTAAGTGACCACCTACCTATGATTCAACAAGATGATCATATTTAAATATTAATATTTTTAATATTTACAAAGTAGGCTTTGAAAGTTTTGAGAGTGCAAAAATAGAAGCGTCTTGTCTGTTCATAATTAGTGCATCATCAGTGCATTTTCAATAGTATTCAAACTAGTCTTCACTAAGACGTGGCATTTTAAATAACAGTTTTCACTAACTAAATGCACTAATTATGCCCTTAAACTTCATCGTACTGTAATTTTATCTTTATCTATCTACTTTAATGAGAATTATTAACAATTAAAAAATTTAGGGCAAGGATTTCTAGTTATATCTAGACTAATCATCCTTGACTAATTTCTAGATTAATTAAAATTGGTACTACAATTTACAGTCATCCTCTCAGGAGTTTCCAAATGCCCCTTAACTAAAATGTTCATCTTTCCAGTTGTGCGATTTTAATTAAAACCTGGCCCCGTAGCAACACAAATTTTCACGCTGGCACAGGAGGTGAGGATTTCATTGAATTTTTCAAACGTTTCAATTTATGTCCTGCCGTATTTCATGTACATTGGTGGGAAGATAACTCGCAGAGCGACCTTTTTTACGATAGCTACGGGGACATCTTTGCACTGGTGAGTGCCTGAATTGACCTTTTGTTTCCCGCGTGTCATAAAACTGTTATGGGTGCTTTCCAAATTAATTTCCATGTTTTGACTTTTGACCCAGTTTTTCACTCTTGCAAATATTTTTTATAGAAGGTTACTTTATAAATATCACTGATTCGACTGTTCCTCGGTATGTATATTTGCTGACTGCTAATTCAGATAATAATGTTAAGGGCTCGTTTCAAGGTCAATAAAATCGACATAGAAATGTCATAAGTCAATGTAATGAATAATTAATGAAACAGTACTTTGAAAACAGAAAGTTGAAATTAGATGTTTGGAACATATAAAAAATGAAAAACATTACTTTGTTATATTAAAGAGAGGTTATACTTATACTATTATTATTTCTGTTGAAAAAAATACGTACTTTTAGTAATTAATTTTAAGGCAGAAAACTGAATTGTTCTTCACAACTTTAAATAAGTAAGTTAATATTTATGTTTTTCATGAAAAAATAAATAGATACGGAATTGGAGGTAATCTTTCTCAGGAACAGAAAACAGTATGTATCAATTGACCATATTTCATCAGAGATTAAAAATAGGAGTACCACAGGGCTCAGTTTTAAGGGCTGTATTTTTTGTTCTTTATATCAATGATCTCGATAATCTATCTGGTCCGGTCGAATCTACCTTCTATGCTGACAATACATCAGTAATTGTCACTGCAAAGTCGGATCAATGTTTAACTAAAAAAATGTAATCAGGTGTTATCTGATATGAATGATTATCTTTTTATTTCTGAACACGGACAAAACCAACGCAATCCACTTTCATAATAGGCCGAAAGTATGTGATAGTATTAGTACGAATATCAATGATAATACAATTGTTACTAGTGACAGCAGTGTTAAATTTCTGGGATTAACAATTAATGCATGTCTAAATTGGCAGGATCTGTGGACATAGAGAAGACAGACATATAAATTACAAATAGGATCTATGGTCAAATTTATAGGTGTAGAACCTATATTTGGAATACCAGTATTCTCTATCCAGGGAAACTTAATTAGTATGACTGAATGTACTAAAATATGTAAATGTTTTTTACCGTAAGAAGACGACACTATTGACAGAAGACATCATTGACAGTTAAGCAGAAGTCAGATAAAGCACGTAACAAAATTGTTAACGTGACAATCTGCAATTAAGAAATTTGGAGATCTTTAGATATTAACCTAAATATTCACTTAAAATACTGACACGTGTCTATTTTATAAATTGTTATTATTTGGAAGGATTTAGTTAGGGGTATATTTAATGAAAAGTGTAGGAATACAAACATTCAAAAACTTTGCCATAATACACATATTCACTGCATTACACTCGGTGTGCTTTGAAAATAAAATATATTTAACAAACAATAACTAATGAACATAATAGGATAGAACTATTTAAGCTTCCTACAAGTATGTAAATGGATATGAAACCAAGGGGAGATACAGAAATTCCGAGAGTAGTTGTAAACAGCAGAAGTGGGATTCGTGGTACTTATAGTATCATGAGTGGGATCTATATGGATTTTCCGCCATGCAGTCACTGCAGCGCAAATGTCTACAAAGACAAGTTTAGCTAACAAACTCTGTAACTATTTGAGAGACTAACTATTTTGAAATAACATTTATTATAAACCATGCCATTTTAGTGCGTCTTTCTGTATACTTCCTCTGTTTATTCATATCAATTTGTAACAGTTATTAAGATGTTCCTGTTCCTGTTCCTGAGTATAGAGGGTGGTGAGCAATTTCTGTATAAACTTTCTTCCTCTTTTTCTTTATTTCTTTCATTCTATTTGAGAAGAGCCTACATTTACTTATAGGTTCAAAAACATGCAGTAGACACCAAAGAAAGATTGACATGACATTTTACAATAGGAAGCTTCTAGACTAAAATTAATAATTTCCAAGAACTGATCTTAAATTGAAATCTTAATTCTGGATTATATAGCTGTTATTATTATTATTATAAGTTTTGACATGAGATACTTATCAGCCAAAATTGGTATAATCTTACCTAGATACGGGGTGGCCCAGTAGTACGTGGACGGAGATCTCGGTTGCTATTAGCAATAAACAATTATCCTTTGGTATAGTCAGATCCACTAAGATTAAGTTTCAAAAATTATTTTTATATATACAAGGTGTCCATACATAGAGTGTCACAAAAAATATTTTTTAAATGTGACACCATATTTATTATACATTTTCATTCATCTTGATCTGGGGTATCCGCCGATATTATGTTTTATTGACATTTTTGTCGAAAACTCGTGAATTACTTGTGAAAATTCTTTTAGCGCTGGAGATTGTCAAGATAAAAAATTTAAATTTTCTACAAGTGTCAACAGGCTATAGCTCTAACTACTCATATGATCATGAGTCAGATATTCTAGACAGGGTGTTCGCCAAACCTTTACAAACTTCGTGGTTTTCAGGGGGTCAAAACTTGATTTTTTTAAATGGAACACCCAGTTATATTTTTACATTTATCAGTTGTCCAATCATTTCTATTCAGTTTGTTTCCCTTAAGTAAGTCCTATACCTAACTTATCTGGTTTTCGAGTTGTTTGACGTTTTTGCAACTACAGTAAAATATTAAGTTCTGTAAAAACATATAGGGTATTCCGTTTAAAAATATTAGTTGTGTGGTAAATTTTCACTGCCATCTATTTAATTAAAGTTTTTGCTTGAACGACCGCTGAAATTATAAATTATATGTATTTGTTTATGTGCATACAATATTCGACACATAAAATGCCAATAGAATAGTAAAAAAAACTTGTAAACTCATACTTAAATGATTTATTCCCTTTTTAATAAATCAATTTGTTGATTTAATTCTAAATTAATGTATTATTTTTTTACAGGTGGTATTTTCCCAAAATAATTAATTTTCCAAGAGTTAATTATGACTAAGATATATCTTATCTATTATTTGCGTATACCCTTTACCTACGAAGAGAATTTTTATTGGGGTGGCAGTATGTTATAAAGTATACTTAGGTTCATGTAGTACTTTATGACCTAATAAAAATCTGGTAATATTCGTAACATAAGCTAGAAAATTATTCAGAATGCTGACTGTCGTCCGGAAATGTGACAATAACATTTAAATGTTACCACATAATTTTTCCAGCGGCCGCTTTTCAAACATTTTTTCTTTGAATTTACTGGAAAAACTGGAAGAACTGTCTCTCCTTGAAAATACTATTATAACGGGTGATTTTAATTTTCCCGATATAACTTGGCCAATAACGCATGTTACTGATGCTATTAATGTAAAAAACCTGTTCATGAACTTTATACAAACCTCCAATTTAACACAACTAATAAATGAACCCACACGTTTTCGTATCCATAATGAACCATCAGTTCTCGATCTGATTTTCACTAACGATGAACAACTTATTTCCTCAATAGATGTTTCTTCTCCTATTGGAAAATCCGATCACGGCGTAATAACCGCCCACATTCAATTTAATATGCCATCCTTGCTAGAAAGCAAAAATTATGCCACCTACAACGTAACGGACTTTGATAAGATAAACCATGATCTTTCACTTATCAATTGGGACAATCATCTGGGACAAAACTGTTTGTCAATGTGGAATAATTTTCACAGTATTGCAACCCGGTGCCTATCTGATAATACTACACAACGAAGAGTTTACTTTAATAACTTGAAACCATGGATCGACTCTCAAATTATACAGATGATTAAGCATAAGAGAAATCTTTGGAGGAGGTACAAACACTCTAATAACATACAGGATATTTTAGCTCACAGAAGATTCTCTAACACAATAAAATTGAAACTGACAACGTCGCGACATACCTATGAAGAGAAAATCGCTAACAGTGACAATAGTAAAAAATTAAACCTCCTGTAAACTTTACAAGTCGTATGTTCGCCCGATACTCGAATACGCTGGACCAGTGTGGTGTTCAGATCTAGCTCGTGACCAGAATATGCTGGAAAGAGTGCAACGTAGCGCAACAAGACTCTCGTTTGGTCCCGTAAGGCCGACTTACGAGGATAGACTGTCAATGGCTAATGTCATGACATTCCAGCAGCGACGTCTTCGTGGTGACTTAATTCTAACTTTTCGCATCATAAAATATAATTTTGGTGACTTAGCTTCGATTTTTCCGCTAAATTCTGATCATCGGCTTCGAGGACACCCCTTGAAACTCAAGAAAGAAAATTTCAAGACAAGGACCAGGCAGCATTTCCTGAGTAATAGAAACTTTGTAGTTTGGAACAACCTGCCAAATGATGTGATTAATGCGCAATCGGTGAACTTGTTCAAAAATAAAATTGACAATTACCTCTTTTCTATAGACTAGGTCTTTATTTACTATAATGTTCTTGTTATCAAATTGTATTTTATTTGGGGCATTATAGGACATCTGTCCTCTGCCCTTACTGAATTTGTAATAATAATAATAATAATAATAATGTAATAATACCCTGCTATACAGGATGTCTCACCAGGAACTGAGTCGATCGATATCTGGGAAAGTACTAATCCGAAATATTTGAGAATTTGAAATGGTAGTCTCTAGGGCGAACGCAACCAAAATATGTAGAACTCTCAAGCACTTCCGGTTATACCGGAAGTCGACATGAACTTCGTTATTTTAAATTTTACGGTCAATTTATGTGACATTCCCTGTAGCTAGGAGTTACGCATTTTGATATATTAATATTTAAATAAAAAAATCGACGTATGCTATGGTGAGCAAGAGTGTCGACAACTTTTTACGGGAAAGTGATATTAAGTTGATTTTTGGTATTCTTAGAGAACTTAAGCGACGCTAAATTATGATGTATCCATATGGTCAAAAATATTATACCAAGTATTCTATTTTCGCTGTTACATTTTGGAATTTTCCATTAGAACATTTCCATTTCAAGGACGTAATCTTGAACATTTTCCAAAATAAGTTTATTAATATTTTATTATTTAGTTTCCTAGTATAGTTTTTGATATCATTCAACAATTATCTTAATTTTTTCAATTTTTGCTTTGGCGGAACCCAAGATTTTAAAGTTTTCAACAATTTATTTCGCTGTATTACTTCCGTGTTTGGGGATATCGAGCAGCAAATGTATCACAAGTACTTGTTAAAACTTCTTTAGTATTCTGCGTATGAGTAAATACATGCCAAACCGATTTTATTGGTTTTGAAATGTTTATGTCTATGGCAAATTTGATAACAGATATGATGAAAACTGACAAAATAGTAAAAATTTGCAAATATCCTCAAAAGTAATATTCATAACAAGATAGACTGGACCAATACAGGGTGTTCTATTAGAGTTTAAAAAATTATGGCTGTTTGAAATTTCCAAAATGTAACAGCGAAAATGGAACACTTGGTATAATATTTTTGAACATATGGATAGACCGTAATTTATCATCGCTTATGTTCTCTTGGAATACAAAATATCAACTTAATATCACTTTCCTGGAAAAAGTTGCGGCATAGAAAACAGCGCACGAATAGGTATTATTATAATTATTGGCGTATTTTGAGGTTAGGTTGTCCGCTTTTGTGCACATAGGTATATTAAAAGACGCGCCATAGACATTGTTAAGGAGATTTGTTATATTTAATATAATATAATTATTTAATATAATCAATTTAATATAAGAACCGTTTCTATAATTTTAAGAAGTTATACCGTATGTACAAAGCGTCAACGGAATTTGTCATATCTGCAGTGTAGATATAATATACAGGCTTAATACGTTGTAGTTTGGACCTTTTCTTATCAACAATACGGCTAGAATTGTACTTACGACATTTGAATAATGTACTTTTCTTGATGTTTTAGCATCAATTAGAACATTTCAGCCTAATAAACAGATACCTAAGCTTGTTCTGAAGTGATATGTCAAAAATCTTAGCATTCATTAAAGTTGTAGTTACGCCGTTTATCTTTAACAGGTAGAATATATTTCATGATGAGGATAAAATCCAGTTTATAGTCTTAAAATGTATGGATAGTACTTGCAAACCATTTTCCATTAAATATACTGACATAAGTTTCGTCAAATGTGAACAAATTATTGGCATAGCACCTTAACCAAGTATTTTTATTTTTATATATAATTGAATATTTTTAAACAACTACGGATTCATCTATTTGATGTTTATAATTTTAAAAAGTTATTGTTTGATTTCATTTTCAAAATACATTTTTGAAGTTACGCATATTTGCATTTGCTTTATTGTTTTTGCCTCTGATTTAAGTTTTTTCATTAAATTTCCTGGGTAAATGGAAACTATATTCTTTCTGTGTCTCATCTGATCAACGTTATAAGGGGATTTTACCATACACTTATCACATGGTAGCCACCAGCGTTTATTTTATGATAATATGAAACTAGATAATTATTTATTTACAAATTTCAAATGATTGAACGTCGTCAAATAGCAAATATTGTCTCCCATTATTGACCCTCTCAACATTGACCCTACTTCAAATATACATGCCGCATGTAAGCAGTATTTAATACTTTTTCCTAAGAGTTTGTCACAGAGTCACAATTCTCTCAAAACTGGATTTATGTGTCAGTGGTTACTCGTGACATATAAAAAGTTATTTTGCCAGATCTTTTCTAAGTTACATGTATACTAAAATCTAGCTTTTCTTCTTTCTCCGATATTTTCAAGAACATCCAAGATTTCTATGAAATGAAAATAATATATAAGCAGGATTTATTTTTTGAATACATGTTATAAAATGCGTAATTTATGTAAAAATTGTTTTACTTGATAAGTCCCCAATATTCATTGCAAACTGCCAGTCAAGATTGGTCTTTGTATCATTCTGTCTTAGTCAGTATTCAGTTTTAATGATTCAATGAAAATCATTAAGTGAAAATTATTAGTAACACCTGGCCTTTTCATACAAACCACAAAATGAGAAAGCACCCAAAATGTAATGGTAACAAAGATATACCTTTTTATATCTTTCTTTATATAGGAATTAAGCCAAAAAGTTATCTAAGAGATAAATTATTAAAAGGAAAAATGTATTAAAGACAATAAGTTGAGGTTATATGAAGATATGTCATTATAATTCAACGATGGGGGGGCATATTGCACGCAAAGTAGTTTTTTTTCGACATATCTTAAAAATAATAGTCATTCCCTTTCGTACCTAGGTTATAGGTAACGAGAAAAATTAAAAACTATTGAACCATAATATTTGATCATTTAGTCTTTGGAACTTTATCTCTTAGTTAACTTTTTGGCTTAATTCCTATACGTGCAAAGAAAAATATAAACAGTTAAATAAGCTAATAAGTAATATTAAAAATATATACCTTGTAATCTTTTTCCAGTTGTCAAGGTAGGTATCTAAGCACAAAAATGAAAAAAAAAATATTTGGAATAAAGTCACAGCTTTCCCCTACTGACTTAAAATTAAAAATATATGCAAATGTGCCAAGTGATTACAGTCACAAGTTTGGAAACGAGTGGTTCTGTGAAACCCTCTTTCCGCTCAAGACGCCAATAAGTTTTTAATCATTTCTGCTTTTCAGCAATTCTAATTTATGAGTTGGGAGGGATATGAAAATTAAACCAAATATGGTTAGTCTGAAGGGGAATGGAAACAATTCTCTAATCTTATATCTATACTGAGAAAAGGATTTAATTGAGATAAATAACATTTCTTACCACTAACAAAATTATTTATTTCTATTTGGCGAATTAAAAATCTACATGGCATTTATCTCAATGGCACATTAAATATTTAATTTGTGATAAATGGCATATTATCTAATAAATTTAATTGCCAAGAAGGAAAGGATTTAATCTCCCGAATTAAATATTTAGTTTTCGAAAACGGATTTTTTTATCACACTCAATTTAGTTTACTGTTAAAAAATAAACTTTAGCTTTCCAAAATGGGGCAAGTAGGTATTTCTAGTTACTAAACATGTAATATTGAAATATAGATAAGGCTTGATAATGAAAGATTATTACATTAGTTTTTTGAAAATCAAATTTCATAGGAAATAGGATAAATTGTTTACTTTTTTTAATATAATAACTAGAATAACTAGTTCCCATTTTTAGCACTACCGGGGGACAGGCCTGCGGCCTGGGGTCACCCTTCGGGTGACAAATGCTTCTAGAATAATATTATTTTTAAGAAAATACATATTAAAGAAATTTTGTATCTGGAATGATGATGTAATTATATTAAACGATTTTTCTTAATATTTTGATGAATTGTAAGGGTACTCTATTCTTGATGGTAAAACATCATAATTTTTTAGATGCTGAAAGTAGAATTTATTTTTCAGTAAATATTATTATCAATTTTATCAATGGGACCAAAAATATTGTAGATATTTACGTTTGTAAGCTAAAATGATGAATTTAACAGAATGCCAGAATGAACGAATTAATTCCAAACTTTACGTGCAGAAAGAATAAAACCTACGGACAATGAACAGAATAACTAAACACTAATACTAATAAATAATTGGAATTAAAAAGTAAAAAAAAAATTGCCTCTAGCGTGACTCGAACTCGCGAAATCAACATTACGATGTTTGGAATTTTCTGATTTTCCCATTGCGCTATCGCGGCCACTTGTCAAAAGTTGACCCTGAGACGTTTTAGTATGTAAACTGTACGTGTCAACCTGAAGAATTCATTTTTACCGATTTTCTAATTGGAAAAGCATTTCGCCTCAGTATTTTGGTAATCAGAAGTGTTTGACAGTTAGTACTATCGATTCCGTTAGCAATATTTCTCATAGGAAAATAACTGAAAATATCTGAAGTTTAATTAATTTGACAGTTTTCGTGGGAGATGCTTGTCTCGTTAGTGCAATCTCACATCGGCAGATAAAATGATAAAGAAGTTGAGACGGACGCGACTCGAGATTTTCGAAGACGAAATAGACGTAGAAGGACTCGACGTACGGTCTCGAAAAAAAATCTCAAAGCATTAGAGAAAGGACGGAACTTTCGCGTGAAGTTGTTCTCGAAGCCGTAAAATTAGAAAAAGAATCTCGGGGGTCCCGCGAAAAGTCGGGATTTCGGCAGGTGTGACGAGGCCATTAGGCGCGAGGACAAACGCCGGTGCTAGCCGTATCTCTCTCGCCGAATGGCGATCGACGAAAATTTTGCAGAGGTTTTTTGAAGAGGCGTTTAAATTGGGAAAACGCGTAGGAAACGGGACGAAAATACCCCTACGCATTGGAGAAAGGCCGAGGGCGACTTCCGGTCGCTCGCGGGGATCGCTCCGCGATCCCCCCTCGGGGGAGATAGCTTTGAAACTTTGTGGATTCGGCGACGGAATTTAGAGCGAGACAGAATCAACGCGATTTAATATATATGGATTACTCATATGACATGTAATAATGGCAGAAAATTCATATAAAACTTTTCACTGAGTTTCAACATTATTTAAATATTTTGCATGCGGTATCTCTTAAATCTGGATACATATACCTACATCTAAGTAATAAACAAATATTGATAAACAACATATTTTGGAAGGAGCCAAATAATTTTTTGTTATAATTTGCCTTCAAAGAACAAAAACTTTACTATTCACTGCGCAGTGAATAGTTAAACCATCTTTAGTTTCATTGAAAGGACAAAAATTATTTGAAAACATATTTAAAATTAAAGCAAATATAGGTATAGATGAGGCTAAAAAAATATCCAGTAAAATAAAAAAATCGCATCATAAATAAAAAAAATATTCACTAGATCTACATTATTAAAACACATACAACCATATTTTTAACAAAAAGGCATTTTCTAAAAATAAAATACCAAAATAACGGTAATATAAAATATACCTATTAAAGGATCCCTCAAACCAGAGCGGTACGGCGGGAGCGACTGCAAAACCAAAGTATGTGGCGGGATATCTGGGCGGGACGTCGCTTTTATGTAGGCGCTTAGATATCCCGCCACATACTTTGGTCCCGCGTTGCAGTCGCTCCCGATCCCGCTCCCGCCGTACCGCTCTGGTTTGGGGGAGCCTTAAATAAAAATATTATAACAGCTATACTATATTTTAATTAGGAAGAGTTACGTTAAAGTCGTGCGCTAAAAGATAGCTCTCTTTGATTGGCTGAAATCAAACCGTTTGCACACAGGCAAATTTCAACTTTCCACAATATGACATGACATTTGTTATTAATCAAAGTTGTCATCGGTGTTCTGTGTGATAATACATTTCGTTTTGTGTGTTTTTTCCTATTTATTTCCTTGTTGCTGAGTATTTTTTATTGTCTTTTCAGAACTAATTATCTTAATTTTAGGCTTGTTTTTTAAGAATTGAGATTTATTGCTGTAGCAAGTGGGAGTACCGGTATAGTAGACGGAATGTCTCCACCAAAGAAACGTCAACGAAAACTAGGACGTATTCAAGTTATTAATTAGGTATTAGCATTTATTCGTGGATTAGGAAATTTTTCTATAGTGTTCAGTAACTGAAATAATAAATAACAACATCTCTAACTGAAGTTTAGTATTTTATAATTTACTTCGAAATCGAAATTTAAAGAAATTTATTAATTTAGGGTATTTTTTAAATTATGTGACGTACTTAGTATTCGACTCGAAAGCCAGGCAGGGCAGTCGCGCCCCCCTGCACCCCCTTGGCAATGCCCATGATAGTATGCTATATCGTTCGACTCACAAGGGTGTCTCACAAAATATAAAAATATACTCGGACATGGTATTCCATATAAAAAAATATTTATACTTTGTCACTATTAAATGAAACACCTTATAAACAAAAAACTAATTTTAGAAATATGACCTATTAAGAGTTTATTCACTGTAGATTTGACAGGCATGAATACGGGGTCGGGTTGGGAGGTTGGGTAGCCAAAGGGCGGAGACTTACATATTCCCACTACCGAATTATTAAGATTTCGGAGGTGCACGTAAAGCCGAAGTAAAAAGGCACATGGAAATAAAGTTAGCCCTTATTGCAACGGTACCGGATTTGTTTTATAACTGCAACAAAATTTCTTTTTAGTGTTATAAATTATATATCACCGGAAAGATCAAAAGATAAACTTGATCCCTATAGTAGCAAATTTTTGTTTAATACGTGTATTTTAGAGAAAATAATTTTTGAAAATACGCTATTTTAGTATAAAATTGTTTGCCCGGAATTTTAAAAATAAAAAGAATTAACGAAAATTACTACTATAGGGATTTAGATTAAAGTCTTATCTTTCAATACTTTTTCACTGAAAGTCGCTATCTTTTATAGTATCTTTTATAATTAGATTTTGGCCTTACTTCGGACTAGTGAATGGACCCTTAATGTCGTATTGTTAACACTTGTATTTAATATGTGCTGTATTTTCCATAAAAGCTGTATATATAACATCGTTATTGAGGTGGGGATAATTATAGACCAGGCAAATTTTAAAGAAATATACGTTAAGTGTGAAATTTTTGCGGACATTATTTTTTTTTGTTGAAAACGATAGCTCTCTTATCATAGAATGCAAATCTAAAAATCCCAAAAAATCGGAAGTGAGCTGAAGTCAACATTTAAAAAAACATAGCCGCTCGCGTTATTTTTAAGGTGTTTAAGAAGCATGCATTCATGTAAAACAAACTGTTAGTCTTCAGTGATAAAAATGCGGATCTAGATGAACTACTAAACATTGGTTATAAATTTGTCTCCTTTATGTACGGATTAGACGGATCCCGATCCCTTACTTTCCAATCCTTTAAATGTAAGGTTTTGGTTAGATAAGGATACTTTCTACTTGGAGATCGTTTGATTTTATGCAAGCATTAGGTATTGATATATAAAAAGTAAATAAATTAAACTGGTTAAAAAAAAAAAGAATAAAATTTTGACTGTATTATAAAACCCCACATTTTTAAAACTTGTGTTGTGTTTATATTTGTACATATAATACCCTGCCATAGTCTTTCTTGTAGTATATTTTGTGCTCTACAAAATAGTATATGTACAATTTTACTCTATATTGTACAGTTCTCCCGAAATTCGTAGCAAAAACCTGGGAGGAACAAATTTTGCAGTAAGAATAATGTATTTAACAGCTCAGCTTCGCGAAATTGGGACATTTTATATTTTTAAGTTATAAAACGAACCATAACAAACATCTTTTGGCACATTGTGGCAAAAAGCCACAAAATGCGTATCCCCGTAACGAAAAGCACTCTGAGTGACGTAACGCGTCATGTTAAGGATCGCCCACTTCACACAACATCCTATCTTCTGTGTGTATATCGTGACTGTAAATGTAGAAATGGCTGCCAAAAAAAATATATATGTACTTACGAGGATCTTTTAAATGACTGAGTTTTTGTAGTTAACTAGATTGTAAAGTTAGTTATAGTGATATTAAAAAGTTAAATGTAGCAAGTCAAAAAAATTTTAAAAAAATCGTTTCCTTTTTCGTTTTTTTTGTTAGGAAATTTATATTCTTGGTTATATCTAAAGTAAAATATCATTTTTTTCTAATTTTTAAGCTTAAAATCCTGTAAAGATAAAAAAAAATGTTAAAATTGCTCCGAAGGATAAGAAGATGTTTTTTCAAAATGACGTTTTTAGCTTACAACGGATTTTTTGGGATTTTTATATATTTGTTCCTGAACATAAAACCTATCGATTCCCATTGGAAAATAAATGTCCCCTTAAACTTCATTGAAAAAATAAGATTTGCCTGGTCTATTAGATTTGAAGTGACGATACTGATGAATGGGTTGCCTTGTATTTTATTTAATACAAGAGATGGGCTATTTTGCCAAATGGCAACCCGATGTTATTTTTAATGTGAGTACACACTCACACTTTTTTTGAGAATTAGAGAGTAAAAGTCGAGATAAAGTTTTATTAAACAGTCCTTCCATTGTGTGACTTCGGGTCGCATCGCGTCAACTTCATTTAATTACACCTCCGTGCAAAAGTCTCAATTCTAACACTTGCACCCTTGTCAACAGTCGAGGGCTGGAAATTATTAGTATAAGGGGTAAATTAATGCCCAAGAGAAGACTCCTAGTGTCGCTGATAACATAAAAGGGGTCCCTTTGTTTGTAAATGTGCCACTTTTTAGGTAGGTAGTAAATATTTACTGTGCCAAATTCCTTCCAGTGTCAGAATAATGTTTCTTTAAATTTAGTGTGAAGTTCTTCTTTATGGTTATATGAGAAACATTATTTCACTTACACTTTTCTGTATTTTCTTATAACTAATCCAAAAATTATTCGTGACTACCTTTTTTGATTACTATAGGTTTTATTAAAATTAAGAAACTTATAGGTATTAAAGTAAATTAAGAAAATTAAGGAAATAATGGTCACAAATATTTATTTTTGAAAAGTAATCGCATTCGGGCTTTTTTCAACCTTTTGCTTTGAACCTTGAAACGAAATATAATTCACAGGTATCCTTTTAATAATATAGTGTGCCATAGATTCATGGTATACACCCCTATTCCCCCCTCCTTATTTTTTAGATACAATTTTATATTTGGCATGGCGGAAGTACTTATTAAAATCCACTTATTGAAATAAAAATTACTGCTTTTCCACTTCTGGCTTCACCGAAAGTAATAGGTACTAATTCTCGATTTTTATATGAATATATTATTGTATTTTTGGATCTTTCTAATTTTCTGAATCCAACGATATGACATAAGTGACATTTCAGCTGTCAAATTATTTTTTGGACTATATTTTCCTCTTGAATTTAGAGTGTCTTGACCGTCTCCGATTAATTCTAATGGACCATAGCAACAATAAAAAAAATAGAGTTGGCGTCAAAAATATTCAATTTCTGTAGGTACTTACAGGGCGTTAAAATTCTTCAAAGGGGTTATAGAGCAGAGACTAGTTTTTTTGTTTGAAGAGTACCATAATGGTAGGTATTAAGGTCCCATTAAAAAGTACAATTAATAGTCAATCTACCCAGACGATTATTTTATTTATGGGACCAACAGAACTGAAAGTACAGTAGTTGAGAGAAGGCCCTTTACCACTGTGAGGAATTTTAAGGCCCTGTAAGTAGAGAGATTGAATGTGTTTAACGGACTCCAAAAGTAAAATAGAGGCCAAAAAGTAATTTGACAGCTGAATTGTCACTTAAGTTTTATCGTTGTATTCAGAAAATGAAGTAGATTCCAAAAATATAATATATGCAGGGAGTTATATAAAAATCTAGCGTTGCTATTACTTCCGGTGAAACCAGAAGAGAAAGAAGGTACACTTTATGTCAAAAAGGTTGCCTTTATTATATAGTTCAGCCATTTTAAATTTTAAAATTGTATCTAAGAAATAAGGAGGGTAGAAAGGGGTATACCTACTATCAATCCTGTATCACACTGTATATATGCACAATTTTACATTACTCTCTGCCAACTTTTGAAGTAATTATGTTAGTTACGACAAAATATAAGAAGAATAATATTAAACGGACAACTCGAGTATTTACATAAAAAATTTGTAGACATTTTTTTAATCAAAGGTCGTCACCCAAGGGTTGCCATTCAATTTATTTATTTTTTTCAATATAAAGTAGTGTCTTGTTCTATATTATTTTTAACATATATAAGTTTTGTATATATTCTTTTTTAAAAAATGGAAATCGAATAATCGGTTTTATAGTTATAAGTAAATTCGCAAATTAATAAGATCAAATCATGCTGATCATGCCATCATTATTTTGTTGAAAATAATCACTTTGTGTCTAATGGATGGGTGGACAACTTGAATGGCCTATTCTGTCAATAGATCTAGAATAGGTCTATTTTTTCAGGGTTACACCTCAACCAGATCACAATTGTATATTTGTTGTACATCCTTGTGAAGAACCCAAGTGATTCAGATCTGATGAGTGAGCAAGTTTCGTGACTTACATTTTATCCACCAGTTAGGCAGAATATGGCTATTTTCAATAATATTTTTTATTTATTTATTTATTTATTTATTTTATTTTACAGCTAGCCAGACAGTTAACAATCCAATAAAATAGGGTAGGGAACATTACATAATAATTATTAACATATAACATAACAATAAGATACATAATATATATAATGTAAGATTAAGCTTACTTAAATCACTTAACTAGTTACAAGTAATATGCAAATAAATAATATACAACAATTGACAGTTCAATAAATCAATAACATGTATTAATAATAATTAATTATCATTTAGTAAAACGTGTTTAATTTTACTAATATTACAGCAGAAGACATCAAATTTGTCATTTACAGATTCATACTTTGAACACATTGAATCTAAGGGGGACGAGGCATATAAATTAGTATGTGGAGTATGTAAGTAAAATGTGCTGTTAGAACGGGAAAGGAAGGATGGCGCGTGCAGATTTAGATTACTGAGCAAAAAAGGACAATCAATTTGGTTGTTCAATAATTTGTACAAGAAAACAAGTGATAAATAATTACGTCGGGATTCTAGGTCAGAAATATTGAACCTTTGCAGTAAGTCAACTTGAGGAGTGCCTCTAATTGGATAAAAACCATCATTTTTATGCCAAAGATATTTACAAAAACGTCTTTGTATTCCCTCTAATTTATATTTATGTAGCTGATAACCTGGACTCCAAATAATAGATGCATATTCTAATTTTGCTCTAACAAAACTATTAAAAAGCAATTTCAAGGTGGCAGTATCTGCAAATTCTCTGGAGTTCCTAATTATAAAACCTAGGTTTCTGTAAGCACTGACCACTACTTCGTTGATGTGTGGTACAAAGGTTAACTTGCGGTCAAATATAACCCCTAGATCTTTAAATTGATTGAGTTTTTTCAGATCAACACCATTTAACCTGTATTTGAAGTGGATAGGATTAATTTTCCTGGTAAAAGATACATAATTGCATCTGTCTACATTAAGAAATAAATTATTAGCAGCACACCAACCATCTCAATATCTATTTGTAGATTTAGGCAGTCCTCTAGGCTATTGATGACTGCAAATAACTTACAGTTCATCTGCATATAGTAGGGAAGAGCAATGCAGGTTACAGCTTATGTCATTTATAAACATTACAAACAATTAAGGGCCAAGCACAGATCCTTGGGGCAATATTCTTATTAACTGAAAACAAAATAAGCTTATTTTTAAATAAAGTGTTGAAATTGACAGGATATCATAATTTGTAAATAAACTATTAGAATAACTTAATTTAGCAATAGGGAACGGATAACTCTATTTTATTAATTGAAGCTTTTATTAATTGAAGAACTAATAAAATATAGAAAATTCAAATAACCTTCAAATGTTGTATAACATGACACCTATTTCCATTTAAATATTTAGTTGAGAACGCCTGATCTCTAAATTAAAAAACGAATTTATCATAAAAAAAAAATGTTCACTAATACAAAATAAAGGGCGAATCGTCTTGATTTTGGATTCATCTAGCGTTTGTTTCGAAACTTCTATCACATGCAAATATAACAGTAGGGGAAGAATTTTAGAAGAATACTGTATATCCAAATTCAGCGATTCATACAGTAGAGAACATACAACATACAACATACAACAACTTTCTATCTTTTATTAATCTTTAAAAACATCTGCAATATCACCAGTGAATACCTATTTATACCTTTATAATCATGATTATTCATAATTATAAACACCTATCGTAAATTAGACTACGGGTTGTGGTCAGGATTTTATTTCTTGGTGAAATCTAATTTTAGCAATATTTTGAAGACAATACTGGTTCATTCTGGGTATATTTTACTATTGAAGATACAGCTATCAAATCTTGTATCTGCTTATTCATGAAATAATACTATAAATATCCTTGAAAAGTTCCATTAGAAGCAGTTAAGGTATATATTATAAACTCGATTAACTTTTTTAATTTAAATTTGAATTCCGCTCTAGAAATGGCACAATAACTTATTTTATAGTTTTTATAATTTTAAAAATAAGTAAATTATTTAATAAAGGCACATGTTAGCAACATGAGTATTCAGTACCTACGTAACATGGTAGAAATAAAATAATAGAAACTACCTATTTGCCAGAACTTTCCGATCTGCCATATTTAAATTAATCGGGATTACTTCATCAAAATAGGTATTATTACTATTGTAGTAAATTACACCATTAATCATATGACACTTTGCCACACGAGGGATCTAATATTAACCTGAGCCTAAACGGCGAAAACATCCATTATGCCATCGTGGCTGTAGGCAGAGGGAGTTAATTACAAACCGAGAATATTACACCGGTTTGGCCTTGGAGGCTTAATTATAAACAGTAGAGTGAGAGAGAGAGAGAGTAGTGAGGTAGGTAGTAGGTGATGATAAAAAATAAATATGATTAACTTGAGAAGAGTGTGAATATGTGACACAAGTTACTGTAATTATAATAATTAAACGGTAACACTAAATTAAAAAATAATCTAGATATTTGTGTTTGGTGCATACTAATCTAGATATTCTTCCTTTTATTGCATAACCTTCAAATATTTAATGAATCAGAAAATAACTTCTGGCCAACAGAATAAATCAGGGATACAGAAACAGAATAATATTCACTTTTTGGTCAACATTTCGGAAGTTAGATCTATTTCCGCTATTAAAAAAACTTGAATTTGAATTTATTTAGGGATTAGCATAAAGCATTTTTTCGAAAACGTATAGCGTTTCATCACCTAATTCCATCAATGTAAACTAAGTGAAATTGTGTGGAGAACTGTGAACACATCTCTCTCATTTAATAAAATTATGACGTTTCATTTAGCTGTTTTTATAGAATCACTTTCCTTCTTTCCGATTTGAACCAGATGTCGCCATAATCTTTAATTTTTTCTGAGCATCTTGACAAAGTAACTTTTAAGCCCCTTTCTTTTCGTAGATTACAAATATTTGCCGCCTGTGGCACTAAAAGTTTCGAGATTTTTATCAATATAATGTTTATCACACGTATAAAAGGTGTCATTGACGTAGTTTTCCACATAACACCAAAACATCATACTGTTGATTAAAAGATGATGAAAGAGATGATTAAAACTAGTTTTAATCATCTCCAGATGATGCCAACTTAGTTGTCGAAACGCGTGTCGAGTGCAGTATAGTGTTTTGGTGTTATGTGGAAAACTACGTCAGTGATATCTTCACACCAAAGGTTCCAACCCCCTTCAAGATATAAAAGGTGTAAACGTTTGTATGTTATTACGAGTACCTACATGCCTATTATTATTCTCTCTAAGGATTGGTCCTTCAAAACTGACTGCCAAAGCAATGAGGCTATAACTAGCTCTATTGTGCATCCTACTGCTTCTCTATTTTAACAGGTTTGTTTCTTGCACAAAGTGAAAAAATCTACTCGATGAAATTTCTCTTAGCTCACAAGGTTCCATAATGGTGTATCCATGACTAAGACTATGCAGTGTAGTCTGGTCTAATTCATCATTAGGTTATAGGTGCATCTTGAAACGGCAGTGTCCTGTTATGAGCCCTGTCATATGACTAGGGTTTACTCATTCCCAGAATTTATGCAGTTCTTTCCTGCAAGGGACCTTTCATGAATGCCATCGCATGAGTCCGTCCTGGTTTTAAGATCCAGTAATTTCTATGTTCTACTTTCATCTATTTTCCCAGAGCCATTCTGTAGGCACTATAACTGATTCCGGTCCGATGAAAGGCATTTCAGGTCCCTTTCCCGCAAGTTCATCTACACATTCATTTCCTTCGATGACTTTATGACATGGCATCCAACACAGTCTTAATATACTGACATTTTCCAGTTCAATTAGCAATTGAAGGCAATCCGAAATATGTCCCTAACTAAGCTTGTTTGCGTTCAAAGCCTTAGAATAGGCGTTGAGTCTTAGTCAATATGTATACAGGGTGTCCACCTAGTGCGCGTAAGTCCAATATCTGGGTTAATAAAAGAGATAACTTAATTTTTTTTTCTACAGGGTTGTCTAATATCCCGAGCTGCACAAAATGAAAATATATTTACATATTCAGGGTGTTCAGTTTTTCCTGGACAGGTACCAACTTAATTTTTTTAAATGGAAACCTATATTTTTTATGGCATTATCGAATTCTACGTAAAAAATTAGTGGGACTTTGTGCATAACACTGCTATTGAAATATTGATAGTTTTCGAGATATTTGACTTTTAATTTTTTTTTCTTATGTTTCGTCACTTCTAATAGTTGACATAATTATGGTTGTATGACAGCTAGAAATTATTTTTTTTCAGAAACTGTAGAGTGAAGATGGCTCTTTCGAAAAATGTATCAAAAGTTGACCTGCGATATACAGGGGGCAACAGAAATCGTGCCAAACCTGATGGTTTAAAATTTAAAAAATCTCGACTTTTTCAAATGGAACACCCTGTGTTTTATGATTTCATTAGATGCCTTTCTGTAGACTCTACAATTTTATAATAGCTTTCCCTATACCTAAGTTGCGTAGTTTTTGCAAAAAACCCACTTTTATGAAAAATACCCGATTTGCGCACGTTCCTTTCTCGGGAAAAACGCAGTGAGCGTCTGTCACGCAATAAAATTTGTGACAATCAGTTTACATGTCATTTCTTCTTTTACTGAATATTCACGTACGAGTTTAGAGTAAGTACTAAGCGTGCATACAATGAACTATTCAAAAGAAGAATTAGTGAAAATGGTTTATGCCTTAGGAGAAGCTCATGGAAATTGTTTGCTAGCAGCACGTATTTACAAAGCAAATAATCCAGATTTACAGAGATTTCCACGTGCTGACTGTTTTGAAAATGTGAAAGAAAGATTTGAAAGAACAGCAAATGCGAATTATGAGAAAACTACCAGGAGACATGACGGTAACAATGACGATATTCAGTTTAATGTTGTGGCGTCTGCTGTTGAAAATCCAAATATTAGTGTCAGGAAAATCAGTAATAATCTTGGAGTTTCCAAAAGCTTGACAAACAAGATACTGAAGAAGAATAATTTTCATCCGTATCATATTGAAAACCATCAAGCACTGTTACCTCAAGATCACCTAAACCGCCTGCAATTTTGCCACTGGGCATTGGATAAAATTCAGGAAAGTCCAAACTTTTTTATGAATGTCTTGTTTACTGACGAATCAACATTTTCAAACACATGCTTACCCAATCGTCGCAACTTTCATCACTACGCTGACAATAATCCAAGATTATTGAGGGTACTAGATAATCAGCATCGTTTCAAAGTGAACGTGTGGGCTGGAATTTGTGGAGAACATATTGTTGGACCGTACTTTTTTGAAGGCAATTTAAATGCCAATGTGTATTTGCATTTTTTGCAAAACGAACTTCCCCTTCTACAGCTACAGAATATGCCCGCTGATTATTTGGTTCAACAATGGTTTCAGCATGATGGTGCCCCTCCACATTCCACTTTGGCGGTACTGTGATTATTTTATTGTTGTAGTACTTTTCCTATTATCTATTCATATTTCAGATTAGAGAACACCTAAACCACGTATATCCAAATAAGTGGTTAGGTCGTGGTGGTCCAGTTCCTTGTCCTGCACGTTCGCCTGATTTAAATATTCTGGACGTTTTCTTGTGGGGTTATATCAAGGAGCGAGTATACGAAGTACCACCAACGGATATGCAAGACTTGAAAGAAAAGATCCAACGCCCGAAATGTTAAGAAATGTTCACATTCATTTTCGTCGTAGATTAATGCTTTGTGTTGAAAACAACGGTGGACATTTTGAGCATTTACTTTAGGTA
The DNA here is from genome assembly GCA_963924545.1 of Pogonocherus hispidulus. NCBI lineage: Eukaryota > Metazoa > Arthropoda > Insecta > Coleoptera > Cerambycidae > Pogonocherus > Pogonocherus hispidulus. Next base: position 33,702,756 of record OZ004700.1, on the reverse strand, counting down.
AGCTTGCTTGTATGAGTATTGCGTATTCTTTTTGCAATACTCTATGTATATTCATCCATTTCACTAATAATTTTTCTAACTACGGTAACACCGTTTGGTTTTCAATATGATACGTATGAAACTTCTTCTTCAATATCTTATTTGTCGAGCTTTTGAAAACTCCAAGATTTCTACTGATTTTCTGATACTAATATTTTTGGATTTTCAACAGCAGAAACCACAACATTAAACTAAATATTATCGTTGTTACTCCCATGTCTCCTGGTAGTTTTCTCATAATTCCCATTTGCTGTTCTTTCAAATCTTTCTTTCACATTTTCAAAACAGTCAGCACGTGGGAATCTCTATAAATACGTGCTGCTAGCAAATAATTCCCATGAACTTCTTCTAAAGCATACGCCAGTTTTGCTAATTCTTAATTACATGTAGAGCTTTTATGATTTTTTTACTTTTATTTACAAATAAATGGTAACTTTCCATAAAGACTTGTTTATTAAACTGAAATTATCTAAATTTTTCAGTTATTTTTATTTTAAGAAGTGTAAACTAATACATTTTATAAAAATAAATAGCCTTACAATATTTTTTCCGTCAAAGGAGTGCGCAAATCGGGTATTTTTCATAAAAGTGGGTTTTTTGCAAAAACTACGCAACTTAGGTATAGGGAAAGCTATTATAAAATTGTAGAGTCTACAGAAAGGCATCTAATGAAATCATAAAACACAGGGTGTTCCATTTGAAAAAGTCGAGATTTTTTAAATTTTAAACCATCAGGTTTGGCACGATTTCTGTTGCCCCCTGTATATCGCAGGTCAACTTTTGATACTTTTTTCGAAAAAGCCATCTTCACTCTACAGTTTCTGAAAAAAAATAATTTCTAGCTGTCATACAACCATAATTATGTCAACTATTAGAAGTGACGAAACATAAGAAAAAAAAATTAAAAGTCAAATATCTCGAAAACTATCAATATTTCAATAGCAGTGTTATGCACAAAGTCCCACTAATTTTTTACGTAGAATTCGATAATGCCATAAAAAATATAGGTTTCCATTTAAAAAAATGAAGTTGGTACCTGTCCAGGAAAAACTGAACACCCTGAATATGTAAATATATTTTCATTTTGTGCAGCTCGGGATATTAGACAACCCTGTAGAAAAAAAAATTAAGTTATCTCTTTTATTAACCCAGATATTGGACTTACGCGCACTAGGTGGACACCCTGTATAAGTGCGTAGGCCCTCTTCAAATTTTCCACAACACACCATTATTGCAAAAACAACATTAGCATAATTCAAATATGATAGAACCAAAGATTCACGCATTAATTTCTATTACTAAAAAATAACCTAGATATAAATATATACCCAAGCTTTTTGATAACATTACAAAATTACCCTCAATAAATGGTACCTTTTGAATTACCTTCAAGTCTATAATTATTATTTTTTTTTTGTAAGGATAGTAGATTTACCGTCATTAACATAAAATTTACTGCGACAATAATTTAAGTAGTTAGAGAACCTGAACATTGGTAATGACATTTTCATCAAATTCCAAGTAGGTAATTCACATAGTATTATGGTCGATTCGTAGCCAACAAACTGACTAAATTATCTTAAAACATATATCTAGGTACCTATGTACGGGTGTCCAAAATAAGATCCTCTATCCCCTTATCTCAGAAAGTATAAAAGGTAGAGAAAAAAGTTAAATACGAAAGTTTTTTGTTTTTACCTGAATTTTTCTTTTTTATAACTTTCTTGAATACAGGTTGTTCAGTTTCTCTGATCCAGGCATCAACTTTCTTTTTTTAAATGGGACACCCTATATTCAATTACGTTTTTGTACTCTCATTAAAATTCTAGGTCGACATTGTTAAGAATACCCTATACCTATCATTTACCGTTACGAAGATATTAGAGAGTTTTTGAACCCCTTAAATTTTAGCAGGTCGTTATCGTTATCGTTATTCTGCGCATGCGCAGTGCCTTTTTGTCAAGAGTGTCATTTGTGGTACTGCGCATGCTCAGAATAACCATAACCATAACGATAACGTAAATTTTAAGGGGTTCAAAAACTCTCTAATAGCATTTAAAGAAAAAAATCTTTAAAAAACACCTGCTCAAAAAATCTCGGCAAAACAAATAAGACATCCAAAAAAAAGGTAAATAGGGTTTATTTCGTAGACAATTAGACTCATAAATTACTTCTATGAATCGATATTACCTGATTAATATACAAGGTGTTTTTGACAGATGGCTCAAACATGTATATGTTAAAACTTCAGAAAATCGAAAATCTCTTATGGAACACCCTGTGTATTATTATATTTTTGAATTATCTGTTAAATTTTAACCTTACTCTATATAACGTTCCCTATTCTTATTTTGCTTAGTTTTCAAGATATTGACGAAAATGTTTGGTGCGCTATTTATAAGACGCACTTTAGGCCCTGTTTTTCTTGGCCAATATTTAAATGGTCCCAAGTTCCTTAGGTAAAATACCAGGACATGACATTCATTACAAACTTGCATTTTACCTTTATTGGATGCCGAAGAATATGCCAATCAGATCATCTATCAGATGGATGGAGTTCCATGCCACAATACTGCAGTTGTAAGAAATTTTGTGGAATGGACAGGGCCAATCGGGAATATCCCATGGCCGCCGAGGATCCCAGATTTAACTCCACTTGATAACTTTTTATGGGGTACATTGAAAGCCTGAGTTTATCAAATTCAGAGTAATAATGTTGATGATTTAAAGATTAAAATCAGGATGGAAATTGAAGCGCTCAATCAAAGTGATTGCGCTGTAAGAAAACTAGCAGTTATATACACATCATGCATAGCTGAAAATTGAGGACATATAGGACACTTGATTTAATTTATTATTTTTAATGTTATTTGTTATGACTATAGTCAGTTATTTGTGGTTCAAGTTACAAACAGATTTGTTTATATTAGTTAATTAATGAAATGATTTAAAAAATATTAGTTTTTAATAAAATAATATATTTTTAATCAGTATTAAGGCACACTTACTATAATATTGCAATAGAATGAAATGTTATAAAGAATTATTATTTAAGTTATCGCATGTAAACGCTACAAAGCGAACCAAAGTATTGAATTCTTCGTGAATTGCAAAGCAGGCAAAATAAATTATATTAATCATGAAAAAGACAAACATAGTAAATCATTCAATCATATATCTATTGGCTCAAATAATGTTGATAAATAAAATAAATTAAAATATCATACCAAAACATATCCAAATAGGTATACTTTGTTACTAAATTTGACACAGAAATCATTTATTCGAACACAAAACCCAGTGCAAGGCATATCAAAAGAAAGATAAAATTCCAGAGATTCAAATGAAACCATCTATTCCATCCAATATGCAATTTCCATGGAGAAATATCCATCTGAAATTCAAATTTATAAAATTTATTATTGAATTTGACAGTAGAACAATAGCTAAAGTGACACATACATTATATATAAAATTTAAATACAAATATGGACAAAATATAACTTTATTATGAAATTAAACCAGATCATGACATTGTAAATAGTTTATAAAGAATTAAAAACAATATTTGTAGTAGTTTTAAGAGTGAATTAGGAACTAATAGTGATTAGTGAAAAATTAAAATTAAGTGCAAAGTGTAACCACAGTGCATGGAACCTTTAGCATAAATAATCACACAAAATCAAACATTGAAAATAATTGACTATAGAGAAAAAACAAAAAAATTTGTGTTAGCAACAGGAGATGGGAAGAAAATTCTAGAAGGAGTAGCGTCGTTTAAAATGAGAAGAGAATTTAAAAGTATAAATTTGAATATAAAGTAGAAATTTTAATCAAAATTTTACATAAAATAGTGCATGTTAACTAACCTAAACAAGGGAAATCAGAATCCAGTGGGTAACAACCAGGATCCAGAAAATTCCAGCATCAGAGAGATCCAGTGTTCCAGTGAGCCTGATTATTCCAAAAATCAGCCGAAGAAAGAGGCATAGCCCATAAATTTTGCCATAACAGCATCATATTAGAGACAACAAGGTATTGTGCACAAAATTAATGCTAGCTAGCTAAAAATAAAAAAAAATCGATATCGTAATAAAAATTTTACTTAAACAATAGAAACAATTTCATTACTTACTTGGCCATATAAAATATTAAATATCAATAATTAATAACTGTAAGTTCACTTGAAATATCAGAGACATTAATTGTTTTGTTTCAAACACCATTTTGTATATTTGACATTTAACCGTATTAACTCATAAAATAAGCCACTGAAAGTTGAAGGTATGCAACTTTTATTGCAACAAAAGTATAGAGGTTTGCCTATACACAAATTAGTCAGTTAGATTAAAAATTTAATACCTATCTGATTGCAGTAAAGGTAGGATACTGATAAAAATCTGTATTATTACTATAATTAGGTAAATGAGAATAGGGGTTTAAACAGTTTTTCATTGTTAATTAGATAAAGATATCAATTTTACCATATTTGTGGGAATTTGTTAATGATTTGCATATTTATAAGAATAAATATTTCTTGTCAAATATTGAGATCTGCCTAGTTTATTGTTTGCATAGAATGGAGCTGATTCCTGCTGAACTGACTACTGAGGTGAGATTTTCATGCTTAAAAGAAAAAGAAAAAAACTGAGCAAGCTAGGGTAAACATTCACATAAACATATAAGTATTCATAATAAATAAAAAAAAATTTATATTGTAGAAAATCTTAGATATTGGCACCCAAATAAATATAAAAATCAAAATCAATAACAATAACAAAAATCAAACAAATAACATAATAAAAATAACACACAAAAACAATACATTTTAATTTGGCTCCCAACGTGAAAGGCCTGAAAAAGCAGGAAATAAAAATAACAAAATTTTGGAATTGAACAAAGCTACTTAGGTCACACTAAAACAAGATGGATCTACGTAGTGGAAAACAGGTAGGAGAAGAAACAGCATCAGAAGAAGAAACAGTATCAAGTCAAGAGAGCAGAGAAATACCAGCATGGCAAGCAATGCTACAAGATATGATGAAGACGATACAAGAAGACAGAAAACGACAAGAAGAAGAAATGAAGAAAGCAGAAGAAGACAGAAAAAGACAGGCAGAAGACAGAAAAAGATTACAAGAGTCAATAATACAAGGACGAAAAGAAGACATGCAAAAGATCGAAGAAGAGTTAAATCAATTAGAACATGCAAGAAAAGAAGATTTAAATAAATTAGAACATGCAAGAAAAGAAGATTTAAATCAATTAGATCAAGCAAGAAAAGAAGACTTAAAACAAATAGGAGATGAATTAAGACAGATGGAGAAAGAACGAAAAGAAGACATGGAGAATATGGTTAAAATATTAAACGAAAAGGTGCAAGACATAAAAGACGAGATCAAGAGAGACACTCAAACATGGAGAGAAGAGTTACGAAGAGATATAGACAAGAATGAACAAGAATTGGCTACTGTAGTTATAAAAACCATAGCTGTAGAAGAGAAATTGGATAACCAAGAGCAGGAAATTAAGAAAATTGACAGAAAAGTAATGAAGAACAGTCAAGAAATAGAACAAGTAAGAAATCAGGTACAGACATGCGTAATGGGAAACAAAGATGTGATGGAAATAGAAAGAACATTTACCCAGGAGAAGATAAAGGAGCTACAAAAGGAAATACAGATAGTAAAAGAAGCTAGAGATAAAGGAAGTGAAACGGTAACAAGAATAGTATGTCATGCAGAAAATAAAATACACAAATTCACAGGGAATATCCATAAACTACATCCTACAGTATTCATAAAATCTATTACCAGGAAAATAAATGAAATAGAAGGAAGAAATTTAGATCAAGAAGGACAACTAGAGAAGATAAAGGAACTAATAAGAGATAGCGTAGAATCAGAAGCTTTAATTTGGTTTAATGGGATAGAAAACGATATAGGTAGCTTTGAACAATTTAAAAATAGACTTATTACACATTTTTGGGGAGATAATGCACAAGCAATGGTCAGAGAAAAGTTATATTTTGGTAAATTTAATCCTAAACTATCAAATAACATGACAAATTATGCTCTAAAACTTTATTCTTCAGCACAGTATCTAACACCAAAGATCACTGAGCAGGAACTAGTTTTATATATAGCAAGACAATTTAAACCTGAGGTGGCAGAGACAATAGCTATACATAATATAGGTAACATGGAACAATTGTATGCTTATTTATCAAGGATAGAACGTAATATGCCAAGACAAAGTCAAAATAATAATAACAATGTACGTACAAATTATCAAAATTCAAGTAATAATAATATTAACAATAGTTCTCAAAATTTTCATAGACAAAATGAATCAAATCAACAGCAATATAATAATTTTCGGCAAAACAATAATTTTAGTAATCGAAACAATCAAAATAATTTTAATTCTAATAATAGAAATAATAACTATAATACTAATGCTCGTTATAATAATAATAGCAATTCAAACAATAGATATCAAGACAACAACAATTGGAACAATAGATATAATAACAATAATAATAGAAATTTTGATCGTGCTAACAATACACAAAGAAATCAAAATAATAATAACAATAATTACAATCAAAATTTGAACAATAATAATAATTATAATAATGGCACACGTAACAACGATAACTTCCGCTATAATAGTCGGCAAAATCCAAACCATTCTTCGAGAGATGACTATAATCCTCCAAGACAACAGGTAAATTTCCAACGTCAGAGAAGCACAAGCAGATCTGAAGAACGTGATGATACAAGAGGTAATGATGGTACATTTAACACAAGACGTACACAATCATTAGACCGAGCACCTGAAACACAAACACAGAACAATGAAACACAAAATTTTTAAACACTTGCAAGCCAAACAACACAGTCAAAATTTATAACAATAATTACACACACCCCAGAGAATTCATTAAACTAGATGACAATGTAATCATAAAAGAAAATCAAAATTTAATTTACATAAATTCAAAATTTAGAGATACAAAATTCAAAATTTTAATAGACACAGGATCTGAAGCATCCTTAATAAGTCAAAATATTATAGAAAAATTCCCAGAATTAAATAAAAATATTATCAAGGTAAATAAAGTAACGTTAGTAGGTCCCAATAATAAGAAACTATATGATGTTAATAAAATGGTTAGTATTACATTAGAACTGAGCAACAAACCAATAATATTCCAACTTTTAATAGTGCCAAACTTAACGATGAATGTTGTAATTGGATCTGATTATTTAAACAAGTTAAAAGCAATAATAGACTATCAAATAGAAAAGATTTGTATAAATGATATATGGGTAGATTTTGAAAATAAAAGATTGAGTAAGATAGGAGAAATAAATGAACAAGGAATAGTAAATACAGAGATTGTTAGGAATGGGAAGGAAATGTTTTATATAGAAGGAAATAATTATATTTATGATGAGGTTGAGAGTGATGATGAATTATTTAATATAGAATTAATAAAGTTAAATGTAAATAATGATTATGAGAGTGAAGTTAAGAATATGTTAAAGGATTATGAAGGGTTGATATCGAATGAGATGAGATTTGCTAAGAGTTATGTTCATAAATTAAAGGTAAAAGATATAAGTAATTTTAAGATTAAAACATACCCAATACCATATATGCATAAAGCTAAAGTTAGAGAAGAAATAGAGAAATTATTAAAAGACGGAATTATTGAACGAAGTAATACACCATATATTAATCCACTAGTGATAGTTACAAAAAAATCAGGAGACATACGTATTTGCCTAGATGCAAGAACCATTAACAAATATACCGTACCACAGTACGAGGCACCATTAGTAATTGATGCAATTTTGGGAAGAATTACAGGAGCTTCAGTTTTCACGAAATTAGATTTAAAACATAGTTTTTGGCTAATACCATTAGAAAAAGAATCAAGAAAATACACAGGTTTCATGATAGACGGGGAAGTTTTCCAATTCAGAGTCACATCGTTTGGTTTGCAAAGCTCATGTTCAGCTTTAGTAAGAGCGTTACACAACATACTGAACAAATATGACACGTTTGTGCTACATTACATAGACGATATTTTAATTTACTCAGACACAATTGAAAATCACAGAAAACATTTAGACATAGTACTGAAAGAATTAGACAATAACGGACTGAAAATTAACATTAACAAATGCGAATTTTATAAGACAAAAGTTGTATATTTAGGATACTTAATTAACCAACAGGGAATACAAATGGACGACGAACGGATACAGACAATTAGACAATACACAAGACCACACAATTTGAAAACATTAAGGGGATTTTTAGGGATGGTAAATTATTTCAAACGACTAATACCTGACTTGACAAACTTTCAACTACCATTAATAGACTTGTTAAAGAAAAATGTTAAATGGAATTGGACTGACAGACAAGAGACTGCTTTCCAAAATATTAAAGAATTAATAATAGAAAAACTAAAAGTATATCACCCTGACTATAACTTACCTTTTACAATAAGAACGGACGCATCAATACAAAGACTAGCTGGAGTACTCTTACAGACACAAGACAATAACGAAGTACCAATAGCTTTTGTTTCACGAGTGACTAAGACACACGAACGAGGATACAGCATATCTGAATTAGAATTGACTTCAATAATTTTTTCGATCACAAAACTGACATTTTACTTACTGGGAAATAAATTTAAAATACAGACAGACAACCAAGCACTGACATCAATACTACACAATAAATTTGGTAATAACAGAATACACCGATGGGCACTTTTACTGACTGAATACGACTTCGATATAGAATACATACCTGGGAAAACAAACATACTTGCAGACGCACTATCACGCATGGACACAAAAATGACTGATGAAAATACACTAGTTAAAATTGGAATAAATTTATTTAAAAATGACGAGGGCATATTTTCATTAAATACGATAATACAAGACCAACAAAATCTAACTGAGACTGACAAATCCAAACTTACACACATTAACAACATATACATAAAGAAAATAGGGGAAAAGGAACTATACGCAATTACAGAAAATTTAACACATGACATAATACAAATATTACATACGACATACGGACATATAGGAGTACACAGAACGTGGAAACTATTTAGAGAAAACTATTACCACAAACAGGACAGACAAATTACAAAACAAATCATCAAGACATGCCACACTTGCCAATTAGGCAAAGACAAAAACAAACATTACGAAGGACTACCAAAATCAATCATGACAAACAGACCATTACAGACAATAGCTATAGACTTTATCAGCAACCTAATACCAAGTTATGAACACAACAAACACATATTTATTATAGTAGACATTTTTTCAAAATACGTTAAATTATATCCAACCAGAAAGACGAATACAAAGACAGTTATTACATTACTTAACAAGTACAGACAAGACGAAGGGCACTATGAACAGTGTATTTTGGACAATGCTTCCTATTTCAAAAATTCAAGACTACTAAACTACTTTAGACGAACAAATACGAGACCAAAATTCACTAGTATAAGACATCCTCAAGCAAATCCAGCCGAGAGGTATGTAAAAGAGGTGTCTAAGTACTTAAGACTATTAGTGAATCAAGATCAACCGACATGGGAACAACACTTAACAAACGTGGAGACATACCTTAATCATATACCAAATAATGTGACTGACGAACCACCCATTACAATATTTAAAAACATACCACCAGACAGACCATGGACGTACGCAATACCACATTACGACACACTAATACATAAAGTTAACAATAGACTTCAAAAAGCAGCAGACAATTACAAGAAAAGAATGACAAAAAGGAACAAAATTACACACACATTTCAAAAAGACGATTTAGTTATTGTAAGGGCTTTAAAAGTTCCAAATAGGAATGAAAATAAATGTGCAAAACTAATATTACCATATGACGGACCATACTTGATAAACACAACGAACGGGACAAACAGTTATGAACTAAAATACCTAGACAGCGACAAAATCAAAGGAGTATACAACATCGAACAATTATACCCATACTATGACTGACAGAAAATGTAGTACAAACAAACACACATAAAGACAGATTGAAAACATTAACACCACATAAAATCATACATACACATCCAAACCACAGATACATACTTAAAAATGTAACATCATGATAAATTGATTTGATAAATTTTCTTATGACAATAAAATTTCCAAATAAATTTAGGAAAATTGCAATAGAATGAAATGTTATAAAGAATTATTATTTAAGTTATCGCATGTAAACGCTACAAAGCGAACCAAAGTATTGAATTCTTCGTGAATTGCAAAGCAGGCAAAATAAATTATATTAATCATGAAAAAGACAAACATAGTAAATCATTCAATCATATATCTATTGGCTCAAATAATGTTGATAAATAAAATAAATTAAAATATCATACCAAAACATATCCAAATAGGTATACTTTGTTACTAAATTTGACACAGAAATCATTTATTCGAACACAAAACCCAGTGCAAGGCATATCAAAAGAAAGATAAAATTCCAGAGATTCAAATGAAACCATCTATTCCATCCAATATGCAATTTCCATGGAGAAATATCCATCTGAAATTCAAATTTATAAAATTTATTATTGAATTTGACAGTAGAACAATAGCTAAAGTGACACATACATTATATATAAAATTTAAATACAAATATGGACAAAATATAACTTTATTATGAAATTAAACCAGATCATGACATTGTAAATAGTTTATAAAGAATTAAAAACAATATTTGTAGTAGTTTTAAGAGTGAATTAGGAACTAATAGTGATTAGTGAAAAATTAAAATTAAGTGCAAAGTATAACCACAGTGCATGGAACCTTTAGCATAAATAATCACACAAAATCAAACATTGAAAATAATTGACTATAGAGAAAAAACAAAAAAATTTGTGTTAGCAACAGGAGATGGGAAGAAAATTCTAGAAGGAGTAGCGTCGTTTAAAATGAGAAGAGAATTTAAAAGTATAAATTTGAATATAAAGTAGAAATTTTAATCAAAATTTTACATAAAATAGTGCATGTTAACTAACCTAAACAAGGGAAATCAGAATCCAGTGGGTAACAACCAGGATCCAGAAAATTCCAGCATCAGAGAGATCCAGTGTTCCAGTGAGCCTGATTATTCCAAAAATCAGCCGAAGAAAGAGGCATAGCCCATAAATTTTGCCATAACAGCATCATATTAGAGACAACAAGGTATTGTGCACAAAATTAATGCTAGCTAGCTAAAAATAAAAAAAAATCGATATCGTAATAAAAATTTTACTTAAACAATAGAAACAATTTCATTACTTACTTGGCCATATAAAATATTAAATATCAATAATTAATAACTGTAAGTTCACTTGAAATATCAGAGACATTAATTGTTTTGTTTCAAACACCATTTTGTATATTTGACATTTAACCGTATTAACTCATAAAATAAGCCACTGAAAGTTGAAGGTATGCAACTTTTATTGCAACAAAAGTATAGAGGTTTGCCTATACACAAATTAGTCAGTTAGATTAAAAATTTAATACCTATCTGATTGCAGTAAAGGTAGGATACTGATAAAAATCTGTATTATTACTATAATTAGGTAAATGAGAATAGGGGTTTAAACAGTTTTTCATTGTTAATTAGATAAAGATATCAATTTTACCATATTTGTGGGAATTTGTTAATGATTTGCATATTTATAAGAATAAATATTTCTTGTCAAATATTGAGATCTGCCTAGTTTATTGTTTGCATAGAATGGAGCTGATTCCTGCTGAACTGACTACTGAGGTGAGATTTTCATGCTTAAAAGAAAAAGAAAAAAACTGAGCAAGCTAGGGTAAACATTCACATAAACATATAAGTATTCATAATAAATAAAAAAAAATTTATATTGTAGAAAATCTTAGATATTGGCACCCAAATAAATATAAAAATCAAAATCAATAACAATAACAAAAATCAAACAAATAACATAATAAAAATAACACACAAAAACAATACATTTTAATATATCAAATAATAGTGGATATATTTTTAATAATAGCGGATAATGATTAATAGCTGACATTTTTTCCACATTTTCGTCAATATCTTGAAAACTAAGCAAAATAAGAATAGGGAATGTTATATAGAGTAAGGTTAAAATTTAATAGAGAATCCAAAAATATAATAAATACATAGGGTGTTCCATAAGAGATTTTCGATTTTCTGGAGTTTTAACATATACATGTTTGAGCCATCTGTCAAAAACACCCTGTATATTAATCAGGTAATATCGGTTCATTGAAGTAATTTCTGAGTCTAATTGTCTACGAAATAAACCCTATTTACCTTTTTTTTTGGATGTCTTTTTTGTTTTGCCGAGATTTTTTGAGCAGGTGTTTTTAAAGATTTTTTTCTTTAAATGCTAATATCTTTGTAACGGTAAATGATAGGCATAGGGTACTCTTAACAATGTCGACCTAGAATTTTAGGGGGATTTCAATAACGCAATTGAATATAGGGTGCCCCATTTAAAAAAAGAAAGTTGATGCCTGGATCAGAGAAACTGAACAACCTGTATTCAAGAAAGTTATAAAACAGAAAAATTTAGGTAAAAGCAAAAAACTTTCGTATTTAACTTATTTCTCTACCTTTTATACTTTCTGAGTTAAGGGGATAGAGGATCTTATTTTGGACACCCTGTAAATAATACCTATGTACTATTTTCTGAACCATATAATGGGTCAAAATTTAGGATAAATTTGTGTATCTAATTTAATACACATTTATAGATGAAAGGAAATTGGATCTAATTTTTTGTTTTGAAAAAATCAGAGAAGAAATTTAACTAAAAGTTACCGTAAAACCCGTAGAAGTAGGTTTGGTTTTAACTGAAATAGTTAACTGAAGGATATACGATAATAAGACGCGCTATTGATACTGACAATACTTCTAGATTTATAAACAAAATTTAGTTATCCATGAGCATATCATTGTCCTTTTAATATGGGAAAAAATATTGATGATGATTTTTTCCTTCAAAAATACAATGTACAAAAAATACAAAACATCTCTGTTCCTCAGTTGGGCATCTTATTAATTCCTTAAATTATTGCATATTGCGTATTATTGCTGGAATTGAACCTGTATCCTTCCTTCCAGGCATGTTCAATAACCACAGGCCTTTAAAGTTGATGAAACTCGATGGATGATTGTCGTTGTTCCTCATGTTCTTTCATTCTTGATGCCACTGTTTTTTGCCAGTCATGCCCACATAAACCTTGTTATTGCATTGGAAATTTGTACGATTTATATAAGAAACAGTATTTTACAATTCATTGTCCACGGTGAGTTTATTATAGCTAATCCAGGTAAAGGCTTCCATGTACAGCCAATCCTTCATCCCTGTTGAGGTTACGTGGATATTATAGAGTTTCAAGGATTTCGCGCTAGGTTCTATTATCCATTGGTATGTATTTTGGTGGTATGAAAAGTGATCCTGTATCGTTCCTTTCAAGCTGCAGCGTTTCAGGTTGGTGGAGAGTAGATGTATCCCATGTTCTTTCATCCTTAATGTCACTGTTATTTGCTAGTTATGCCCACATACACCTTGTTACAGTCGAATCAAGCTAAGTATACTCTCGAAGTTTGTAGTGAACTGAGTTGATCTTTACGGCTGTGTAGGAGTCAGAACTATCTTGGAACTTGCAAGCACAATAAGCCAAGAACTACGCTACTAAACTTCGTGAATAAAATTTACACCTTTTGATTTATTATGTTTGTCTAGGATGAAAATTAAAACAGTTATGAACATTTGTCATAAAAATACGTATATTATGACAGAAACAATTAATTCGTAAATAATTGGTTAAAGTGAGTATATTGGATAATTGAAAATATTATGTTTTATTCATTAACACTTATTTCTACTAAAAAATCAACAAAATTGTTTCAAATTGAATTGCCAAGATGATTACTCTTTTGCCCCAATTTTACTGAAGACTAATCCAGTTATCTTATAGTAAAATCAGAGGTAAAGGTACGCGGAGGGTTCTAATTATGATTATTGTAAATAGAATGATTACTATTCCAGAAACGCTAGTTCGGCTGAGGCAAACAATTTAATTACAGCGTTAGCGTGCGTGCCTCGCTTAATAAATGCAATTTCGAATAGGGCACGTTTTTTTTACACCCGAAGGCGGATATAGCTTCTACACAATCCACTTAAATAATATACGGTTATTTTTTCTCTAGCGATCCCTCGCCTCGTCCTGCTTACATTGATTCATGGGATCATTCAGGTCAAGCGAAAACAAATCCTAAACTTATAGCAGGACCTCACTATGACTCATAAAATATAAAATACAGAAGTGTATATGCTGTTATTAACTACAGAGTATAAATTTGGTTGCTTTAATTTGTCACCCAATTGTTTTAATGTTCAATACGTCCAATGCGTTATATAATTGTCTGTGTAACTTGAAAAATTCAAGATTTATCGAAGTGTACTCGCTTAGGAGATGAGTATGACATTTCTTAGAATAATACGCGAAAACTAAGAACTGCCTAGATAAATTCAAAGTACCCAACTAGCAATTTCGTATTTTATAGAAACTGCAGAAATGTTTCCGAAACAAATTTTATAAAATAACATTACTATCAGAAACACTTTTAAAACGGTTTTACAGCACCTATAAATGGAAAATTGGCACCATCTAATAACATTATTTAATCGCCGTTGGTATCACATCATATCTTCACTGAAGTGGGTAGAAAAGCATTATTTATATTTTGTTTTGCCTGACTTTTAGTTTTACTAAATGAAGGGCCGGTCTTTCCATCTCTTTGTAAAGTTACTTTTAACTAAAAGAAACTTAAAGTTAATAAGTGAATTTATCTGGCAGTTAAAAAATTACGTCTTTCCAACACAATTTAACTGCTCTTTTGTAAAAAGACTGTTTAATGATATTGGCAATACTGATTAAATAAGAAAGTCTATATAATAAAGCGAGACAGATGAAATGCGTCAATCGTAATCAACAAAATATGTCAATTATGACAACATTACCTAGCCATAACATACTGTGGCTATAACCAGCTATAACTATTTTTAAGTTCTAGTCGTTTCTGGGATCTCTAGTTTAAATTTAATATTCAGAAGTGTAAAAATGTCTTCCCAAGATGATACATTAAAAAACTTGAAACCAAATTGCTCAAGAATTTGAGGCCCTTACTAGTACAAATCGTAGCAGTTCAGTCCTCAGTTCAAGACATGATTCAATAAAACATGTCATAAAATCTAACAAATACGTAGATATCTTCTTTTTTATTATTAACCTGTTAGTGTGATGCCATAAATGTTGCTCGATTTTTTCTAGAACATTTAACACCGTTATTTTTGATACACGAAATCTCCTCAAAAAATCTTCATCATCCCAGATGTTTAAATTGTCTATATGAGGCCTTACAGTATATATTTTTCGTTCGCGATTTGCAATATTTACCATGTTTATAATTGCTTGATCTAATAATATTTTCTCTTCAAAATAAATAATGTTTTCCATTATAAAAATATATTTTTTGACTTTTTATTAATCAAATTGTTTACTAACACTCAAATTGTAAAATTTCTGAGGTTAGAAATCTCTTTGTAACAACTTATTGGCAAGTAAAAGTGACCGATAAGTTAAAGAGCAGATAGAGAACTTTAAATACAGGATTTAATTTAAAACACAGTGAAAATACCCGTTTTGTAGTTACAAAGAAGATAAATTGAAAATGATGTTTATAAGGAGATGGAAGGACAGGCCCTAAAACGGATAAATTTCAAGAATTGATTTAAACTCAAAAACATAGCTCCTAAAAACAGTCCGGGTAAAGTGTTGTTAGGAAACAACATTGCAGTATTCAGCTACTATAATGTTCCATTTACCAGTCGAAGATCAATGCAGGGTAGGTAAGTAGATTTCCTTAACAGTATGAAATAAAGTATATAAACGGGAGAAAAACAATGACTATAATTTCTCTTATAAAGCAGCACTAAAATGTTTACTGTTCACATTTATTAGCTATCTTGCGTTACTGGGATAAATTAAATGAGGGTACGAACACTCTATTGCTCTATAAATCGGCTGTAGTCATAAGTCAGATGCTTCACGTAAAACTAACAATAGATCCATTCAAGAGTGCAACCAACCACTCTCATGAATTTCAGGATAATTGCTAATTAATTAATATACAAATTGGAATTTGTGTAATGAATTCCAAGCTATATTGCGGATGTAGTCTAGGTAATCAACTAGACAGTTATTATTGTACTTTCCAAGTTTGTGAATATCTGATACTAATGTTAAGTAGTGGATCTCATACCGGGTGTTTCTAGACGACCGCGTCGTGAGATTGACCGAATCATTGAAAATTCATGATATTATTATTATTACTATTATTATTATTATTATTATTTATTTTTTTTGTTGAAATCCAGTCGACCGGTTTCCTAGCTCCAATTCACAGGGTCGGACGCTGGTGATTAACAGTAGCTACTCGTCACGTCCGTGGGGTGAGTAACTACTGAGTCCGAGAATAGTGTGCCCTGAGTAGAGAATGAGAATGAGAATGAGTCCAGAATGACCGACTTCTGTATTCATCCGGCTAGAAGATCTGCCGAATTTCGGAATACCCTCTTGGGAATGCTTCCTGAGTAGCGAAAGCACCTCTTACTCCACCGAGGGCTCCTATTATCAGTACCACAAGCTTCACAGTATGTTCTGGATGGAGTCTGCGGGGTTCGAAGAGAAGGTCTCGATATTTCGTCCGATTCTCCTCCTCTTCTAAGACAATGTTGGTCTGGAGGAGGACTACGTCAGACTTATTGGCTCGAATCTGCCTGAGCGTGGCAAATCAGTAGTTTCAATAAATTCGGCAACTCTCATTCTCCACAACGGACTCAATATCCCCCGGAGCGTATGGCCGCATTGTGTCTATGAATATAGGCCGAGACTGCATATACCGAACGAGCGGAGAGCAGATGAATAATCGTCTCCGGCGCTCTATGGCAGGCTCTGCAGTTGACATCAGGGACCTCCATACCCATGACACGGCTTCGATAGACGAGGGTGTTAAATATACCATCCTGGCAAGCCATTATGAATCCCTCGGCCTCCGACTTAAGCCCCGCTGACCTTAAAAAAGCAAAGGTCAGCCTTTCGGATAAGCCATGGTCTTCAAGGCTCTTATAAAAGACACCGTGTAATGGCTTATCCTTATGCAGCTGCAGAAGATTTCGCAGCCTTAACTTCCTTCCGCAGCTTTAACTTTCAACTGAACGGGTCTCAGTTCGCTCACAGAGTCAGGGTTTCTTCGTTCAGCCTCGAAGATGAGACCGAGTTAATCAGCTGCTCTTCGTGCTGCCTTAAATAGAAATGCTCCGACCCCTGCATTTTCATGGTTTTGGACCATGCAGAGGAGGGGATCCGAACTCCTGATTTACCTTGCAGACTCCCTCGGTTTCCGAGTTAAGCCCCGCTGACCTTAAAAAAGCAAAAGTCAGCCTTTCGGATAAGCCATGGTCTTCAAGGCTCTTATAGAAGACTCTGTGCAGTGGCTTATTCTCGGCGATGAAAGTCCCCTAAAATTATGCGCAGAATCTAAAATATGTACAATATAAAATAACAGGGGATGTCGGCAAATTTCGGTCTAACCTATACCGCCACCAGGATCTCAATATTTTATTTAAAGATATCATATATTCGAAAACTCTACTGGCCAAATTGGCTAGAACTACATAGTTCACAGAAATTTTACAAACTTTTAGATAAATGGTATTGTAATTTTAAAGTTACCATAGGGATTTTACAACAATAAATATAAAAAATAAGTAACGTCAATAGTGAAACAATCCACGGTGATTCACTATTTTGACCCCCCCTATTAGCTTTTTTTTACAGAATTATAAAAAAATGTGAAACATAAAAGTTGCCCCACTTTCTATGAAGTTTTCGAAAATAATAGTAGAAAAACAAATGAAGTCCAAATAAAATGGCTCCGGATGTAAATATTGTTAATTTAAATGAAACATTTATGCATATTTATGTAGAAAGTTATCTCACGAATACAGTAATATAGATATTGATGGGTCTATCTTTAATAAGAACGGAGATATGATAAAAAATGTGCGCCATATTTATTGGAGGAAGACTGCCTAGCAACGAATCCATATTCCCTTCTCTTTCTAGCACATCGTTTTATGGCGCATTTTTTTTAGTCATATCTCTGTTATTATTAAAGATAGACCCATCAATATCTATATCACTGCATTCATGAGACAAAATTCTATCCTAGTATGCAAAAATATACAGGGTGTTCCATTTAAATTAACAATGTTAACATCCGCGGCTATTTTCTGCCGAGACGTACAGCAACCCGCTAATCTGGGAAGCTGTGGACTACGAACCCGATGCGGCGCTGTACACAAGCGGCTAAGACTCCAACTGCTGGACCCAGGATGAGAGTAAGATCTTATGTTTCAGATTCCACCAGGAACAAGCGTAGAGGCCTACGAAGCTACTAACAAACAACCCTCAGACCTCCCATCGAAGTCGCGACCGCCGACAGCGGTCGTGGACTCACTTCGAGTACCCTTCCCTTACCTTGCATAAAACTAAAGGACCAGTTGGCTTCTTTAGAGGTGCATTCCCGGCTACACAGCCACTCTTGACCTACCCCAAACCACCACCCAGGGCAAGAGCGCCACTTGCCGCCTCCGCCCGAGACAGACTACTCCCGGTGGGTTAGACATGCAGGCGAAAAAAGAAGACAAGACAGAAATGCGCCAAGATAGGTGGAGACCCCACGAATCGCCCACATCTATCACTTTTTGGGTTGGTGAAGGATGGGGTCCACCTCTACGAGGCAGTCCAGGCCTACAGCGATGAAGAGGGTAAAGAGCGATAATCCCGCTCGGCCCCAAACCATCCCAGGTCATGACCACGGTCAATGGATACTGGCGGCGGCTGTTTTGTTTGGAATTCATTTGTTTTTCTACTATCATGTTAGAAAACTTCATAAAAAATGGTGCAACTTTTATGTTTCACATGTTTTATAATTCTGTAAACAAATAGGTTAATAGGGGGTTAAATCACCCCGTACATTTGAATGTTTACGTAAACGGAAATAAACCGTGAGTTTTACTGATATAACTGATTGATTCAGATTCTAGATATTCATGCAAATGGATTCCCAAATTACGTACTAAATTATTAATTCTTTTTTAATGCATCTGAATGGAACAAATAGCTGGATTAAAAAATGGCAGTAGTAGTGGTAGGTTTTACACGGTGTGCAAATTTGAGGTTTATTGAGTTAATTAAACAGGTTGAAATTGAAATTTTATTGCAATATATCTCTTCTTTTTCGAATGTAAGCTGGATAAACACGATAATTTTGATTGCTGATGATCATTGATAAAATGTTGCTTTCTTAAATATCAACATTTATTTAAGAGACCAACACGTCAGTATTGACCAACCAATCAATTTCAACCTTCTTATGAAATCAATATTTAAATTTCCCAAACATTGTAAAGCACATATACGGAGTGCAACATAATTGCTTTGCCATATTTTATTGGCAAATTTTACGTCCCAAATTGACTAAGAAATATAATATACTGTGCGTTTCACGAAGTTGTATCCCGGATTGGAATGTTAGTATACATCTCCAACGTATGGAGCGTCGTCATGTTATTAGTTAAATTCAATGCATTGGCACATCTCGGTTATGGACCGCTACAAATTGAGGTGGTGTGATTTAAGCGCGCGTGCCAGTCTCGCACAGGATTTGCCAGCGAATCTGTGACGATCTTAGTTTGATCTGATCTGACCAAGATCGATGAGATAGATTCTAAGATCACTAGGTGATCCGTGGGTCGATGAGTCAATGACTACACTACTGAAATTCTACTACTGTTGTTTTTATTCTGTGACTACTGAAATTTGACAAATTGTCAAATTGATAAGCCAGTACAAATACAAATGTATAATATTCTTTGGTACAAATTATTATTATATAATCAGAAAAATAATAAGCATTACAACCTTTTTATAGGTATTTTGTGATTACAACCGTAATTTCCCTGTTATAGTACTATAGCCGGTTTACATAGATTGGGGTAAGTAAGTATGATTTAAAGATAAATATATTGTGAGATTATTTATGATATGAGTTAATTTTTGGTAGTTAATATTTATCGTGTTGTTTTGTAGGCTGCAAGATTATTACATATAACACTACACTACAAGGAAAATCAAGAAGCAGTAAAGTAAGTTGTAGATAAGATAAATACCTAGCAATATTTGTTATTAATATTCTACAGGCACAATTGTTACCAAATAATAGTATTAGCTTAGTAAAGCAAAGATCTAAAGCAACGGGAAGAAAAGCAAACGCAAAATAAGTACTTGCAAGCAGTGGTAAGTATGCAACATAAATTAAATAACAAAAAATGTTAGTGAGCTGTCTGAAGCTTATCTAGGTTAAGCATTAGTATTATATTAGCTTATCTGTTTTGCAGATGCAGTGGATGGGTCCAGAAGAGGTCCTACACCTGTTGTAGTTGTCGAGGTCTATCGACAAGTAAGTATGCAGCGGACAGCGGAATACCAGGAAATACTTGGTTCTCTCGTGTGGTATGTCGGTGGATGACATGCAATACACTAGCCAGTGGGTGAGTCTTAAGCAAAGCAAATCTTAGCAGGCAGGCAGAAGCGGAGATATGCTCTGCGTCAAAGAAAGGAAGGAAGAAGAAAAGGCCTAAAAGTGAAATGAAGCGGATAAATGTCAGTTTGTTAGAAGCAGATAAGTCTAGAGAAAATAGGTACTAAATTAAAGAAATAATAAATGTTTTACCTAGGTTGTAGAGCGGCCTCGTAGTGAAAGCAGATGCTTTATAAAATTTCTGATTGAGCACAAATCCAACCCAAATGGTTGATACAACTAAAAGATGCAACACTAGCAACTACTTAGTAGTAAATTTGTCCAAAAGATGCAGCAAAATCCGTAAAAACGACGTTTTCTAATGGATCACACACCAAGCACAGAAATGGCTGCTGAATCTCTCAGAAAAACTTGAGACCCCTTTTTTTGGCGGCAAAATTCATAGAATTCACTGTCAGATTGGAATGATAGACCTATGACCATAGACCTACCATGATCTAAACAAATAGATGACAACTGATCCATTCCATTAGGAGCGCTCAATTAATTTATCTGAACCACTGAATACTGTATTTATTGTTGATTTTAATAGAAATAAAATAAAAGTGTAACAAATCCTGACAATCCGAACATTCCAATCCGGGATACAACTTCGTGAAACGCACAGTAAATGTTTGTCCGAAAACGCTTTGTTTTTGAAATACAGGATGTTAAAGATTAATGTGGTAAAAAGACAAATTTAGAACAGTTTTAAGGAAGACAGGCAAACGATGTTTTACTTATTTCATAGGTAACGCGATTATATATATACATTATTATCAGTATTATTTCATAACTGACTGCCTAACTATAATTTTTTGCGATGAATACATGTTGACATTTTGTCATTTATCTCAATAATTGTGTGGGAGAGAAAGCGACATATTATTATTTTGCGAGCCACGAGTGTGAGAATACCTACCTACTCCATATTTTTTTTGTATTGACAAATGGATGAGATCAACATGGAAACTTTTCTTTATGAAGAACTAGACTTTCTAGTGCGTCTAATTTAACTCATCTAGTTATTAGTCCTTAGAATACACTGTATCATCCTACCGGGCCGTGATCGATATATGGAAAAGTACGTTCAGGGTGATTTTGAAAATTTGGTTATTTACAAAGGTCAGTTGGGCTTACCTTTTTAAAATATTTTTACGTTTCTGGCAATTCCGGTGTAACCGGAAGTCGACACAAACTTGCTTATTTTAAATGAAACACCCTATATATTATATCATTTCTGGATTTTACATAAAATTCTTAACACATTTCATGTAGGATGTCCTATACCTATTTTCAACTGTTTTTGACATTTTGCAACATTGACACCCTGTAAAATCTAAACGGTTTACACATTCCATCTTGCATCTTAACTTTTCGTAAGTTATCTTTTCACACTAATTTCAGATTTAACCAAGAGATTAAGTTTAATAAAAAAAATTTTATTTCTGGCTGAACCGGGGATCTAAGGGCTATTGTAAATTCCCAAATCACGAAATAATACGACTGTCAAAAACTATCTATCGTAAACTTGTCAACTGTTGATTTATCTTGTTGGAACAATGTATCGTTAAGCAATTTTCGACTATTCAGTTCTGGAATTAGGAATATTTGTAATGGGTTTGGAGGTGACTTTTAATGAATGGTTGTGTGGGTCCTTAAAATAATATGGAGTTATGATTCCAAATGACCTATACCGGACAAAACAATAACTTTTGACTATGGCGATTTGACTATATGCAGTTTTTGAGAGTTTTCTGCTCTTGAATATCTAAAACTGTTCACTAATGCCTTTCAAATAAATATCTGGTTTCCTACTGGTCTTAAAAGAGGTAAATCACTTTTCAACAGTACAGTTAATGGAACTACTTTGCGGCAGGTGCCTACTTGATAATAATAGTTTAATTAACTCCATAGATGACAGACATGGTCAATTAAAGAAAAATGTTATCAATATTTTATCCGAATATTAAATAGGTACGTTAATATAAGGAACTCTGTATAAAATACTGCTTTCTTTTATAAACTTTAAACAAAGATATTGGAGTATTTGAGCGTCATGTATGCGAGTTCACTAAAGTGATGCATTGCTTTATCGTCTGGAATATTTCTGGAACAGGTTAAACGATATTATGCCTGTCAGTGACTGTTTTTAATTCAGGATCAAATGCAAACGGAGCAGGGTAATATTATTTATGGCAATGGCGGTTACAACGCAATACGAGTATACGAATACTAATGTCAATAGCTACGAGTCATAAATAATAAGTTTAGTTACATGACTACGGTAAAATGACATGCACATAATATGAACAGCATTAATAACTTAACTCGATAGAATGAAAGTCGCTGTAATTGTTTTTTTTTTCTAAACGCCACAAAAGTGATAACTAATATGACTTGACAAATAATGCAAAAATTCAATTTTTTTGTTAAGGCACCTAAACTGTTACTTTATACGTCTAACCATATAAACTAAAAATAAATGGTTAATCTAGTTTTTCTAGATTAACCATCTAGATTCCATTTCTTAATGGAATCATCTATACCTATAACCTTCGGAGGCAGAATTTCTCTTCCATCCTCCATGTCGCTTTAGTGTAGTAATGTCTGCTCCACTATCTACAAGCAATTTAGCAGACGTTCTTCTTAAACAGTGTCCCGTATATTGATTCCAGTTTGGAAGTTTTAAGTACAAAGGCACTTCTTTTGCAGCACCACCTAGTTTATGGATTCCCATTACTATTCTATACAATTTTCAGTTTTGATATTTCAGGAAAAGTTTAGGCTCCTCAAAATTAGCTGGTCGTAATGATACGAATTTTCTATATTTAGCCAAATAATTTTCTCCGACTACGTTGAAGGATAGATGTTTATTCATTTTAGTTTTAGGAATTTTTACAGTAAAGAACCAAAATCTTCTACATCTTTAAGTTTCTTTTGACATAGCTCATGGTATCGACATACTCCGGAAATTCCCATTATTAAAACAACCTACGAAAATGTCACGATTTTCACACAAGTTTTAAAAAAAGTAAATACATATGCACGTACCTTTGTTCCTAAATACTTTTTATCCGGCCCATCAGTTACAAAGTTATCAAATTGCTCTTTTATCAACACTTTTGCTATCTTTGGATTGTAATTTTCACCATTTTTCTTCAAAAAGGCGCTCAGTTTTAAATATTCGTCAATATTTTGACGAAGATAATCCAAGGGCATGTGGAATGTTAGTGGTGGTGAGAAACACCGTAGTGTCTTGTTTCAATCTTTGCTACTGTCCGCCTGACAGTTATTGTTGAATGGACAGACATATAGAGCAAAAATATTATCAGAGTACTACAATGCCAGTCGGAGCATATAGTTCGTGGAATAGTTGTTTTCGGCATCTCCTTCAAATAAATAAGTAGGATTGTCTTCCTAAAAAACGAGACAAAGACAAGACAAAAAGGTGAGTAGCATCTGCTTCTCACCCTTGAGATGCTTCTGTAATAGCATCTGCGGAAAATCAGAGCTGCTTTCCAGCTCTGCTCCTGTGGGTGTTTGGAGCTTTATGTGTTTCAAACATCGACAGTACTGAAAAGTAACGGTTCAACACTGAACTGACTTTTTTAATAATTTTGAGGTTATGGATTGAGTATCTTGTCACTCGACTTAAATTTTAAATCCGTTTATCGTTTATTCGACCTACATGGTCGAAGTTTTTGGACCAATGTTGCTTATCAATCAAATTGGCCTTTCTGACGTGACCACAGCTGTGTTTAAAACCATTAGTCGAAAATTCAAAAGTCTTATTGAACAAAGTTAAAGAACATTTATTAAATACATAATACTTATAAACTAGAAAAACATATTTCACTAAACTTATAAGTCTTAACAAACAAAGCATAGCTATTTTTTATTGCACTTAATGCGGTAATGCAATACGGTAATGCAATAATTACAATAATTTTTAAGTTTAAATCTTAAAACTTGACAACTCAACTGATATGACAATTTTTATACATAACCTTACAATATTTGAAAATAGTTTGAAACACCGGAAAATTTGCTAGTGCTTGAGGGGGCAGGGGAATGAAAAATTAGTACTGTTCAGGCAAGGATTGTTATGGAAGCAATCTGTCAAAGGCAAACTGCAAAAGCGAAAGCGGAATTTGAATTTAAAATTATCAAATCATTAGTTAATACCTTTGTTGTTTGTATTTGTGGGTAATAGCAAAGAGGAATTAGTTTATCCTCTTTGATAATAGTTTCTGTGCATACCTATAATAAGTAATTGCATAATATTTTCCTTGGTTTCTTTATGTTCTTTAATTCTATGTCTACCAACAAATTGAAATTATATGCACATTTTGATACAAACTATCCGAGTATATTATTAAAATAGGTAAGCATATGCATATACTTTTTTAATTATGAACATATTCGGAAGCAGAGATTCTGTAGAGAAATATGAACGGAAAAAGTGTGATGTTGGGTTATGCTGCAAGATGTTCAAGATATATTTTGCGGTTTTAAGTGTATATTTACGTAAATTTGTTAGTGCTTATCTTTACCATCTTCTTAATAGTTAAAAGATACTTACATACAAGGATGATTAGTTTTATATATAATTAATAATGTTAACTGCTTTTTTTACAGTAAGCAACATGTATACTGTTCGCAGGTATACTATATAATGCACAGAGGCCAATTTGTGATCTCGTAATTGTAGAAATAGGTACACTTTATACTGTTATTACAAACTTTAATAAATAATAATCATTCAAATACGAAAATTCTCTTGCAAATGTGAAATATAACAACAAACACAAAATATATTTTGACAGTTCGATTACAAGTATCTTCGACGACGTCACAAAGGCGGATAACAAAATTGAGCGATCGAGCAATCCTGTAAACAGTTAACAATCCTTGCTGTTCAGGTACATCAAACTTGTGAACATGGAACGCTGAAGTACAGTTCAGGAGCTCTGTAGAGCGCTCTAGACCGCTCCAGGAGTGGAACTGGAAAGCGGCTCAGGTTGCTATCTATCGCAGGTAAATACATCTGTCTGTCAATTAGACAATAAGTATTGTCAGACGGCTAGTCTGACCCAAGGATTGTTACCTAAATGTTTACAGGATTGCTCGATCGCTCAATTTTGTCATCCGCCTTTGTGACGTCATCGAAGATCCATGTAATCGAATTGTCAAAATATACCTATTTTGTGTTTATTATATTTCACATTTGCAAGAGAATTTTCGTATTTGAATGATTATTAATATTATTATTTATTAAAGTTTGTAATAACAGTATAAAGTGTACCTATTTCTACAAGTTCGAGATCTTTGGATCTTTGATGACGTCCCAATTATGGATTACATTGTAGTATAGGGATCGAGCAATCCTGTAAACAGTTAACAATCCTTGAGTCTGACCCCCTAACCTAATCTATGAGTCTGACCAAAGAGGGCATTACTGTGTGTTTCACACCCCCACTAACATTTACTGACTATCTTAAATGTATATTAAGTACCTACTTGAAATACCTTTTGAGTATTGGAAATACAATATTTGCAATTTAACTTAAGTACTTTAGACAAGTAATTTGCATAGTATTTGGTACTGTCAAGTGTAAATAGTTTTATAGTTATTTCGTACTTGGCACTTGGTACCTCAAGCACATTTACTTAGTACTTTGAACAGGTCTGGTTGGTGTATAGTTCCACAAATGAAAACAATGGTGACACTTCAAATAATTTTCCTGAGTGCATTTTCAAGATAGTCTTATACTCGATGGGTATTTTGCTCAATAAATCTATAGAACATAGAACATGATTCTCTAGAAAAATATGTGCCAGTCTTTTAAATGTAATAAGTTAATTCGTCAAATAGTCATCACACTAATTAGAGTTTCTTACTAGAAATATTGATTGAAATAGTAGCCACCTAAAATGTAATGTAAACGTAAAAATAAGCTTTTCCAAATAAGGTAAAAAGATTTTAACTAAATACTAACAAAAATTCATAGTTAGTTCAGATAAAAATAAACAGTTAACAGAATTTTCTTTTTGATATTATTAAACATAAGGGTTCAATGCAACAATATTAAAATTTTGCTTTTAATTTTTTCAGCTTTTACTTCTCTTCTATCTAAAAAATAATCTGTGTCAGACTCAAATTAAACCCTTTGTAACTAAAATATTCTTTCCTATGTGTTATGTTAGAATTATCAAATATATTTGAAAATATTTACTTAAAAATCACAGTTTAACCTTTAACTGTACTAAAAACATCATAATAAAATTGTAGATAACATAGCCCTGGGTTAATCCATTACAGAGTGAAGCTTCGATAGTCCCACGTACTAACCTTATCTTCGGAGGAAAGTGCGGATCGTTTTTCTGTGTACGCTGTATATAATAGCAATTATCTAAATATGTACTTCTACATAAAGACATCGACAGATATAAATATTTACATAAATGGTATAAAAAGCAACCTTAAATAATACATTTAAGTCTACAACTTATTTGTAGCCGAAGTAGAAATACGTCATTTATAAAATGATAAACAACAGGAAAACAGAATTATTCAAGATAAAGGTTCTAAATGTAACATCAAGGTAAACTTGAAGAGTTTTCCTTGTTATTATACTAAGATTCTTGATCTCTAAACTTTTGTCGCATAAGGAAGTTTTTAAACTTTTTATCGTGGAAAAATTATACAACTGTTTTGGAAGCAAGAAAAGCAAGAAGTTGTTCTGTAACTAAAGGTTAAAACTGCCTACCCAGTTTTAAAAATAAATTTATGTTTACAGCCCTACAAATTGCAAATGGTAATTCTCTTTTCCAATTAAGTGAAGAATAAGCAGAATAATCATCTTTATGTTTGTACCAAATAGCCTTATATTTGCGAATTTTTAGAAGTTGTTGGATGGTTACTAAAAAAATTAAGCAGAGTCACGACTAGATCTCTTTCATGCACAAATAATACCTGCAATTTAAAAATCATGAGGTATTTATTTTAATAATAGTTTAATAACTATCTTTGGTTTTATTGGACTGCCGATCTGTAGTGATACTTAAACCAGTAAATTACCTGTTTAATTAAATTATCGGTTCATCTACAGGGTGTCCACCTAGTGCGCGTAAGTCCAATATCTGGGTTAATAAAAGAGATAACTTATTTTTTTTTTCTACAGGGTTGTCTAATATCCCGAGCTGCACAAAATGAAAATATATTTACATATTCAGGGTGTTCAGTTTTTCCTGGACAGGTACCAACTTCGTTTTTCTAAATGGAAATATATATTTTTTATTGCTTTTTCGAACTAAACCCTTGATTTTAGTAGGACTTTCATCAGCCTTCCCTATACCTAACTTAAACTGTTTTTGAAATATTGACGGGTGAATATTGACATTTTTGCAACTTTGACACCCTGTAAAATCTAAACGGTTTGAGATCAAGCAAAACGGTTTGCACATTCCTATCTTAACTTTTCATAAGCTATCGTTTGATACTAATTTCAAATTTATACAGGAATAAAAAATTTTCAAAATTTTCAGAAAATTTTAAATTTTTTGGATAATTCTGAAATTAGTACCAAACAATAGCTTATGAAAAGTTAAGATAGGAATGTGCAAACCGTTTTGCTTGATCTCAAACCGTTTAGATTTTACAGGGTGTCAAAGTTGCAAAAATGTCAATATTCACCCGTCAATATTTCAAAAACAGTTTAAGTTAGGTATAGGGAAGGCTGATGAAAGTCCTACTAAAATCAAGGGTTTAGTTCGAAAAAGCAATAAAAAATATATATTTCCATTTAGAAAAACGAAGTTGGTACCTGTCCAGGAAAAACTGAACACCCTGAATATGTAAATATATTTTCATTTTGTGCAGCTCGGGATATTAGACAACCCTGTAGAAAAAAAAATTAAGTTATCTCTTTTATTAACCCAGATATTGGACTTACGCGCACTAGGTGGACACCCTGTATATTTCCATAGAAATGGAACTTGTCACAAATAGTACGTATATTTAAGAGTAGTGACAAATCCTTTCCTCTGTCAACACAGCTTTATGAAAACTTGATCTACTACTTAGGTATAATTTTCTCAATCAATAACCCAATACTTGCCAGAAATATTCAAGGTCAGGTTGATTCGATTTGTACTGATATGTCGAAATCTTTTGTAAACTTAATCATGATGTTATATACAGGGTGGCCCAATAGTGCTACACAGTTCTATTACTCCTATGCCGTAATAAACAAAAAAATATATTTTAGGATTTCTGTTCCTCACGTTCCTCAATAGTACGCATTTTATATCGAAAACCACGAAAAATAAATAATCAAATAAATACAATAAACAATAAATGGCAACAAATAAATGATAGAACGATAACTAAGCAAACGATAATAAAAGATAAATAAACTCAAAAACTATAGCACGTAAAATAACTTAAATGTTAAACTAGCGACTTCTCGGTGACAATTTGTAAATAAAACAATCAATTATACTCATGTTTAGAATAGGAACACTTGATTTTTATTTACCAAATACGACTAGGTACGTAGAGAGTTGATATACCTAGCTTTCAAATATTAAAATGATTGAAAGCCAACACATTTCCCCGATTTAACACAGATACACTTTTTTTAAGAATGCAAACCTCTTAGATTACATTAGATTAACATTATTTGGTTAAAATATTTAAATATTTAGAGTGAATGATGATGCTCTTTTCACACGCCGAATCAGACACAGAAAAACTTTTACTGGAAAAGGGATGACTGGATTTTAATTTTTCAACAACTATTGTGAAGAGAACTGAAATACCTTTCAAACTATGTGCGACACGGCCTCTTATGCTATTTAAAAGTAAAAGGCAGTATTTTTATACCATTCATCCTACATTTTGTTTAAGCTCGATGTCTTGACTCGTTCAAAAGCTAGGGTCAGGTGAGGAGTTGTTGTTGTTGTTGTTGTTGTTGATAGGCGGCGCGGTTACCCGCAGCACTCAGGTCTTTCGACCCATTGTGCCTGCCGCTAGTTGGGAGTTATTGGAAGAGACCCGTGCTGTGCGCATAGGCCAACACCCGTTGTAGGGGAAGCTCCCTAATGTCCTGAGGCAGAAGAAATGCTGCGCCCAGGTGTTTGTGTCTCTTGACCATGAGGCAGGCACAGCGACAGAGGATGTGAATGGAGTCCTCGTCATCGTGTCCGCAAAACCTGCAGCTTCTAGTGTCACTAAGACCGATAGTGTTAAGGTGCTTGTTAAGATGTCCGTGACCTGTCAACAGTCCTGTGACAATCCTTATGCTGTTACGACTTGGCGCAAGTATTGATTGAGTTGCGTTCGACCAAGGCCCTTCAATTAAGAGCCTGGCTTGTCGCAGCCCAGTCACGTTTGACCATTCTTCCTTTGATCTTACCTTGATCCAGTTTCCAATGGACCTTGCTACATAACTAGGCGGAAGCCCCAGCACTGGTTCGGGCCCTGTAAACTGTATACTTGAGCCTCTCTTAGCCAGTGCATCGGCCTCCTCATTTCCTGTTATATTATGATGACCCGGTACCCAGGTCAATTTTACCTGGTTATTCTGTCCCAATTGGGTCAGACCATTAACACACTCTAGGACCGTCCTGGAGGTGATCCTGTAGGAGGTCAAGGCACGTAAAGCCGCCTGACTGTCGGTGCATATCTGGATATCCTGATTAGAATATCTCCTTTTGAGATTTTCCTGAACACATGCAGAGATAGCAAACACTTCCGCCTGAAAGACCGTGGCATACTTTCCCAAGGAGAAGGATAGTCTCGCCCTCGGGCCAGGTGAGGAGTTACTTTAAGGACGGACTGTATTATTATTATTATTATTAATGATATTTTTTTTGTCGAAATCCAGTCCAACGGTTCCCTGGCTCCGATTCTCAGGGTCGGCCGCTGGTGGTTAACAGTAGCTACTCCCCACTTCCGTGGGGTGAGCAACTACTGAATTCGGGAATCGTGTGCCCTGAGTAAACGTAATGAGCCCAGAATGACCGCCTTCTGCATTCTTCCGGCTAGAAGATCTGCCGAATTTCGGCATGCCGGTATGATCTTCAGTTCCGAAAGCAGTGTATCTCTTGCTCCACCGAGGGCTCCTATTATCACCACCGCAAGCTGACAATAGGCTGCTTATTATATAATAATAATAAAAATAACAATATTATTATTATTATTATTATTATTATTATCATTATCATTAAATTCTCACTTTCAGAAGTGGTCTTTTATTCTGAGATGACGGGCAATACCAAGTCCTCTCAGAGTCTATTGCTTGAATTGAGGAATGATCGTATTGTATTACAGGTTTTAAGGATGACAGATTTTTGTACGTTTGTGTGAATGCTTGGATTAAGATTGAGTTGCTTGAGATGCTCGATGAAAATGTGCAGGTGATGCCTGTGGTTGAGATGATAAACGGTATAATGACCACTTTTTTCTGTTTCAATACTCGCTGAACTTCTATTGCTAATGGATATATCTATCAAGTAGGTGATTTGTTCTCTTCTATTTTGGAAGAATATTTTCTGGTCTATTGCACGTTATTGTTTTATCAGTGTAGATTTAAATGTCCCAGTATAATTTGTATTCATCGGTATCTATGATTGTAGTTGAGGAGTATTTATAATATGGTTTTTCATCGGTGCTGAGTTTATATGTGTTGGCGAGTGCTTGGTGAATAATTTTTCCTGCCATGTTGTGTCTTTCAGTGTACTCTGTGTCTGCCAAGATTTTGCAAACGCTAGTGATGTGGTCTATGGTTTCTTTAAATTGATGACATCTTCTACATGTATCGGTGTAAATGTTTGGGTCCTTTATAATGTATTTTTGGTAGTTTCGTGTAGCTGACCTGCTCTTGTATTGCGAGGAGAAATCCTTCCGTCTCAGGGAAAAGGTTCCCAACCTCGAGCCATTTATATGAGAGTTATTTTGATATGTGGTCACGTTGTATGTTGTATCTGTGTTTTCCATGTATTTGTTTTGCTTTCCAGGTATTCATTGTTTCTTCTATATGTTGTTTTGGGGTGAATGTGTCTGAAGGATGATTGGTTGTGGATAAATCAATTGGTGTGAATATATAATAATAATAATAATAATAATAATAATAATTATTATTATTATTATTATTATAGATACATTGAATTATGTGGGTTTTCTGAAAAGGTGTGTCTGCTATTTCAGTCGTATCTTAATAATCGATTACAATTTGTACAATGCCAAGGATTTTCCTCGACTCTGTTTACTGCGTTACCGCCACAGTTACGCAGCGGGCTGAGCTTGTTATAATTTAAAATAGATACAATTTTGTTACGAGAAGGAAATCAGTTAGTTCAAGCAATATTTGGCAGATAAACGAGGGTATTATGAGTCTCTGAAATTCTAGTTTCAGTGTTTGAAAATACATGAAAAGCTGTATAAAATACATTTTTCCACGGTCGGGAGTAGAAATCAGTTTCTATGACATCAAAATTGAAACAGAAGTAGTCGATTATTCCCAAGGGAGTATAATGCTCCCAAGGGAGTTTACATTATCGAGAACGTTTTTCATGCAAAAAAAGAGGTAACATTGAAATTATTTATTGACATTTAAATTAAATGTAACATTTGTACAATTTTCAAAATTAATATTAGAAGGAATATTACTTTCGCTTACATTTAAAGTTTTTGTGATTGCGCTAGTGGTGGTACCTACTAAAACGTGATTAGCAATTTTGGTCTTATTTTCAATGGAGTTCTCGACATAACCCTCAGCGACTGTCGTTGATTTCCAACCAGCATGACGCTTTATTGTCGTGATATCCACACCAGCATCTGCCGGTAATGTCGCTGAAGATCTTCGTAAGCAGTGACCAGTATAACATGCAGAATCAGGTAATTTTAAATACGAAGCTACTACACTAGGAATTTTTCCGATGGTATTCTTGCCAACTGGCTGCGAACTACATTTTCCTGCTTTGTAGTACAAAAAACGGCGCTTATGCTTGACGTGGGGAGAACGAAGGGACAGGTATTTTCGATACAATTCAAGCATATTTCCCACAAAGGTAACCACAAAGGTTCGTGGAATCTTTGTCTTAGTGTTTGGAATTTCTACAATCAAGGATGAGCCTACATCCTCAATATCATCTACAGTTAAATTGACTAGTTCATCAGTTCGACAAGCTCCGGCAATCCCCAGAATTAATACAACCTATAAAAAATCAAAATACTAAATAATTGAAATACCTAACAACAAAAGTAATCTTATCTTAATCATTAAGAATTCTTTGTCATCTGCAGTTGATAGAAAACGGTCGATTTTACCCTTTGTCAATATTTTCGATTTTTTCGCTTGATATCCGTCACCGGTTCTTTTCAAAAATGCGATCAGTTTGGGGAATTTGCTTATATCTATGTTGTCGTAAATTATCAAGCATGACTTAACCATAGAATATTGCGCCCATAATGTGGAAGACTTGTAATTCTTTGCATTTTCACTGAAGTATGCCAACAAAACATTCTCGCTGTATACTTGAATATTTTTCTCGGCGCACCACGTTTTGAACCGATTGTAAGCTATATCGTATAAAGATCTTGACTTCGTAGGTAACAAATTGCTTATTGCAATATTTGCAGCCTCCACAATCTCTTCCGACTCACAATTATTCATTGTCCACTAAACAAACTGTAAACTAAACCAAACTAACTAATTTGACAATTCTTTTTGTTTGTTTATTTTGTAGTTATGACAATAACTCAACGACTACTAAATAAATGCTCAAATCCGAATACAATAATTCTGGTGCTACTTACTTCATAATAACAAAATATGTGTTTTTAAGTTAATGAAACCGTGGAAAAAATAGTATATACCATTCGGGAGAAATGCTATTTTGTCCTCGGTGCATTGTAGCCCTCTGGCTTCGCCCTCGGGCTTCAAATTGCACCTCTGCCAAAATAACGCATTTCTGTCCCTTATAGTATAATATACTATTTCGAATAAATCGTTTCGCATTTCTTACTGTATGACCATCTTAATAATAATACTATAATAATATCTCTGCCCCTCATTCTAATCACAAGGATTAGCCTGAAAGTCTGAGACTTGTTTGGAAGAAAAGGCGGCATATTATTATTTCGCGACCGCATTTGCAACTTAAAATATCTTAAACATACTTACTTAATAAGTAATAATTTTATTCATACAGATTTCTCCTCGGTAACTATTTTCGTAAACCATGCGAAATGGATGCCTTCAATAGTTCGAAACACCACTTGTTATTCAACAACAGAGAAACGTATTCACATGTGGAAAGTTTCGCTATTGATTTAAATTTCATTAAAATTAACCCTAACGCCTAACGAGATACACAGTGGTGCCTTCGTCATCATCAAAATGGGTATTAATTTAGGAGAACTTCCGGACGGGTTTGTAACATTCTGATAGATAACTTTTAGACGCCTTTTAGTCAAAACGCAGACACCTTCCCATCGTAATAACTTTGGAGAACTTAAGACGGGCTTAGAGGGCTGATGGATGCGCTCCGCGACATTTATATTGAAATATGTGGGAGCCTAGCCTAGATAAATAACGGGTGTAATAATATCTAGCGAGGTGTAGAAGTTATGAAGGAAATAGTGGGTTGAAAATAACTGTGAGCTCTTAGCTCAGTATGATAGCAACATTTCAAGATTTTTTTTAATTAAGTTTGATGTTGGAAACTGTCTATGTCTATCGTCTATGACGATGGAAATTATTTACTCCAATTTTGATACTCCCACTAATTCTACTACTTACTTCGTAGCGTTTTAAGTACATAAATCTCCAACTACAAAGAAAAGTGGAATTTTTCAAAATCAATTTTAACTGATTTAATGAGTTTAAAATTATCCGCCCAACTATTTTCTGACACATTACCCTAAACTGTCAGTTCTTTGTTACGTTATGTGTATCACAGATATTTTCAAGCCATTCCCAAGCTGTTTAGTAGATCATTAGTATTGTTATTTCCGATATTATAGTAGATCGTAGCGCGTTTCAAAAGGTTTCTACTGTCACGCATCACCTCATAATAGCTGCATCTACCAATAATAATAATAATTAGTATATTTAGACGGAAGTGTATTATGTACCGTTTCTGTATGAGCGTCAATCAATTCTAATACCAGAAGACAGAGAGCTGTTTCGATATATTGGATTTCCTCAGTGCCCTACAGGTATCAGACGTACAGGTATTAAAACGCTATCAAATATTATTCTTATACAGCTTCAAAAGTGTGTAAAATTTCGAGTTGATAGGTATCTCACTTCGTTCAAAAGATATTGGAAAATATCTTATTTAAAAATAAAAGCGAGATGGAAGGTATGTTTGTAGGAACTATTTTTCTTAAAAGGGTGTGCGCTTATGAAGTTTGTTGTAATCCCTTTCAGGATTACACTACCTGTAAAATAACAAAAAAAAAAAAAAAACAGGTAACCAGGAGCATACAAATTAAATATTCAAAATGCAGCATCAAGGCAAACTTTTAAAGTTTGCCGCCGCAAAAAAAACAACTGTATGCAATAAAATAAATATTTGAACCATTTTTTTAGTTTTATACAAAATTCTGTAATATTAAAATCATATTTTTAATTATGTCCATAATACCAGCTTTTTTCTAAACTTTTCAAGTTGATTGCTCAACTCGTCGTCAGTAGAAGGTTTGTATGATAAAAAAATTTGTCAGATTGACATTTTTAATTTAAAATGTCATCACATGCACTGATCACTATGATATTATTAATTTTCCACTGGTAACATCTTTGTGGACTAGAGGAAGCCATATTTGATCTATGAATATTGTTTCTGATGAGATACAATTATCACCATTAAGTTTAATGAAAGCACTATCTTTTAATTTTCTTTTAACCGATTTTTCTTCTTTTTGTAAAAATTTAGCCTGTGTCCAATCAACTGTTATCCCATATATGTTTTATTAATGTAGATCTATCAACTTGGTAATCCTTAACATAATTTTTATGTTCGCAGACTCTTATTTGTAACGGTCTAGATGTTTCACCAATTTAACCATATTAACAAGGAATTTGGTACCTAAATACAATTTTTTGATCATTATTAATTGGTTTTGTTTTTGTAAGGATTGATCTTAATGTGCAGATATCTCTGTAATATAAGGAATCGTAATGGTTGTTATTGGATTTTCCCATAGATTTATAAGACAAGGGAGATGTAATTGTTTACATTTTAAAGCAATCAGAGATCCCCTTGTTTACTCTTTATCTGGTCAACTGCAAGAGTAGATACACTGTAGGGGTATGGGGCCAAAAACCAATGTATTTTTAAAGGGGCCTAAATTTGGGTCATTTTTGACCATTTTTACCCCCTCCACTTTCCTTTTGGAGATAGACCACGCCCCCAACCCCGATCTAGCCACCCTTACGCTTGCGCAGAAGCTCTTCGGCACCCTCGCGGTCATCATAGCTTCTGCAGCCGTCCTCCAGGTACCACAGGCCGGGCGGAGAAATTAGTCGTCGCGATCCTCATACATTCTGTAACCGTCCTCCAGGTACTTACCACGGGTAGGCGGGTAGGCGTCGCGGTCCTGCAGGTTCATCACTTAATAACGGAGGAACCCATACGGAGGAAAATGCATTATATAAAATACAGATTTAATATCCTTTGGAGATATAAAACATAGTATTGAGAAGTAATTTTTAAATTAGTAAGTTGCTTGTAAAGTTTTCAGTCGGCATATATTCAAATTAGACGTATCAATTATCCGCGTCGAGGTAGCAGAGGTTGCGCGCGCTTCGTCATCTCCAGCGTGTACGTTCCTGTTTAATCTAGTTCATATATTTAATTTAGATATATTTTTAGAGAGAAACTGATACTATTAATTAATTCGCGCTAATTTTTACTATCGAAAATCTCGTAGACACATTTTTAACATGAGAGGTTATTATTTTGGTATAATATAGTTATTAGTAAAACAGATTAAGATAAAATATTTTCACATAGCACAGCGGGATAAGAAACGCTGAACAAGCATTTAGCAGTTGGTATTGGAGAGTTATTTTTAGATTTAATATATACAGAGTATATCATAATTAAAGTACGTAGCAAATTGAATTAGATTCAATATATACAGGGTGTACCCAAGTTTGATGTATGTACAATATACAGGATATCTCACAATTACCTCTCTATTAATATAATTTATTCAAAATAGATCTGCTTTTATATAATTTTAGCATAGGTATTAAGTTTGATGTATGTACAATATACAGGATATCTCACAATTACCTCTCTATTAATATAATTTATTCAAAATAGATCTGCTTTTATATAATTTTAGCATAGGTATTAAGTTTGATGTATGTTCAATATACAGGATATCTCACAATTACCTCTCTATTAATATAATTTACTCAAAATAGATCTGCTTTTATATAATTTTAGCATAGGTATTAAGTTTGATGTATGTTTAATATACAGGATATCTCACAATTACCTCTCTATTATTACAAGTTATTCAAAATAGATCTAACTGATTCACTGATTGGAAGTGTTGAGTTCTCATGATACCGGGTGGTAATATAAAAACAGATGTTTGACAGATGTAGGACTGATTAGGTATTTCATCTTAGAGTTTCACAAGATTGAGGTAATATGAAGATTGTATCATAGTTCTTAATCAATATTGGGTTCCATAGGTACCTTACAAGTTTCTAGCTAAATCCTTATATGTTTGAAATATAGAGTATAACAAAAGATGCAATAAACAATATACAGGGTAAATCAGATTGCAGAATTCAGAGCATAAACATTTCTAAAGTATTCAAATTACAACCAATCAGACAACTAGAGGTGAATTTTCTGTAACTTTAATATTTCAGCTTCATGACATAAGGTATGAGTATAATTTTACGTGGATATACTAGAAATTAAATAGAATTGTTTGCCTTAATATGTCAAAAGGATATTACCTTAAACTTTGGGCGTTTCTAATAAAACAACTAGAGGAGAATTTTCTGTAACATGAGTATTCCAGCTTTGTGACGTCATTACTAAATAAAATTTGGTAATAATAGTATCTTGGGTTCTGAATAAGAAACTTGCGGTTACTATAGATTTTAAATATATTATAATATGACTCTTAGTATATATTAACATGTAATTAAATGAGAATTTGTTTCAAAGGAGTTACTTAAATTAACATAGATTCTTAAGGAAAAAAACAGCAGTGTTTATAGAGATCTTTCGGTAGATGAGGCATGAGCCAGGCACTTAGAATCATGAGCGGGTATGAAACAGAAAACAGGTTTAATAACAACTAAATGAAAACATGAGTTAGTATAGAATGTGTTAAATGATTCAAACAGTCCCCATAAAAACAGAGTAGCCTCGTGATTATGCGAGATGTATATAGTATGGTGGAGAGTAGAGGGGGTGGTGACTTCATAATGGAATATGTATTATTAAATAAAAGCGATATGAAGAGATTAAATACATGTGAATAATCTAAAGACATACATTTTATATCAAAATAATTATTATGGGATCAAGCGCCCGGCTGCTGGCTGGGGGATAATTTCATAAAGAAAAATATATATTGTTTTTAAATGACACATATTATTATAAGAGAACAAAGGTGATTGATTATTAAAAATAATAATAATCCTTCTGTACGAGGTTGTAAGGAGTATTTATGAATTAAAGATACAGGTAATATATAGTATTAAAAATAAATAAAAAATTCTATTAGACCTAATATTGATTATTGATATGGGAGATTATGTATGTTGTGGGATAAATCATTATAGGTGGTTATGGAGATCAAACTATACATTTTAATAATGATATTATCTTGAGATACTTCAAGTTGTTGATAATACATATATACAGAAACTTTAGCTACGGAGATAATGTTCAGGTGTGTGGATGTTGGAGTTGGATGTTGCTCGCTCAAAAATCAAGATGGCGGCTAGCTGTTGTTATGTATTAATAAATAATTAAAAATAGTAGTTATCAATTAAGAATATTAAGTATGATCTGAAGGTATATGATTCTCGAGGGAGAGTTAGAGGAATGATGATACAATATATGAATTATTGTAATTATATATTGACACCTATTTTACAGAAAAAATAACCTAGGTTCCATGGATATGTAAAAATAAAATTTGAAGGTTACCATTGACTATTTATCATCTTATGTGCATTTAGATTAATATTAAACAGCATTATGGTTCTTTGTACTAAACAGCACTATCACTTCCAGTCACCTTGTATGTCGGTGAGATGTAATTTGGAACACTTGTTAGATGTAATCTGTTTGTAAATACATGTTGTTCCGTTTGGTGGATTCGCTTGGTGGATCCGTTTGGTGGATTGGAGGATGCGTTTGGTGGATTGGTGGATGAGTTTGGTGGATGTTTTGGTGGATTGGTGGATCCGTTTGGTGGATTGGTGGATGAGTTTGGTGGATTGGTGGATGAGTTTGGTGGATTGGTGGATGCGTTTGGTGGATTGGTGGATGAGTTTGGTGGATGTTTTGGTGGATTGGTGGATCCGTTTGGTGGATTGGTGGATGAGTTTGGTGGATTGGTGGATGAGTTTGGTGGATTGGTGGATGCGTTTGGTGGATTGGTGGATGCGTTTGGTGGATGCTTTGGTGGATTGGTGGATCCGTTTGGTGGATTGGTGGATGCGTTTGGTGGATTGGTGGATGAGTTTGGTGGATTGGTGGATACGTTTGGTGGATACGTTTGGTGGATTGGTGGATCCGTTTGGTGGATTGGTGGATGCGTTTGGTGGATTGGTGGATCCGTTTGGTGGATTGGTGGATGAGTTTGGTGGATCCGTTTGGTGGATACGCTTGGAGGATAATCATTGATGGGTCTAAAAGAATATAGTGCAATCGATATTGTATCATTGACTATAATAATCTTAAAGGTTAACATGTATTCATGTCAAGTGTATAGCCACTCCAACCGCTCGAACCGCTCCAACAGCTCGAACCGCTCCAACAGCTCGAACTGCTCCAACAGCTCCAACCGCTCCAACAGCTCGAACTGCTCCAACAGCTCCAACCGCTCCAACAGCTCGAACAGCTCCAACAGCTCGAACCGCTCAGTTCGAGCTGTTGGAGCGGTTCGAGCTGTTGAAGCGGTTCGAGCTGTTGGAGAGAAGGAGGGATATTTGAAATTTGTAGAATCGAGGAATGGATTTATACAGATTGAAAACAGACTCGTTAGGTCAGATTAGATCTTTCATATTACGTATTTGAGGACGTTAGGTTAGGTTAGATAATCTAACCTAACCTAACGTCCGCGCATCCGTAATATGAAAGATCTAATCTGACCTAACGAGTCTGTTTTCAATCTGTATAAATCCATTCCTCGATTCTACAAATTTCAAATATCCCTCCTTCTCTCCAACAGCTCGAACCGCTTCAACAGCTCGAACCGCTCCAACAGCTCGAACTGAGCGGTTCGAGCTGTTGGAGCTGTTCGAGCTGTTGGAGCGGTTGGAGCTGTTGGAGCAGTTCGAGCTGTTGGAGCGGTTGGAGCTGTTGGAGCAGTTCGAGCTGTTGGAGCGGTTCGAGCTATTGGAGCGGTTCGAGCGGTTGGAGTGGCTATACACTTGACATGAATACATGTTAACCTTTAAGATTATTATAGTCAATGATACAATATCGATTGCACTATATTCTTTTAGACCCATCAATGATTATCCTCCAAGCGTATCCACCAAACGGATCCACCAAACTCATCCACCAATCCACCAAACGGATCCACCAATCCACCAAACGCATCCACCAATCCACCAAACGGATCCACCAATCCACCAAACGTATCCACCAAACGTATCCACCAATCCACCAAACTCATCCACCAATCCACCAAACGCATCCACCAATCCACCAAACGGATCCACCAATCCACCAAAGCATCCACCAAACGCATCCACCAATCCACCAAACGCATCCACCAATCCACCAAACTCATCCACCAATCCACCAAACTCATCCACCAATCCACCAAACGGATCCACCAATCCACCAAAACATCCACCAAACTCATCCACCAATCCACCAAACGCATCCACCAATCCACCAAACTCATCCACCAATCCACCAAACTCATCCACCAATCCACCAAACGGATCCACCAATCCACCAAAACATCCACCAAACTCATCCACCAATCCACCAAACGCATCCTCCAATCCACCAAACGGATCCACCAAGCGAATCCACCAAACGGAACAACATGTATTTACAAACAGATTACATCTAACAAGTGTTCCAAATTACATCTCACCGACATACAAGGTGACTGGAAGTGATAGTGCTGTTTAGTACAAAGAACCATAATGCTGTTTAATATTAATCTAAATGCACATAAGATGATAAATAGTCAATGGTAACCTTCAAATTTTATTTTTACATATCCATGGAACCTAGGTTATTTTTTCTGTAAAATAGGTGTCAATATATAATTACAATAATTCATATATTGTATCATCATTCCTCTAACTCTCCCTCGAGAATCATATACCTTCAGATCATACTTAATATTCTTAATTGATAACTACTATTTTTAATTATTTATTAATACATAACAACAGCTAGCCGCCATCTTGATTTTTGAGCGAGCAACATCCAACTCCAACATCCACACACCTGAACATTATCTCCGTAGCTAAAGTTTCTGTATATATGTATTATCAACAACTTGAAGTATCTCAAGATAATATCATTATTAAAATGTATAGTTTGATCTCCATAACCACCTATAATGATTTATCCCACAACATACATAATCTCCCATATCAATAATCAATATTAGGTCTAATAGAATTTTTTATTTATTTTTAATACTATATATTACCTGTATCTTTAATTCATAAATACTCCTTACAACCTCGTACAGAAGGATTATTATTATTTTTAATAATCAATCACCTTTGTTCTCTTATAATAATATGTGTCATTTAAAAACAATATATATTTTTCTTTATGAAATTATCCCCCAGCCAGCAGCCGGGCGCTTGATCCCATAATAATTATTTTGATATAAAATGTATGTCTTTAGATTATTCACATGTATTTAATCTCTTCATATCGCTTTTATTTAATAATACATATTCCATTATGAAGTCACCACCCCCTCTACTCTCCACCATACTATATACATCTCGCATAATCACGAGGCTACTCTGTTTTTATGGGGACTGTTTGAATCATTTAACACATTCTATACTAACTCATGTTTTCATTTAGTTGTTATTAAACCTGTTTTCTGTTTCATACCCGCTCATGATTCTAAGTGCCTGGCTCATGCCTCATCTACCGAAAGATCTCTATAAACACTGCTGTTTTTTTCCTTAAGAATCTATGTTAATTTAAGTAACTCCTTTGAAACAAATTCTCATTTAATTACATGTTAATATATACTAAGAGTCATATTATAATATATTTAAAATCTATAGTAACCGCAAGTTTCTTATTCAGAACCCAAGATACTATTATTACCAAATTTTATTTAGTAATGACGTCACAAAGCTGGAATACTCATGTTACAGAAAATTCTCCTCTAGTTGTTTTATTAGAAACGCCCAAAGTTTAAGGTAATATCCTTTTGACATATTAAGGCAAACAATTCTATTTAATTTCTAGTATATCCACGTAAAATTATACTCATACCTTATGTCATGAAGCTGAAATATTAAAGTTACAGAAAATTCACCTCTAGTTGTCTGATTGGTTGTAATTTGAATACTTTAGAAATGTTTATGCTCTGAATTCTGCAATCTGATTTACCCTGTATATTGTTTATTGCATCTTTTGTTATACTCTATATTTCAAACATATAAGGATTTAGCTAGAAACTTGTAAGGTACCTATGGAACCCAATATTGATTAAGAACTATGATACAATCTTCATATTACCTCAATCTTGTGAAACTCTAAGATGAAATACCTAATCAGTCCTACATCTGTCAAACATCTGTTTTTATATTACCACCCGGTATCATGAGAACTCAACACTTCCAATCAGTGAATCAGTTAGATCTATTTTGAATAACTTGTAATAATAGAGAGGTAATTGTGAGATATCCTGTATATTAAACATACATCAAACTTAATACCTATGCTAAAATTATATAAAAGCAGATCTATTTTGAGTAAATTATATTAATAGAGAGGTAATTGTGAGATATCCTGTATATTGAACATACATCAAACTTAATACCTATGCTAAAATTATATAAAAGCAGATCTATTTTGAATAAATTATATTAATAGAGAGGTAATTGTGAGATATCCTGTATATTGTACATACATCAAACTTAATACCTATGCTAAAATTATATAAAAGCAGATCTATTTTGAATAAATTATATTAATAGAGA
The DNA here is from genome assembly GCA_963924545.1 of Pogonocherus hispidulus. Taxonomy (NCBI): domain Eukaryota; kingdom Metazoa; phylum Arthropoda; class Insecta; order Coleoptera; family Cerambycidae; genus Pogonocherus; species Pogonocherus hispidulus. Next base: position 33,659,485 of record OZ004700.1, on the reverse strand, counting down.
GGTAATTGTGAGATATCCTGTATATTGTACATACATCAAACTTGGGTACACCCTGTATATATTGAATCTAATTCAATTTGCTACGTACTTTAATTATGATATACTCTGTATATATTAAATCTAAAAATAACTCTCCAATACCAACTGCTAAATGCTTGTTCAGCGTTTCTTATCCCGCTGTGCTATGTGAAAATATTTTATCTTAATCTGTTTTACTAATAACTATATTATACCAAAATAATAACCTCTCATGTTAAAAATGTGTCTACGAGATTTTCGATAGTAAAAATTAGCGCGAATTAATTAATAGTATCAGTTTCTCTCTAAAAATATATCTAAATTAAATATATGAACTAGATTAAACAGGAACGTACACGCTGGAGATGACGAAGCGCGCGCAACCTCTGCTACCTCGACGCGGATAATTGATACGTCTAATTTGAATATATGCCGACTGAAAACTTTACAAGCAACTTACTAATTTAAAAATTACTTCTCAATACTATGTTTTATATCTCCAAAGGATATTAAATCTGTATTTTATATAATGCATTTTCCTCCGTATGGGTTCCTCCGTTATTAAGTGATGAACCTGCAGGACCGCGACGCCTACCCGCCTACCCGTGGTAAGTACCTGGAGGACGGTTACAGAATGTATGAGGATCGCGACGACTAATTTCTCCGCCCGGCCTGTGGTACCTGGAGGACGGCTGCAGAAGCTATGATGACCGCGAGGGTGCCGAAGAGCTTCTGCGCAAGCGTAAGGGTGGCTAGATCGGGGTTGGGGGCGTGGTCTATCTCCAAAAGGAAAGTGGAGGGGGTAAAAATGGTCAAAAATGACCCAAATTTAGGCCCCTTTAAAAATACATTGGTTTTTGGCCCCATACCCCTACAGTGTATCTACTTGCAAGGTCTACTTTATGATTGTACGAAAAACTGTTGCCAAACTGTCAATTGTGTAATTTATATTTTCACATTTAAACTACCATGATTGTGGGTTAAGGTTAAAATATTACATAAAAATATTTTCCCGTTTCCTAGTTAAGTAGATAAATCATATTTTGTTAAAAACGTTGCAATAAAAACTAACTTCATAACGCAAAAATGGAATGAACAGGCATCATTGCTCCCTACTCCAATCCGCATGTCCATTGATGCACATGAATCGTAGTATTTTATAGTATTTCTTTTGTGCGGTGTTGCTGGCAGTCGGAATTTTGCTTTTGTGATTTTTCAGTGTTTTTCGTAAGGATTTTATTACTATTCTTCAGAAAATGGTGCGTCAGTGTCAAGTGTATGGAAAAATGAATTCTTTATATTCAAAACTGTCTTTCCACAGGTAAATTTTGCCAAGTTTTGTTTGGTTATTCGGTCGCTATATTTGTCACGCCATATTTACGGATTTTCAGGGGCGTGCTGGCTGGCTTCCTTATCATTTTACGGAATATAGTATATATATACTATATTATATTATGGAATTGCTTTTGTTATTTTTTAAAATATGGCTGATGTGTTAGTTTTTGGAGTTACCTACACACATACTTAAATACGATCAAAACAAGAATCCAAGCAAGAAGCTAAGGCATCATTCAGCACTTTGCTGCATAACAAATTAAAAAACCTATAATGTTTGGTAAGTGTGAAGCCAACATGCAACGTTTGCACACAAAAATTAAAATCAGTTGCGTAACCAAGGTAATTTTTAAAGATATCCTTTATACTAATCTAAGAGAAAATCACCATTATCAGGCATTTAAAGAGTTATTTTGAAAACAGTAAGTCAAATAACTTGAAACAAAAAGTTGAATAATTAAAAACTAACATCATGTACATCTTTCTTATTTTCAATTATATTTCACTTTTAAATGTAATTGAACCCTGTATACAGAGTTTGGGTATCTTTGAAAAACTGAAAAATACTTTTTTACACTACTGTATATATAAGTTTTTGTAATGTAGTAGGTGTACCACCTTTACTTAATTCAGAATTTTAAGTGTTCAAGTTTCAATTCATATTCCCTACATTAAAACTCCGATACTAATTTAATTTCTAATCTCACAAGCTTTTGCTGTTGCAATGTATAGTACTGATTTTCTTAAAATTCCTTTTTTGATGTTTTATTATCATACCCAACCCTTCCAAAAACAGTACGCCTTTGGCGTCGAAAGCAAGTTCTCCCAAAACTTTTGCAACGTTGCACGGGGTCGGAATTTTCCCGTTCTTTCTCTCGGTATTCTTTGTCATACACATTGCCAATGATTGATACAAAACAAAAGGTTATTTATGAATGAACCGTGAGGTCTCCTCTTATTAAGTCTATGGATTTTCCCTATTTATTGTGGGACTATTATTATTTTACCCATTTCCAATTTTTATAAATGTTTGCTCAACAAAACCATTAGGTTAATTGTTTTCCCATAAGATATTTTAAATGGCATTTTTTTCTTTATTAAAAGTATCTGAGGTTGATGATATTAATTTTGCTCTGTTATATAAACATTGAACTATAGCTCTTTTGATACTTACGTGATGATTATAATTAAAATTTGGATATCTATTTATATTGGTATTTTTCTGTATAAATCAGTTTCAAAATTTGATTGTGATTTAATTAGTAACACATCTAATAATGGTGGTTTATTATCATTTTCAATTTCTACTGTAAAATTTATAGTTGTTTCTTTAATCAACTATACACGAAACGTTTAGAAAAACGCTACTGAAGTGTTTAATTTATTTCAAATTTTATTATAACAATTATTTTATTTATACAAGTTCTACATGGTTTGTAATATTACAGAATTTTGTATAAAACTAAAAAACTGTTGATGAAATTTAGTTAATTTATCAAATATTTATTTTATTGCATATTATACAGTGTTCTTTGGAGAAAACTTTAGAAGTTTACCTTGATACTGTACTTTGAATATTTAATTTTTATGCTTCTCGTTTCCTGTTTTTTTTATTGTTATTTTACAGGTGGTGTAATCCCAAAAGAGAGACAGATACAAACTTTATTTTTTATGTAATAAAAAAAATACACTTGTTAAAAGAATCAGTTTTGTCTAAATGGTGGAGAATGCGAAAAATTGTGTAGGGATAACAAATTAAGGGAAGGCAATAGAGCATGTGAAAACATATTTCGTTTGCAATATTTTACAGGGTATTATAATTTTTTTTTTTTTTTAAAAAGACATGATATAACTCCGCCACTGGTTATTTATGAAAGCTGAAATTTTTGCATTTTTTATCTACTAAAATACTGGGTGTTGGAAGATAATGTGACACATTTTAAAGCCTTATAACTTCAAGTCAAAATGAGATAGTGACAAGCGGTTTTCACTGGCGCTTTTAATTTTACCAAAAGTTTTTTTTGTCATTGGTACTAGTTTGTTTTACATTCGATAGAGACACTTCTCTTTTCAAAAATGTATAGTTTGATAGAGTTCTACCAAAAAATAAAAGAATTATTTAAATTTAAGCACCAGCCCTTTTCAATAGACCATAATTTTTTTGGAAGATCGCATTTTATTTTTTATACATTTTCAGTACAGAATAACGGAATGCATCAAAGGATAGATAGGTAGACCGGACCAATCCCTGCACATTTTCCTAAACTAACGGTACCTGATTTTTTCATATGGGGTAACGTCAAAGGTCGTTGTTATAGTCCTGTGTATACAAAATATAAAACAACTTCTAATATTTTTGAGACCATAACGCCGGAAATGTTAGAACTTGCCTTCAACAATATGCAGTTTAGATTGCAAAAGTGTATTGAAGAAAACGGTGGGCACATTCAGCAATTTAACCTCAAACATTAAAGATGTACAATACATATCTGTGTATTTTAATACTGAATTCTTCTTAATTGATGTCCCTGTTCTTAGTTAGTTCTTAATTGAACTAACTCCTTTATTTCTTGGTATAACTATACATTTTTGAAAAGAGGAAAAGTGTCTCTATCGAATGGTGGTATAATCTACAGGGTGTTCTATTTAACCTTCCGTGACTGGCGCATTATTTCAACGCAACGTTGCTGGCGGCGGAGTCTAAGTCCGCACAGTATTTCGGCATGTGAAAAGAGTGATACACATCAATTTGCATTTTATAAGGAAAAGAGAAGACGTTTTGATAAATATAATATGTTTTTTTATTCATATTGCTTGCTACAAAGGAAAAAATATAAAACTAGAAAAGAGTTAGGTAAAGTAAATCTTAATATTTATTGATACGCTATGATCATTCTAAATGTAACAAACAATAAACTAACACTTTGGTGTTGCTTTGTATATAAACATAAATAGGTATATAAATGTCCAAAGGTGTTTTCAAATTTTTCACGACCGGTTTAGCACCCGGCAGACGAGTTATCAAATTTTCTGCTCTGGTCCGTGTTGTGGGAGGAACGTGTTTCGACCACTTGGTGGTTTGGTCTTTTCCAACAAAGTGGGGTTCTAGAGAAGACCGAACTACCACTTTGGTATATGTAATGTCTTAAATTTTCTCTTCTGAATCGGAAGCTAAGTCTTGTGTCTCTACAACGTCCTCTTCACTGTCTTCATCGTAGTCGTCTGATACCTCCTCAGTACCCTCATTTTGTGAGTAGAGTGAGGCACTCTAACATCAGCATGTGCAGTTGTTCTTTCTCATAGAATGCCATCTATAGTATAACCAGTAGTCAAAAAACAATAATTTGAGGTCAATATTCCTTACCTTGTGTGAAATAAGAATAAAAATCACCCAAAATTGCAAATTTGTAATGGCAAGAAATCTGTGTAATTTTTACTGGCAGCGGACTCTCACTCCGCAATTAGGTATCAAAAACAAACAAAGGCACTTGTACAGGTTTCACGTTGCACAGAGAACAATCGCAGCATGCTTGAGGAATACCGAAAGTGGTGGGGGCGTGAAGTGAGAAAAATTCAAATAAATTAGGAAAGCATATACTTGAGGAGTGTGAGCCCGCGCGCCAGTTACGGAAGGTTAAAAAATGGTCACAATTTTTAATTAAAAAGTGGCAATTTTTTTAAGCATCTGTAGAAGTAAAACAAACTAATACCAGTGACAAAAACCGCTCGTCGCTATCTCATTTTGCCTTGAAGTTATAAGCGATAAGAATGTGTCACATTATCTTGTGACATTCAGCACGCCATTAAGAAACACCCTGTATGAGCACCAGTGAATATTAACGGTAGAGGTGGGTGTCTGGTTTATCGGATACAATACTCGCTAAAAGCATACAAGATAATCCCTTCTTCATTCACAACAGCAGTGTCGATAGAGGAATTGGCACTAGTGGTAATAGTAAAGTTAAGAAATTTAGTCCTTACACGTGCATATCAGTATCTGTAATTCGATAACTTGTTATCGGCAGTTTAGATGTCATTTGTTTGGATACGGTCACTGTATATGGCACCGTAAAGATGGCATATACAAATACGTATTGTCATATATTCTATATGTGCTGGAATTTGTTAATTAAATTGTTATAAATAAATAAACCTATAAGGTTTATTTATTTATAACAATTTATTTTATAACAATTTATTTATTAATAAGAATGTCATATATTGTTATAAAATCACATTATCCTTAAGTTTGTTTATAAATTCAGATGTTATAATATTGTCAATTATTACTTGTCATATATTCTATATGTGCTGGAATTTGTTAATTAAAGCCTAATTCTGAAAGGTTTATTTATTTATAACAATTTAATTAACAAATTCAATGGATAAACTACTCAAACCAGAAAAATTTGAAATTGAACCTAACTACTGGAGCGGCTCATCAATGGTTACATTGGTTCAGAACATTCAAGAACTTTCTAGAAGCTACCAAGATCGTCGAAGATACAGAAGCTCTACATTCTATTAGATCCCTTCTATGTACAGCTACAAATACTACTCCTCATGAACGAATGTTTAGTCATCCTAGAAGATCGTCTTATGGTTCTTCTTTACCTACATGGTTATCTCATCCTGGTCCAGTATTAATGAAAAAAAATATTAGGGCTAATAAATACGAACCTCTAGTGGAAGAAGTACAGCTTATTGAAGCAAATCCAGAATATGCGCACGTTCTTCTTCAAAATGGTAAAGAGACAACAGTCTCTCTTCGTCAATTAGGTCCTCGTGGAAATACAGACTGGGAGAATACAAATATAGACGAAAGCATACACGAATGTCAAGAAGATTCCCAAGTAATGCCACAACCACAATCTGATCATCTGAAGAGATCAGATTTGAGAAACCGCATAATAGAACATGAAAATTCTTTGGTAGAAAGTTATGATCTTTCTTCGCAAGATTCAGACTCTTCTTCTTCTTCAGAAGAGAACGCAAGCACTTTAAGCACTAGAACTACTGTAATTGATCAAAATAATCAAGACAATAGTGATAGACCTCAGCGTAAAAGAATACCTCCTTAATATTTAGAAAACTACATTAGTCATTAATTAAGGCGGGAAGAATGTCATATATTGTTATAAAATCACATTATCCTTAAGTTTGTTTATAAATTCACATGTTTATAAATTCACTTGTCATATATTCTATATGTGCTGGAATTTGTTAATTAAAGCCTAATTCTGAAAGTTTTATTTATTTATAACACGTATAATGGCGTATCCAAGTACGGAAGTAAGAATGAAGACGTGTAGTCTCCTACCTCTCTGTACTTCATTCCAGTAGTATTAAAAAATCTTGTTCCGTGCTAGTTGCTATCATTCTAGCTAGATGATTACTATTAATTTGCACAGAGCCAACATGGTGTGGCCCTCTGTATTGTGGCGGCCACAATACAGAGGACCACACCAGAGTGATAAGAAGATCTGAGAAGTTATTCGCTGTCTCCATTTCCCTCTGGTTTTATGAATTTCCTGAGTTCTGTTTATCGCTCAAAATGTAAAGCACATCCTAGAGGACGCTACTATCGCTATGGTAATGAAAGAATTTTTCATTTCGGTTATTATATAAAATAATGATTCATAGTGTATAATCCAGGCAAAACTTTTAAAGTTTACAAAAAATAAATAGTAAATTTCTAAATATATATATAAATCAGCTCTTCAGGCCTAGCAGGCCCATGGCTTTGTGTACTTCTTTTCTCCATCTCCCTTTATTACCAGCTTTTTCTCTCCAATTGGTAATGTTACATTCTTGCATGTCCTTCATAACTTCCGTCTTCCATCTCGCTTTAGGTCTTCCACGCCTCTTCTTTCCTCCTATGCTAGCTTCTAGTATCCTTCTCGGTGTTCTGTCTTCCTGCATTCTGATAACATGCCCTAGCCATCTCAATCTTTGCCCTTTCACCACTCCTATAATATCCGGCTCTTTATATAGCTCCATTATCTCCTTGTTACTCCTCCTTTCCCAAATTCCCTGCACCTGTTTGCCTCCATATATTTTTCTAAGTATTTTTCTTTCCCACACACTTAGCATTGCTTGCTCCACTGCTCCAAGGGTCCATACCTCACTACCAAATATAGCTATTGGCTGTATGACTGTCCTGTAAACTTTTACTTTGAGCCCTCTTGATATACTGGTACTTCTCATAAATTTTTTTAGAGCATGCAAACATCTGTTCCCAGCCATAATCCTTTGTTGGATTTCTCTTTTGATTTCCGGTTTTCTGCCAAATTGGACCCCTAAGTATGTGAAATACTCGACCTCTTTAAATACATATGTTTTACCCTTTTCGCTAGTTACCTCCAGCTTTCCCTGTTGATTATATTTCTCATCGGTCCATTTCATATACTTCGTCTTATCTTCATTTATTTGCAAACCCTAAAAATTTCTAAATAAATTAACTAAATTTTATCAGTGGTTTTTTCAGTTTCATATAAAACCATATATGTTTGTAATATTACAAATAATATTAGGCGAGCTGGTGGTTCAGAATTTATACAGTATCCTTAGTTTCATCTTCTTACTGTCTCGATCGGTCAACCCAGAGGTAATAGGTTCGATTCCCCATTCCACCAGACAATTTTCTATTAAACTGTCTACTCGTAGATTATGGCTTATTTGCAGGCATGGGTTGGCAACTACTTTGGCAAGGGGCAAGGATGGGGAGAGTGTCAGCTTGATGTTGATGTCAGAGATTAAAATCAATTGATGTTTGACTGTCCCCTAGTTAATAAGGTTTTCCCGGTTTCCTTCATTAAAGCACTGAATAGTGGTTAGGACTTACCAACCTAAGTCGTTCCAGAGGCGCAAATGCGGCCTGTGAAACGCTTAGATTTGTGAGACAACTGGTATAGACCTTTGAGAATAAACAAATTGACGTGTATAATTATCTAACATATCTATATCGAAAAATTAATGTAGCATATTTACTCGCGATTCTAAAAATTTTCACTCAATCTCTGTGTCTTACCCTATACGAATTGTAATGGAAAAATAATATGCGTATCGGAAAAGCGACGTTAGGTTATTTCAATATATCAGTCTCAAACTGAATGGCGACCTTTCTGACACGAGTGAAAGCGAAAATGTATGAGGGATGATGTTCCTAGTTTTTTATTATATGCCAAGCGCCGAGTCGCTATAGTGCAGAAAACATGTAAAACGAAAATAAAATAAATCTCCGCAATGCCAAGGAACCTACTTTTTCTGAAAATGAAGGGAAAACCAACTGGTAAAAATATTAAAATATCTGCAATTCCACTAATGCGAAACTGTTACCTGCAAAGTGGAGATTCTGATTATGAATATTTCCTAATATTATTTAATTTAATTTGCATCTAAACTCGGAAAATATACTAGGTACTAACTTTAAGTTTAAGGCTTTAAACTGACAAAACAATCATCAGAATGATTGTTTTTTGCCATTTCCCTTATGATGTACTTTCTAGGGATCCTTCAATCCATGGCAGGTATAATATATTCTAGGAATTCATATACTTTCTAATGCAGGCTTGTATATCATCTTACTTGCAAAGTCTATGCGATCTATAATAATTCTGACATATTGACATACATTTAATGCTGCATCAGGCTTTATATCCTGCTCCAAAAAAAAATGTCATGGGAATTTTGTACACTTTAATTACAATTTATTAAACACTCTCATATCTCCGAAAGTAAGTAAGATACGGGAACGAAATTGGTATAAGATTTTTTTACACTTTAATTACAATTTATCACTACAGCACACCGCGATTTTTTTTACAGCTGCTGTTTTCCGGAAATAGAGTATGCTGCAGCATTATTCTAAAGCTACACCACACTCTCGGATCTCTGAAAGTAAGTAAGATACGGGCAAGAAATTGGTATCAGATTTTTTTACACTTTAATTACAATTTATTACAGCAAACCGCGTCTTTATAACAGTTACCGTTTTTTCAGAAATGCGATTTGGTGCGGCATTAATCTAAAGCTACACCACACTTTCGTATCTCTGAAAGTAAGTGAGATATGGGAACGAAATGGGTATCAAATTTTTTTACACTTTAATTACAATTTATTACAACAGACCGCGACTTGTTTACAGCTGCCTTTTTCCAGATATAGTGCTGTATTTTTTTATTGCATTTTTAAATTCTACACCACGTAATTTCTGATAAGTCCCTACTAGTTTTCCTATACTTACCTAAAATTGACCGTTTTTGAGTTATTTAAATTTATTTACTAAATTTTGAATGAATACACAAATATACAATAGTGTGTATCTTCAACATTTTTAAATGAAAACCTGTGATCTTTACTGGAGCATATACATGCTAGGGACTATTGATAGAAGTTCCAAAATTCTTTTATTTTTATACCAAGATTTAGTTGAAAATCTACCATTTTTTAAATACATAAAAGTGATATCTTTCAAATGGAGCACGAACAAGAAGCAAGTTTATAAAGAGAAGATCGATACACTGGCAATTTTTTTTATAAAGTCCGACCAAGTTTCACAAATCTGAATCGGGATCGTCTTAGAAAAAATATTGTCTTAATTATTGATGAAACATATAACAGAATTTTAAAATCCCTAGAACTAGACCGGCGTCATAGAATATCTATAATTATTTTGGTAGAGTCGTGTATACAATTTATGTAAAGAATATTTAATATTGAATTATGTATTCCTCAGTAAAATTAGTACACATAACTTAATAATAAGTACATTATTTGCTGAATTTATACATAAAATATTTCAAAATGTAACTGAAAACCTCTTGAAAGGGGTTGGAACCTTTGGTGTGAAGATAACACTGATATAATTTTCCACATAACACCAAAACGCTATAATATAGTGTTTTGGTATTATGTGGAAAACTACATCACTATTGAAAACCTCTTAATTTAACACATTAAAGTAGTAGTTGTTTTTATAAAATGTTCTCTTCAATTATAATACTTTAATTGTAATTGTAATATTCACATCTGAAGAAGCCTCTGTGTAGCGAAAAAATTGTTATGTTAAAATGAAAATGTTATTAAAACAACTACTGTTTTAATATGATAATGAATTTTCATCAAGCAACGGCCCAATCAGTACAATACTCTTAATTGCATTTGAATCATCAAAGGCAGTTAGTCATGTCATTCATTTAAAAACGCGACGAGTTCTGTGTAATATCCTTCCACATTCACCATGAACATACAATAAATCTAAAATGTCACTGAATGTGTATTTCTGTACTCATTTATATTTAAATCATTGAGATTTTCCATATTTCTTGATTGATTTAAATTGTTCACAAAACAGTGTTTCATAAGAGTAATGTGTTGGACCAAGACATTATACTGTCTGTAACCTAGTAAGCAATTTATTTTCTCTTTCTAACACACTACGGTAATGGAACAACCAATATTTCGTTTATTATTATAGATATAAGTTTACCAAAGATTATTATAGATTAAGTTTAGCAAAAATATTGCTGACGGGGTAATTGAATCAGTAATGTAGTCAACAGTAAAGAAAATTAAAGAGAATATTCACAATTAAAAATAAAAATAGAACTGTCCGAGGAAATTCTCAAAATATTTTTGATTTCGGAGACAATAAATTTATTCCTATTGACTGATACTCTCTTTACAGGGTATTCCATTTGTGCGTATTTCTTCGTAGGGAAGAACGCATTATTTAGTCTCCACGAAATGATCTCTCAAATTCCCAACCTGTAATTTTTTCAGATTCCTCACTTTTGTAGCAGAATTGGGATCTTTTACTTGTCTATCATCTCATAGACAATGGACCTCCAACTTTACATCCTATCCGAGCGATGGTGCGTCTTCTACAGAAACCTCGACTAAGTTTGTACAGATTCTGTGAATTCAGGGATGATTTGAGCAAGCATCGCGGTTCTTCCCTGCATTAACAGTCATATAAGTACTAACCGCGGACCACGTAGCTTATCCTTTATATCGATAACATGAACACTAAAGTCTACCATGGCTTACTAAAAAAAAGTTAAAATACGTTCAGAAAATACTATTTTCTTCAAGTGCATAATAGTACTTACATTATATTATGCAAGACGTCTTATAAAAAATGCCTATTGTTTTACTAATAAAGAAATATTGTCATTTTATTACTAGTACAAAAAAAGTAAAAGTGTAACCATAACAACGGATTAAAAAAGGTAGTCATGTGGCCATGATTTCTTAGAACTGTCACTATTAAATTTGACGTTGCGCCAAATCGCTTTTTATACCAACAGTAATGTATGAAAAAATGCAGTTTTAATTTTGACGTTTGAAGAAAAAATAATATACAGTCTGTCCATAAAGTAACCCCCCCCCTGCTAACTTTTGAACGAATCGAGTTAGAGAGTGCTAACAAAATACAGGGTGAATCACATAAAATGAAGTTGATTCTGACGATAAATTCGATTCTTCAAATTCAAAGATGGCGCCACGGGCGCTGTCAACTCAATTTTTTTAAATGGCAAAGTGTGCCGTGTTGCACCTCATTTAAGAGATAATTCAATTCTCTACTTTCTCGTTTTTGAAAAATGACAATCGAGTTAGCCGTTCTCTAGTTACAAGCATTTCTGTTTCTAATCTGATCCATGAATAAAATGTTAATTAATATTTTAATACAACAAATTTTGAACATATATTTATTAAAACAAAAAATAAAAGAATTAAATAAGTTATTCAAAATGTTGTCCATTGACTTCTTGGCACATAAAAAGTCTACTTTGAAATTCTGGCATGATATTTCCTAAAATTTCTGCAGGGATATCTCTACACATATGTGTTAGACGTTGCTGTAGTTCGTCGATATTTACTGGAGGAGTTCTGTAGACTTTTGACTTCAAATATCTCCATAACAAAAAATCAAGAGGAGATAAGTCCGTGGAACGAGCCGGCCATTCTATCGGGCCCCTTCTGCTAATCCATCTGTCTGGGAAATAGTTATTTGAAAAATCGGTAACAAGTCCATGGAAATGAGGTGCCTCCCCCCCCATCTTGTTGAAATACAATACTTTGAATGTTATCGTCATTCTTTTTATCTTTGGAAAAATTTCCACCTGCATGATTCTTAAGTACCGCTCTCCTCTTAAATTTTCTCTTAAATCTATCAAATCGAATAACTTAAAAAATTAAGAAAAAAACCTGTAGACACTTTCAAACACTCTTAAATTAAACGCTAAACTACTTTCTCGAACCTTATTGACGTTTCAGTGCCAGTGGCAAGTGGCAAGCAAGGCAAGGAGACTTGATAAAAGCAAAATTTTTAAATATCGTTAGTGCAAACGCTTATAACTAGAGAACGGATAACTCTATTGTCATTTTTCAAAAACGAGAATGTAGAGAATTGAATTACCTTCTAAATGAGGTGCAACACGGCCACTTTGCCATTTAAAAAAAATTGAGTTGACAGCGCCCGTGGCGCCATCTTTGAATTTGAAGAATTGAATGTATCATCAAAATTAACTTCATTTTACGTGATTCACCCTGTATTTTGTTAAAACTTTCTAACTCGATTCGTTCAAAAGTTAGCAGGGGGGGGGGGGTTACTTTATGGACAGACTGTATGCCACTCGAAGTATAATGCTCTGCAGGTGTTTCGCCCAGTTTACATAGCCTCGGCTAACGCTGCGGCTGTGTAAGCTTAGGCCCAACAAAAATAACTTAATAATATACCTACTATTATTTATTACACTTATCAATTATTAGTAACTGAATTTGGTAGTTTGATAAACATATATTTTCGAACAAAATAGGAAACTGCATTTTTCCGTATGAATTAAAATAAAGCTTTTGCGCTTCTGCGAAAGTATTATTAATATATAAACTTAAAATAACCCTCGGAAAAGTAATTTAACCAGTTTTTCGGTTATCCTCAGAGTCCATTATATTTTACCAGAACTCCTAATACTTCAATATTAACTCAAACATTTTCTGTTATTGTTCTGTTGTACTATAATGAGTGTTTGTTTCCATTCATCAATTAAAACTTTGGCAAGTTAGTTAGTTGAACTTGAACTTTCCTAATTGATTTTCAATTCTCGACCACACATTCAATTGTATTACTATTGGGCGAGATCGGGACGGAACATTGCCGTGCTCTGGAATAATATAATTCCTATTCCTTCCTATCTTTCAGTTGGAAAACGGATCCATAACTTCTGTCAGTGGAATAATCCTGATAAATTGATGTTAGGAAGATTAACGGTAAGAGATAACTGATCCAGTGATCACGTTCGTAAAGGCGTAGACGTTGCTGTTAAAGGCGTTGAAGGTAAAGGCGCATAGATTATTTCGTAAAACCGAATAAATAAGTTCCGGGTGATTCTGCAACAATGCTAGGTCCTCCATTTAATTAAGGTTTATAATTTACAAGTAAATAAAAAACCTATGTCAAAATGTTTTTTATAATTTTTTAATTCGTTGCTAGATTCACCGTTAGGTATGAAAATGCAAAAAAACTGTTTTTTTAATATAGAATATCCTAGTGTTTTCAGAAGTATTACGAGGCAAATTTTTAAATTTCTAATAAAATCGAGGGGCGAATCACTGGGGTATTTTAGTGTACAAGCAGGGGGAATTTCGAAAAAAATTGCGGAATTTTGGGGAATTTCAAGGAATTGCGGGGAATTTCGAGGTATTTTGGGGAATTTCAAGGTATTTTGGGGAATTTCAATCGTACATGTTTAATTTTTCTTAAAATTTCTACAACCTTCCTTTCGGGTTCAGATCCTTTTGAGCTAAAATGGGTTGATTTATTGAATATAAATAAAAAATATAACGAAACCTGGCAACAAACAATTTATAAATTTGTTATACTATATGGTGTTGTCTTTTAAAAGAATATAGTATACGTTTTTTTCTATTCTTACTCAAACTGTACCTATCTATCTTAACTGAAATAAAACCAAAGGCTTTTTAAATACTTTTGTTTATTTTTGAAACCTATGTAATGAAGTAATTAATGCCTTTTAAAGGAATATCTTACGTTTACTTTATTGTTAAGCTGAACCCTCAACTCTATTTATCCTAAAAGAAAAGACTGACTGTAATATAAGAAAATACTTGTTAAATGTTTTTGTTATTTTATTATTTTGTTTTAAATTTGTAATTTATCCATTAAAATGTTACTTTATTCATAAGAATATCTTTTATAAAAAATGTTTTCTTCATTTTCGTATTTTGTTATATCTGAGGCCCGACCTGAGGTTATACCTAATCCTTGACATTTTTTAGTAATATTTTACGTTATATTTTTGCTAGATTTCATTACACTTCTTAAATTATGAAAACATTTTTTCTTGACAGGATTATAGGGTATGCCTTAAAAATGTTTTGTGATGGGTTCTATATTTTATATTATATTTTTGAGACAATTTTTGTATGAATGAATTATTTTTACCTTAGTTTAGTTTTATTTTTTACCAAAGAACGTTTTATGTTGTGTTGTTGGCATATGCATAGTATAAATAAATATACTATGGGATATGTGAGTTTTATTTGTTTTTAATATGGAATAAATAAATGTTACAAAAACTTTATTTGCGTCTGTCTTTCAGTAGCACATAATAATGGATACCTATTTTGTTGGCAATTTAAAAACGCTATGGGGAATTGCGGGGTATTTTGGAGAATTTCGGGGACTTGCGGACGATTTTGGGGAATTTCGGGATATTGCTGACAATTTAGTATATCCACGGAATTTGAAACGTTTGGGGGTATTTCAAGAAATTTTTGGGGAATTTCGGGGATTTTTCCCAGCAAGGGGAATTTCAGTGTACAAATTTTTTTAGTGAATTACCTCTCGAATAAAATACTTGTCTATTTAATTTTTGCAGTAATATTATTAAATGTCCACTATATCCTGATGATTTAAAGATTTTTACTAGGATCTGAAATTTACAGGACTGCGAACATTTGGAGCAGAATTTGAATATTATTAATGAATGGTGCATACTAAATAATCTACACTTGAATTCAGAGGAATGTAATGTTATGTCGTTTTCTACCAAACTAAATACTATAAATTTTAATTATTCTATTGCTAATAGCATCCATTCTAGACCTGAGACCTTTTGTGGCCTTGGTGTTACATTTGACAGAAAGTTAAGTTTTAATAAACAATATGTTAACACAACTGCCAGGGCGTATAAAACTCTTAGATATGTTATTAGGAACATGCGCCATTTCACAAATGAAACTTGTCTTAAAACATTGTATATTGCTCAAGTTCGTTCTAAAGCTGAATATGCCTCAATTATATGGTCTCCTAATTATTCAATTTATATTGACAGTCTTGAGAGAGTCCAGCGTAGTTTTCTTAAACTTGCTGCCTTTCGTTCAGATGCAGTATATCCACCTATTGGTTTTCCTTATTCTCAAATACTTGATAGATTTTCGCTTATTCCGTTAATAGAAAGACGTAACATTGCTTGCCTAATTTTTCTTTTTAAATTACTTCATAATCATATTAACTGGGCTGAAATTGTAAGCATGCTTAAACTTAGTCTATATTCCATCTCACATTCATTAGATACACTTTCAATCATACTTTTTGATTAATTCCTTTCGGCATAACTCTACAAATTTGACAAATAAAAGGCCTATGTATTTAGCAAATATTTGTCGATGCGTTGTTATTACGAAATTAGTGGACGATTAAAGGATATTTTCAGTACGGTGCCGGATAGCAAACATACCCCTAGATCTGAAATTTACCAGGAAGCTCATCCACGTCAAAACGACCGAGCAAACAAACCACGCTGCGTAGCGCCCTGAATTATTTACATTGTCCAAAACAAATTGCTGTTCAAATGTTTCAAATTGTGTAACATTTACATAAAGATTTGTCAATCTAGAGGCGTGCGGCTCTTTGGATGGCGTCAAACGGGCCATTTGGAGTGACTGTAAAATGTTTTTATGGCGCTAATTACCGACCCAGCCGCTTCAAATGAAATCGGAAGAAAAATACGACAAGATTTATGATCCTGAATATTTTAAATAATGAGAATGACTCCCAGGCCAACTGAAATATTTAGAATTTAGAATGTATGCCAGATTGCACTATCATAAACGAAAAACGTCTATCAGTTCTTTTTCTTGGTGCTTCATACTGTATAACGTTTTTTAAAGTTCAGCAGTATTCATTTTGATTTAATGTTTTTCACCTAATTCTTCAATTCTTCAATGTTTTCCATTAATTCTTTACGGAATAGCCTAAGGCCAACTTATCACTTTTATTTCCTATCTGAATTCTTGATTTTCGTTTATCAAGATCTTCAATCTTGTCTCAAGTTTTTGAGATTTTCTGAAGATCTCGGCAGTTTACAATTATTATAGATATTTTTACCGAATAATTCAATATATATTGCATTGATGTTATCTAAAGTGTCATCGCATTGAATACAAGGTGATTAAAAAAATTCTAAGAAAACTTATAGGCCAGAAAGTATAATATAGAAAAATTACGTAGTATTTAAAAAGGTAACAAAATGAAAAAATATTATAGGATCCAATGATACAATGAGGTACTTTAAATATGTGTTACTTAGAATGGGTTCATTGTTCTCAGATTTTATCTTAAAAATATCAAAATATATATTAATAGAGATCTGAATAGCGGTGTATTGATGTTTTCATGGTAACCAAACCAAGCACACCAAATTTGAACCTAAATCTTAAGATGTTAGGAAAGTTTTAAACCCCATATTTATTTGAACCCTTTTGGCACATTTTTTCACGTACCTACTTTATGCCTTAGTATATAGAGGGTCACTCTTTCAGTTGAAGGGTTACTTGTATAGGGAGGAACCATTAACTCTAGAAATCTTCAAAATTTGCACATATATTTCTAATCAGGAGTGCTCTGTAACCCAATAATATTTTCATTTTTCTGTGAATTTCGGAGTAGGTACCTAGTTGCTTATTTTAAACAGAACACCCTTTATATTATTATATTTTTGCATTTCTCGTGTAATTTTAAAGTGACTTTCATAACACAACCATGTCTACTTTAAACCGTTTTCGAGATATTTATGATTTAAAAAAAATACATGGTAACATGCCATCGTATATCTGTACACATTTTTTCCCTGTACACTATTTACATGCAACTACTGCGCGTGCGTCAAATTTGTAGATTCACAACCAGCAATATATATATATATATATATATATATATATATATATAAAATCAGAAACTCTAGTAGTATTATTTGGTCCAAAATATTTTCTCAAGCATCTCATCTCAGTGATCCAGTTAAATTAAATGAGTTGAACTGCTGAATCTTCAAATTTAGTAACGTCTCTAAATAACTCATTACTTGATTAAAATATTTTTTAACCCTAATTTTAATTCTCCTAATTTATTATATTAAAATTATTAAAATAAGTAGGTATCTACTCATTTCTTTATTTTCTTATCATACCCTTAATAATTAACAAATGTATAAAAACCAAAACATTCTTCTAGTGTGAAAAGCTGCTGCAGTTGTAAAATTTCTAAAATAAAATAATAGTTTTGGTAATGTAAGATCTTTTAATAAATTACACATGCATTATCTAAAATTATAAAAATAGTCTACATGCCAATACTTAAATATTTTGCTGAAAGAATTATCTTACCAGAAGTCAATCAAAATTTAAAGAAACATAGTAGGTACATAGTAGGTCAGGAAAGAAATTTATGTAAAAGCGTTGACTGACTGATATTCTATGACGGGGAAGTGAGTAGATCATGAGATTTTAATCATCTAAATTTCTCCGACAAAACTCCGAGTAAAATTTTATTTTAGTTCATCAATTCTGCATGGGTACATTATCAAGACTTATCAAAAAATTTCGTTTCCACTCGATTGCGCGTTGAATAGAATGCTTGTATCTGCCCTATAACCAGATTTCTATTTTCTACCTATTATACTGACATAATGACTTTTCTTATGTAATTCTCAATTGTTGTTAAGACTAGCAAAAGCAGACCTTAGTGTTGAGCCGCGAGAGCTTGTCACTCACTGTGTATAAATGTAAAAATTTTGCAAAAAATGCAGCGCATCATTATCTGGTTTATTTTTTAAAAATACATTTTGATGATTGCATGATGCGTGTTTTTAAGGAAGGAAGGCGGAAGCCGTATTCTATTCATAATAATGAAGTTGTGTAAAACTACACAGTGTATAATCTTTACAATGTAATAACGAAAAAATGAGAAATTTAGGAATTTAGTTCTGAAATCAACGTACTTACTAAATTTCGTGAGGCCTTGAGAATGAAAACTTGTACAAATTATATTTCGAAATTTCTAGAACCGGACGTTTTTAAAGAATAACAGTAATGACTATACCTGCAAAACTTCACCACACTTAATTACAATAACTTTTTCTCACTTGAATTTTTCATTGCTTTAGGTTAGGCGTTTATACTGTGTAATACAATTACTGTTATACGATTAATAGATGTATACACGCATTGTTTGCGCGTAGAGATTCTCTGAATTTATATGAAGTTATACTCAATTAGCAATTTGAAATTTTATAGAAATTGTAGAAATGGTTCCAAAAAATTTTTATAAAATAACGTTTCTCTCAGAAATTGAAACCATCTTATAACATTATTTAATCGCCGTTAGTGTTTTGTAAAGTTTGTTGGAATTATTACAAAACTATTATATAAACATTTCCTTAGGTTTTAAAAAACTTCATTCTCGGAACTATAAAATGGTTTGATAAGAGTGTGATTCTTCAGAAACCATCATATAAGAAATTCTGCATGGGGCCACATCAATAAAATGAAATAGTTTCATAATTGTATCAATACAGTTTCAAGAAGTTTTCTGTTACGGAATCATGGCACATAGAGAACATAGGTATTAGTTGTTCATCCCAGTGATTAAGCAAAGTGTGTATCTTCTTCTACTTGAGTATTGGGGATGTTTAATGGTCAACGAACGCAATTTTTAATCCCAAGGAAATTTTACTATAATCTATAGAGCATGTTTGCAATACATTTTAAATGGGCCTCAAGTTTGGTAATATTTTCTAATAATTTTTAATATTATGTAAAAACTCAAGTTTACAAATTTACGTTTTTTGTCATTGAAATTTACGTCAATTTGCTTTATATACCTTAACTTTATAACTAGCGCGTTTTTAATTGCTATAAATGTTAATAAGCCAATGATTTTTAAAATGTTTATAGCTCGTTATATTTTCGACCTTCAGAATTATCATTTGAAAATGGCTTCCTCTTATAAAACATTTTTGTGTTGTTAACAAGTATTTTAAAATGATTAAACTGTTTAGGTGATTCCTATAAATACCTACATATAGAATAATATACCTTAGAGATGATGATCTTGGCACAGGGTTGTATTGTAATTAACTACAAATAACCAAGTATTTTCAAGAACCTAAAAAATATTTATCTGAAAAATGAACAAGTTAAAATTACTGAGAATAATTTTAAGTATAGAGGTATTCACCTTAAACTTTTCACAAGGCGTTAAATTGAGGTGTGGCAAATTATAGAGAACAGCTATTGCCGCCGTTACCTCTAATGCCGTCTTAAATATACATAATTAAGCGGATTCCCACATCTTACTTCCCAACCATATAAAGTTATACTTCTCAAAATTGATAACCATGCCATGGCAATAATATCATGTCTAAACGCACATATCCTATAGTGGCGCCGAGACAAAAGCAAGTTCGGAAGGAAAATATGAATAAATTAAGCATTTTTAGGGTTAAATAAACTATTTTGTTTTATAACGACTTTGTTAGCATTTCCATATTGCAGCAAATTGTAATAAAAGGCTAAATTGTCTCAAACAATTCTCTAACATAATTATTTTATAAGCAAATAGGGACAGTTACAAAATAATTTTAATATGCTCTTATAAAAGTGCTAAAAATACCACAATATGTTACTAAATACGCATTATAAAACAGTTTGATTTTATAAGCTTAAATCTTAGATATCTCAGTCACAGAAACGTTTATAAAATATTTTTTTAATTGGTTTATATGCAATTTTATAATTTTGTTGCAAAATCATATGAACGATAAATTTACAAAACAGTTTAGTTACAGACAACAGAATAGTGTTTCCTACAAGTCTAGTATACTATATTAAGATTTTGGAAGTAGTAATAAGACATTAATAAAACATAATAATTGTATAACACTTAATTTATAAAACAAATTTGCTGGTTAGGTAGTGGCTATATACTAGACAGTGGCTGACAGTAGTACTACCTGCCAGTTTTTATTGTTCTCCTAGTTCGACCACTAATAGCGGTGCAAATAATTAAAGCATCACCATTGGTTTGGAAGTCAATCCTACTTAACATGCCTAACTTCCAACTAATCTCAGAATCGACGCCTCATGCCGAGGTAGAGCTTTGGTCTATTGTCGCCACTGTCTTTAGTACATAGTCACTGTATATAAAGTTCGATATGGAGATTATTAAAATATCCATTAGATGGGGCAACCGGGACTATGAAGTTCAACAGATACCTGACAGATGGCAGTAATGTAGTTTCCATGATTATATTTCCACGTATTAGGTACTTTTCATTAATTATTAATAATTACTTTAGTTACTGTTGCCACTTTGGAAAAAAATATTTATAACACATCTATTCATCGTGAACGGCTAGGATGTTAGATGCAAAGGATGTCAGTAGTTTTTCTGCAAATCGTAGCTACCACAAAAATATATAATTTATTGCATTATAGGAACATACTTCGCTCGTCCAATTAAGTAATAAATAAACACATTATTATAGACTTATCTTTTCATTTCCTTCTTCAGTTGCTTACGTCAACTGATATAAGTATTAATTAAATAAGACAATAAACTTTTCTTCACAGATATATCTGGAGATATATATATGAAGAAAGGTGTATTGTCTTGTTTAATTATTATATTCATCTTCACGAACTCACCTCAATCAGTTGATGTATGTATAATTTTGTAACTTTTGATTGCAAGAATGCATACAACAAAGGTCAAAATTAAGAAGAATGAATTACCAAATGTAATTATTCTGTATTCGTTAATCCTCAGAGTTTCTGTTAATAGCCTTCTTGATAAACCAGGAATCCTTTAAGCTGGCAAGTCGTAAATACTTTAGAAGCTGAATAGGACTACAAAGTTAGTATAACATAAATTTAGTTTATATTGCTAGAGAAATAGAAGATGCTAACATTTAAAATTACACCGTATCGTTGGATGTTCTTATAAATTGTTTTCAATTATTTGATAGAGGTCTAAATCCTGACATTACGTTATTCACGCTTTGGTACCTTGTTATGAACATATCTACTTCTATAAACATTAAAAAAAAGACTCATGAATTCGCCTGACAGCGTAGCTACACGACGTTTCAAAATACACCTTCTATATCTTTATAACAAATCGTTTCGTCATTATTAATGCTGTGATATATAGCACGTAGATTTTGCAGTTGTCATTTGACCAGGTGAAGGAAGAAGAAGTACGAAAATGTACCGAAAAATTCCAAATATATTTGATAATAAAGAATAGTAAGTTCCATTGTAGTTTATTTTGGGATTACACTACATGAAAAATAATAAAAAATAGGTAGGTATTCAAAATGAAGATCAGAAAGTAAGTAAATAATTAAATTAAGGTAAAATATATCAGCTTCAAAATAAGTTATCTAAAGGAATTGTAAGTTTCCAAGAAGTTCATTCAAAACACTATACTGCCCTCAGCAGTTATATTGAGCACCCTGTATCTCTATTAATAAAATAAATAGTAGATAACTTTTAGCTCCATTAGTTCTGCTATATGGTCTAGTTTCACTTTCTACAGAATTTTCTTCAAAATAGCTTTACAAAATATACAGACCTCATCAAATCTCGCAACCACAGTTTTCTGAATCTTTATAAATGAAACAACCTATATTTTATATCATTATCAGTAAGATCTCTCGCGACTCTTTTTTGAGTCTTGTATTCTTCTACACCAAATATAATATTAAAAAAATATTTTTTTATTGATGATGGCTCTCCGTCCTTGATTCTACGAGGCGAGCTTTTACATTTTTCTCTTTTTCACTAAAATTGGCGAAGGCGTTTCCGAGAAGCAGTCTGTTAAAAATGACGAAAAAATTAGTTGTCGACTAATTTCGTGAGCAGTTTATTAGCGAAATCGCGGTTCATTAGGAATTTTTTAAAAATTTAGTAAAAAAATTGTGAACATGATACCATAATATAAGGTTAATTTGAACTGTTTGAAAGAAAATGAAAATTTAGAGTATAAAACCTCAAATATCACAAAAACCGTTGCAATTAGGAATAAGAAATGCTTCATGGAATAAAAAGAGTCGTGAGAGACCTTAATGAAAATCATATAAAATATAGGGTGTTTCATTTATAAAACTTGAGAAAACTGTGGTTGCGAGTTTTGATTCTCCCTATTATAGATAAGTAAAGAAAATTCTATAGAAAGTAAAACTAGACCAGATATAACATAATTAATGGATCCAACAATTATCTAGTATTTATTTTCTTAAAAAAGATACAGGGTGCTCAATTCTTTGCAATTAAGATACAAAAATGCTCATATCTTCTGAATACTCTGTATAATAGTAGTAAACCCTATATTGTCGAATTTGGAAAAATGATCCGAATTCAAATATGAAATAATAAATATATGATTCCATTTAAAAAAATAAAAGTTTGATATAGCCCCGGTTTATAGAAACGCTATATAACTATAGATATGTTTAAAATATGCATACTCTTGGGCTCTATGAGATATATTTTTTTTGTTTATTACGACTTATGGAATTTATGGAAGTTATGGAACTTTGCCACATTATTGAGCCACCACCCTGTATATAAATTATGTTGGTTTGATTTCTGTAAAAAATAATATCCGTTTTAAAATAACTTACAAAATAACATTTCTGACTATTAGAAAATGAAAACAGTAACTTTAATTTTCCTGCATATCACCATTTATAACAAAAAAAAAAAAAAAACAAATTTATCAAAATTAAACATACCTATTTTATTAGGTTTGCTTATTTGCTTTAGGTGCTTATATTTTACCACTTCTTGTTTAAAACTGAGTTATTCTTTCCATTTGCTTTTGGTTAAAATAATAAAATAATGTATGAAAATATTTATTGTTTAATTAGGTACTACTGTTTATCTGGAGATTATGCCAGCACTGAAAAAAACAAAAAAATAATAATCAACCTCTGCGCCGAAAAATATGTTTGCCTAATCAAGAAATCTCACACTAAAAAGCAGATTAACAATATGTAACATTGAACATGAACATATGATATCCCTTACATTTCGAAAACTTTTCCGTTTTCGTTATTAAAACTTTACGTGTGACTGACGTACAGAATAGTATGACAGTTTATAATTTATTTTGTTTATCTACTTCCATGTGCATATTAGATATTAGTCGATTCTCATTATATTTCGACTTACCTCGTATTCTAGAATTAATAATTTGTTATCAATTCTAAAAGACGAGGTAAGTCAAAATAAGTTTGTTTGTTTGGATCGACCTACAAAATTTAAAACACTTAGCAGGCTTTTAATATTTCCATTATCATAACAGTGACATGTCACAACATAATAACGGTGAAAATTATTAATAAAAATTAGGACCTACTTTGGTATTGATCGTTCCAAAAGAACTCACTTATTTTCACTATTTCCGAAAAACCTTCAATGTTACTTATGGTATATATAACTAATATTAGTTATATTTAGTTATTATAACTATAAAGAATTTATTTTTCGCAGGATATCTATCTCTAAAGCTATATAATGACGAATAGCTTCTCCTTCTTATGAACAAACTCTATTTTCAGCATAAATAAACATACAGAGTGAGCCTTTAATCATCCTTATCGGATATCCCCCTTCTTATCTGTCCACCCTACATATTCAGAGCCCTATGCATATGCTCCATCACTGTGCTGTTTAATAAGTTCACAATTATTAATCTAAAAGAAAAACAAGACGAGTCATGTTCGTAGTAAATAGTTTTTAAATACTAATTGATAGATTGGTAATTCTTATGGTTATTTGAAGAAATGTCTATACTTGACTGAGATATGGAAGCTAATTATGATCAAGTGATTATATAGAATTAGTAGACTTATCAGCATTATAAGAGAGGCACTTAACGCCATTACCGATTTCAATAAAACCATTGTGTAGTAATTATTATTATAAAAATATATTTAAAACAACTAATGATACAAGTAAAGATCATCGGCATTTATTGGAAAGGATACCGCCAGTAGAGCACCTAGATAATTGCATTTTAGATATTTAAAACAAAATGTGTATTGTATTTGCAATTATTATTGTTTTATCTATAAGTGTTGAGATACTGTCTATAAAGAGTGTAAAAGTGATAAAAACTGATAGATATTTGTGAAATAACTCCTCGGAAATAAATAAAACATTCGTTACTACTCTTACTTCGATAGATGGAGTTTGCTCTTTTTCTATAGGTATCTAATCCGTCAAAAGAACTTTGTGAAGTATAATTGACTGCTGATCTACCGTGATCCGGTGTAAAGGTACTTGTGGTCAGTAAGTACTTGTAATTATGGGGTCCGTGAAGTTAGCCCCCAACTCCTGGAGTTGGACGGCACTAATCCACAGTCGGTTAGTAAGTCGTTAGTAAGTATTTGTAAGCCCATTGGTAACATTTGTAAGTAAAGGGTAAGCGATTTATTTGTTATTAATTTTTAGCGGCTAACTTCTTAGCAGCCCCCAAGTTGTTTATAATTGTAGTTTTTATGTTATCAGCTATTAGTAAGTCATTTGTAAGTATTTGTAAGTTGACTGTCGACATTTGTAAGTCCCTAAGAAAAAAGTTATAACCAGTTAATAAATGGCGGCTAACTTCTTAGCAGCCCCCAAGTTCATTCAGAATAATTTTTTTACCTTACCAGTTGTTAGTAAATCGTTTGTAAGTATTTGTAAGCCATCTTGCAACATTTGTAAGTCACTAATAAAAAAGTTACAACCAATAAATTAAATGAAGGCTAACTTCTTGGCAGCCCCCAAGTTCTTTCAGAATGTTTTTTTCATCTTACCAGTTCTTAGTAAATCGTTTGTAAGTATTTGTAAGTCGCTAATAAAAAAGTTATAACCAATCAATTAAATGAGGGCTAACTTCACACCAAGCCGCCAAATCTTTCAGAAGGTTTTACTTACCTTACCAGTTGTTAAATCGTTTGTAAGTATTTGTAAGCTGTCTTGCAACATTTGCAAGTCGCTAATAAAAAAGTTATAAGCAATCAACTAAATCAGGGCTCACTTCTTAGCAAACCCTCAAAGTCTTTCAAAATATTTTGTTTACCTTGCCAGCTGTTAGTAAGTCGTTTGTAAATATTTGCAAGGTGACTTTCAATATTTGTATGTCACTAATAACGAAATTATAACCAATTAATTAAACGGAGGCTAACTTCTTAGCAACTTCCAAGTTTTCTCTAAATGTTTTGTTTACATTACCACTAATCATTTTCAAGTCCCTAATACAACAGTTACTTATCAATTAATTCTGTCGAGGAAACTTGTTTGTCCTGTTTGTTTTATTTACTGTGGTTGTCGAAAATAAAGAAAAAGATGTTTTATTTTAGAAGCTAAAGATTTTACTAACGTAAGATACAGATCTTGCGAGATATACCTAACAGATTAACATATGACAAAATCAAAATCTCTTTAAAAAGTATCTAGTTTAGTAGATACATATTTATCAAGTATAATTCAATATATATTTTTTAACTATTTGACAAAGGTTACTCAAATATTACTGCGCTGCAGTTGTTCATAATAGATAGGTATGTAATAAATAATGGACCATGAATCCACGCTTATTTAAAAAAAAAATGAGGACTTAATACATTTAGATCTTATATAGTTAAGTATATTGTCTGTTTTCTAATGCGTGTAGTGTTTTCTAAAAAATTCGGTATATACTTGCAGCAATACGAAAGTTAAGTTAAGCAGAGAATCACAGGAACACCAAATACGGATCATTCTCTGCCTAACTCACACGTACATCGCATTATTAAACAATAAAAAACATGAAAAACAAAATAAAACCAACCCATACAATAAAACTGAAATAGAAAATTTATATTAGGTTCCTAAGAAAAAACTTTTTTGGATATTTATTGTGTCACTAATCTAATTTACTACTTGTTAAACCATTATTTTTAGCTATTAGGTAACCTTGAAAAAGTCCGAAAACTCGGACGAAACGTAGGATATTTATTCAACAAATAAATTTCAGAATATTAGTGATTGTAATACTGATCACAGACAGCAATAGGTACCGTTACAGACTGATTTAAGAACGGTATATATAAAAAATTTATACAATTACAGTCATTTATGTGACAACTTTTTGATAATGAAACGAAAATATATTAATATTTCATTGTGAATAGTATTTAACGAAAACTAAATTTATTTGAAGGAGATGCCGAAAACAACTACTCCACGGTCAATGTGCCCCGACTGGCAATGCATTAATAATCGGCATCTCTGCAGGAGTCGCCACATATCATTCATCGAGACCACCTACCAGACACTGACCGGCTTCGCGTTATCATGCGCTAGGGCACGCTGATGAGCGCATAATTAGCGCGAAATCGGTAAGTGTCTGCTTTCAAGTAACTAAGAAAATTAACTTCTGTAACTAAGAGTAACTGGTCAATGGAAGAACCAATGCCATTAACTAAATAAAGATTCTTTTAAAACTATACTATTTACCGAGATGAGTCCGATTCGGAACATTTTTGAGTCGGCTTTTTTCATCTTTGCGGCTAAAGCTTTAGCTTAGAAATGTAGGACTGATTTCATCAAATTAACAATTTTTTTTTTTTTTGATATTTAATATAAAGATTTCCCTTGAATACTAAAATTTTAAAATATTTAATTTAAACAACTATTATTGTACCCAACCAACAATTAATTTAATATTGGTATTGGTTTGGTAGATATTAATATTATGTTTATAGATTTATATTTATATTAATATTATACTTGGTAGATAACCTACCCCACTATATATGAACCTTAA
Source organism: Pogonocherus hispidulus (assembly GCA_963924545.1). Lineage (NCBI taxonomy): Eukaryota > Metazoa > Arthropoda > Insecta > Coleoptera > Cerambycidae > Pogonocherus > Pogonocherus hispidulus. The sequence continues at coordinate 33,631,968 of OZ004700.1, read as the reverse complement.
AGTGTTTTGAGTGAAGTAGAGATTATCTTATAATGTCTGAGTGAGGTAACTGAAAGTTACAAATATAGGAAGAATCCCCAACTAAAATGAATATGTCGGCGATTTCTAACTGCTTTTAGTGCCTTGTAGATACGTTAAGTATATGACTTATACATATGACATTTTACTTTTAGTTAGAACTAATAAGAGGTAAGCCTCTGTGGAATTGATATGAATTTATTTAGTAATAAAATTTTCATTAACAACTTACAAATGAAAAAAGTCAGCATACAAATATACTAATAAATGATGTTATAATAAATACCATTAGCAATAGTTAAGGTAAACAGAACAATGAAGTTTACTTCACTGGATTAACTGGTAGTAATTTCTTAGAGCCTTGCAAATGATATTGAAAGTCAGCTTACAAATATGTACAAACGATTTACTAACCACTTACGACAAATATCCTACGTTCGTACGAGTTTTCGGACTTTTCCAAGGTTACTTAATAGCTAAAAATAATGATTTAACATACGTATTAAATTATATTAGTGACAGAATAAATATCCAAAAACTGTTTTCTTACCTAATACATCAATTTCCTATTTTAATTGTATTGTATGTGTTGGTTTTATTCTGTTTTTCATCTTTTTTATTGTTTAAGAATTCAATGTAGGTACGTGTGAGTTAGGCAGAGAATGATCCGTATTTGGTATTGCTGTCCCCGTGATTCGCTGCTTAACTTAACTTTGCTCTACTATATACCGAATACTATATACCTTTGCTCTACTGTGTATACCGAATTTTTTAGAAAACACTACACACATTAGAAAACAGACAATATACTTAAATACTATAAGATCTAAATTTATTAAGTCCCCGCCTTTTTTAAATAAGCGTGGATTCATGGTCCATTATTTATTACATACCTATCTATTTTGAACAACTGCAGCGCAGTAATATTTGAGTAACCTTTGTGAAATAGTTAAAAAAATATATATTGAATTATACTTGATACATATGTACCTACTAAACTAGATACTTTTAACGAGATTTTGATTTTGTCATATTTTAATCTGTTAGGTATATCTCACAAGATCTGTATCTTAAGTTAGTAAAATCTTTAGCTTCCAAAATAGTTTTTTTTATTTTCGACAACAGCAGTAAATAAAACAAACAGGACAAACAAGTTTCCCAGGACAGAACTACTTGATAAGTAACTGTTGTATTAGGGACTTCCAAATGATGTAAACAAGACATTTACAGAAAACTTGGGAGTTGCTAAGAAGTTAGCCACCGTTTAATTAATTGTTTATAATTTCTTTATTAGTGACATACAAATATTGAAAGTCACCTTGCAAATATTTACAAACGACTTACTAACAACTGGCAAGGTAAACAAAATATTTTGAAAGACCTTGAGGGTTGCTAAGAAGTGAGCCCTGATTTAATTGATTGGTTATAACTTTTGTATTAGTTACTTGCAAATGTTCCAAGACAGCTTACAAATACAAACGATTTAACAACTGGTAAGGTAAGCAAAACCTTCTGAAAGGATTGGGGGGCTTGGTGTGAAGTTAGCCCTCATTTAATTGATTGGTTATAACTTTTAGCGACTTACAAATGTTTCAAGTCGGCTTACAAATAGTTACAAACGATTTATTAATAACTGGTAAGGTAAGCAAAACATTCTGAAAGAACTTGGGGGCTGCTAAGAAGTTAGCCTCCATTTATTAATTGGTTATAACTTTTTTATTAGAGACTTACAAATGTCGACAGTCAACTTACAAATACTTACAAATGACTTACTAATAGCTGATAACATAAAAACTACAATTATAAACAACTTGGAGGATGCTAAGAAGTTAGCCGCTAAAAATTAATAACAAATAAATCGCTTACCCTTCACTTACAAATGTTACCAATGGGCTTACAAATACTTACTAACGACTTACTAACCGACTGTGGATTAGTGCCGTCCAACTCCAGGAGTTGGGGGCTAACTTCACGGACCCTTAATTATGTTTGTTTAGGCGTAAGAAACAAAAGCTAGTCCAATCACAGCAAACGTAGGACTTTTGCTTAAGGTCACATTATCACCGCTAATGCCGCGTTCAATTTTCTTACTTACAAAAAGGCATGGTCCATAATAACAAAATGATGAAATTGTCATTAAACTCGGCATTCTTAATGAAACACATACCTGATATGACGATAATTTTTCTTTGTCGTAAGTTATTGAATAATATTTCCAAAAATGACGTGCTACGACCGGTGCATTCTAAACGCACCATATTTTACACAATTTCTCGAAATTCAATGAAAATTTACATAAGAACTATGTCCCTTCATAGCAAATTGTTTAAATTATAGCAACTAAGGAAAGAAAATGAGTTTCATGTGAATTTTTCCTAAACAATGCGAAAAAGTCAGTTAACGATAAAGAGGATTTCTTGCTTTGGACATAATTGGGTAATAGTTTTAGTAAGTTACTACTAGATGACACTACTGTCAAAAGTAACTAAATTATTTAGGGATATTTTGGGTTTAGTGCGTTACTGTAGAGGACAAGACATAACTATTTTAAAGAAAATAAAAACGCATTGAAGATTGGCCTAATTATTCTCCAATAATTATAAATTTAATGATGAAACATTGACTCGTTTCATATGAGGCCAGTAAATTTGTGACATGCAACATAGAAAATCCCTAAATTGTAGATGACCAGTACGGTTTTGATTAAAATGTTAAGGTTTGTTTGGCTGAATCTATTTTCAGTACCAGTATAACCAACATTTTCTAGTAATAGTTGCAAATGCAGCTACACGTTTGATCACAATCATCTTAGGTACATCCAAATCTGTACATTCATTCGTCTTTTATCATGGTGAAGAAACACAAACTGATTGTAGAAGTTAAATTATTTGTAATGCAGTTTTCGGTCGTTTGTGATGAACCTTTTATTTAAAATTAAGTAATATGATGAGCTCCCAGATTTCTGGATACTCGAGTAACCTTCTTATTGGTTCTAGTACAATTATTAGTTTTTCTTGGTCTGACATTTCTGTTGTTGATAATATAGTTATATGCATATCCCTATGTAAAGGTAAAATGGACTGTAAAACGTCATTTTAATTGCAGCTTTTGAACTGTATGTACGTAATAGAAGAGGGAATTGAAAAACGGCGGTTGAAGAAAATCGATATCTGGTTAATAAAATAGGAGCGATCACATATTCACATATATCACATATAAATTTACTTACTCCGAACAAATATTAAATAATGTAACTTCCTATTCTAAATATTTCTACATAATGTGTAGACTGTTTCTGTTTACTTAAACATATTAGCAATTACTATATTTTGTAATATCTAAAAAAACTGAAATATTTTAACTCTTCAATAAAAAACCAAAAAGGGGGGACTTTCAGCCAGATACATGGACAAGTACCTATTCTACGTTTCGTCAGAGTTTTCGAACTTTTTCAATGTTATCTACCTAATAGCTAAAAGTAATGGTTTAACATAAGTATTAAATTGGATTAGTGATAAAATAAATATCGAAAAAAGGGTTTTCTTACCTAATATCAATTATTTAATTTTATTCTATGGGTTGGTTTTATTTGGTTTTTCATATTTTTCATTGTTAAGTCCATAGATGGTAGGATGCATGTCCGTGTATCTGGCTGAAAGTCCTCTTTTTTGTTTTTTATTGAAGAAATAAATTCTAGTTTAACAGCCAACAAATTTTGCAATACCATATGAAATATTTGAATGATGCAAATTCTATTCAAATGCGGTTAACATATTGATATAGCTAAAAATAAAACAGCATTATATATGTTTTTAATTTAATCTAAAATATAATGTGTATTATTGCTTTTATACCACAATATTTTACGGATTTGAGAGGATAAATATGTTTCTTATACACAGAAAAAAACGATTTATTAGTTTAAGGATTTATAATTTTTGTACTGTATTTTTTTAAATAATGAAGCTATCTATTATTTAAACTATTCCTATATTGGTTAGATAAATGTAGTTTTATTATATAAATAACGCTGTTTCTTCCATTTACTTCTTAATATTTCTTTAAATCAAGTAGTTTGCTTTAAAAATAATACGCATATTCTGTTGACGTTATTACTAACTTAATACATCAATAACTAACTTATATCAGTTCGCGCCAATAAGTATTCTATCTGCAAAAAAGTGGGAAACGCATTGATACAATGAAGTATTTCTTTGACATAAAAATTACATGTAATTATTAAATTTAATAAGAAAAAACTAATTGCAATAAGAGTACAAAAAGGCCGCACATAAACGAATTTCTTGATTTTGAAAGCTTTTTATTATAAATTCAACAATGAGTGGCTTTTAAATCAATGAGAGAAATAAAATTTAGCTAATAAAAGTGATATTTATTCAATAAACTACCTATGTTATTATGTTGAAGGGGGTTGGAACTTTTGGTGTGAAGATAACACTGACGTAGTTTTCACCACATCATCATGATTGTTTTAATCATCTCCAGATGATGCCAACTTGGTTGGCGCAACGCGCGTCGACGCAGTATAGAGTGTTGGTGTTATGTGAAAAACTATGTCAGTGATATTATTGTTATACCACTTTCGGGGTTCTAAAGATAAGAGAGACTTTTATACAACAGTACAAATCTTTATATACCACTTCAGACACAATACAACACTTCTTGTACAATATCTAAATCATTACACAACGAAAACACTTCGAAAATCGCACTTATTTCACTTAAGTATTGCTTCTTATCTTGATCGCTGCCTGATTAAAACTGACTCCCTCGCCCTCGCCGGAATGGCGCGGCCTTTATATAGGTAAACTAGGCTTCTAGATCTTTGTAGAAATTTCCATCGAATACTCACAAATAATCCGCATACCAGGGCAATTCAATAACTAATCGACAGCAAAGTTATACGAGGGATATCCGATGAGTGCGGCTGGTGACATCCAGGAAATGTGGACAAAAGGGCATATCTCCCTTATTTCAAGGCCTAGAGGGTGAGACTTTGCCCTTGGGTGGTTGTCCTTGGCACCCCCAGAGGCGGTGTTGCCAGATTGTGCACAATTTCCCTATGGCTGGGGAAAAAGTAGATTTGGCAATGCCGCACTCGGGCACTGTGTCGGCGATTTTGTAACATTATGTTATGAGTTGAATTAATTTTATTTTCAAATAAGAGTATAACCGCATTCAATATATGAATACAATTCTTTAATTAAGCAACTATTTTATTAATTTAAAGAAACTATTATTATTTAATGAAACTTATTCGTTTCCTCAAATATATAATTTTTTCCGACAAAAATATATTATTTTATTTTTTTTAAATTCAAATCTTTGTTTCAAAAAGCAGGTTTACTTGGCCCTATTGAAAAAACATATTTCTGTAATTTAAAGTAATTTCCTTTGTTTTAAAAAACCTTTTTCTCTGTGAACAGTTAATATAAATATCATAAATTTATAATCCATTCGGGAATAGCAGAAAACCTAACCTGAGTAATTTATTATTGTAATGGTGAGTAGGACTAATAGGGAAAAAGGTAAATGTGTAGGTAAATGCTACTTCATTGCCTCCAATAATCATTAGAGAGTCGGCGTGGACTCGTACGTGACATTTTAAACTTTATATTTAATTTCATCTAATACATATTAATTAAAGACAGACAGGCAGTCACGGTATAAAATTTAAAGCTGACACGAGAATATAGTATAGTTGTAGAGAAAATATGTGGATTTATGAAGGTAAACATTTTATGGTTACTGCCAAAATGTATTAATTTAGTTGCGTCGCAAAGAATAATGTAACTACAAATCTCTATTAAAATGTCTCCACAAAATGACTTTTATAGTAAGTAAATAATTACAACATACAAAAAATGTATGATATAATAATTGAAGGGGCCGGTAGAAGAGGGTAATAAGCCACGTAAAGCTAGTTAGTAGCTATTAGGGCACTTGAGACAGACAGTCCCAGACAGTCTCGCGGCATCCTGAAAAAAAAAACGTCACGTTATCCTGAAAAACGTCACTTATTTTTCAGGATAACGTGACGTTTTTTTCAGGATAACGTGAGCCATCTCAAGTGTTCTAATAGCTACTCTAGCTTGGAAAGATTACGTATCAATTGGAAAGTAAAATAATATACTAGATTGGGACATATGTAAAAAACACCCTGTACAATATAATGAATATTTGATGGTTGCATTGTTTCAGTACACCTGAGCTGCATAAGGGCAAGATATTTTTTCTTAGTTATTTCTATTACTCTCACATTGCATTAAGTCGTTAAGCGTTATCTCATCCAAAATGTTCACATATTTGCGAATAACTTGACAACGCAGCATCAAAATACAAATATGTAGATATTGCTGAAAAGAAAATTGATTGTTGAATTAAAAAATGTAAAAATATACAGGGTGTTCTATTTAAAAATATACATTCGAGTGTGCTCCGTTGTAAAGAAACACCCTGTATATTTCAAAATATTTTTAAAATGTCTGACTTTTTACCCTGTATCACTTTCCAAAAATATTTTCTTTGATAATTCTCTTAATAAGGCCAATAATGCACTTTGACGCACTATTAATTGGGAGACCCTGTATATGATGATGGCCTAATAAAGCTGAAACGTTATATTAAAATAAAAGTTTAGTAGTAAAATCTGAGCGGCTTCGAAGACACAAATTCATATTTCGCATTCGATGATATAAGAATTTGTTTCTATATTTTTTCTTGTATGTCGGACGGGAGATTTTCTTATTGTCGATTTATTTTGAGGTGTTATTCGCCATAGAGCATATTCATTTGATACATTCGCATTGCTATTATAACATTGCATAATATATTTTTCATTTTTCAACAAATAATCTACTTTTATTTTTATTTATTAGCTACTGTACCCCACAGTACAATACCAACTACGGGCTGAGAAATAAAATTACACAGAATTTGATACAATTACAATAAAACAAGTTGTATAAAGTAACAGGTACACAAATAACAAATATATAATAGTTTTATCAGCATAATAATAATAATAATAATAATAATAATAATAATAATAATAATAATAATAATCTTAATTATTACAAAAAAGGTGTTTAACATTTGCAACAGCGCAATGAAATATATCAAGCTCGTTCTGCACAGACAGATATGTTTCACACATTAAATATAAGGGCGAGAACTTCAGAACATTGGCCCGTGGAGTTGGAAGATAAAACGTATTACGATTACGTGTTTCAAATGCAAGTGCGTGATAATTCAGCATACTTAGGATATTAGAAGCATCAACAGTATTATGAATTATTTTGTATAAAAACAATAGAGAACATAGTTTTCGCCGATCTTGTAAGCTGATAAAAGAAAACCGATTTAGCAACTCCCCTTGTGGGATTCCAACAGCTGGATATACTTTATCTAATTGAAATGACAGAAACTTCAAATAACGTCGTTGGACATTTTCAATGGGATTAGAATATTCAATATAGCCGGGACTCCAGATGAGTGAACCATACTCAAGCTTGGATTTAACCAAAGCATTATACAAATAAATTCAATAGCAGAATGTCATCAAAACCGGCAGAATTTCTAATTACAAAACTTACATTTCTAAATGCAGACAAAACAGTATTATCAACATGTTTGCTGAAGGTCAGTTTATAATCAAATGGAACACCTAAATCTTTAAACTCATCTGTTCTATTTAAAGCAATTCCATTTAGTTTATAGTCAAAGATCACAGAAACGCTCTTCCTGCTGAAAGATGAGACATTGCACTTTGAGGCATTTAAAGGAAGGTTATTTAAATAATACCAATCGTTAACAGTATTCAGATTGCCTTGAAGCAATTCACAAAGATAGTCATCATTAATGACAGAACAGTTTCATATCATCGGCATAAAGCAAGCAGTTAACGATTACATCGGTAGTTATATCATTTATGAACATAATAAATAATAGTGGGCCCAATATCGATCCTTGAGGTACACCGGATGTGACAAGGATTTTATCAGACCTAAAACCATGGTACTGTTCATATTGTATTCTGCTAGATATGTAAGAGGCTAAAAGCAAAATCAATGTATCTGAAATCCCGAAGGTTTTTAATTTTTGTAGAAGGATACCATGGTCAAGTCTGTCAAAGGCCTTAGAAAAATCAGTGTATATCATATCAACTTGTTTGCCTTTATCAATAGCCTCCGAGATAAATTGCGTAATATAAAATAAATTTGTGACTGTTGATGGTTATTTAACAAATCCATGTTGAAAATAACTTATCTGTCCTTGTATACAGCTATATATGTCATCGTATAAAGAAATGAAATTTCTTCTTCTTTTTTTGAAATACCTTCGCGAAATTGCAGATTATTGTCATAGGACGATAGTTTTCAACACAACTCTTAACTCCCTTTTTAAAAACTGGGGTCACTCTAGATAATTTCCAACGGTCGGGAAAGTACCATATTTCAAATATAAATTAAAAATAATTGTCAGAGGGCGTACGAATGCACATGCACAATCCTTAACGATAAACGCAGGTATGTCATCTGGTCCCTTAGTGAATTTAGGCTTCAGTTTCCGTAAGGACTTTAATACTCCTTTTTCAGTAAAAGTATTATATTCGCCACAGGCAAGCTGCAGTTGCGATTTAGCATTCATATTATCGATATGAACGTCAAGCAACAACATAGTCCACGGTTAGTGATTGGGCACAGTTTTTAGTGGCCTGTATAGTGCGTTGGTCAATTCACAAACGCTACATATACAAACTTAGGTGAGATATGTGTATAAGATATACCATCCCTTAGATAGGATATAAATTCGGAGATTTCTTGTCTATGAAATGATTGGCAAGTAAAAGATCCCTACCCTGCTACAAAAGTGGGGGTTCGGCAAAATTTCCAAGTTGGGCTTTTAAAAATATGTTTTTATAAATCATAGAGGTGCACCTCAATAAACACCCAAAATTGTCGGTCTCAGAGTTTATTTTAAAATATTTGTAAAACATTAAACAATGGTATTAGATATTTTTTGTTGAATGCATTCTGACAGTTCCTTAGAAATGTTAGTGGATGTTTCATTTAAACTGTTGGTGGCATCTTCATTGCATACGCGCGCATTTGTAGAAATATCTTCTAGTATTTGTGTTACTTCTCCTCCTTCAACCTTGAGGTTATTTAGTAACTCATTTAGTGTCTTTTCCATCTCATCGTCCACCTAAAAGATTAGAATAATTATTGAAGGAATTTGTTTAAGTAGCTATTAAATATTTTTACTGTAGATAGCACTATAAGAGGGAATAATTATTTTCTTTATTATTGGGTATTTAACAAAGTTTATGAGCACGTATATCCTCCATAAAAGTACATGACAGCTCAATTTCGTCCCAGAACCGGCCTAGCTTATCTACTGAAAACAACCTTGTATTAAGCAAAATTCTCCGCCTTTATCGTACTTAGAATAAAAAATCTGTGAATGTCAGTTGTTTTGTGATATTCCTTTATAATATACAGCAAGAACTTTAGTGATTTGTTAAAATAACACTATATGGGCTTATAAATTTTCCTACTGCAATTTCGTAGCAACTGGATTACATTTGGTACTTGGACCACAAGCATGGTGATTTAACAAATTAAATTGTAGGTTATTTTAGTAGCGTAAATATGGCACAAAGTAAATATTTGCAAACAGACAGGTAGATATCTACTATTATAATGGGGCAGATAACAGATTGGAATTTAATCAATTAGCTGATCCTTATGTATAACACAATTTGATGTTTTCCAATGTTTATAAATGTCCATTGCTCCTAATATATTTATTTTTTTTAGAATAATAGAAAGTTTTATTAAGATAAGTTTATTTATTGATAGAAATGTATGATTTGCACTATAAAAGTTATTTTCGAGAGTTGATATTCTTATTTAAAAAATATTTAAAATGTTCGTGGATTTTTCTGTTTGTCCTATATAACAGGTGTTCCATTTTTCATAAAAAACTTAAAATATCCTGATTTTTATTTTTTATCGAGTCTCGTGTTTATTGTTATTATTATATAATAATAATTATTATTATTATTATTATTGCCGCGGCGATAGCTCAGTCTGTTAGGTGCTGGGTGGTAGCTTGTGACTAACAGAATGGGTATATCGCGGCGCGAGTTCGAATCTCGCTAGGGGAGAAATGGCACCTCTCCCAGGGAATGGTTGTATGTCTGCGTTTTTTTCATGTGTATCCTCCCTCTACACAAGCCTGAGGCTTTCAGAAGGGAGGTTGTCCATTTCTGTGGTGTGTTTTTTTTTATTATAATGCACCGTGTGAGAAATATTTAATTTAAATAACACCTGTTTACCTTGTCAATGCATGCTCTTACATCTTCACCATCTGTACAACTCTTTAGCTGTGCTGTAAGATTTTTCATTTCCTCATTCGTGGTGTAGATATCAGTAATTATGGGCATATATGCATTGAGGGTCTCTATTGTTAAATGGAGCTGACATGTACCTGATTGGCTTGAGAATTTCATAACCATCTCAGTTAAATCATCACCTTCTTCCTTTACACACTGAATAGTAGCTTTACCAAAATCACTAGCATCTGAAATTTGTACATGAAATTTAATATTAAGTAGAAAAAATTTCAAAATTACTACCTACTTTGAAGTTATTTCGAGATATTGTGTCGTGATAGTTAATAGGGCGGTATGCAAATAGCTAATACACAATATTACTTATTTAACCGTCATTGCACGACATGCTATTAATGAGATAGTAAGACAGTTATTTTCATGACAACAGTTACTATAACTAATATTAATTATTTTACTTTTATTGTATTGTGTGAATAGTAAAATCTTATTTTACTTTTTGATACATGCATACAGCTTGATTAATATAATAGATTTACTGAATTATTAATGATTAAAGCATTGTATCTGCTTTGTTTTTTAAAACCACGATATTGCATCCGATTACTGGCTTCTATCACAACGATACAATAAATTAGGAACCTAGTTATAGCTTAGTCTTCCATACGTATTTCGGATGGAAAACTTTTATATTTTATATTAAATTTTGTACTTATTTTGGGGTCCAAATGTTGTCTGAGAACAATTGGTACCGCTTTTATATTTAATTTCATCTGGAATTTTTACCTTCCCAAACCAATAAAACACATGAGTATACATACTTAAATATCATAGCCTCTATAGGTACATATTTATACATTTTATACAGTTGCTTGAGCATAGCTGGAGGGATGCAAGTAACACAAACGCGAGCGATAGCGACTGCCACTACTACTAGATCGAGAGTTGAACTAGATGAACCGTCAGGTTAGTCTACAATCGTGAAAATGATATAAAATATTAGATTAAATTAGATTAGAATATTGCTAATGCATTTTTAGAATAACGTGGATAAATTCACAAACGTATTAACTTTAATATAATATGAAAATAAATTGTGGTTGTCAAAATCTCGAGATGAGGCCTCAGTACAAAAGTTTACTTACACATCATATTATAAGTAGCCTTAAATACAAATATTATAATATTATTATAATATTAACTCAATTAAACTCAATTAACTCGAATTTGGACAAATTTTAGGTTAGAAGGAAAGTGGACCTTCAAAACAAGTCACGCTGTTTAGTTCATTCCAAAAACTCTAATTTTATGAACTGTGAGGTCAAGCAGTATTCGAATAAAATCGTAGTTAAACTGCGTGACAGAATTAAAGCGGTTTCCAATAAACCTCTAATATCTATCTGTGTCATGTGAGTTAACGATAACAAGTCGGTTAGTATATATCCAAATGTAGGATGCGGATATATTCCCTCTAAGATGAGACAATCAGAAATATGCCTTTCCTGCAGTTGAATTAGGAGATTATAAATGTTTTTTCCTGAGTTACCTTCTACAGGCTGTCCATAAAGTAACCCCCCCCCCCTGCTGACTTTTGAACGAATCGAGTTAGAGGGTTTTACCAAAATACAGGGTGAATCATGTAAAATAAAGTTGATTCTGACTATAAATTCGATACTTCAAATTCAAAGATGGCACCACGGGCGCTGTCAACTCATTTTTTTTAAATGACAAAGTGTGCCATGTTGCACCTCATTTATAAAAGGTATAATTCAATTCTCTACTTTCTCGTTTTTGAAAAATGACAATCGAGTTAGCCGTTCTCTAGTTACAAGCGTTTCTGTTTCTAATCTGATCCATGAATAAAATGTTAATTAATACTCTAATACAACAAATTTTGAACAAATATTTATTAAAACAAAAAATAAAAGAATTAAATGAGTTGTTCAAAATGTTGTCCATTGACTTCTCGGCACATAAAAAGTCTACTTTGAAATTCTTGCCTGATATTTCCTAAAATTTCTGCAAGGATATTTATTTCTACACATATGTGTTAGACGTAGCTATAGTTCGTTGATATTTACTGAAGGAGTTCCGTAGACTTTTGACTTCAAATATTCCCATAAGAAAAAATCAAGTGGAGTTAAGTCCGGGGAACGAGCCGGCCATTCTATCGGGCCCCTTCTGATAATCCATCTGCCCGGGAAATAGTTATTTAAAAAATCGGTAACAGGTAATAGAAATGAGGCGGAGCCCCATCTTGTTGAAATGTTATTGCCTGCTATTCTTTCTATCTTTGGAAAAATTTCATCCCGCAGCATTCTTAAGTACCGCTCTCCTCTTAAATTTTCTCTTAAATCTATCAAATCTATCAAAATCGAAAAATTTAAAATAAAATAAGAAAAAAACCTGTAGAAACTTTCAAGCACTCTTAAATTGAATGCTAAACTACTTTCTCGAACCTTATTGAGGTTTCAGTGACAGTGGCAAACAAAGGAAAGGAGACCTGATAAAAGCAACATTTTTAAATATCGTTAATACAAACGCTTGTAACTAAAGAACGGATAACTCGATTGTCATTTTTCAAAAACGAGAATGTAGAGAATTGAATTACCTTTTAAATGAGGTGCAACACGGCACAATTTGCCATTTAAATTTGAAGAATTGAATTTATTGTCAGAATCAACTTCATTTTACATGATTCACCCTGTATTTTGTTAAAACTCTCTAACTCCAGGGGGTTACTTTATGGACAGACTGTATAGTTAAATGCACAGAACTGTTACAAGGCAAATAATTCGTTGACCTATGATCAGTCAGATGAATAGACCTAAATGTCTATATAAACGGGCAAAAAAATTTGAAGAGGCATCATATTGAAACTTGCATTTGGAAAATCGGTGAATTTAGTGTGGTTTATGGATTATATTATTATAGATTATAGGATTATAGATAAGCCAGCCAGCCGTATGTATATTAGACTAATACAGTAACATAGTCGCAGAGGAAACTTCTGGGAGTCAAATAAAGGACAGGACTAATAATCTCCACGGATAGTGGACTATTGTCAATCATATTATCAATCAGTAAGTACTTGAGGATGTCTTCAACATTAACAAAATCTCTGTATTGCAAGGTCAACAAAAATGATGACGATCTCTAAAAGTCTAGTAAAATTAAATATCTTCAACCTTTTCATGTAAACTGGTACAAATTATGAAAGAAAATACCTACAAGGAATTTAGGAGCCTATGGAACTCCGCAAGTAGCTCCAGGTAATATCTAGCAAATACATAGAATAAATACTTCATTGAAGGTGCCTCATTATCTATCTCCTTACATGGCAAACTTTGTTAATAGTGGAGATAAAGAATTGGTTAAATTAGCAAAATTGGGCAGCATTACAAGAGGAATTCAGTGCTTCCTTCAGATTTAATTTGAATTTTCAACTTATCGGGATATGTTGAAAAAACTGAAAATCGATAAAATTTTTAAACTCGAATTTCTCGAAAACTATAAAAGATACAAATAATATAAACATACTCTGGGTTTTTTGCTTGGAATTCAGCGGTGATATTGAAAATTTCACGGGCATCTTCGTTTTTGAGAAAAAAATAAAGTTATGTTTTTAAATGGCAACCATAGTTCGCCATGGTTCAATAAAAAACTAACTTTTTCTGATTTCAAAAATATAATATTTAATAAATCGTTTTTTTTTCTTCGTTTGTGTACATTTCACAATAACTATTTTAACATGAATGTTTAATTTTGACGTGTATAATGTCACTTTAGTGTGATCTGACATTTGTATTTTATTGTTGTTTACTGATCTATGCTTGTTTTTCATAACTTACTATGTTAGTAAATTATTTGTTCATTACAGTAAACAAAAGAAAAGAGAAAGGTATAATAAATATTATATTTTTGAAATCAGAAGGAAATAAGCTCTTTATTGATATCATAGCCGACTATGGTTGCCATTTAAAAAAACGTAACTTTATTTTTTTCTCAAAGACTAAGATGTCCGTGAAATTTTCGACATCACCGCTGAATTCCACGTAAAAAAACACTATCACAAAGTATTTGTATATTATTTGTATCTTTTACAGTTTTCGAGATATTCGAGTTTAAAAATTTTGGAGATTTTCAGTGTTTTCAAAATATCTCAAAAAGTTGAAAATTAAAATTAAATCTAGGTAAAGGAGGCACTGAATTCCTCTTCTAATTTTGTCCAATGTTGCTAATTTAACCAATTCTCCAGCTCCACTATTAACAAAGTTAGCCATGTAAGGAGATAAATAATGGGCACTATGTATAGAAGATACTTATTACTACTAATTTGTGAATTGCAATTTAATGAGCAGGAATTTTACCTGTTTCCATCTCACTTAATTTATTAAGTGCCACACTCCACAGATAATCTATTACGACCTTTTCCAAATTATATAATTGGTCTTGTATAGTGTCCTCCCTAACATTCAGTTCGTTAATGATAACAGTAGCAGCTTTTGTTACAAAACCTACAACCATTTCAATTATTTCTTGAGCAGCTGTCGATACTACTATTACTTCCTCTCCATCGCCACCATCGTCTGTGCTGCACTGAGTCTGGAATAAGAAATGAAATAAATTAATATTTGCAGACAGTATTACTTAATGACTTCTGTAGTCATTTATGTTATATCATTTATAATGTTATAGTATGTTCTGTTCTAGTCTTAGTTTTAATGTACAATAATATCACTGACGTAGTTTTCCACATAACACCAAAACACTATGCTGCACTCGACGTGCGTTTCGCTAGCCAAGTTGGCATGTGGAGGTGATTAAAACTGAGTTTCAATAAATCATCAAATTGCCATCATCTGGAGATGATTAACTCAGTTTTAATTATCTCCAGGTTATGGCAACTTGGTTGGGGAAACGCGCGTCGAGTGCATTATAGTGTTTTGGTGTTATGTGGAAAACTACGTCAGAGTTATCTTCACACCAAATGTTCCAACCCCTTTCAAAATGTACAATAATGTACATATTCTATAAACTTTTGTTGTTAATTGTGATATTAACTTATGTGGCATATTAATCATAGTTAATATAGATGTGGTTATTGGTTATTAAATATATTCATTTCTAAGAGATATATGATTGTGCGTTGACCTGCTACAATTGAATTTACAGAACGTAGTTAAATAAAGTTATTCTGTTCTATTATATCGTAATAATAATAATTACTGCTACAATTCAGATTTTTTCAGTGAAGAAAGAGAGAATAAATATTTCAAAAACTTTTCATCCAAAATATTCACTTATAATATTCCAATTGCAAAATTATTGCCGGAATTTTTTTCCAGGAGGCGAATATTACGTCAAAGACGATAGATATTTTTCTAAAAATATTCGCCACTGTGAAAAAATTTCCGGCAATTAATTCGTGCACTTGGGATATTCCATAAGAAAATTTCACACCGAGGAAAAATTAATTTAGAATTTCAATGTCATTAGTTTGTGTCATGAGACAATGAGACATTTTGTGTTACAAGAGGTTTGTATTTTACCGGATAAATTTGGATTGTTTAATGAGAAACTATTGCCAAGCAATTAGACGAGAAAAACTGTCAACTATTAAAAACGCGACACTGAAGGTGGAGCGTTTTTAGGCTGACAGTTTTTCGTGTCAAATTGCTAAAGGAAACAGTTTAGAATTTAAACAACACATATTTATCCGGTATCAATACAAACATCGAGTGTAATTCAGCAGGATAATTTAATGAATAAGAAATTTAGAAACATATGAATGCAAACTTTATTTATGAAACACTGAAAATAAACATATTTTTATTTGAACATCACCGAATCGATTTATTGTTAGTGTTTAATAATTCAATAACTTGCTGACAAAAATGTCAAACTATTTATTTAGGTAACGGACACCACGATAATTGATTAAAAAATGAATAAGTGAAAAAACCACTAATGCATCTGTCACTGTAAAAGTTGCAGGTAACTTTTGTCAAAGTGACAATTGCACTGTGGTATATGCGATTTTTTATATATAAATTAAATTGTCACTTATAATTGCACAAGAGGTTTGTATTTTACCGAATAAATTAGGATTGTTTAATGAGAAACTATTGCCAAGCAATTAGACGAGAAAAACTGTCAACTATTAAAAACGCGACACTGAAGGTGGAGCGTTTTTAGGTTGACAGTTTTTCGAGTCAAATTGCTAAAGGAAACAGTTTAGAATTTAAACAACACATATTTATCCGGTATCAATACAAACATCGAGTGTAATTCAGCAGGATAATTTAATGAATAAGAAATTTAGAAACATATGAATGCAAACTTTACTTATGAAACACTGAAAATAAACATATTTTTATTTGAACATCACCGAATCGATTTATTGTTAGTGTTTAATAATTTAATAACTTGTTGACAGAAATATCAAACTATTTATTTAGGCAACAGACACCGCGATAATTGATTAAAAAATGAATAGTGAAAAAACCACTAGTGCATTTGTCACTGTAAAAGTTGCAGGTAACTTTTGTCGTTGTCAAAGTGACAATTGTACTATGGCATATGCGATTTTTTTATATATAAATTAAATTGTCACTTATAATTGCACAAGAGGTTTGTATTTTACCGGATAAATTAGGATTGTTTAATGAGAAACTATTGCCAAGCAATTAGACGAGAAAAACTGTCAACTATTAAAAACGCGACACTGAAGGTGGAGCGTTTTTAGGTTGACAGTTTTTCGAGTCAAATTGCTAAAGGAAACAGTTTAGAATTTAAACAACACATATTTATCCGGTATCAATACAAACATCGAGTGTAATTCAGCAGGATAATTTAATGAATAAGAAATTTAGAAACATATGAATGCAAACTTTATTTATGAAACACTGAAAATAAACATTTTTTTATTTGAACATCACCGAATCGATTTATTGTTAGTGTTTAATAATTTAATAACTTGTTGACAGAAATATCAAACTATTTATTTAGGCAACAGACACCGCGATAATTGATTAAAAAATGAATAGTGAAAAAACCACTAGTGCATTTGTCACTGTAAAAGTTGCAGGTAACTTTTGTCGTTGTCAAAGTGACAATTGTACTATGGCATATGCGATTTTTTTATATATAAATTAAATTGTCACTTATAATTGCACAAGAGGTTTGTATTTTACCGGATAAATTAGGATTGTTTAATGAGAAACTATTGCCAAGCAATTAGACGAGAAAAACTGTCAACTATTAAAAACGCGACACTGAAGGTGGAGCGTTTTTAGGTTGACAGTTTTTCGAGTCAAATTGCTAAAGGAAACAGTTTAGAATTTAAACAACACATATTTATCCGGTATCAATACAAACATCGAGTGTAATTCAGCAGGATAATTTAATGAATAAGAAATTTAGAAACATATGAATGCAAACTTTATTTATGAAACACTGAAAATAAACATATTTTTATTTGAACATCACCGAATCGATTTATTGTTAGTGTTTAATAATTTAATAACTTGTTGACAGAAATATCAAACTATTTATTTAGGCAACAGACACCGCGATAATTGATTAAAAAATGAATAGTGAAAAAACCACTAGTGCATTTGTCACTGTAAAAGTTGCAGGTAACTTTTGTCGTTGTCAAAGTGACAATTGTACTATGGCATATGCGATTTTTTTATATATAAATTAAATTGTCACTTATAATTGCACAAGAGGTTTGTATTTTACCGGATAAATTTGGATTGTTTAATGAGAAACTGTTGCCTAGCAATTAGACGAGAAAAACTGTCAACTATTAAAAACGCGACACCGAAGGTGGAGCGTTTTTAGGTTGACAGTTTTTCGAGTCAAATTGCTAAAGGAAACAGTTTAGAATTTAAACACCACAAATTTATCCGGTATCAATACAAACATCGAGTGTAAATCGGCAGGACAATTTAATGAATAAGAAATTCAGAAACATATGAATGCAAACTTTATTTATGAAACACTAAAAATAAACACATTTTTATTTGAGCATCACCGAATCGATTCATTGTTAGTGTTTAATAATTCAATAACTTGTTGACAGAAATGTCAAACTATTTATTTAGGCAACGGACACCGCGATAATTGATTAAAAATTTGTAGTTGTCAAAGTGACAATTATTGCATTGTGGCATATGCAATTTTTTTAATATAAATTAAATTGTCACTATAATTTTGCTTTTGTGCCCTAAAGTCAAAAAATATCAGCTGAAATTTTTTCGTTGGCATGACAATGACCTTAATTTAGTCTATATAGTGTCAATTGAAACTATAAAAGAAATTCCGACAAAAGAAACACCTGCATCTCGACGCCGGCCTCTTTGTTTACGCACGTGTGTCGTTTGTCGGAATTTTTTATGCAGTTTTAATTGAGATTATAAAGACTATAACATACCTGATTGATTAATATTTTCATATTTAAAACGATTTCAGCATATGTCGATATTATTCAATAATAGAGGGAGCAAATTCTATGCACAACAGTTCTTGGTTTGGTTATATCCTTAAAAGTAAATTTGTTTCTGATACTCCTTGTTTAAATAAAGGAAATACATTGTCATACGGTTCAACATAATTTCTTTTAAGATTACACCACCTAATAAATTTAGGAATTCATTCCTAAATTGGAATGAATTTAGGAATGATTAGGGATGATTTTTAGGAACCAAAACTATTCAAAATAAATATAATAATAATTGTAAGAATGCATTAAATTAAAAAGAAATACATAATGATAAGGTTGAATTCAGCGCCTTGGGCGAGAAGCGCAATATTTTTATAAAAATTGTATATTTAATGTTAATAATAAACTTAATTAATGATAATTAATTTATGTATAGTAAACAGGCCACTGTTTCCTTCAAAATTATTCATTTGGACTCACCTGAACTATCAGAAGTGCAAAAAAGATAAAGGCGAACTTCGTAAACTTCATTTTTAATTATTACTTTCCAAATATATATTCACTATTAATAACCTTAACCACAGCTTTCTTCTACTGACCTAGTATGAGAAAATGTATTTATACTTATACAAGTAGTAATCTAAAGTACTTGAAATTAATCATTAAACCTGATAAAATATATGTTAATATGTTGTTGATAACAATCATTTTCAGGTAGTGATAATTATCTTGATTCTTGAAGATCTGATTTTTTATATCAATAACCTATACAAATTAAAATAAAATATGTAATTTTATTAAATATGCAGTCTTACAACCAATGAAAATGTCAAAGTGAGTTTGCTTTCCTTTTTTTAAAGACATCTATATCTAGATAGTTAAAATTTAGTTTTATTCAGCACTGTATAGAAAAGATCCTACCAATGGAAGTTATATCCCTCACAGGGAAAACGTTATATTTGTTCCTTAACCTATCGAAGCATAATTCACTGCGACTACAAAAATCCGCATTGTAGTATTCGGCATGTCCCTTTCTTTCATATATTTACAGAGTCCTGCATTACAACACCCTTTTTCTGTAGCTGCTGTACTATTATTTTTATTTAGTAGCTACGACCCCTTCACCAGAGAATATTTAAAAAATTGCTTCAATTATCAGTACCACAAGCATCAAAGTATGTTCTGGATGAAGTCTGCGGAGTTCGAAGAGAAGGTCTCGATATTTCGTCCGTTTTTCCTCCTCTTTCAAAAAAATGTTGGTGTCAGCAGGAGCCGAGAACTCGATGACAAACATTGTCTTGAGCTGGTGATCGAGGAGGACTACATCAGGCTTATTGGTTCGAATCTGCCTGAACGTGGGAAATGAGTAGTTCCAATAAATGCGGCACTTCTCATTCCCCACAATGGACTCAATATCCCCCGGAGCGTATGGCAGCACTGGTATTTCGTCTATCTCGTACGAGTGCCGTAGAAAGTAGTAAAGCATTCGTAAAGCCACATTATATAGATATAGGCCGAGACCAACGATTGTTAACTGTTTACAGGATTGGTCGATCCCTATACTACAATGTAATCCATAATTGTGACGTCATCAAAGATCCAAAGATCTCGAACTTGTAGAAATAGGTACACTTTATACTGTTATTACAAACTTTAATAAATAATAATATTAATAATCATTCAAATACGAAAATTCTCTTGCAAATGTGAAATATAACAAACACAAAATAGGTATATTTTGACAATTCGATTACATATATCTTCGATGACATCACAAAGGCGTATGAGAAAATTTAGCGATCGAGCAATCCTATAAACAGTTAACAATCCTTGGGCCGAGACTGCATATGCCGGGCAAACGGAGAGCAGATGCATAATTGTTTTGGACGCCCTATAGTAGACCCTGCAGTTGACATCAGGGACCTCCATACCCATGACACGGCTTCGATAGACGAGAGTGTTAAGTACACCATCCTAGTACTATAAGATTATGGTTGATTTATATGAACAGCTTATTTGGTATTTGACATCAAATATCAAATCTTTTCCATATCCATGTTAATTTTGTTTTCATTGCAATGTCATGTAAATGAAATCAGGTACAAATTACGGGCTCTTCGTAATATCTTAACTGTTCACTAAAATCAAATTGATAAAACAAAACTGAGAGACAAGGCCTGAACCAAATACATCAATCCATAGGTGAACACCATAATATCTTATAATATGGATGTATCTTTGCCTTAGAAACAGTGCCACTGCCTTATCAATTTCAATAATCAAGAGGATTTTTCTGAAGTACCTAAATCAGAAGTTTTTGAAACATGTCCTAGAGAGTCCTAATATCAAAATTTCTACTGGGTTATTAATAACGATATATCCAAAATTACTTTAACCAACCGATACGAAATAATATTACACGCCGCAAATTTTCCATCAATTTAATATCGTTGGTTGTAGACTATTATCTCTATCACTATGCAGAAGAGAGATTAATTAAATAGGTACTTGATTCATAGTAAACCAAAAGAGTTGCATCAATACACATATTTATTTTTATCTATCTGGTAGTCCATTACTTAGGTTGTGTTCCGATATTATCCGCGACCAACTAGGATTTCGGTTAACCGAAATATTGGTAAACCTGAAAAATGTGTAATTAAGGAACTGGCTGGTTAATCAACATGGATGATGAATTGTTTTTATTGGGATTCATTCAACCTTAAATACCTTCATATTCCGTGCTTAACTATTACTCTAGTCTTCAGTCAAAAAATAAATGAAACAGCAGATAATTTGGTATATTATAGTAAGATATAAGTAGTTTATAAGTAGATATAAGTGTAGCTTTCAGTCGACTTGGTCAAGTGGACTACAGAATACAATACAGAAAAGTAGAATTTATAAATATTTATTATAACTCTTAACGCAAGAACACCACCCCCATCTGCCTTCACCATCTAAACAAAATATAATTAAAATCGTTGAGAGAATTGATTTTTCTTCTCTCAACGCTAAAACCTAACCTGCTAACTCTTCGGTTGACCAATGCACCGCTCCCAGAGCACGGTCAATATTTTGACGTTTGGTTAACCTTTTTCAGGTGACCACAGTTCCAAAATTAAACAATTTTCAGGAATTTTTATTTAATGGAACGCTTAACCGGGATTTTGGTTAACCAAGTTTAATATCGGAACACAACCTTAAGGTGGCGATTAATAGTTTCGCGCCAAATAGCTGATTTTTTACCTTTATTTGAAAATACTAAATGCAATTTAAAGGTAAATATACCTATATAGTTTTAGCGTGGGTGTATTATGTAATTTCCTGCTTTTTGAAAGAGAATTTGTACGTTAAGTTTCGATCAGCACATAAAAATAACGTTATAATAGTACGTATAATTATTTTTAGAAGGAAAACTGTAATTTTACTAAGTATATACAAATTATACATGATATTTGCCTAAATGTGTTTATGTTTTGGGCAAATATCATGTTAAAACATACACATATTTAGGTAACTTTCAAGCTATGTGTAATTCTTATATGGTAAAATGGTAGTTTCACTTCTAAAAGTCATTTCAACATATACGTTGATGTGCTTACGTTAACATGCTGATCATTATAACTTAGCGTTGAAATTCCCCTTATGTAAATTATACAATACCAAGACATAAGACATTTCAACGTATTTCAGATGATTTTAGTCAATTGTAATACTCGCCTTCACAAAACAGATACAAAACATATGAGTAGGTACACCGTGTTCCACATAAAACGACCCACTATACTATCTGGAAATCTATAAAAGATGTGAAAAAAAGTTAAATAAAAAAGTTTTTTAGATTTTAGAGTTCTTTTAAAATATAATACTTCCATGTATACAGGGTGTCCCAATTTTGCTGGGACGACATCAACTCTAAAAATTTAAATGGGACACTCTGTATTTTTATAGATTTTTCGATTCTTTGTCAAAAATAAACTCGACTTACCTATTTAAACTATAGCCGAATTTTGCGTAGTTTTCGAGATATTTGAGGTCATGTGTGCGTTTTTGAAAAATCAAGGTATTTTTCAACACGATATAAAAAAATTATCAAAAACTAAAATTAAGCGTTTGGGTGGTAATTTCCACTTACAAAGCATCAATGCAGATACAGAATACAAAATTTTTGTTAACACTTATACAGGGTGGACATACTACGAAATCAATCTGGCAACTTTATAATCTGAAAAAGGTCGATTTTTTTAAATGAAACACTCATTATATAATTACTCTATGTTAAAGACAATGAAAATACCTATCATTTCATATATATATATGTCCTATACATAAATACAATGGTTACAGAGAAAATCGAAATTTTATAGAAATTCAATGATTTCTAGTATAATGATATTGTAATGCTGCATGCTCTCAAAAAAACTAGGAAGCTATGGAATGAATAATATTGAAATTTGTTTTAATTTGATAGTTCTGCAATTTATTTGTGTTTATACGGATTAACATAAAGTCCGTCCCCCTTTCTCTAATTTTTGAACCCCTGGGTATATTGTGATGAAATTTGGAACGATAATATGACTAAATTCTGCATTTTTTGACACATCAATGACAGCTCTGAATGTCAAAGTGACAGATTGGCGCGCAATATGAATATTTTTTTAAATAAAAATGGGGCTCGAGTAATAACTCGGTAATAGTAATATCAGTTTGTAACATAATCTTGCTACCTATTAGGTGTCATTGTTGATTGTTGCTGTCATGTTTGACAGTAAATTTTTGCTCGAAATTGTCTAGAATGGCTCGTTCCTTACAAGATAAATTTGAAGCGGTTATTATTTTTGGCCGAAATTACCATGCTGCTGTTCGTATGTTCAATGAACGCCATCCGGAACGTCAAATATACAGAAAATATTTACGAAAGTTAATTTCAAAATTTAAAACTGATATAACGTGGAAACCGATATTACTGGTTTTTATTTGGAAATTACTGAACCAAATGTTGTCAAAATTGGGGAATGTTATTACTCGACCTCCATTTCCATTTAAAAAAATATTCGTATTGCGCGCCCAGCTGTCACTTTGACATTCAGAGCTGTCATTGATGTGTCAAAAAATGCAGAATTTAGTCATATTATCGTTCCAAATTTCATCACAATATACCCAGGGGTTCAAAAATTAGAGAAAGGGGTACGGACTTTATGTTAATCCGTATAAACACAAATAAATTGCAGAACTGTCAAATTAAAACAAATTTCAATATTATTCATTCCATAGCTTCCTAGTTTTTTTGAGAGCATGCAGCATTACAATATCATTATACTAGAAATCATTGAATTTCTATAAAATTGCGATTTTCTCTGTAACCATTGTATTTATGTATAGGACATATATATATGAAATGATAGGTATTTTCATTGTCTTTAACATAGAATAATTATATAATGAGTGTTTCATTTAAAAAAATCGACCTTTTTCAGATTATAAAGATTGCATTCGTAGTATGTCCACCCTGTATAAGTGTTAACAAAAATTTTGTAGTCTGTATCTGCATTGACGCTTTGTAAGTGGAAATTACCACCCAAACGCTTAATTTTAGTTTTTGATAATTTTTTTATATCGTGTTGAAAAATACCTTGATTTTTCAAAAACGCACACATGACCTCAAATATCTCGAAAACTACGCAAAATTCGGCTATAGTTTAAATAAGTAAGTCGAGTTTATTTTTGACAAAGAATCGAAAAATCGATAAAAATACAGGGTGTCCCATTTAAATTTTTAGAGTTGATGTCGTCGCAGCAAAATTGGGACACCCTGTATACATGGAAGTATTATATTTTAAAAGAACTCTAAAATCTAAAAAACTTTTGTATTTAACTTTTTTTCACATCTTTTATAGATTTCCAGATAGTATAGTGGGTCGTTTTATGTGGAACACGGTGTACCTATTCATAGATTACTGTATGTATTCTGTATGTAATTCTGTAAATAATATACAAAGCACTGATGTATTTTTTAAGCAAATTAAAATTGACTGCTTATTATTAATGCTTGCTTTAATATAAAACACTTTTAACTCTCTCTCTTTCTCTCTCTCTTTTTCTCTCTCGCTCTCTCTCTCTCTCTCTCTCTCTCTCGCTCTCATTTAAAAATCTAGCTGCCAAAGATATTAATTAACATTTCTTGGAGTTCTTCATTTGTTGGGTCAGATTTTTTATATTTTCATTGGTGGAATAAACATCAGTAATTTGGGGCACATACGTATCGAGGTTATTTACTGTTCTTTCTACCTGACAATTGTAACTCCAAATCATTTTAGTAAAATCATCGCTTTGCTCTTTTCTACAGGTTGTTTTCTAATAGAGGTCAAAAGTCCAGGGGCGTTTTCTGTGGCCAAATATAAGGTTTTTTTTATATAAACCTGGGGTCTTATGGCATCCGTTGTTAAACCAGGGCGTAAAAAATAAAAAAAAATCAGATTTTAAATTTTTATTTCTAAACTGTTTGAGGTAATAAAAATAAGATAAGTACTTAAATAAAAAAACGGCTTCTTAAGTATCAGTTTTGTTTTGCATGGTCTCCCTAAGATATTTTTATGCATCATAAAAATGCACTTGGTCAAATAAATCAAGTCGCTAATCGCTTGTCGCGGTTTTGGAATACAAAAATGTGTAAAAAGGATATGTGTAATGGAATATAATGCAATAGTGCATAAATCAACCTTTTTATTTGTAATATTGTAGAGGTAATATATTTTTTTTGAAAAATAATGATCGATGATACCCACACCTGCGCCACCAGTAAGTTTCTAAAGCTGGTAATTGTTTATTTCATACCCACTGGCATACTAAATATTTACACAGAATTTGGTTAAATTACGTCAAACGGTCTAAACTGATTTTTTTTATTTTTGATACCCTATATAGGTAGGTTTACAACGACTGCCGTTCAAACGAGCCATCAAAACGAGCCGTCCGAGCCGTTCCATAACGAGTCCTTGCCACAACGAGTCCTTGCCACAACGAGCCGTCAAAAATCTAGAAACATTTTTGACGGATATTTCGGAAACAGCCTATATCCAGTTTTTCCAAAATCAATACCATCTGAACCAATCGACAGTCACAAAAAAAGGTGCAGTTTTACAATATAATAATTAACTGGGAGATTTTATAGATATAAAATTCAAATTAAAAAATAAATGTTTTATTTATTACGTTAAAATACTTTGTACAAGTAGGTAATAGGCGGAATTGTATTAATTTATTGTTAAATGTTTCTCCTATCCACCTTTTCTCGATAACTAACGAACGGATAGTTCAATAGTTATTAATTATTCATTTTCTATTTTAAATAAATAATTTTCACTAAGAAAATGACTCCAACCGTAAGTCTCTTCCACTTCATAAATATGGCTACATGTATTAACAAGTATGGAGACATGTATTTATTTAAAAGATTATTTAAAATACTTCAAAATTGTTATTAATGCTGATAAAATATATTATGTAGCACACCAACTGTTTATTTATTTTCCTTGAAAGTCATCAATTACCCGTAATGATAATAATCTTGATTTTTGTCACTCCTTGGAAATGTGATTATTTATATCTATAAATTAAATTTTCTTGGATATGGCCTGCAGTAAAATAAAAGTTATGGTTTTCTCGAATATTATATTATCGGAAAATCCCCTGCAAAATATAACTCTGACTTTTATGTTGTTTTCCAAATAAAACTCATAACTATATTCGTTGTGTTAAATTCAACACTTTGTAAATAAGTAAAAATTGTTTAAAGCAATATGATATAGTGTAGAAGACCAACAGTGTAGAATGACTAAGAGAAGTTTATTCTTTTAAAATCTACATATTAATAAATTTAGGATGCTTTCAAAAGATGTAGTATTTTGACACTGCCCTCACTGGTTGTATTCGAGATGTACCTATATGTATACACGAATAGGAATAAATTTATTTGCAGAAGTGAAATTCATTCTGCTAATCCCAGACAAGCAAATCACTTGCATATACCATTCAGTCGACTTAATATTTCCTATAATTCGCTTAATTGCTTGGGATTGAAAATGTATAATGTATTACCTAATCATATAAAATACTGTGATTCCATAACTGTTTTTAAAAAATGCTTAAAAATATTTCTTGTAGAAAAATGTTTATATATGATTCATGAATACTTTGTCTTAAATGTAAATATTGACTATAAATAGGTATATCATTTAAATAAAATATCATTTGGAAGTTTCTTTTATTTGAAATTCAAGAGTTTTATGTTGAATCATTCTTAAATACTGTGGTCTATAGTACATCAAAAAAAAGTTATTGATGGATTTTGTCGCGAAATGACAAATGAATATCAAACATATATATGGTTGAAAAGAGAATTGAAAGACCTTTCGTATGAGGGGTTACTTGACCACTATTTCCTATTTAAAATTTTGACATTTGTTCTGATGGGGGAGCATAATATGTTGCCACGTCAAATTTGGTAGCAAAATATGCCCCACTCCAAGCAAAAATCGACCCATCTCGGGACTTCTCTGGAAACAAAACACTAACGGAGTTATTCAGGGTGACTCGTTTTCATTGAAATGCTCGGTATATATAATCTTATTTATATCGTGACATCCAAATACGCATCTAGTGATTATAATCTATCGAAAAATAAATAAATAATTAAGTGCACTCGAACCAAGTCTCTAGTTTGGAATTTCCGGAACGGAGCTATATTTGGAAATATTTTGTTAATATTTTTGTGTACTCACGTTAACTACAAACTATGCAAAATAGAATTATGAGATGAAATGTTTACATTAGATCTTATTTATAGTCTTTATAATCTCAATTGAAACTGCATAAAAAATTCCAACAAACGATACACGTGCGTAAACAAAGAAGCCGCCGTCGAAGTGAAAGTGTTTCATTTGTCGGAATTTTTTTACAGTTTCAATTGACATTATATAGACTATACCTTATTCAATTTTCCCACATGTCTTTTTTGTTACTGATTATTAGTGATTACTTATCTTATACTTGTCATGACAAGTTTATTATGCAGATGTAGATTTCTTATTCCTTGGTATAGGTAATACTTTTAACTAGGGTACTACCTTAAATTACATTTTTAACTCTTGGTTTGAAAATAACAAGTAATACAGACTAAGTTTTCTAATAAGAATCAAAACCCTGCACTTTTGCCAATGGCAATGCTAACCAAGTTACATCTTTTTGTTACGAGGTTAGCATCATCTGGAGATGAGACCTTTAATCTTTTCTTTCAAGCCACGTGATATTGACGTAATTTTCGCATACGAATGATTTCGGACGACTTGGAACTAGAATTGATATAGGTGTATTTATATCAAAGTATGTTGTTGTAATATACTTATAGTTGTGGTTTACCATCGAATATCGTGTACCTATCTAACATAACTTAATAATACCTAGAAGCGTTGACTGAAGAATTTAATAAAAAGCCCCACTGAGCAGAATCAATATTTTATCAAGTGAATTTCACATGATAGTGCACCACATTTCCGAACAAAATTTAGAATTTTACCGCTATTTCTATATAGGCCAACAATTAAGAAAATTCGGGTTTTCTTTTAAAAAGTATGGCTATAAAGGAAACTCGATTTCACATAACTATAACATTTATTAAAACTGTTGGTCCTTATACCTATCTCACAATATAATAATTATAACCTACTGAGATGAGATTACATTGACCAGTAATTATTTAATAGTAAAAGGTTCTCAAAATATTTTTCTTTTAATTTCTCTACCGTTATGAATAAATATATTTACAGGGCCTACATTTTAAATGATACCTAAAATTTGGTTTCCCTAGGATTTATAAAGACAATAATAAAATTTGAGTAAATAATCTAAATAAAAGAAGGATCTCTACAAAAATATTACTTCCAGAAACATTATATTTATTACTGATAAACACAGTAAGTTTTGCAACCTTTATGATGTTTCCATAAAAATTATGTTACTAGATGGCTGGAATAACAAGCCTTAAATATAAGTAAACATAATTTTATCTCTACAGCTCTTGGGTTTAACCACATTAAAAGGTGCAGAAGTTCATTTTGTGTTCTAACGACAAGTGGATTTTTACACAAGTTGACTAATATTTTATTTTAAACTACAAAAAAGAACAATTTGTAATGGGCAATAATAAAAAAAAGGTGATCATGAATCAACTTTTCGTTTTAGCAGTCGCTGCATTCTCACAGGCAAGTAATTTACATTTATGCGGCAATTTTTTTTAATAGATAATTGAACAAACTTGTAATTAAGAATATAATAAAAATTAAATCCTGGTAGGACTAATCTTAAAGAGTAGATCTAAGAATATTTTCAATTCATCAAAGAATGAACTGATACTAGAGCAAAAGTTTAGAAACATGTCATCAAAAAGTCATCTTCTTTACGTAGTTTATAAAGTCTGCCTTCTTTCCGAAGGTAGGTATTGTTGTCAGCAATTTATTTGATATATTTGTCTTTGATAATACTTTTTCATTTTTTATTTGAAATATTCTGTGATTTTAAACTTTTAACGAATATTTTTAATACATATTCTATTTCTTCTTCAAAACCGGTAGGTGTAAAGTTTGACATAAGTTTGAAAACCCGCAAGAAAATTTAAAATAATTAATTTTAAATTTTGACCCTTATTACTATACCAGAACTAGTAACAGAGGCTCATTTCTTCGAAATTTGTGTAAATTCTCTAATAATAAATATTCTTATAATATAATCTAACTCTCGTAATTTAAACTTTTCTATTACTCTATAGATGGTTTCTCGATTTGTTAAAAAATATTGGAAATACGCTTATCATGAAACTTGTATCTTCACGGTTAGTATTAAAACAAAAAAAAATCGTAATACTTATACTTTTTTCTTTATTTTATTTCTGTTAGCTTGTGATTTGCCTGTAGTACCATTTAGTTAGTAGATTATTTTATTAGAACTAGAACTATTATTATTAGATTAGAACTTATTAGATTTATCAATTAATAGTTTCGTTTCCTTAAATTCATTTGTGTTATGATGTCATTAACCTATTCAAGTATAAACGCTAAATACTATGTTTTTTTTTCATCATTTGGACCCGTCATTCACTTACTGTTACTTATACTGTGTTTACTTAATTTAATGTAAAATACGACCTAATCCTTTTTGTTTCTATTATCTGTAACATTTTTATTAAAAAGGTAACATTTTTAAATAACAGACAGGTTGTTTATTTATAACTGCTGTGAAAATTTGCATTCAAGCAGACGTCATATTTGTATTATATGTCTGGAACCAGTAAGTATATAATAATGTTGATAAGAAATAATATCGCTTGATTTAAAAAAATGGGATTTCCTAAATATCTGCACGTTTAAAGTTCCTTGTAACACAACTTGACTGGAATATAAAAGAAGTTTTTCTTAATGTTGCCTTAAATATTAATATAAATATACATATAATTTGCATTAAAATATAGGGTGTCTATCTATAAAGTGTCACATTTTAACAGTTTATAACTCGAGAACAGAAAGAGTTATCGGCATGCGAACTTCTTAGATTTCCTTAAAATGTTTCCTGCCATTGTTGCCAATTCTTAAAAGTTGTCAGAAATTATCAGAAAATATGACCTATTTCAATCCAAAATTATCAGCTTTTTTAATGAAACAGCACCTATCTGTTACATCTATCTGAAAACCTTGAAAATGTATAGATTGTTGCCATTCCGTCAAGATTATAATAAGATATAAAATTTTTTTACCAAACCATCTTTAAACGTATTTCTTAAAAAGTAACAATAATAGAAATAATTATATGATTTGAGGTTAGTAAAATCCAACCATAATAATAAAAAAAGTCTAGTGAAGACAGGATACTCATAATTCTTTTAGTTATCTAGTTATAACTTGTAATTATACATTATAATTTGTAATTTTTTTAGAAAGACGTTTTGATATGGTTTCATAAATAAATTAGTATCTCCTTAAAATCTTGTCTGAATGGCAACAATGTATACATTTTCTTAAAGCAAAAGAATCAGTCTTTCAGCTCATAATTTTGAATTGGAATAGGCTATTTTTCCAATAATTTATGACAATATCTAAGAACTGGCAACAATAGCAGGAAAAACTTTAGTGACGACCGTATGTTGATAGTTCATTTCGTTCTCTAGTTATAAACTGTTAAAATATGCTACTTTATAGATGGACATCCTGTAGAATAATTCACGTAATATATTCCTCAAAAAATGAGTCTATTTATTATTATTGTAAAATGATTAAAAATGGTCCAGTTTCAGAATAACTCATATCACCCTGTAGGCAAATGCATGAACTTCGTATACTTTAACTGTCTTGGCATAACTGTTAGGTACGTATAATGTGTGCTATTATAGCAGATACGTCGTATAAATAATCGTGGAAATTTGGTTTTAGTTTTTGGGTAAGGTTTAGGTGGGTAGGACTAGGTTACCTTACCTGAGCACGATATATACTTGACTCATTGTTCATTTTGCACTCAATAAGAGTGTTTTCAATATCTCCTTAAATGGACAACTTCTTCAGAGACTTGATTATTACTATTGATTTGTTTCCAGTGCTTTATCAGCACATGTTTTTATTAGTACACCCTTTATAATATATCTTACAGCCATCTTTTAGCTTTCTCTGTTAAAAATAGCAACGAAAACTTTTAGCTCTACACTTTTTCATTCATCACTAGTTTACAATATTATAAGGATGTCAGAAATACCACATATAAATGGTTTTACCTGAACTAAAATTTTTATTTCAAATGTAATTCCCCTCTCCTCAGTGTATTAAAAACACTTCCTGACCTAAAGTGAACAAGAACAATATTCCATGACTATTTCTTACACGGTAGATCGCATATGAATGACAATAACAGAGATGTAGTTGATGAAACCGAAGGACTTTCCTTCAGTTTAATGCAAGTGGTTTTAAACCACTTAAAGTATTTTACAATAATTTGAATTGGATTTATTTTTTCATAGATTGATCAGTACGATATACAGGGTGTATTTTTTAAAGGTAAACACCCCTGTATATCCGTTATTAAAAGATTTACACTATATGTTCTTTGGAACTTTTTTCATCATTTTTTATAAACTATTTTATAATGTTTCGACTTACGTTTCATCACTTCCGGTTTCACCGGAATTAATCTCAACTTTCAAAATTTAAATGGAACACCCTGTATATCTTCATCCTGTATTGTTTATCATTCAATTTCAAATAAATTTGCAAATGGAACTACATTTCTAAAATCAAAAACGACGGTGCTATTTAAAAAAAAAATACTAATTTCTATTTAATTGCAGTAACAAATTTGAAGTACATAGTAGGGTTAAAATAAATTAAGGGTAGGTTGTTAGGTTGTCAATAATAGTTTTATTAGTCCTATAACTGCTGTCCCCTTGTAAAAGTTCGTGTATTGTGTAAAAAGTTAAAAATAATAATGGAAGAAAATTATAGTAACGAAGATATGTTTGAAATAATTGTTCTTTTTGGTATGTGTAACAAGCGTTACAGAGAAATATGTACACAGTTGAACTTCAGATACCCAAATAAGAAAAAGCTTTATTATAAGACTCTTAACTCTCTTATAAATAATTTAAAAACTGTTGGAAAATTTAAAGTAAAAAGAAGACCCAATAATATTGTTGGAAATGAAGAAGTCGAGATACAGGTATTATTATCAGTAACTGAGAATCCAAATATTTCTCTTCGACAATTGTCTAATTTATATGAAATTTCTCACTCAATTGTACGGAAAATTTTGAATACAAATAATTATAATTGTTAGAAATATGCACTTCATCAGCATTTGCATATGGGTGATACACAAAGAAAATTGATTTTTGTGAATGGTTGATAGTTAAAAGTCAAGAGAATTTAGAATTTTTGAAAAACATTTTGTGGAGCGATGAAGCCAGTTTTACAAATAATGGTGTATTTAATAGACACACTTATCACTATTGGGCCACCGAGAATCTCCATTTGTATAAGGAAAGTAATTTTCAAAGGTCTTGGAAATTAAATGTATGGGTTGGTTTAATAAATAACCGCATTGGTGGCCCATATTTTTATGACGAAAATCTTAACGGTCACAATTATTTAAATATTCTTCATCAAATTGAAAACGACTTTTTGGACAATATTCCCCTCGCGAGTAGAAGAGAACTATTTTTCCAACAGGACGGTGCTCCGCCTCATAATACCGATGCAGTCAACATCTATTCAACAAACACGTATATTATGACGACAAATGGATTGCAAATGATGGTCCATTCAAATGGCCAGCACGCTCGCCAGACTTAAACCCCCTAGACTTCTTTTTATGGGGCTACATTAAAAATCAAATTTATAAAAATGAATGACATAATAAGGAAGCAATGCGAAATCGAGTTGAAGAATGATTACAAACTATACCTACCGCAAGAAATAATATTTAGGGCGACTCAACAAATTTTACAAAAGGAGGGAGGCTTGTCTTAATCATGGCGGTGGTATTTTTGAAAATAATTTGTAACGATTACAATTTAGTAAAGATTATAAGTTTGTTACTTATTGTTCATTAGCTTTTACTTAATTTAAATGACGCAGTATATTAGTTATAATAAATATATTTTTTTAAATAGCAACGTTGTTTTTGATTTTAGAAATGTAGTTCCATTTGCAAATTCATTTGAAATTGAATGATAAACAATACTGGATGAAAATATACCGGGTGTCCCATTTAAATTTTGAAAGTTGGGGTTACTTCCGGTAAACCGGAAGTGATGTAACGTAAGTCCTCTCATTATCAAATAGTTTATAAAAAATGATGAAAAAAGTTCCAAAGAACATATAGTGTAAATCTCTTAATAACGGAGATACAGGGGTGTTTACCCTTTAAAAAATACACCCTGTATAGGGCGACTGATTGAAACTATTCATAACAAGCATTTAGAGTTGCGACCATAATGTTTTCTTAAAATTTCAGTGTAATCATAGTGAGCTCCCAATTTATGAAAATATTTTTAAAATGGCTACGCTGCAGGCTATACCTACTCGAAGTCGTTACTAACTTCGTTATTTTAAATCAAATGGTGTACTTTTCAATGCATATTCGCGGGTGCTACTATATTTTTAATGGATTTTTATCAAGGATACTGCTTAAATTCAACAATTTTTGAGATAATTCATTTATTTGGAAAATTTATAATTTTAGGTGAGTTATCGGTTGTGGCCATTTTGAAAATAGAAAAGGTGATGTTCACTAGTTTACAATATTATAAGGATGTCAGAAATACCACATATAAATGGTTTTACCTGAACTAA
This sequence comes from Pogonocherus hispidulus, assembly GCA_963924545.1. Taxonomy (NCBI): domain Eukaryota; kingdom Metazoa; phylum Arthropoda; class Insecta; order Coleoptera; family Cerambycidae; genus Pogonocherus; species Pogonocherus hispidulus. Next base: position 33,597,737 of record OZ004700.1, on the reverse strand, counting down.
AATTTTTATTTCAAATGTAATTCCCCTCTCCTCAGTGTATTAAAAACACTTCCTGACCTAAAGTGAACAAGAACAATATTCCATGACTATTTCTTACACGGTAGACCGCATATGAATGACATGCATATAAATAATGTATAAAGGAACCCTAAATAAAACCTTGCACTGGTACTTTTAATATTGCTAATTTATGTACGGAGTGTTCAAAATATAAATCGTAATAATAATATCTGTCTATTTAATTACGAAATTAACTGGTTATAGAGAAATCATGACGAATTATAATTGTAATTATATCAAATAGGGCATAGCGCATCTTGTTCTGAAATATTTAAAAATAAATTGTTGATGGAACTCAATACCTCTAGTGTCAATATTTTTAATTAACGGTTTCAGTTAATGACCCTGTAGGTATTATAATTTTACATTACAGACTTAAAGAATCCTTTTTAGGCCTTTTTAGTCAAAAAAATTATAATTCCAGTACGTCATTAATACTCGTTTTCGAGTATTTAATAGTCGTTTTATTATGAAAAAAATGATGTTGATTTGACAATCACAAAATATGATGTTGATATCTTACTCCAAATAACGTTTCTGTTAAACACAAAAGTAAGACTGCAAAAGTAAAAGTTTTCTAACCAAAGTTAATATTAGAGTACAGAATTTTTCTAAGCTGCACATAAAAAATAAATTTTAAGCTTTTAAGAAACAATATATCTAATTCTAACATTATTAGGTACACTCAATCGATCTAGGAGAGTCACTTGTTGCACCCTACGCAAAAATGCTACAAGAAAATTTTGCCAGCATTCAATTTCATCAACAGATAAATTCCTCTATGGCCTCTATATTTGCGAATATGGCCACTTACGATGTATATGTAAGAAACCTAACGGATCAGGTCCTTGCGGAATACCACACCAGCATCAGGCAGAAAGTCTCCAGTTTCAGATCCAATGTGAACAGCGTGCAAAGTAGGAGTCGTGCTCTTGGTGGCGGTGGCGCAAACGTTATTGTGAAATGCGTTGTAGACGAAGGCAAGCTGGACGTTTTAGCTGACAAGATCAACGAAAGGATTAAAAAGTGTGCCACTGTCGCTATGGCCGAAATGGTGAATGTGATTAGTAACAGTTTGAATGAGGCCCAAACGTTCATGTCTATACCACAGGTGATTGGGAAGGATATCATGAGGTGTGGGTTGTCTTACAGTTGCAGGTGGGACATCGTTGGGGACGCTATTTCAGAGGCCCTACAGGTAAAATATTTGTTTTTCAATGTGTTGGGGCATTTAAATATTATATCATGTTTTTATATTGTCAATTGATGATGGTCATTTAAGTTTAAATTTATAAAAGGCGGTTTTAGCACTTTACGAATATGATGATTCTATTGACACAGTAGGTACCATTTTCTTGTTTAATCAGAAATTATGACAACTTTTTCTTCTAGTCAGTGTACCCTGCTTTTTTTAGATTTAGATAGATAGATGTAGTCGTTAACTATTTAATAATAATAATAATAATATTTATTATTCAAACAGGAAAACCCATTGCAGGAATAAGAACACTGAAAAAAATATACAATTCTATCGTGATACGATATAGGTACCTATATAAAACAAGATTAATAAGATAAAGGAAACAAAAAGTAATTTACCGCTACTACAAACTACAACTACAAAAAATGCAACAAATAATACTTAGGTTAAACGACCTACCCAGTTACATACGCTTCTTAAATCATCAAAATTTATATCACAGTTAGAAGTGATTTTATTATAAAGTTCACACATTTAAGATATTGGAGACTTTATTAAAATATTTTTTCGAGGAGCAACACAATTAAATAAAGATTGCTGTCTAGAATTATCGTCAGGTATCAATAAATTTATTTTACCCAAAAGATCGGGGCAATCAACTTTGTCATTTAAGATATTACGTAGAAATCGAATCAAGATTAAATTACGTATGGTTTCTAAAGCAACAAAGTTAAATCTATTAAGTAGATTATTCTGATCAGGACCTCTAGGCGGGTAATATCTATCTTGCGAAAAAAAAAAGAAAAATTTAAAAAAAATTTTTGGAGTGATTCTATATGTTGAGAATGAACATGATATATCGGACACCATATAATCGACCCGTTAATTCAATTTATACTTCACCAAAGCACAAAAGAGGGTTTTGAAAGTGCAAGCACTTTCAAAACCCTCTTTTGTGTGTATTGGAAAAGTCCCGAAGTTGTGATAATTGAAGCCATATGATTTAAAGGAACTAGAAACAATATAATTTATATGATCATATAAAAGTGAGTTTACTGTCAAAATAAATACCTACCTAAGTCTTTAAATACATCAATTTTGCTAATGAGATTATTACCAATGGAGTAATTCTATATGGGAAAGCTGGTCTTACGAGTATAAGTCATTACGTTACATTTAGATATATTGAGCTTAAGACGATTTAGTTCACAACATAAAGAAATTTGATTCATGAAGATGAATGGAATCTATACAAGAACTGATTTTAGAGTAAAGTTTAAATACTATTATTATCTTAAGTGGATGAAACCTGTGTTTTTTCAAAATTCAATGAACACTTGAACTGGATACGTCAGAAGCTTGAGATACCGCTTTGATCGACTGATTATTGCCCATCTGCAAGTGACCCAAACTGCCACTTCAACTGCTTGATTTAGAACTGGACGATTTACTTCGCGTTTCTTGTTTAGAAGCGAACGCGTTGCAACAAAATTATCCATTAGTTGTTTAACGCAAGATGGCTTACATTTTTTCTGGATAATTAACGTTCAAAATACATGCTGTAGCTGTAGCACAATCGTGATTTCGATACCAAATTGCAACAATTTCTACTCTTTCTGCGATAGAATAAATAAACCATTTCAAAAACACGTTTACACTTTAAACAACAGACTGAAACTTTTTGTTATTTAAGAAGATATAAGGTTTGAATTTGTCTAAAAAATTGATGTATTCCTGGAAAATAGCATACATAGGACAATAATAGTCTTTAGAATACGCAAAAAAAATAATGTTGTTGCATAGTAGATAAAAGCTTATTTTTGGTGGGCATTTCTGTAGAAATTAGTACGCGAATGTCCGTTTGTCAACTTTTCGTTATTAGTCAATAACTCTGTCAAATCTCAATCGTTTTCCAAAAACGATGCACCAGTATATTCGCAATGGAAAATGATATGTTAGAAGTAGGATGGTTCCATTTGAAATTTTAAGGTTAAGGGTTGTTAGGTGTTAGGGGGATAAAGATATCAAGTTGGCTTGACTCTGAAAAATGCTCCCCCCCAAGAACAGAAATCGATGGGTCTTGGCGAATTCAATATTTTTGTTTGTTTTATAACTATAGGGGGTCAAGTTTTCGTTAAAAGACCCTGAATATTAGGTATATAATTACATGTATACGTACTTACTACCATAAATGGAAAAAGATAATTGTGAAGATAACAAACATAACTGAAGATAAACAAAACGTCAGATTTGACCTTACACATCATCGCAGTTAATAACTTGCATTAAAAAGGCCTGATAATAAAACAGATATATTTACAAAAAAATGTAATACCTACACTCACTACGATTTACTTTGTTGATGTTACAATTATTAGGTAAATTAGTTATGGTGAACGTTTTTTAAATTTTTTAGGTCCCTCCCAAAGTGTTTGCATTAACAGCTAAAATCCAGTCAATCGCATTACGAACTGTGGTATCAATTGACAGATGCGGGTTACAGGGTTTGAGAGAAGTCACTGAAGTAGCTGTGCGTGTACTGGAGAACATTTTTCATTGCATTAGTAATAATATCCAGCCAGATATTGCTGCTAAAAGTAATGTTATAAATAGAACATGTGTAACACCCAATAAAACTTAAACTGAAATACTTAGTTGTTTTTTTTATTAAGATAAGTAGTCATTTTATTTACACAAGTTTGTAATATAAACATGTTGCATACAGGCGACGTCGGCGAGATGTATTAAACCATCCGATTTCGTGAAGTCTTGTGAAATACCTTGTCTTCGTCTGATTCCAAATATGAGACGCCAGCATGAATTTTGCATGACCTGTATTCTGGGCTAATGCGAAAATTAATTAGTAATTAACATCAGCGAAATAAAATTTTGATTGAACTAAAGCTTCACAGAGGTATTTTTGGCTTTTTTACTAAGAATCTGTTGTGGTAAATCATTTCAAAGTTAGGCAGAAGCTATAAATACTTTTCTATTAATATGTAGTGTAAACCTTAAGGCCATATCCAAAATCAAGCCTAATTTTTTTTGTAGTTTCGACTGGATGTATCTGTTCACCTTATACAGTTATCTGCAACTGAATTGATTTGAAGCTAATGTTTTGATATGCTGTGGCCTGAATACTAAAATAGACTATTTTTTGGAATTATATTTAAGCAGTAACTCCTTTATTCATTAAGGACCCAATACTTCTATTCAGTGCATCCGTTGCTATTGCTATATCAACGAAAGATATAGAAAGGTATAACTGCGTATCCTGAGCATAAAAATGCATTTTGCAATGGTCAACATTTTCAAAATCAGGCGTATGTAACATAAATAAAAGTGGCCCCAATATGGAGCCCTGGGGAACACCACACAACAGCTTGAGAGAAGAAGATTATCTGTTATCAATTAGTGTTGTAAATTTTCGTATTGGTGTAAAGTTTCGTAAGATTTTGATATTCGGATGATATGGAATCGGGTCTTGAAAATAGATAATAGATTTAGATAGATAGTAGATCTTGAAAATAGATGATAAAATAGATAGTAGCGATTTAGGACTAATTAGGAACGTAACAAATTCCAGACAGCTGGATGCTTTTGGAGATTGCTAAGTGTAAAAATAGTATGCTTGGTGACAGAAGGCCAATCCCATATAACTCGCTTTGTTGGTGAGTAAGTCACGGTTCACTGATCTGTCGCGATGATTCACTGAGTTGTCGTGATGGTTCCCTGAACCGTAGAAATAGTTTAGGTATAACTGGGACACAATGTTAGCATAGGTTTAGTTGTAATCATCTTCCAATGATGCCAACTTGATTGGCGAAACGAGCGTCGAGTCAGTATAGTGTTTTGGTGTTATGTAGAAAACTACGTCAGTGCTACAGAATGACATACTCTATGCACATTATTACGTATCCGTATACGAATAATCATCCATCCCTATACGTATTAGGTACGTACGTAATACGTACAGTTCTACATACTCTTACTTCTACAGGGCGCCCTATTTCTTGACCCGTTGCATGGGTAACTTTTTTATTAGTAGAGATACAAAAACGCTTAAATGAGCAAATTAGTGCAGTTTCGTATTAGTAATTCTACGGTAAGGCGAAAAATTATATACGGGGGAAGGTTGAAAAGTTATTGACAAAAAACGAAAAATCCAACTTTTCTATTATCCCTCGTAGCTTGTTCATTTGAAGAGTTAGAGAAAAATGCTTCACATGTTTTTTGCAGTATTTTTCATGTAATGACATGCACTTGCTAATTTTTATATATCTCTTAAAATGGTTGAGATTCACAGTAAAATATATTTTTTTTAAATGTAATGGATAGGTGGCTGTGACATTAACTGAAAGTCCCCTTTTTTCTCTTTCAGATGATATAACATAGTCCATATTTTATCCTTACAAAAGTAATAATAATCGTTGTTTTTAAAGAAAGTTTATTGTCACATCAAGAATGCTATGGAAATAAAACAAAAAATAAGATTCCTGATATTTTTAAAAAAGTCTAGTTGGCATTTAATTATTGACAGATCATAAGTGACATTTTTAGTTTTTGTTAAGTAGTTTATTGTTTATTATTAATACTGCATACAAAATAATAGTGTTGCAAATAATATGTACACCAACGAAGAGAAAAATGATATGCTATTTTGTTATTATAACCAAAATCGAGATGCACAAGCTGCAGCGAATCTTTATTTTGAAACTTACATGGAACGAAGACAACCCCATCATAGAATATTTAGACAGCTGGAAAATAATATACGATTATACGGTTCTTTTTCAAAGCCTAAGGATGAAAGAAACTTCAATGAAGACACTGAAATAAATGTTTTGGCTTATGTAAATTTTAAACCTGATTCTTCAACTGCAGAAATTGCACATCACTGCAACACTTCCAAGGAAACTGTAAGAGCTATTTTAAAAGGTAACAATTTAAAGCCTTATCATTATTCCATATGCAATACTTTATATCCAGCTGATAATCAAAGAAGGATGACATTTTGTGGATGGTACATTTCAAAATGCGAAGAGGATGTAGACTTCTGGAAAAAGATTTTATTCAGTGATGAAAGTAGATTTACCAACAATGGTATTTTTAACCGCCATAATAACATAATGTGGTGCCGAGAAAATCCACATCTTGTCTCTGAAAGAAGAAATCAACGTCAATTTGGGATAAATGTGTGGTGTGGAATTTTTTGTGGCAAAATTATTGGCCCATATTTTTACGAAGATAATTTGAATGCGAATAATTACCTTCATTTTCTAAGGAATACTCTAACAGAGGAATATTTAAATGAATTACCACTTCATATTTTTAGAAATCTTAAATACTTCCAACACGATGGAGCACCTGCGCATAATTCCCGCGAGGTAAAACAATATTTACATGAACAGTTTGATAATGTTATAGGAAATAGAATGGATATCGACTGGCCAGCGCGAACACCTGATTTGACCCCCTTAGATTTCTTTCTTTGGGGGTTATTGAAAGATAAAGTTTATGTGACAGCTCCTCTAGATATAGAGGATCTAAAAGTCAGGATTCAAGATGCAATTAGAAGCATACATGGACATACAATAAATAATGTTTTAAGAAGTATCCAGAAACGTTGCTTACTATGTATCCAACAGGATGGTGGTCATTTCGAACATTTACTTCAATATAATTAATTAATTAATAATTTCTGTTCTCAAAACATTCTTTTGTTCCATAATGCATAGCATTCTTGATGTGACAATAAACTTTCTTTAAAAACAACGATTATTATTACTTTTGTAAGGATAAAATATGGACTATGTTAAAGAGAAAAAAGGGGACTTTCGGTTAATGTCACAGCCACCTATCCATTACATTTAAAAAAAATATATTTTACTGTGATTCTCAACCATTTTAAGAGATATATAAAAAGTAGCAAGTGCATGTCATTTTACATGAAAAATACTGCAAAAAACATGTGGAGCATTTTTCTCTAACTTTTCAAATTAACTGATAATAGAAAAGTTGGATTTTTCGTTTTTTGTCAATAACTTTTCAACCTTCCCCCGTATATAATTTTTCGCCTTACCGTAGAATTACTAATACGAAACTGCACTAATTTGCTCATTTAAGCGTTTTTGTATCTCTATTAATAAAAAAGTTACCCATGCAACGGGTCAAGAAATAGGGCGCCCTGTATATAGTATACGCATATAATACACATTATTATGTGTGGAATGGAAATGTGGATGGACATCTGTTTAGTTTTTCTTAAAAAAAGCAAATCCTGTTAAGTATGGTTTTTTGTTGCATTGGAGCTTTGATATTAAATCGTTACAATATCTATAGGTTAGGTTCATCCGATTGCTTGCACATATAAAGACATTTAATTAAAATACTTACGTAATATTTAACAGTGTTCCTTCGGAGAATTATCACATATACCTAGTGGCTTAGCTATTCGACATTTGTTTATTATTTATTTAATCTTGATTGCCAAGGTTTTTATACGTAACACGCATGATTACTAATCATGCGTGTTTGATTGTTGAATGATTCTGTTTTCTTTCTATGATATTGCTACTCCGTTTCTACTAGGTGCTGAAATACGTATGGGGATGCAAATAAGTAATAATTTATGTATTACGTATGTACGTATTATTAGTACGTATTTTGTTCAGTCGAACTACGAAAGGAAACCACCCTATTCTGTGATGAAACCCAATAGCTGGTGATTGATGTGGTTATATACTGCTCTTTTATCTATGATACTATGACATCATAGTTTATAGTATCGAATGCTTTAGAACAGTCAAGCAGCACTTGACCGTAATATATTTTTTTATCTATTTCTCTTAAGAAGCCATCAGTAACATTCAAAAAGCAAATATTCAGAAAGTTCGACAAGCATTTTCATGTATATTGAAAATGAATTATAAGTTAATTGACAGTTTCGGAACTTTAAGGACCCAGTAGTGTATAAATAAAAACATACTACATATCTGTAGATGTTAAAAGTTATGTGTAAGTTTTCATTTAATTCAAATAACTATGCTTTATATAAATATCTACAATGCTTAAGAGTGGTGAGAAACGCACAGTAGGCCCTCTTTTGGTCTTTGCTACTATCCTTCTGACAATTATAGTCTAATTGAGACATACATTTTCAGGAGCTGCTTCTCCGAAAGTGCCATTATAGCAGTGAAAAAGGAAAGACATTGCGCTTCCGGAAAAGCAAGTCGCTATTTGTCTGTCAATTAGACAATATTGACTGAGCTGCGACAATCCAGGCTCCTAATTGAAGAGCATTGGTCGAACGCAACTCGATCAATACTTGCGCTAAGTATTGTCACAGGACTGTTAACAGGTCACAGACATCTCAACAAACACCTTAATACTATTGGCCTTAGTGACACTAGAAGGTGCAGGTTTTGCGAAAACGATGATGAGAACTCCTTTCACATCCTCTGCCGTTGTGCTTGCCTCATGATCAAAAGACACAAACATCTGGGGGCAGCATTTCTCCTGCCTCAGAATATTAGAGAGCTTGCACTACAACTGGTGTTGTAGTGCAACAACTGGTGTAGTGTAGTGCCAGACAACAATGTCTGGCAGTTGGTCTCGGTGAAGGATATAGCGACATCCATGGAGATGCCAGAGTAATGCAATGCCAGTCGAGATATATAATCCGTGGAGTAGTTTCGTCACCTTCTTCAAATAAATCTAGAGTGCTTATTTTATATGCAACTTTAGTAGAGGTGCCTAATTACTGAATCTTAAAGGAAGGAAAGATTAATTAAAACTACTCTTTATTAAAATTATGCAGATTTATTTCAAATAGATGTATGTTTAAGTATTTCTATTTTCAGCAAATATATCTAGTACCTACAAATACCTTTTCTCATAATGTATAAAGTATTACTCCTGCTACTACTACTGCTTCCTTATTAAATAAAGTTCATAAATGGATGTCGAAAACATTTAAGGATCTAAGATAAAGATGTAACTTATCATTTACCATGAATCAGTGGAAGTGTCAAAATTAAAAGGCTGAGTAAAATTAAAAGTTAAAATACAAACAATTTTTGATATCAGAGAAAACTTTTCAACTTGTACCATAAAATTTTGAGAAATATCGATGTGAGTAATCATTCCTGGTTCATTACAAACCCCAAAAAAGAATAAAAGATGCTGATCCCTATTTTAGGGATTAGGCGGTTGTTAAAAAAAAACATTATTAATCACGTTAAACAAATTGATTACAAGAATTAAATAGGAACCTACCAACTTTTTAAATAAAGCTAAAACCAGAAAATAAACGTAGATTGTCATGACAGTCACTAGAAAACACAAAACACAGCACTTCGCTTGGCTGCTAGAGGATTTAGGATTAAATCAAATCAATAATGCAACTGGGCACAATTTATTTAAAACATAAAAATAAAGTGGGCAAATGCCATACATAAAACATAGATAATACATAATAAACAGACTTACCCAGGCACCAACCCTATTCCAGGAGGGGTTGTTACTGTTGGCATTTCAGAGCCAAATAATGACTGCCTTCTAGTATTCCTAGTTGTTCCATTTATACATTATTTGCTTACATTTCAGAAATCATATTGGGAGTGGTGATTGTTCATTGCAGGTTGATTAATACTTAAGAGAGAGAGAGATGCATAGAGCTCTGCCGTTCGTTGAAGCACATGTTTTTGTAATTAAACTCTTTTAATCAATTACTCAACTGAAATGTATTTTAATTATTTTACTGTTCGAATGAGAAATAAACATGGAATAATTTTATACTGAATATTTAACTCTTTATATACAAGGTGTAATTAATTTGCCTGTAACTAAAGTTTTTATTTTCCCTCAAGTAGCTCAAGCTCAAGTTTTCCCTTGAGCTTACTTCCTTAGCGGTCCTGGGCACTCCTTTGTCTGGTCAACGGTTGGGCGCAGAGACAATAAAAAGACCAGTCAAAACCCTGTTATACGGTTGGCAATAAGAAGCACTGTGGCGCCCTCCAAGTCAGAACCCCGAAATATTAAAAACCGCGGGAGTTTTGAGATTTATTTACTTTTATTTAATGATTCGTATTGCGTCGCATTAGAATAACAAAGTTCTCTATCTGAACATTCAACCATACTGAGAAATCAAAGGCTAAAGTTTGAATAACTTATAATCTATTATAAAATTAATGATATTCAATTGAGATAAATATTACCCCAATATTGCATAATATTTATCCCAATTGAATATCATTAATTTTATAATAGATTATAAGTTATTCAAACTTTAGCCTTTGATTTCTCAATATGGTTGAATGTTCAGATAGAGAACTTTGTTATTCTAATGCGACGTCAGGTTGGTCGGTTGGTTGATTCGATAACCATTGGATCGATTTCAGAAAATATGTATTCAATGAGACCTAATATCCTGCATATAGATTACATGAATCATTCCTTAAATAAAAAAATAGTTGCAAAACCATATTACACAATTAAAAAACGAATTAAAATCAAGGGTATATTCCCTCGATTTAAATGGAACGTTTAAAAATCAACTGAAATATACACTACTTATTAGGTTATACTTATATTCTATATTATTTACTTTTTAAAAATGTAAAGAAATAATTGAGTAAATGCAGCACTTGCAGAAAAGTAGGTTGTATCGAATAGTGATTATAGGACCATAAAAAATAAAACTACAAACTACACGTATCATGGCACGGCACCACAATACCACAGAATACACTCAAAATCCGGTATCTTTATATAGGACTGCACGGTATCCATGCTTCCAGCGCCCTCCAAGTTGGAACCTGAGAAATTTCCATTCTGCATATATATCATTGAAGAGTCTTTTTATTGTCTCTGGTTGGGCGGCACTGCCGGGCTTGTTTTCTAGGCCTCAGGAACTCTTCTGGCTGCCGGTAGGGGGCTATCGGTACCTGCAATAGTTCGACTTTCTAACTTAGAACTATTTCTGACTTCTTATCCCTTTGTACAAGTAACAGCTGTGGCGATAGGCACAACTAGTCTCGTTACTAGACGGCGATCGAGTCAATGTTCGAGTTGGTCTTTGAATATTAGCTCACTAGTAGACAGTAGCCGGCGAAATTTTTTTTACGTACCTAATTTGTGTCCTTAGAGTATTTATTTACTATTCCATATACTTGTAGCAGTCGCAAGACCAGCAGTACTGGTAGTGGCGATGGACGGCAATCGACTCAATGTTCTTCTTGGCCACGGCTGGCAAGAGGTTCTATTAAGACCTCGCACATGCGCAATGGCAAAATCGGACTTAGTATGCCTTTCACCAGTCCCAACAGGTTGGGATATTTATTCGATGACGGCATTTTACTATATACCGTTGTGTTGGATTTATTTGATTTCATGTCAAACAAATGTGCTTAGTTACCGATATTTTCTTAAATAGTTCTCTATATTTCATAGTATAAATATGGATAGCCCTTCTAAAGACGAATTCAGCGGTATAAGGTTGTACCTACTGTTTTCTCATAGCAGTTAAAAAATGTCAAAAATTGTGCAACAAGGGATTAAATGAAAAAAATAGTTTTTGTACTAGTACTACTTTTTATTTTATTACAGCAAATGTTCAAAGAGGCCACACTCATTAACAATTGCACAATGCCCAGTTCGGTGTGAAAAGGGCCGCTTCAATAACCATCACGACCCCTGATTTAACTTCACTAGATTTTGTTTGTGAGGGTATCTAAAAACCAAAGTGTATGTGAACAGATTAGGCACTATCGAAGGATTGAAAGATCGTATCAGAGAAGAAGTTCACCAGATATTAATACAAGATATTATTCAAAATGTAATTGATGAACTTTGAGCCGGTGGCTCAGGGTTTAGTGTCTCGATCGCTCAACCCAGAGGTTGTGGGTTCGAATACCCATTCCACCAAACAATTTTTCATTAAATTGTTTACTCATAGATCAAGGCTTGTTCGCAGGGATGGGTTGGCAACCATCCTGGCGATGGCCTAGGATGGGAAGAATGTCAACTTGGTGTTAATGTGAGAAATTAAAATCAGTTGATGTTTGACTATCCCCCTAACTAATGAGGTTTTCCAGGTTTCCCTCATTCCAGCACTGAATGCTGGTTAGGGCCTACCAACGTAAGTCATTCCTGAGGGGCAAATGCAACCCGCGAAATAATAATATGCCGCCCCCTCTCCCACACAAGTCTCAGACTTTTGGGCTAATCTTTGTCATTAGAATGAGGGGTAGAGAGATATTATTATTATTATTAATTTGAACACCAAATTGGGCATTGTGCACTGGTTAATGGGGGCCACTTTCAATAATTGCTGTAATAAAATAAAAAAGTGGTACTGGTATAAAAACTGTTTTCATTTAATTCCTTCTTACACAATTTTTTACATTTTTTAACGGTTGTGACAAACAAAATTAGGTATAATCTTATATCGCTGAATTCGTCTTTAGAAGGCTTCTCTATTTATATTATGAAATATAGAGCGTCCTATTTAAATAAAAAAAAAATTATAATAAATATTGCAGAAAAATGGTAGTTTCTAATTGACCTATTTCTGCGTTTTTTTTTTATATCAACTAGAAAAAAGATATGAAATTTGTTTCATCATTTTAGAACACACTGTATAGTCTCCATATAAAATGTTTATAATTAAAATTTGAAATAGCGTTTCCTTTTGTACCCGTAGTTAATTTTCTATATTTAATGTACCTATAGGCAGATAAGTTTTACTTTTCACATTGTTATACCATTGTATTGAAAAATAAATTAAAGATTCTCACAAAAAAATGTGATCATCTGCATGCCATTTCAGTTAAGCTGTAGTAGAATAATTAGAAATGAAGTAATTTAAATGTTAATTGAAAAGTTTATACATAGTTCGGCGATTTCAGTAGTTTAAGTTTCAAATTAAAAATTAACTAGTTGGGAATTTATGCGTTTTGTTGCCTGCTATAGATATTTCGCCTTTGTCTTATCTTTAATTAATTTCAAGTTGCCATTAAACACCGCCCTACACTATGCTGATCTTTATAAAACGCTCATAAAATAAAAAAGGTAGATACTCTCAGGTTAATTAGATACTGCCCATTGTTTTTCTATTACATTAGAGATATACCAGCGTTTTGTTATTAAAGTTAGTACGATTACAAAAAATATATAACGTTTTCAGACTTAATATGTTTGATCAACTATTTAAAATACACTGAACTCCATTTGAAGTGAACCAACGAAATTTAGAGTCAAATTTAAACTTCGGTAAATTTCATAGGTAGCTTCGGTAGCAAAATCATATATGTTGTGTACGTCTCCAGCTTGTTTATTTTAAGAGATACAGCGGATTTAGTGGAACTATGTTTTTTCCGTAAATTTCAAATGCATACACAACCTGTACTAATAGAACGAGAATGATGGGAGTTCTTTTGTAGCCTAATTCATGGGCTTCATTTCCGTTTTTGATTTGTTTTTTTAAACCCAGTATTTTAAGAGATATGGAGGTTTTCGTAAACCACTGTTTTTGAAGTAAAAAATCTCTTAAAATTTTGTTGAAAAAATGAAGGGTGGCTTTGGAAAAATTGCTTTATTGGAAACTGTCAAATTTAACAAAATAGACTAGTTTTCTAATTGTCACACTATATAGCGAAATAATGACACGTTTATCAATAGATCAATTAAATCAGGCAGTTGGTATGTTACTTAGTGGAAGCACTCAAAGAAATGTGGCAGCATTTTTTGTTGTCAGTCATAGTGTTATAAGTCGTGCATGGGCAAGACATCAATTAAATTCCGTTCATTTTCGCCATGGTGGAGGTCGTGTTCGAAAAACTACTGCTAGAACTGATAGATTAATACGTTTCATTACCAGAAGAAGGAGAACTGTTGTGGCCGCAGAATTAGTAGAACATGTTCGAGAAGTGAATAATGTAAACATATCCCAAAATACAGTTCGAAGGCGATTTCATGAAGTAAATTTGAGGGCAAGACGACCAGCTAGACATCCCACATTATTAATTGAACACAAGAGGAATCGTCTATATTTTTGTAGAGAACATTTGAACTGGAATTTAAATCAGTGGAGCAACTGTCTATTTACGGATGAATCGAGGTTCAAATTAAAAGGACCTGATGGCCGTACTATAGGATATGGCGAGAAAAAGATGAACGTTACCAAGAAAACTGTATGATCACAGTGGATCCCTATGGAGGGGGGTCAGTTACAGTATGGGCTGGTATATTCACAGTTGGAAGGACCGAACTAGTCGTCTTAATTAACCAAACTATGAATGCAGAAAGGTATCTAAATCAGGTTTTACGACCTATTGTGTTACCCTTTGCAATTCAGAGAAGACCTAACTTTAGTTATGTAGATGATAACGCAAGACCACATCGAGCTAGAATTATTAATAATTTTTTTGAAGAAAATGAAATTCATAGATTAATATGCCTTTCCCGATAACCGGACCTCAATCCAATTGAACATGTGTGGGATGTTCTTGGAAGACGTTTAAGGAATCGTCGTAGACAACCCGTCAATCTTAACGAATTGGCTAACGCCGTTATGGAAGAGTGGCCCCTGGTGAGTCAAGATGTTTTAGACAATTGCATAAATAGCATGATGAGGCGTTGCCAGGCTGTAATAACGGCAAGAGGAGGTGCAACAAGATATTAATAAATAGTAGTTGTTAATGTTGTTATTTCATTCTCGTTTCCTGTTTATCTGTTTTGGTTTATGTTTTTTATTTCTATAGAATTAATTTAAGTTACTAGGTGTTCCACATCCTTAAAAATGTATAACCTAATATGGCACATGCAGTTATTAAAAATTTAATAAATTTCATACATTTTTTCAACAAAATTTTAAGAGATTTTTTTACTTCAAAAACAGTGGTTTACGAAAACCTCCATATCTCTTAAAATACTGGGTTTAAAAAAACAATTCAAAAACGGAAATGAAGCCCATGAATTATGCTACAAAAGGAAAGCACTCCCATCATTCTCGTTCTATTAGTACAGGTTGTGTATGCATTTGAAATTTACGGAAAAAACATACTTCCACTAAATCCGCTGTATCTCTTAAAATAAACAAGCTGGAGACGTACCCAACATATATGATTTTGCTAGAACAATAGACCTGTACAATAAAAAAAATCATACTTCTACGCCACTGGGTTCGAAATTTACCGAAGCTTAAATTTGACCCTAAATTTCGTTGGTCCACTTCAAATGGAGTTCAGTGTATTTAAAAAAATATGGAAATTTACAAATTTTAATACTTCTCTGATCAAAGAAGATGGAGCAATTGTAACAGAGGTCTACCTAGATATTAGTAGGTGATGAGAATCAGAATTATATAAACAATCCAAGATTCATAGTCAGCTGCAAGCTGACATAGCCGGAAGAATGCAGAAGGCGGTCATCCTGGGTTCACTACAGCTACTCAGGGCACACGTAATGATTCCCGCACTAAGTAGTTATTCACCCACGGACGTGGGGAATAACTACCGATAACACCAGCACCTGACTCTGAGAATCGGAGCCAGGGAACCAACCGGTCCACTGGATTTAAACAAAAAAATATGTATAAAAAAATAGTAATAGGAGGAGAAACGGACGAAATATCGAGACCTTCCCTCGAACGCCGCAGGCTCCATCCAGAACATACTGTGAAGCTTGTGGAATAGGAGCCCTCGGTGGAGCAAGAGATACACTGCTTTCGGAACTGAAGATCATACTGGCATGGCGAAATCGGCAGATTTTCATTCCCGGCTCATTACGTCTACTTAGGGCAGACGAATCCCGGACTCAGTAGTTAATCACCCCACAGACGTGGGGAGTAGCTACTGATAATCACCAGCGGCCGACCCTGATAATCGGAACCAGGGAGCCGGTCGACTGAGTTGAAAAAAAAAATAATAATAATAAAGGCTCCTTTCTTCCTTTCTCGGCTCCTGCCGAACTCCACAGACTCCATCCAGAATATACTGTCAAGCTTGTGGTACTGATTATAGGAGCCCTCAGTGGATCAAGAGATACACTGCTTTTGGAACTGAAGATCATACCATGATGCGGCATGCCGAAATTCGGCAGATCTTCTAGGCGGAAGAATGCAGAGGGCAGTGATTCTGGGTTGATTACGTCTACCTAGGGCACACGATTCCCGGATTCAGTAGTTATTCACCTCACGGACATGGGGCTACTGGTAACCACCAGCGCCCGACTCTGAGAATCGGAGCTAGGGAACCGGTCGACTGGATTTCAACAAAAATAATAATAATACTAATAATAATATCTCAACCTATCATTCTAATCACAAGGATTATCCCGAAAGTCTGAGACATATATGGGAAAGGGGGTGATATATTATTATTCGGTAAGCCGCATTTGCGCCTCAGGGTAGACTTATGTTGGTAGGCCCCAACCATTTTTCAGTGCTGGAATATCGACAATCTGAAAAACCTCGTTAGTGAGGGCGATAGCCAAACATCAACTGATGTTACTCTCTTACATTAACACCAAGTTGAGGTTCTTCCCATCCTAGACATGCCCATCAGAGTTGCTAACCCATCCCTATTGACAGGGCTTAATACACAGAGTGGACAATTTAATTAAACATTACCTGTTAGAATGGGGATTCGAATCCTGAGTAGCTGTAATTAGTATTTTTTTAAATTTAATATTTATTAAGTAAAGGAAACACAGTGACATTTATTTATTAGCAACAAAAAAATCAACTTTTTCTAGAGTTTTGGCAATTGGTATTAGTAAGTCGAATTATTCAAAAACATTGTTATCATCAGCATCCACAAATATGACTTTCAAATGGCGTCGTCCCTAGGAGTTCTAAAAATCAGGTTTAAAAGTGTAGGTATATATTTTGAAGGGAATTGACCTGTCAGTACATGAGGGGAACATGTTAGAAATTACCTGATAAACTAGTCTACGTTACCATAACGTATATGAAATAACCGCCTCCGACAATGTATAGAGCAGAAAATAACGCTGACGTAGTTTTCACCTGACTACATCATTTCCATATGATGCCAACTTGGTTGGCGAAACGCGCTTCGAGTGCAATATAGTGTTTTGGTGTCCTGTGGGAAACTACGTCCGTGTTGTCTTCACACCAAAGTTCCAACTCCCTTTCAAGATATAGCAGAAAGATAAAATAAAACTAAAAAAGAAAGTATACGACTTTCAAGTTAATAGTGATGAATTGTTTATTATTGGAAATAATAACGTTAAAATTAAAGGATGTCTCCTTCAAATATATTTGAATGGTGGGAAAACTCAGAATACAATACTGCATAGTGCTATGTGAAAGTAAATTGTATAGATATTTATATACTATACAAAAAGAAAATCACCGACGGAGAACCTATTAAAGGTATAAAATCTCTTAAGGAAACAACAAGAAAAATCCAGTTAAGTTGATGCTTGATTACTATTAATATTATTAGAATTACTAATAAGTATAGAAACACAATTTAGGCAAAGGGTAAAGAAAAGTCACATGTAATAATAATAATAATAATAATAATAATAATAATAATAATAATAATAATATCTCTACCCCTCATTCTAATCACAAGGATTAGCCCGAAAGTCTGAGACTTGTGTGGGAGAGGGGGCGGCATATTATTATTTCGCAGGCCGCATTTGCACATGTGTAGAATCAAAATGTGGATTAAAATTAATAAAAATAGAAAAGCAGTAAGGTATACACAAAACAGGTGAACATGTCGAAACCTACAATTATATCATGTAATAAGCACCTACTAATGCTGTGTTCTGAACTATTTACAAAGCATCGATGAGGACAGAGTCAGGAAAACTTGTAGTCTATTCCATGGGTTCAATACTTTAGATTCTAGCGTAGTGAACCCAGACATTGAGCAGACAATATTACTGGTGTTATAGAGTCCACCAATAATACTGTCTGCTGGGGGCTTATTCTCATCCGGGGAGTAAAGTTGGGAGAGGTGAGCATTCTCCCGCACGAGGGGGAACGCTCCCTGTTCTCATGATATTTTAAACCGTATTCTTAACTAGGAGAAAATCACAACATCGTTGCCACTTATTCTTTCCATGGAATAACAGAATAAATATTTTTTTTAATGATTATCAGTGGTCATGGAACAGAAATTTTAACATTGATGTTTCTTTGTTTTGTTATATATTTACTTAGTTTCCAAAAGGAATATTATTTTATTCCCACAAGATTAGGTATATTTCTATTACAAAAAGAAAAATGGAGCGAAAAAATGTCTCAATTAATGCCGCGCAGAAAGTAAATATAATAAATATAATAAATATTATTTATTATATTATTTTTGAGGAAAACGAATCCACTCATCAATTATATTCTGATTCTTTAAAACTGCAGTTACTTCATTGATGCAGCGACTCACGCTTGCTTGGCTTATAGGTACCACAAAATATATTCTTCCCAGTAATTTTTTGATAGCTACCGTGAGCATAAAATAATAGTGCCACAAGAACCTAAAACCAAATACCACATTGATATAACTATAGTGTATTGAAAACTTCCAATGTATAGCGTTTATATTAAGTCATAAAACTTGCAGAATAGATTTATTGAAAATGTTTTCCATTATTTACTTAAAGGTGTTATAACCATAAATTTCTTCCTCTTTAAAAACCCTTTAAACAATCAATAGATGAATTCATGTGACATAAATTATTAGTACTACTCTACTACTGCACAGAACATTTAGGTACTACTAGTATAATAAGTAGTAATTAATAGGTAACAAGTAATTTTGAAAAGTAACAACCTTTGTCTTAATTTCCAAACTTGCATAATTTTGTCCCTGACGCATATATGGTGTTACCAGATCAATAATTTCTCGACCAAGAATTTTGGGTACTCGAAATAGACCTACAAACTTCGTCATTCAGAGTAACAAAAGGATCTATTTCATTATGAAGCAGCCTATCTGGAACATTTGCATGTTCTTCAGCCTCTATTAAATTATTAAACATTTCAAATATCACTAATCCTCTTCATCCATTTCTTTAAGGTATAAGATCATAAAATTTAAAGATTTTATTCAAATCATAGGGAAATAGATTTATTTAAAACCAATTAAAATACTTACCTTACTAAAATACGTTCCTCTCTCCCTAATCAATTCCTAATGTATAATTTTTATACATTAGGAATTTTGAATAATTTAAATTATTAAAATTATTAAATTATTAAATTAAAAAATAATTTGAACCAGGAAATTATTTTCTTTTTTGAGGTTAGATTAGAAATTTGAATTTTACTTATGAATGACAGCAGATCTTATGTTCCGTGCATAGGTTTCTCTTAAAAACAGGCAATTCTCTCGGTCCGTTGTAGGAGAATAAAAACCCTCCCATTCTATTGAAATCTTGTAGGAATAAAACGGTTGAGAATGCAGTTTAAACAAAATCAGTAGAAATGTAGAAATATGGCGTCTTTTTCTCATAGGAATACTCATATTCCCTGGATGAGAATAAGCACCCAGGAGGTTTGCATATGCCAGTTCAGCGACCCCTATGATCCCAATTTTAATATTTTCTTTATTTATATTTAAAATATTTGATTTGTGGTAATCAATTGAATTTATTAAATAATAATTTTATTCATTATATTCCAATGACGAATTTTTTGGGGAAAGCTTTTAATAACTTGTCTTGATAGTATGTACTTGCGTTCTTGGAACGACAATAATTGTTGCTTCCCTGTTTTCAGTCTACAGATGATTTTTTATGTAGGTAATTTTCTACATGTAAAAAAAATGATAAAAAAATTCGTTATAGACTATAATATCTCTAAATAATACTTTATCTTCCTTTGAGAGAATTAAACAATTAAGATATCTGAAACTTGAAAATGGGCATTTCTTCACGTTTTACAATATTTACAGCGATATTCGGAAAGATTTATTAGGTACATGTTCCAAAGCCTAATGGCAGGAAGTTTAATACAACAATGTGTGCGAGTTAATAGGGCGTCGTATCCATGTTTATCCTTCGTCTAGATAAAATCCTAATTCCCCCTTAAGGACGCCCCCTGTGTTTATAGCCTCTTTGTCACGATATGTGTCACTTCCTTATCCTCCATACTTATCTCATAAGGGTAAAACCGTTCAGCTTATCTACAGGTACTTAATACAGTCAAGTTGTTTCTACTCTCTAATATGGCTTATAAAGTTTGTTTATCTCACTTAATACCCTGTACTGCCACTAGGTAATATTTTCCAGCAAATACAATGTGTCACTAACAAGACCCACACAAATATAAGCATTTTTATTAACTTACCCATTAAACATATCTCATTATTGATAAGAAAACCTTTTATACACTGAGTCCCAGAAGTAATTCAGCCATGTCGATTTGTATTTTTTAATGCGTTTTTTATGCTAAATTCATGTACACATAGTTGCCCAAAAATAAGTTACGATCAGCAACTTCATTTTTTCAAATGGAAACAACTATTTTTTATTTCATTTTTGAATTCTGCATCGAATTCTAATTCTAGTGTTTCATGTCCTATACCTATCTTCAACTGTTTTTGAAATATTGACAATGAATATTGACATTTTGCAACTTTGACAACCTGTAAAATCTAAACAGTTTGAGATCGAGCAAAACGGTTTGCACATTCCTATCTTAACTTTTCATAAGCTACCATTTGACACTAATTTCAGATTTAACCAAAAGATTAAATTTAATCGAACATTTTTAATTTCTGGCTGAATCTGAAATTAGTGTCAAACGATAGCTGATGAAAAGTTAAGAGAGGAATATGCAAACCGTTTTGCTTGATCTCAAACCGTTTAGATTTTACACGGTCTCAAAGTTGCAAAATGTCAATATTTACCCATCAATATTTCAAAAACAATTGAAGGTAGGTAGGTATAGGACATGGTACATGAAACAGACTTAGAATTTCATGCAGAATTCAAAAATGAAATAAAAAAATAGAAGTTTTAACCTAGATTAAAATTATTAAGTCCAGTGGCGTCCGGGGGGTCACCTTAACCAATATTTTTGACAAATAAAATGTGCTCCACTGACTTTTATGAAACTTTTTTTTGCATTTAGTAACTGAAAATACAACTTTTTTATCACTTTAAATTTTTTTCATATCTTGCTTCGTTTTCGAGAAAAAAAACCACTTTATTGCCTATCCCTGGGACACATTAACACATTAACACTCTAAAAAATTAAAACTACCAACTATCAAAAACGGGGATGTACTTGTTATTTTTCCATATGGAAAAACCTATCAATATGGAAAAAGTACATTATACCCCGTTTTTGATAGTTGGTAGTTTCATTTCTTTAGTATGTTGTCCCAAGGGCATGCAATAACGTTGTTTTTATTTTTTCTCAAAAACGAAGCAAGATACGAAAAAAATTCACGAGACAAAAAAGTTGTATTTTTAGTTGCTGAATGTGAAAAAAAAGTTTAAATAAATTCAGTGACTCACATTTTATTTGACAAAAATATTGGACTGGACTTAATAATTTTAATCTAGGGCAAAATTAGCCCCTTTCAACCATAAATAACACTGCGAAATTTCAACAAAGTATGTTAAAGGATTATAAAGATATTACGAAAAAACTATTTTTTAAATAAGTTTCACACCCTGTATCTTGAAAACGAAACATTTCCGGACCTATGTTTATATAAACTTTTCATCTTAGAATGACTCAAAGAATTACCCCTTGAAGTTTGGTCACGTAGTACTTAAATAACACCCTGTATTTTAAAATAAATAACACTTTCTGAAGAAACCACCATCCTTGTTATTTTAGAACGTCTGGTGCTGGTTTTCACACCCTTAGATTAAGAAATGATGTCGAAAATATGGTCATGGGTTTTCAGTCTTTTAAACTAACAAATTTAGGCACATTTTTCATCCCTGTATATAAGTCAATCTCAGTCAAGAGGTCACATAAACTGCTAACTTAAGTTTAAGTTAGCAGTTTGTAGATATCTTCAAAATGATTTAAGTTACAAATATTGATTTTAGTATAACAAAATACCAACAAAAAGTAACAATAAGTCTCTAATAATTTGTTTGCAGTTTGTTAAAAGTGGCTGGCTAACTTTAACGTACGTTGAATTTCTTATATATGAAAGCAAAATGATACTGAATTCTTTGTGACTTTTCAGTAAAAAATATCGCCCTTATTACTTTTATCCTCGATGGAATCAAGCGCAGCAGGTGTATCTACAACAAGGTAATGGCTATAATATACTACTCCGTGATCTTTAAACAGGTCTTCTGATATTTTCAATATTTTAGTAAAAGTCTGATGTACACGTATTTGTTTCCTAAATTTATAAGTTTGCAAGGACGCTGGGAGGTGTCTTTTGTTGCCTTCCTCTTAACTGCATTTTACAGTTTCTGTTAACATTATCTTTACTTTATTAGCTTCAGAGTAATCAGAGTAAATTTAAAATGAGTACATATATTTTAAAGATTGATAGACCCTAGAAAAATAACAAAACGTAATATGTGAAGCTACTTAAAATTTTTAATTTAAACATTTAGATAAGTGAGTTCCTTATAGGTATTATATAGTTAACTCCTGATAGGAGCCAAAACATATCCTTAAGGATTAATAGGCAAAAGATGGAAATTATACGTCCTTAAAAATTCTTATTAGAAGTTGGAAAACTTGAAGAAGTTGTAGTGTCAGTATGCAGTAGTCATATGAATGTATTCGTGCGAATACATTCATATGCGAAAATGAGTAATAATGATGCAGGAGGATAGTTCTTTATAAGCTAGATAATTGTCAAACTACGTCATATACGAATCTTTTCGCACGACTTGAGAATCGGACTTCTGATTCGACATCTATCGAATACCACCGTATGCGTCGAAATGAATATATCCTAGAGAAGAATGTTATTCTTGTTGGAAGGCGGCGCGGTTACCCGCAGCATTCAGGTCCTTCGACCCATTGTGCTTGGCGCTAGTCGAGAGCTATTGGAAAAGACCCATGCTATGCACATAGGCCAATACCCGTTCTAGGGAAAGCTCTCTAATGTCCTGGGGTAGGAGAAATCTTACACCCAGATGTTTGTCTCTCTTGACTATGATGCAGGCACAGCGACAGAGGATGTGCATGGAGTCCTCGTCATTGCGTCCGCAAAACCTGCATCTTCTAGTGCGTCTAAGGCCGATAGTGTTAAGGTGCTTGTTGAGATTTCCGTGACCTGTCAGGAATCCTGTGACAATCCTTATTCTGTTACGACTTAGCGCAAGTATTGATCGAGTTGCGTTCGACCAAGTCCCTTCAATTAAAAGCCTGGCTTGTCGTAGCGCAGTCCCGTTCGACCATTCTTCCTCTGATCTTTCCTTGATCCAGTTTCCAATAGACCTTGTTATATAACTAGGCGGAAGTCCGAGTACTGGTTCGGGCCCTGTAAACTGTGTACTTGAGCCAGTGCATCGGCCTCCTCATTTCCTGTTATGTTATGATGACCCGGTACCCAGATCAATTTCACTTGGTTGTTCTGTCCCGATTGGGCCATAGAAAAGAATACTTTATCCTAAAGTTGAAACTTACTCTAAATTTGTACCTATCTCAACAGCGCAATATAAACGGTATTTAAATACAGACACTTAGGCAAAGCTCTAGGTGCTGCTCAAGTTGATCAGGTAGGTTCACATGAAAAATATCAGCTACTGAGTTTCGTCTTTAAAACTTATTAACAAATCAAAAGCTTTTGCTTTCCTTTTTTGGCTTGAATAAACTGTAATCTCATAATCTTCCACTTCTAACGAAGTGGAATCTTCGACTTCTGGAATAAAAAATTATGCGTTTTAGATTCTTTAATTTTTATAAGTTATTGGGATGGTATTCACAATATATTTGAACCCGGCTTTATATTAATACACTCTATATCTTTCTTAGATGCGCATTATAATGTTATAATGATTATCGATTAAACACCAGAATGCAGTGTTGACAAATTTTAGTTTCTTTTAACACTAGAAAAGTTTTACACAACATGGCAACACCACCGTTGAGGCACCTAAGACAATCCCCAAGTTATAAGAATTTAGGGTTTCAAATTTCGTACAAACATGTTTTAAGTTTTTTTTTTAGTTTGCTGCTGTGTTTAATAATAATTTTTAATTCCTGTTTCGAATTCATTCCATTTAGTACTTGTTTGTTTAATGTATACTTTAATTTAAGTTATAAAGCAATTCATAAGTAGCAGAGGGCATTTTGGACCTATTCAGCCAGCAACCACTAGAGAAGAAGAATAAAGGGTATTTTTAACTTTCCCATTCGGGAACAGAATAAAGACTACCATTCAGTGGTTTGTTCGGTTAGTCCAACTTTATTATTACAGAAAAGATTCTTAAGAAACTTCATTTTAGTATGGTTCCTTATTTATGATAACAGTAGTTGTACAATTGTTTTCTTTAATTTGCATAAACTCATGGAATGAACACATAGCTTACCATTGTATATGAGAATACGTTCCTGACAAATAAGTAGAGTACCTCATAAATTAGAAGCTAACTTCTTTATTTTAAATTTATAAACTTGAACGACTTTAAATCGATACACTAGCAACAAGTGTTACAGGGTATTTTATTAGACCTTGAATATTTGAAACTCATGTAGGCAATAATATTATTCACGTCATTCACTCTTCAGATTGTGGATTTAAAATTGAACGAATGAAAATACTGTGAAATCTTGTAATATTATTTTGTTGAAAAAAATTGTTTCAATTTACCGCTAACATATTCACTGTTAACTTCCCTTTTGGAATATGTCTTGATACTTAAAAATGTATATTGCTTTAGTAAAAAGGAAATTAAGATGAGCACATTGCAATTAATATTACATGGCAGCAACATATAAAATAGGGTAGAGGGGTCAATGATAAAATGGGTAAAATTGATTTATAATTTTATTTGTTTTTACATAATATAAACATTTATAAAATATCTTCCGAAGTACCACAAACATGAAACTTTAATTTTAAAATATTACAAAGATCGCATTTTAACAATCATTGGTTCGATAAAAATTGCTACCCTATATTCGATACCCTATAAAACGATATCAACAAAGAAATATATAAAAATTCTTGATTAAAAATTGATACTCAAGTACCTACGCAAAAGTAATACTCACCAGCATATTATATTCACCAGCAAAAACACAATCTTTAGGATTATGCTTCATACTTATTATATGGAAAATTTTAAAACTGAAAAATTAACTGCGTTCTTATTTCAACTATTCTTTTCAACTATTAACTCATTTCCCTTTATACAGGGTGTTGATTTCAAAACTTCCCACCCTTATTTTCTTGATATCTTTGTATTTCTTTGAAAAATCCCCAAACACGTGAAAAATTTTATAGAAAGGGACAACTTTTCATTCAAAAATTGACGCCCCCCTTTTATCCCCTGCTAGCGGGAGCTACTCCCTTAAAAAATGTTAAATGGGAAAAGGTATCGAGTTATGCCTCATTTAATCCCTACATTGGGATGTTTCTTTTTCTTTTAATTGATCGGACCGTTGTCGAGATATTTAGGAAAACCTTTTTACTACTTCATACGTTTTAAATAAAACATTGTAACTGCTTTTTCTCATTCCTTTTATTTGACAAGAAAATTACAAATATTTTGCACATAAAATCAATTTAATATTTGCTCAAAATGTTGTCTATTGTTGGCCAAACAATGGTATAACTCCATTGTTCAAATTCGCAGCGCACATTTTCAAGAACATCTGTTTGAATTACTTGTCATTTTTCAGTAATTATTTGACGAAGCTCTTCTAAATTTTGAGGTGAAGGTGTATAAACAACCGACTTTAAATGTCTCGATAGGAAGGAGTCACATGGCGCCAAATCCGGGAACTTAGCGGACTATTCGACAGGTCCCTGGCATTTCGCCTTATACATTTACTAGGTAATACATTGTTTAACCATTGCCGGAACAGAACATCATAGTGGGAAGGAGTTCCATCTTGTTGAAAATGTAACTCATTCTCGTCAAGTAGGCTATTTTCATCTCTATCCAATTGATTTTCAACTGCTTCGGTAATTAGCATATTGGACATATTTTTTAGCATATTTAAATATACCTCATTTAGATTTCCATTGATAAAAAATGGACCAATTACTTGTTTCCCTAAAATACCGGTTCATACATAAATTTTTTCAGGATACTGGATATGCCCTTTTCCAAATACAAGAGAATTTTCATTGTTCCAATATCTGCAGTTATGCCTATTGACAAATCCATTTAAATAGAAAGAAAATTCATCACTGAAGCGGATAGTTTAAAAAAATGCGTTATTATTACTAATATTCGTAGTAATTCGTTCACAAAATTCAAATCTTCTATCAAAATCGTCTTCACTTAACTCTTGACATATTTTCATTTTATAAGGATGGAATTTATTAATTTTTGTAATTTTGTGGACACAGCCTAAGGAAACTCCAGTTGCAGCAGAAACGGTACGTAATGAAGTATGAGGCCTCATGCCGAAATAATTTAACACCTCAACTTGAGTGGCTTCATTTAAAACTCTTGGCTGATTATATTTTAAATTTGCAACAGATCCAGAGTATATTTGAAAATACGGTTTAGGACATACCTATGAGATAACTTATCCGAATGCCATTCGTTAAACGTTGCAGCAGTTCATCGAGCACATTGATTTTCAGCTCCATAGATTAACACTGTTTCAAATTGTTCACTCAAAGTGTAAACCATTTTTGTTAATTTACTTCTGATGCTGTTTTACACATAACATCAAAACACTAGTTTCTCTTTCAAGACACCTCAATCTTGAAAGGGAGTTGGAACGTTTGGTGTGAAGACAACACTGAGGTAAACTCATGGGTGAGTGGAAGGCGATAAAATACTCTTTTTTTTTAATTAATCGTAAGTCATTGGTCAACATTATCACAGGGAAGGGTTTTTCAAAGACGACCACCCCGTGGTTCTTGGTTTAAAGAAATCTACGAAAGTAAGTTTTGTTTCAATATAATCCGTTAAAATTATGAAATTAGTGTGAATGTTACACTATTTTGCTTGAAAAAGTTGGCTGAAAATGTATATAATGAAGTAATACAACATTTAATTTGTAAATGGTATCCCACTTCCTTCAAGCGCAAGAAAATAAATTGTGAAAATTGCTATACTTGAAAGATAATCAGATTTTGAGTTATTTCTGAGTTAGTACAATTAGAAATTATTATAGACACAAAGGTTTCATTCTATAAATATATATAAATAAACCGACAACGTGCTGGCTTATTTACACTTGTAATACGTCCCTATTATATTTCTCAGTTAAATTTTCGTGAAACTTTTAATTATTATGTGTAGGTATTTAATCATTAATCAATTTCCTGGTACATTGAAACCTTTTGTTATAAAGCCTATTAAACAAAATAGCAACAGAGAAATAATAATAGTAAAATTATAGTAGGTTCCTGCTAGAATAAGTTCAACGCAAAATTTCTACATATACAGGGTCATTCACGCAACCCGCTCATTAAAATATTTTAAGGTTCCAGTTTATTTGAAATTCTGAAAATTTGAGGTTAGGGTAAATTCCACGGATTCTATCATTTTGAAATGTTGATAACCCTACACTACTTCCGGTAATACAGGAAGTGATCTATAACTTCCTTATTTCAAATGGAATGATGATATATTGTAATGGAATGCTAAAGTCAAAGATACATGATATTGAATACCCCTGTGTTAATTCAATTTTGTTTTTAATTTAAATTGAAACAACTCAAAAACGGTCAATTTTAAGTATAGGGCGATAAAAAATATGGCATTCCATTGAAAATAAGGAAGTTGTGGCTCACTTCCGATGTTACCGGAAGTAGTGCAGAGTGGTCAATATTTCAACATGATAGAACAAGTGGACTTTACCTTAACCTCAAATTTTCAGAATTTGAAATAAACAACCTTAAAATATTCTAATAACGAGTTACGTGATCTCGTAATAAATTTTCAACTTTTCGAGATATTTTGAAAAAACTGACACTCGACAAAATTTTTAAACTCAAATATCTCGAAAACTATAAAAGGTACAAATAATATAAAAATACTGTGTGATAGTGTTTTTCAAGTGAAATTAAGCAGTGATATTGAAAAGTTGCAAAAAGTTGCTCAAAAACTAAGATGCCCGTTATCTTAGTTTTTGAGAAAATAAATAAAGTTGTTTTGTTAAACGACAATCATAGTTTGGCTATGGTATCAATAAAAAGCTTATTTTTTTCTGATTTCAAAAATATAATATTTAATAAATCGTTTTTTTCTTCATTTGTGTACATTTCACAATAACGATTTTAACATGAACGTTTACTTTTGGCGTGTATAATGTGACTTTAGTTGATCTGACATTTATATTTTACTGTTGTTTACTGATCTACGTTTGTTTTTCATAGCTATGTTATGTCGCCGGAGCGGCTATTTGCCTGCCCCCTGTACACGTTTTGGGTGGTGCGCGTCACCGAGTGCCTGCGGGCCGGCCCTATGACAAAGCACGGTCGAGAGGCCCGACTGGCAAAGGTCTTTCTCTTTGGTTCCTGGCTCTAGTGAAGTGCAGTTGTGTTTTGTGAGTGCCTGGATTTGTCTGGGTATGTGCTAAAAGCATTTATTTATTCACATTTGCTAACTTGAAGTTTTAATCGTTGCATTTTCATATCATTCATACATTAGATTATTCTGAAGCTAATTTAATAGATTTGAATTTTATATTATTTATATATTGCGTGTTAAAGGTAAACCACGTGCGCATTATTCACCACGTGGCTCATTTATTTTAGTCACTTTTAAGCATTAATAATATTTAATATTTGCATTTAATAATACTCCTATATTACATTATTTAAAGAAAGAACCATTTAAAAGAGTTTAGATTTAATTGAGGTTTTCACTACTTAATATTTATTCACTTCGGGTGTTATTAATAACCATATAGAACTAATTTGCTGGGGCACTGTTTCCACAAATTGGTTCGATTTAAAGAAACTCGTTACATTACGTTCATTGGTAATCGCTATTACGAAACACTCTCTTGGGGAGCAATTATCATTGCTAACTTTGGGGTGGCGATATAAATATAAAACTTCCACCGCTGGACAAGAAGTGTGCCACCAGCGGCGAAGTAAAATAAGTGCGGGCCCGGAAGGAAGACTGGTAACCGCCAACGTGGACGGACGTCGCGGATACTAGGTATTCGCGTATGAGCAGCCCGTCTCAAGCCGAAGAGCGTAGTATCATCCACCTGTGTACATCGGGGGTATCGCCTAGTTGGCCAGCAGCGGCTAGGACGATCCGGGTGTGTTGTAACACTCCCCTGTCTAGATTTAATCTAGCGAGAGCCACTTCGAGTGACAGGCAAGGTATTTAAATAACTTCTTACCCCTTTTTCCAATTATAAATACCGGGATGATGCGGCGACATGGCGCCCAGCAACGTGGGGCAGCGCAGGTGCCAGAAGAGGCACGTACGACGACGCCAACTTCAAGCTACGTCGGCTGGCGGCGTATGCTTGAGGAAAGTTGGACTGCGAGGGTGTCTGGACAGGCATCCACCCCGAATACGACCCAAGAAGACGTACTAGGAGTCTCGCAAGCCGAGCTACGACATGAGGCCAGCGGCACCGCGACGTGGCACACACGCGACGCTACAGGAGTCAACGCGACGCCGGCTGGACCTTATCCAAGTCAAGGGACTTGGTGGCGCCCAACACAACAACCAACAAGGGACAGACAAGTGGACACGACCTGGTGCCAAGAGCCAGCGCGTGTCCAAGAAGAATCTGCGGCGACCCGGCACCAAGCGCCGCGGCGCCCAGACGACGCTACACAGGCCATGATGTGGGCCCTAACCACCCTCCTAGAGAAGACAGAAAAGATGGCTAGGGTCCAATACCCTGTGAAGACCGACATCGAGTATGCTGCGCGGGACGACGAGGACCCCGCAGCGTTTATGGAAAAGCTGGAGGATTTCTATTACGAAAATAGGATCCTCGACAGCGACAAGAAGCTAAAGATAGCGAAAAATTGCTTGCGGGGACAAGCGAAAACATGGTGCGAACGGCAGCCCCGGACACTCACATACGAAGCACTAAAGAAAAAAATTATCGACCAGTTTAGCAGCGTCGCTGTACTTAGCGACTTAACTAGGAAATTGTATGGTGAGGTGCAAGGACCTAAAGAATTAGTGTCCACCTTTGTTGCGACGAAAGTGGCACTGTTTGAAAGGCTTGCGCCTGGAACTCCGGAGGAAGCAAGAACCCGGATTATAGTGGAGCAGCTCAGACCCGAAATCCGGACCTACGCGCGCTTGGGGCGGTTCATCAACACCGAAGAGTTGCTGAATACCGTGACCCAAGTGGAGGCGGATTTGCAGAGGGGGCCCACGAGAAGCATGGAGCCACCCTCAAATAAGAAAACGGACTACGGGGGCAACAAATATCCGGAGTATCGACCGAAGTTGCCGCCCCCGCAGAGAGAAGCTGAACGACGCCAAGGCGCCCCCCAGAGGCGCCCGGATTACCGCGGACCACCGCCGCGAAGGGATTACCAGGAGAGGCGCGAAGAATACCGCGGCCCACCGCCGCGACGGGAATTTCGGCAGGAGCCGCGTGGAGCACGCGATGAGTACCGCGGACCGCCGCGAAGGGATTTTCAAGAGCAAGGACCGCCACGTAGAGACTGGCACCAAGCACCGGAGTCGAGGCGTCGATCACCGCCTCGACGTGGACCGGTAAACTCGGTATCTGCGAGGGAGGCGGCCGGAACAAGGAGAGCCGCGACGTCGCCACCGCGACGCTCGCCACCACGACGCTCGCCACCGCGACGTTCACCGCCGCGACGCCTGTCGCCGCGACGATCGCCTACGAGGGAGGCGTCACAGCACGGATGGCAGCAGCAACAACGAAGAGACGCGGGAAACGATCCGCGGGTCGAGGTACAAGGACAACCTCGGCCCGGTCCCTCTTCGCAGCAGTAACGGACCGCAAGGAAAGAAGAGAAGCGACTGTGACAGGGCGCACAGTCACTTCGCAAGAGACGCAAACGCCCTCGACGTGGGAAAAGGACATGGCTATGAATACCGAACTGGAAAATGGTGAAATAGGCTGTACTGGAGAGAACGAAGATGTACGAGAAGAAAGAAAACGTACCAGCGAAACTGCAGAGTCGGAGCTAGCAGTCTCGCGAGAAAAAGGGAAGAAAAAGTTGACGATGTGTAGCCGCCTTAGCATGTGTGCTGAACAGGACGCCGTAGTCTGCGGAGCAGACACTGACATGGCACGGGAAGCGGAGATAAGCTACACGGTTAATACCGCCGTCGGGGAAGCTGAAGCACCCCGTCTTATTTTGTGGATTCAGGATAGGAAGGTCGCAGCCCTTGTGGATTCGGGGGCCGGAGTTAACTTGCTTAGGACAGAGAAAGCAGAAGGGCTCGTAACATACGAGGAGGCCGCCACACTTCAACTAGCAAGTCAAGGAGCAACCATGGAGACTAGGGGGTTCGCGGATGTGGACTGTACCCTAGCCGAAGCCCACCTAAGGACGAAGATGCTGTTGGTCGACGACCTGCACGAAGAATGTATCCTAGGTCGGCCCTGGCTCGAAGAAAATGAAGCTGTGATAGATTTCAAGCAGCGTACAGTGTATTTCGGGACAGAAAAGAGACGTTGTGCATTCTGGATGGACAACGTACGAAATACACGCGAAGAAACGTCAGAGATGGAAAATATATTAGAAGAAAAATTACCCGCCGATTTCCAGGAAGAATATCGGACGGTTTTACACGAGTACATCGACATTTTCTCCAAAGAACCGAAACCAGCCACTACCAGGACAACAGAACACAGGATAATTTTAAAGGACGACATACCTGTTAGAATAGCACCCTTTAGGTACTCAGAAGAAAAAAAGAAAACCATCAACGAGGCATGCGAGGAGATGCTGCAGCAAGGCGTGATTCGCCGCAGCGCCTCGGACTATAATTCGCCCGTACTATTAGTGAGGAAAAAGGATCAAGAACACCGTTTCTGCGTGGACTATCGAAAGTTAAATGAAAAAACTTTAGCAGAAACCGGAAGTCTACCACCCATCGACGATACGATCAAGGAGCTAGGAAATGCGAAGCATTTCACAACGCTGGACTTAAAAGCAGGCTATTGGCAAGTGCCTATGGAAGAAAATAGCAAGAAATATACAGCATTTTCTACACCAGACGGAGCAGCGTATGAATTTAATGTGATGCCCTTCGGACTTACCGGAGCGCCCGGAACTTTCCAGAAGCTTATGACGGAGGTGTTGCGAGGATATATTCATCTTTTTGTTAAGGTGTACCTCGACGACATCGTCATTTATTCACCGACGCAAGAAGAACACGTCGAACATATTCGGAGGGTACTCGAGAGGCTACGACAACATGGGCTGTGTGTGTCACCCGAAAAGTGCTGTTTTGGTGCCACCCAAATACAATACTTAGGGCACACAATTACACAGTGCCATAACGAGCCGCAGGAAAGACATCTCGAGCAAATACGACGCTACCCATCACCCAGGACGGTACGCGAACTCCGGCAGTTCTTAGGCACTGCAGGATGGCTTCGCGAGTACGTACCTGGTTTCGCCGAAAAAGCAGCACCGCTGACCGATATGCTCGACGTTAAAAAGAAGTTTAAATGGACATCAGAAAAAGAAGAAGCTTTCGAAAAGCTAAAAGATGCCCTGGCTAACCACGAACAACTACACAGACCTGTCCCCGATTTGCCGTTTTGCTTGCAAACGGACGCTAGCGGCGTGGGAATGGCTGCTGTATTGTTCCAAGAAGAAGCCAGCGGACAGAGAAAAATTATATCCTGCGCATCCGCTAAATTCACGAAAACTGAAAAGGCCTATCACGTGAATGAACAAGAGGTGCTTGCAGTAACTTTCGGAGTCAAGAAGTACAGGCAATGGCTTGAGGACCGCGACTTCACCCTATATACTGATAGCAGAGCGCTGCTCTGGCTAGACAGGTACAAGGATGAAAAATCGAAGCTAACGCGCTGGGCTTTAATGCTACAGACGTATCGCTTCAAGGTAGTGCACGTCCCCGGACGATGCAACGAACTACCAGACTTCTTATCACGAAATCCCCAGGAAGAACCAGGCGAAGACCACCCGGATGTCGACGACAGGATGTTTCCAGCGATAAACTGCGTAGAAGAGCAGCAGGCACATCCCATGGCGCCGACAGAGCGACCGTTGTTCGACAGGGTGCGAGAAAGCCAAGAAAACGACGAATCGTGCCGCGAAGATCGCGCAAAAATAAATAGAATACAGCGGGACGGACCCGGAAATAAACAGGAGGCTAGTGTGGCAGAAAGATACTTCGTGGAGGCGAATATCGTCTGGAAACGACGAGGAGAAAATCAGCGAGCTTTGTATGTGCCCTACGACATGCGAGCCCATGTACTAGAGTACTACCACGACTCGGCACTTGCAGCACACCCCGGAAGAGACGAAACTGTGCGCGCAATCCAGAGGATCTACGATTGGCCACAACTCGCGGGAGACGTGAAAAAGTACATACAGGCGTGCCTGATATGTGCTTCGACGAAAACCGGCGCACGGCAAGCAAAAGCTCCGCTGCGCCCACGAATACCAGAAGGACCCTGTCACACGTGGAGCATCGACATAACAGGACCTTACCCAAGAACAAAAATAACGAAGAAAGGATATATCATAGTAGCTGTGGATATTTTCTCGAAGTGGGTAGAAGCCAAGGCCACAGTGAGAGCGACGCATAAAGAAGTGATAGGTTTTCTACAAAAACTATCGTCGCGATGGGGCTACCCAGCTGAAATAATTACAGACAACGGCAGCGTTTTCAAGAGCAAGCAGTGGAGAAAATATCTTAAAGAAAACCACATTGAAGCCTACTATACACCGATTTACCATCAGAAGGCAAATCCTGTGGAACGACGAGTTCAAGAACTGAAGAAAATTCTACGCGCAAGAGGTGGCGACGCGCGTCGCTGGGACCAGCGACTCGACGAGGCGCTATTCACATTGCGCAACCGGAAAAACGACGCCTCGGGACAAGCCCCGAGCGAATTAATGCTAGGCGGAGAACTGAAGAGACCCGGCGAGTGGACAATACCGCGAGAAGTGGTACCAGCGCCGAACAGGACACCGGAGGCCCGAGAGGAGCGCGTAAGACAAGCGCAGGACCACCAAAAAGTTTACGCTAGCAAGCTGTTCCCGGAACCGCGAGAAACGGAAGTGGGATTCGAGCGCGGGATGAGCGTGCTCACCCGCGTTTGGCACAGCGAAAATCCATTTCACCCGACGTGGACTGGGCCGCATCAGGTTGTGGAGCGACTTGGAAATAATACATACATGGTCGAGCGAGACGGCTCACATGTACGTATCCATGTCGACGACCTGCGTCCTGCACCACCGGGCCAGCAATAAAAAGACTCCGCGTAATAATGACGTCGTCGCCGCGACGTTTACCGCCGCGACGCTCGTCAAATAGCAGGGCGACAAGAGCCGAAGAATTGCGCAAAGTGCGAGTAATAGAAAGTCAGCAAAGCAGGATAGTTAGTGATGCGTAGCATATACAGAAGGACCTGTTTGTGGCCGCCGAGGAATGACGTATGCCGAACAGATTGTCGTCGTCTGCGGGCGCAGACTTACGACAGGGCCAGCAAGTATTCGTAAAAAGCCGCCGTTGGAGAAGCTAAAGTCCTTCACCTCGCTCGCGAGGAGGTTTAGCTAGCGTGGATTCGCTAGCCGGTGAAAAAAACGACACAGGGGAGGAAAACAGGCAAAGGAGGTTTCGCCGAGTCGAAAAGGCCGCCACAGCAGCGTACAGGAAAAGCTGGGACGATGTCACACGGCGGATAGCTTTGCAGGTGGACTAGGAAAGCACACGTAATAATTAAGAAGATTAATTATTTCACTGACTTAGTACAAAACTAGGTCAGCAGTACCTAAGAAGGATTATCCCACTGACCTGGGATAAGACAGGTCAGTGACGCCTATAAGAGGATTATTCTACTGACCTAGAAAAGGGGTAGGTCAGTGACCTCCAAGAAAATCGATAGTTTGAGTTGTCAAGAAAGAAATAATTAAACAAGGATGAAGAAACGACCACAGCAGGCTACCCGTAGCATCGTGAGAACTTGCGCAACGAGGGAGTAAGGTCGTATACTTTTTAATTTTCTTCTTTTTAAATTGTACTATAGCTAGGAATTTGTACATACCAGAGTAGCTCATGTATATAGTATATTTGCATGTTTTGTTTAAGCGAGCGTAATAAAATTGTAAGTATTTGCGTAGGCATATTTTTCTATCTTTTCATTTGTATATACACCTCGTGAACATTACAGGACTTCGAGCTTGGCAGGCAACATCTACAGCACAGGAGGTACACCTGCAGACCCCTCTCGAGCAGGCCATGCAACCCAGGTTGGGACTCCCGGACTTTGCAGACGTAGCTGCCCTCCTGGCTTTAAGGGACCTCGCCGAGGCTACGCCGAGTCCTGGGTTATGAGTAAGAGGAGATAGAAATCTCCTAAGGGTTTCTTGCCGTTCTTCCCTTAGGCAGTAATCGAACTGGCGGATTTTTCTACGATCCTATGAAAGGAAATTAAAAAAATATATAAACAAAAAAAAAATGTTCTTTTTCAAGAACAGGAAATGAAGGTGTCACAGCAAATTATTATCTATATTGTTTCATACGAGGGAGGTGTCGCCGGAGCGGCTATCTGCCTGCCCCCTGTACACGTTTTGGGTGGTGCGCGTCACCGAGTGCCTGCGGGCCGGCCCTATGACAAAGCACGGTCGAGAGGCCCGACTGGCAAAGGTCTTTCTCTTTGGTTCCTGGCTCTAGTGAAGTGCAGTTGTGTTTTGTGAGTGCCTGGATTTGTCTGGGTATGTGCTAAAAGCATTTATTTATTCACATTTGCTAACTTGAAGTTTTAATCGTTGCATTTTCATATCATTCATACATTAGATTATTCTGAAGCTAATTTAATAGATTTGAATTTTATATTATTTATATATTGCGTGTTAAAGGTAAACCACGTGCGCATTATTCACCACGTGGCTCATTTATTTTAGTCACTTTTAAGCATTAATAATATTTAATATTTGCATTTAATAATACTCCTATATTACATTATTTAAAGAAAGAACCATTTAAAAGAGTTTAGATTTAATTGAGGTTTTCACTACTTAATATTTATTCACTTCGGGTGTTATTAATAACCATATAGAACTAATTTGCTGGGGCACTGTTTCCACAAATTGGTTCGATTTAAAGAAACTCGTTACATTACGTTCATTGGTAATCGCTATTACGAAACACTCTCTTGGGGAGCAATTATCATTGCTAACTTCCACCGCTGGACAAGAAGTGTGCCACCAGCGGCGAAGTAAAATAAGTGCGGGCCCGGAAGGAAGACTGGTAACCGCCAACGTGGACGGACGTCGCGGATACTAGGTATTCGCGTATGAGCAGCCCGTCTCAAGCCGAAGAGCGTAGTATCATCCACCTGTGTACATCGGGGGTATCGCCTAGTTGGCCAGCAGCGGCTAGGACGATCCGGGTGTGTTGTAACACTCCCCTGTCTAGATTTAATCTAGCGAGAGCCACTTCGAGTGACAGGCAAGGTATTTAAATAACTTCTTACCCCTTTTTCCAATTATAAATACCGGGATGATGCGGCGACAGTTAATAAATTATCTGTTCATTACAGTAAACGATTTTTTGTTCAAAATATAAAAAAGAAAAGAGACAGGTATATTAAACATTATATTTTTGGAATCAGAAAAAAATAAGCTTTTTATTGATATCATAGCCATTTATGGTTGCCATTTAAAAAAACATAACTTTATTTTTTTTCTCAAAACTAAGATGCTTATGAAATTTTTAATATCACCGCTGAATTCCACGTAAAAAACACTATCACATAGTATTTTTATATTACTTGTATCTTTTATAGTTTTCGAGATATTCGAGTTTAAAAATGTTGGCGATTTTCAGTTTTTTCAAAATATCTCGAGAAGTTGAAAATTAAAATTAAATCTAAAGTAGGCACTGAATTCATCTTGTAATTCTGCCCAATTTTGTTAATTTAACCAATTCTCTATCTCCACTATTAACAAAGTTAGCCATGTAAGGAGATAGATAATGAGCACCCTGTATAAAATATTATACAACGAGTATCATAAGGCGTACTTTTATCGCACGCTCCAATGTTAGAAAACGAAGGACGGAGTAATTTGATTTATAATACCAATTTTCTAAAGTGATATAAACGCCTTATAAAACGCGTTGTTTATACTATTTTTTCTATTTTGCTCGTTTTACACCTATGAAAGCAAAGAAAAATCAGCAGAAAATTCAATTCCCATAGAGGAATTTTTATACATTCTGGGAGAGTTGGTGTCATTGACGTTTATCAACTTTTCTTTGCTTGAAAATTTAGTTAGGTTATGATTTATATACGATTTGTATACCATTACTATAGCAACTATAGCACACTATGGAAAACAAAGGATGTCAATTTGTTGCTACCAACATTTTATAAACAAAAGTTGAGTGTCGAAAAGGGTTTCTTTTCGATACTCAATTGCGTTTCATAATGACTTGTTTATAGGCGCAAAATATAAAAAAATATATATTAAACTGAAAAAAGTTAAAGTTTCAATGTCTAAAGTCGTCAACTAACAAAACTAAACACTAAAAGCTTTAACATTCTAATTATATTTCTTATAAGGGGAAAAACATAAAAAAAAAAAACATAAAACACACCACAGAAATGGACAACCTCCCTACTGAAAGCCTAAGGCTTGTGTAGAGGGAGAGTACACATGAAAAAAACGCAGACACACAACCATTCCCTGGGAGAGGTGTCGTTTCTCCCCTGGTGAATCGATACCTGGCGAGATTCGAACTCGCGCCGCAATATACCCATTCTGTTAGTCACAGGCTATCACCCAGCACCTAACAGACTGAGCTATCGCCGCGGCCGGAAAGAGTTTCTTAAATAGTTTATTTCAACTGTGTTTAAATACTGATGAAATCGACGACTCGACCTCAATTACTTACGGAGTATCGAAATGCATGATATTTTTATAATGATTTAGTAGTTACTGTTTATTAATAAAACTTCTAAAAATGGAAACGGTATTATAATAACACCCTCGCGTCACGATATTTTGATCACGCAAGTTTAGGTAAACACAAAAAATACATATAGAGATTGTATTATAAAGCTTTTATTTAAATACAAATGTGTATGTCTGTATGTGTGAGTGCGGGTGTGTGCTTGTTTGTGTATATGTTACAGAAAATATCCGATTTCAGGCTATTTCAGTTTGGTCTATGACATACTAAAATTTCCTATCATTGTTAGGAACTTTGCATTTTTCCTAGGACATACTAGTATAGCCTGATAGTTTTTAGGACAAACTAAAATAGCCTCATTAGTGGTAGGAAATATCCAATTTAAATTATTGAAAAAAAATGCATTGTTAAAGGTAAATATGATTCAAATAATATAACAAAAAATATAGTTTTTCATTAAACAACAAATAAACAACAAAAGGGTAACTACCTTATTTGTTTCTGCGAGAACGGCTTTTGTGACATTTTGAATTGCACAGTAATTGGTGTTTTCTACATAAACACGGATAAGACACTGTGGTACATTTGTACCACAGTGTCTTATCCATTGACATCTAGTATATCCCTGGATTTTGCCCGAAGAATATAAACTATAAGATGTATAAAAATAACTTAACAGACTTACCTAATCTATTAAGCCCCTATATTGATCACTTGTTAACACATTTAAATGTGTCGAGGATTCAGCTTCCCTTTCTAAAATTTTTTGAATAAAACTTCCACTTTAATTGTGCCATATTTAAATATAAACTAGAGGTATAGCGGCACGATTCCGATTAAGAAGCTACAACACTAATATCACTGACCATCGAAACTTCTGGATGCAAATTTTTATTTGGGTATTTTCTAATAATAATCAGGCCATTTTAGTTTGTCCTAAAAACTATGAGGCAATACTAGTATGTCCTAGGAAAAATTAAAAGTTCCTAACAACGATAGGAACTTTTAGTATATCCTAGGCCAAACTGAAATGGCCTAAAATCGGATATTTCCTGTAACATATATAATAATAATAATAATAATAATAATAATAATAATAATAATAATAATAATAATCCTATCAATCTATCCATCCATTATTGTCATATCCATTATCAAGCTATCCATTATTGTGAGTTTTCCACAAAGCAGAAATTTCTTATATGTACAGATTCTCTCAGCTCCCTGCAATCAATCAAAAATATATTTAATACAGACCCATTAACCCAAAACATACTTACCCTGTTAAATTGGTTGAAACACTTAAACAAAAAAGTGGAGTTCGTTTTCACACCGGGCCACGTAGGAATACCAGGGAACGAAAAGGCAGATAAATCCGCTCGCTTGGCAGCGAATAATAATAATATTGATGATGGTATCCCTGTAAGAGATAAAGATGTCATTGTTGAGATTAAAAGAGAATATGAAAGGAAGTGGCAAATAAAGTGGAGCGCCAAGGAAACAGGTTATAAAACAATACATCCAAATGTAACTACTTGGAAATCTGTTTTAAAACTAACTCGACGAGAGCAGGTAGTAATTTCACGGATTAGAATTGGACATACTCACCTAACATCCTTTCATTTACTCAGAGGAGAAAGAGCTCCAAGATGTTCTAGATGCCGAGTAACAATAACAGTAGAACACATCTTGATAGAGTGTCCCATATATGCATGCTTTCGACAACTGCTGAACCTAGATAACACCTTACAAAAAATTCTAGCAAATAATAAAGAATCGATTAATAAATTACTGGCATTCCTCAAAGTTATCGATATATTCGCAAAACTATAATCTTTACTGTATTTACCGAAAAAAAAAAAATATTGCTTATAATACACGGAAATTGTACTTATGTACTTACATTATAATAATAATGATGAGGCTAATGACCTAAGCTGTCGATGCCAAAAAAAAAAAAATAATAATAATAATAATAATAATATCTCTACCCCTTATTCTAATCACAAGGATTAGCCCGAAAGTCTGAGACTTGTGTGGGAGAGGTGGCGGAATATTATTATTTGGGCGGAATATTATTATTTCGCGGGCCGTATTTGCGCCTCAGGAACGACTTACGTTGGTAGGCCCTAACCACCATTCAGTGCTGGAATAAGGGAAACCTGGAAAATCTCATCAGTTAGGGGGACAAGTCAAACATCAACTGATTTTAATCTCTCACATTAACACCAAGTTAACATTCTTCCCATCCTAGACCATCGCCAGGATGGTTGCCAAGCCATCCCTGCGAATAAGCCTTGATCTACGAGTAAACAATTTAATGAAAAATTGTTGGTGGAATGGGAATTAGAACCCACTACCTCTGGGTTGAGCGATCGGGATGCTAAGCCCTGAGCCACCGGCTCGGGGCTACATATACCGGATATATACATGTATATATCATGTAATCGTGGCTCAAAATTTGTAACGCTAATTTAACCTAAGGATTTTTAACCTTTATAGGATTGCTCGATCCCTAGAATTTATTAGCCATATCACGTGATTGGGTCTTGCGGCTGCATCATCGTACGCGCTAAATATAAGTTAAGTATTCGCGTATGTTCTCTTTATTTATTCATTTATATCTATGACGTAAATTATCTGGGATTGATACTAAAATATCAACTCGTAAATTAAATGAACCTAATCTTGTTCCTTAGAAAAAGTGTCATACATCATCGCGACCCTTTTTGCCTTCGTCGAATTAAACTGTTATTGCAACCAGAAACTGCATAGTATAAACCTATAAAATAAATGATTTACTTTATACAAAAATAACACCTATATTCACAATCCACTTCTTACAGAATTGTCTTCTAGTCTTTATTTCAAAACTATCAAAACAACTAAACAAAATAGCCCACAAATCACTAAAAAACGTTAAAATCAAACCACTGCTTCATCCAAACAAGCAGCAAACACACAAAAGAACAACTTTACGATATCGACATGATACGATTGATCAAAGATTTTTAACTTTAAAAATCCTTGAGGATGGATAGGTATACGAAATATATGAGTTATATATTATGACATATGATAGTAAACAGTGACTTGTCAACGCGTCATAGAAAACGAGCCTCACAATATAGAGAGAGAAAGCGGATCAGGTCTCGCAGTGACGTCACTAAAATCTAATAATATTGAGGAATAGGGTCGAGCAATCTTATATAAGTTAAAAATCCTTGAATTTAACCAACTTAATTTGCCTATAAGTCAACTTGTGTTGATCAGCAAGTTCAGCGGTTGACTGCCGACTGTTACCGTCAAGACCTACCAGGATATTAATTTGTTTATTTTGTTAAATGGAAGGCGTTCCACTCGTTAGATTGTAACTACTTCATTTTACATGATTTACCCTAACTTTTAACTCGCTCAGTTCAAAAGTGAAGAAAGGAAATAATAGATAGACATATACTGATTATTGGCAAATGAAATTTGAGGAATACCCCTAAAGAACCTGGTATAGTTCAAATATGCAATAAACAACATACCCAATTGTATTTAAAAAAAAATGTTGGTAGGCAGGTGCCCAGACACAAGTTTAGTAATATTAAATAATTGAATGAAATATTGAATTAACTAAATAATGAATTTAGTTAATTTATCGAATATTTATTTTATTGCATATTAGTGGTTCTTTGGGACAAACTTTAGAAGTTTGCCTTGATACTGAAAAATGAATATTTAATTTGGATGCTTCTGTTTTCTAATTTTTTTGTTAATTTACAGGTGATGTAATCCCAAAAGAGACTACAATGAATACTACATGGGCAATTTTATTTATGCTATATTTCAAACGAACACTTTCAATTAATAACCCTA
The DNA here is from genome assembly GCA_963924545.1 of Pogonocherus hispidulus. NCBI lineage: Eukaryota > Metazoa > Arthropoda > Insecta > Coleoptera > Cerambycidae > Pogonocherus > Pogonocherus hispidulus. The sequence continues at coordinate 33,555,427 of OZ004700.1, read as the reverse complement.
CATTAAACGTATTGCAAGTTAGTTCATCATTTATAGTTAAGTTAAACAGTGGAGAAGTTAATTTAATCATAATATACGATATACAGACGTCTACTGTTATTAATATTATGGATTGAATTTTTCAATAATCGATAGCAGCGCCAGTTCTTTGTATTTCCTTAAGAAAAGTCTACTCACCTGGGAATCTTCGATATTAGCCAATTTTGCATAACAAAGAAGCTGATGGAAATAATATTGTAATACCGAAATTTCATTAAGTTCTTACTATATCTGAGACTATCATAACTTTCCGTCTTATATTCTTTGTAAGTAGAGTGGTCGCTCATTTTTCTCCTTAATTAAAATGGTGGAAAGTCTAGACGAATATCAATTGAGCGCTATTGTGTTCTGGAAGTTGTCTGTCACCAACTCTTGGAGGAGTTTTCATTTAAAATATATCGATAATGAAAAACCATTGTACCGTAATTAACAAAAAATACCAAAAATCCACACTTTGAAAAATTTAAAAATCTATTGCACAGTTGTGCTTATTTTTTATATTTATTTATTTATTTTATTTATTTATCTATGGTTACACTACCCAACAGGGAAACCCAATTATAGGCTAGGAGAGTACGCATATATGAACATATATCAGAGTACAATAAAAAACAGTAAATAATACAATACAAATTAACAAAAAAAAAAAAATAAGTTAAAAAAATGAGGAAAACATAAGAGCAGTTTTTAACAGTTATCTGCCTGTTTGATGTATTTATAGTGTCACTATATTTTTTTCCAATTTATTTAGAACATTGGGATTAAAATCCCTGATAATAAAACCAACATAAAAGAAACACTTTCTCTAAGCCGCAAGCGAAATTTAACTTATTAAGTTTACGCATATGAGAATTAAAATAAAAATGTATACTTTTTTATCCTAAAGCTTTATCTGTATCTGACAGTTCAGCGGATTTTTTTATAATATCAAACGTCCCCTTATAATAACCCATGAATACTAACGAATGTACGTGCGGGTAAAAATTAAAAAACGAATAATTTACTGAGTTCTGTTTGTTTTAAAATTCATTTAAATTAAATCCATTTGCGTGCTGAAATGCAGAAAGCCAGAGCTGAATTTGAACTTCGTGCTAATTTTAATTTTAATCGATAGGGGTAAATGTAGGTCGTTACGTTTGTGATAAATAACTAAACATTGCGCATTTTACACAAATAGAGTATGCAAATAACTCTATAAAGTGTAATAATTATTGCAGTATAATTTCAGGAAATGGTAAATCGGATAATGGTTTGCATATATGCAGCCTATAACCAGGAATGATTAGGGGTAAAAGAGATGAGGGGATTCATCTTTCCATGGCCAGTTAAGCCATCTCACCTAACTTGTTTAGATTTTTATTTAAGGAGTAAGCTGTAAGGGTGTTCTACACCCTTACAGTGCATTATAAATAACACGATTGAGGCTATTATTTTTTTGAATTTGCATTCATTAATTTTTTTGTAAATAATGTCCTATATTTAAAACCGATATTTTCCGAGATACATATTTATACTTTTATTTACAAGCATGCGGTACAGTGATACTTACCACACTAATGCGTGCGGTAAGTAGTTACATTACATTATTGCCATAGAAATTATAAAAAATATAGAATGCCAATATCCATTATATCACACATCCAAAAATAGCCACTCTATGCAAAACACAAGAAAACGTAACTTTAGGGAATTTTCTGGGAATTATACACCACACCATGGGATACAGCCCTGTAAGTATTGGTAGTGCTTAATCCCAATTAAGAGTCCATTCACTAGGTCGAAATAAGCCTAAATCGGCGTTCGTCTTGTGTCTAATTATAAAAAAACTATAAAAGCTAGCTATTTTTTGTAAAAAAAGTATTGAAAGATAAGACTTTAATCTAAGTCCCTATAGTAGTAATTTTTCGTATTTCTTTTTATTTTTAAAATTCCAGGCAAACAATCTTGTACTAAAATAGCGTATTTTCAAAAATTATTTTCTCTAAAATCCATGTATTAAACAAAAATTTGCTACTATAGGGATCTAGTTTATCTTTTGATCTTTCTGGTGATATAGAATTTATAACATTAAAAAGAAATTTTGCTGCAATTATAAGACAAATCCGGTACCCTTGCAAGGAGGGCTAACTTTATTTCCATGTGCCTTTTTACTTCGGCTTTATGTGCACCTCCGAAATCTTAATAATTCGATAGTTGGAATATATAAGTCTCCACCCATCGGCCACCCATCCTCTCAATCCGACCCAACATTCATGCCTGTCAAACCTAGAGATAATGGACCCTTAAGTGTTAAGTTAGGAACTTTCGACACTTTGACGTTTGTCAGCTGTCAGCCTGTGTTAATTGTTTGTGTATTTGTTGTTCTTACCATTTTTTTGATGAGTATTACCTTACTTTATATTTATTGTGTTCCCTAAACAACTGTTATACTTTAGTTTATAGTGAGACAAATGGCCTTTGGGTAATAAAACAATTTTGTGCAAAATTCGGCTTTAAGTGTTCAATTTATCCAAAATTTTGGTAAGGATTATTCTACAAGGTGGTCCCCGGGAGCGGTAAGTTTTAATATTGTTGTAACTATGTACAGTACAGTCGTAACTATGTACAGTCGGCTGTGGATTGTTTTGTTAAATTATCTGTCACTATATGCCATTTAGTAATCATGGAGCAGTGGTCAGGTGACCAACGTGCTTTTATGATAAAGTCATACTACAAAAATAATAACTGTGGTTGCCGCCCAGCGGCATTTCCGAATTTATTTTCAAATTCCACGACATGGCAGAATTCCCTCGGCTCATGCCGTAAAGGAATGGGTATGTAAATTTGAACAAACAGGTTCAGCTATAAAAGTCAAGCATAAAAGACCAAAGAAAAGTGTAAGGACACCAGAAAACATCGATCGCGTCAGAGCATCTGTAGACCACAGTCCAAAACGTTCAACCCGAAAACGAGCCACGAGCCCAGGCGTTAGGAATTTGTAAAACTTCTTTGCATCGAATTTTGCACAAAGATCTTATTCTTCATCCTTACAAAATTCAAATAGTTCAAGCACTAAAACCAACAGACCCCCCCATGTCGACTACATTTTACTGAAGCTCTGCTTGAAAATGAGATGGATGTACACAATTTGTGGATGTCTGACGAAGCACACTTTCATTTATCAGGCTATACCAATAAACAAAATTGCCGTTATTGGAGTTCAGAAAATCCACAGGAGCTCCATGAACAACCGTTACATAGCCCGAAAGTGACAGTATGGTGTGCAATGTCTTCAATGGGAATTATCGGTCCCTTCTTTTTTGAAGATGAAAATGAGAATGCTGTTACGGTCAATTCTGCGCGCTATGTCGGTATGGTTAACCAGTTTCTAAGTCAGCACTTGAACATGTTTCCACAAAACAATCAAACATGGTTCCAGCAAGACGGTGCTACTTCACACACCACGATAGCGTCATTAAATGCTTTACAAAGATTGTTTCCGAGACACGTTATTTCCAGACGAGGAGGTATTAAGTGGCCTCCAAGGTCGCCAGACCTAACGGCTTGCGATTACTTTTTATGGGACTACCTAAAGCAGAAGGTTTTCGTTGATAAACCAAAAACCATTCAGGAACTTAAAATAAAAATCAGTCAAGAAATTGCTAATATTCCTTTGAATATGCTGCGTAGTGTTATGGAGAATTTCCACGAAAGGCTTCAGGAGTGCATACACAGAAGGGGAGGTCATTTACCCAACATTATTTTTAAGAAATGAAAATTGCATATTAGTAGTTTGTTAATGTTGTACTGTATTTTATTTAAATAATATTACTTTCAACATATTAAATTATTTAAAACTTCCCACTCCCATGGACCACCTTGTACTATCAATAATAATGTAATGTAACCAGCCATTTAGTATTTATTTAGCATGTTACTAGCTAAAAATTGCGAATGGGTGAATATTATGACAAGTCTGCATAACATTTTATGGAAATATCTTCATATAAACCTTATGACAGTTGACTCAAAAGAATTAAAACCAAATGATCACGTGTTACCATCGTACGTTTGTCAATTTGATCTTGGAAAGAAGGCAAAATCATTACGATTTTTTTCAAAAAATAATCTTTAGCGACGAAGCTCATTTCGAAATTGGTGGATACGTAAACAAACCGTATTGCAAAAATATGGAATGAGAAAAATCCAAGAACAATTATACTGGAGACACGACCAAAAAAAGTGACTGTGTGGTGTGATATTTGGGCTAGAGGCATGATTGTTCCTTAACTCTTCTAATGAAGCTGGTTATGCTGTTAATGTGATGTGTTTTAACAGAACTGTGCCACTTGCCATACAGCGGGTGAATCACTAAATCTTTCAACGAAGAGATTTGCCTATCGAATATTTTCCCGAGGAACTAACGTTAATTGGCAGCCTAGGTTGTGCGACCTAACACCACTAAGTTATTTTCTGTGGGGCTTTTTGAAGGAAAGGCTTTTTGTTAACAATCCTCAATCAGCCGAACAATTTTGAGTTAATATTATTCAAGCAATTGGAGAAATTGGACCGAATACCTTCGAAAATGTTAGAGGAAATTTTGGGAGTATGCCAAAGAAGCAGAGGGGGCACTTGTCTGATATAATTTTTTATAATTAACCGCAACATATGTACTAAATTAAAATAAGTTCTGTGTGTTCTGTGTTCTATTAATAAATTAAATCAGAAGGTCAAATTTGGACGCCCTTAAGTCAAATGATATACTTGTTTTATAAAAACAAATGTTGTTTTATAACTAATAAATGATAAAATTACTTCCTATCTAATATTTTCATGCACCAAAGTGAAATTTATTCAAACTTATTATTTATTTCAGAGAATTTTATATTTGTTATGCCATATCCAAAATCAGCATTTGTTCATTAAACGTAATTCAATAATAATAATAGAAAAGTTGTTCTCTCGGTGTAAGTAAAACCTGTGTCTCTATATTTATTGTTTAACTAAAAATATAAGAAATATGTTTCTCTTATACCAAGCAAACTGTGCATAGTTGCTTTCTATTATAATTACTAATCTGTTCTCTGAGTGTAAACCACGAATGTAAATTAAGGCACATTTAACTGCATGCATGCATTAGATTAATTAAGTTTAGATTATTACGTTTGTTCTTCAGAATACTTCATTTTCTTGGTTTTGTATTTCAGCTAGTATATTCGCAGAAGAATATTTTGAGAATACTATAATAATAGCCATAATCAAACCTATTGGTTTTTTTATGAATTATTCAAATAAATACCATAAAAATAAAAAATCTGTTTTCTGTTTTTGGGTGAAATTTTTATTAAACAGAAATGAAATATCGTATAGATCCTCTTGTCACAGAAGTTTATTTATCTTTCGTTTCGTTTTTCGGTGTGGCAGTAAATAATTAGAAGTTCAATATTTTTCTTTTTAGTACCAAAATGAAAAGAATACATTTCCTTTTTGAATTTGTAAATATTTATTGTGATACGTAAACCTTTTTATGCAAAATGTAAATATAATGGTCGGTTAGTTCGCCTCCACAACAGAAGTTAAAATTTGCTTTGTTCTCGCCGGATGCTCGCTTTATGATTAATGGCTGTGCCGGTTTTTGCCCTTTCTCATCCGCCCAAAGGACCTATTCACCTTCAGGGGAATCCTATCAGTTGCCATCGATCGAAATTAATTAATTAACATTTGTTACAATTCCCAAGCAGAAGAAATCGATGATACCTTTTTTCGAGCTGACCCGATGATACAGAAATAGAACTGAACTGAAACTACCACAAGTAAGGTGCATAAGTAAGAACCATATGGTCTGGATTTATTAGTTATACCAAGCTCACTTTTCCAGAATAATAACAAATCAGTCACTCATAGAAACATTGGTAATTATATTCAGTTTTTGTTTTATTTTACCGAATGGAATATTTTAATATAGGAAAATAAATATCTAGCTTCACCTAGATGGTTTGTTTAGTTACTAGATTCAGAGTTCCAATATTATTACACAAAATTCATTATTGGAATTAACTAATTTATAATATTAGACAGCAATAAGTGCACATAAATAAATACGTGTTACTAACATGTAGACGCGTTGAAGAACTTACTCTAAACCACATTACATGTGCCAACATCAACAATTCTACAGCTCTAAAATTATTGTTTCCGCGTGATGTCAACCTTAACGATTACGGATTCTAATTGATTGAAACCTTTGCACTTAACTGAGACGCTTTGCTGTACCAACAACTTCGTACGCTTGTCATAAGTTTATTATATTAAAATGTTAGTTATTATCAAATCTAACGTTTACACAAATATTGACTTTCAGTTAAAATCTAATAACATGTAACATTTTACGAAGCATGTCATTTATATAATTATTATATAACATACTAAATTGAAATAAAAGTTTGTTATATACAAAGAAACTTAATGTCTTCCAAGTAGTAGTGGTAGTAGTAGTAGCAGTGGGGCGGCCAAGACCTGGCAAGTAGGCCACAAGCGGGCCCTTTTTACCTACCCCTGTCGTCCCTACCTAGCTTCATCACCTCTTCCCTCATTGAACCTACTCGACCTACTAATGTAGGTCAGAATGACGGTTCATTCAAGGGAACTAACCTCTTCCCCTTGCAACTCCCCGGCCCCCCAGACGTCGTGTAACAGTCTGCCGAAAGCCGCGCACTCTGCCAAGAAGTGGGAAGGCGTTTCATCGCCCTCCCCAAACTTTGGGCAGATAGGGTCTCCCTCAACACCCATCAATGATAGATGTCTTCTAAGCCTACAATGACCCGTTAAATCTTCCACCAACTGGTTTAGAGCCTTCCGGCTACGACTTAACAGCCAGGCCGTCTTGGTCTTGCTTGGCTCCACTATAAAGTTGCGAGCCTGTCTACAGCCCCCACTCCTTCTCCACTGTTTACTTAGTGTCTCATGAGCCCAATCGTTAAGAGCTATGTTGACCTGCCTCCGTGTAATGCCTAAAATCGGTTCTGGTCCCTGGCCGGGTCCCTGAGATTCGAGTCGAGCCAGTTCATCGGTTTTTTCGTTCCCCGGGATTCCACTATGACCTGGTACCCATACCAATTTGACCTTGAATGTCTTCCAAATAACTTATTTATATCTAAAATGTATGTTTAGTTATACTTAATTTAGCTAAAACTGTTGTAAGAACTATGGCTGTTTTATATGAAACAACCTGTACCCAACCAAATTGTTTAATTATAATTACTAAAATTTTGTAATAATAATTACTAGTATTTTACTAATACTTATGTGGGGAGTAACTACTGATAACCACCCGCGGCCGACCCTAAGAATCGGAGCCAGGGAACCGGATTAAAAAAAAAAGATAATAATAATAATAATAATATTAATAATAATACTAATAATATCTCTGGCGCTCATTATAATCACAAGGATTAGCCCAAAAGTCTGAGGCTTGTGTGGGAGAGGGGGCGGCATATTACTATTTCGCGGGCCGCATTTGGGTCTCAGGAACGACTTACGTTGGTAGACTCTAGACCATTCAGTGCTGAAATGAGGGAAACCTGGAAAACTTCATTGGTTGTAGGGACAGTCAAACACCAACTGATTTTAATCTCTCACATTAACACCAAGGGGACCTTACTTCATTCTTCCCATCCTCAGCCATCACCAAGGATGGTTGCCAACCCATACTTGCGAACAAGCCTTGATCTACTCTACGAGTAAACAATTTAATTAAAAATTGTTTGGTGGGATGGCGATTCGAACCCACGACCTCTGGATTGATCGATCGAGACACTAAACCCTGAGCCATTGGCTCGCCAAATGTTCTCTATCACGAAGTTTTAAAAGGAATATTAGTACATATGTTTTCTTCTAATGAATTACCCGGTATGTTGATTTTATGAAAAAATACGTAGTCAAAAAATACCATAAATTTGAGTCTAATCTGCCAAATAGTTATCAAGAGATACGGTAGTGCCTCGCGCCAAGTTCGCTGATTTCGCGATCCACGCTCATCACACATCTGAGCAAGCACCTGTGCATCTTTACGAGAAAAATATACCTCTATATCTACCCCCACCACGAGCGCCTGATTTTTACATTGATTTTTCTTACTAAAAATACAGATTTAACTAAGAATGTGCTTAGTTACCGTATATAAATCGATAATTCTCTATTAATTGAGAAAAAAATCAATGATATTAATTACTGTTAGAAACACTTTCAATTTTACTTATTTATTAAAAAAAACAACTTAACTGTTATACAATTATTAATTGTGGTAGTACATATAAAGTTCCACGACCGTGGCTCAGCATAATCTGTCCCGCTTCTCTCCGATGCCGTCCACCCAAAACGTCGCCGTGCCATGTTTATAAACATTGACGGCCTAACCAAAACATAGCTCTTACATTCGGCCATCCTGCTCAGGGCACGACCTCGGGACCAATCATCGGAGAATTCCCTGTAAAACAGAATTCCCAAGAGTATCTCTTTCTCTCATTTAATTTAATTATTGTCATTATTTTTTTTACTTTATCTTATATTTCTTTTGGAATACTTAGGTCAGAGGCCATCGCTATTTAGTAAGCATGTCTTGCACTTTCTGGTACACAGCTCAGCGGCTTTCGCTAAATAGTAGGCATGTCTAGCAAACTTTCTAAATATCTTTTGCTCAGCTCAGAGGCCATCGCTATTTAGTAAGCATGTCTTGCACCTTCTGGTACACAGCTCAGCGGCATTCGCTAAATAGTAGGCATGTCTAGCAAACTTTCTAAATATCTTTTGCTCAGCTCAGAGGCCATCGCTATTTAGTAAGCATGTCTTGCACTCTCTTGTACACAGCTCAGTGGCTTTCGCTAAATAGTAGGCATGTCTAGCAACCTCAATTTTTCAAAATATCTTTTGCTCAGCTCAGAGGCCACCGCTATTTAGTAAGCATGTCTTGCACCTTCTGGTACACAGCTCAGCGGCTTTCGCTAAATAGTAGGCATGTCTAGCAACCTCTCAAAATATCTCAATATGAATTACACTTAATATATTATTCAGAAAATATACATCAAAATAAAATAATTTTGTTTCTAAGACTTACATTATTCAGACTTCTGCACCTTGAATAATTTTAGTCGATCGCTAGCCACCACTCCTTTGAAGCGCCTTCTATCTTTGGAAAGGGACTGCACTCTGTAGCGATCGTTGCCCAAAATGTGTGTTATCTCTACAGGTCCGATGTACTTTTGGACTAATTTACCACTGGTGATTTCTTTAACCATGGGAGTTCTTTCCACCATCACCATATATCCTACTTTAAACTGATAAGCAGGCACTCTGTTTTTATCATAACACTTCTTCATATTTTTCGCAGATTTTTCAATGTTTTTCAAAGCCTTGTCGCGTGATAGTTGAATATTCGCGAGTCTATCTGTCTGATTAGTACTAAGTAAACTTATGTCATATCTAAGCCTAGGTCTAAAACCATAAAATAGTTCAGAGGGCGCTTGCCCTGTGGACTCATTAATAGTTCCATTGATACCGCACTGCACTTCGAAGATTTTATCTTCCCATGTTTACTTTTGCTAACACATGATACTTCGCGTCGTCAACGCTATAGTATTAATTTGTGACGATTTAATTCTGTTTGATTTTAAACGATAACAAGTTTCCTTTTCGTGGCCTATTCGCTTACAAAACGTGCATTTCCTTTCATTAGAGTTATCCTGTTTATTTTGATAACATGCCGCTGCCTTATGACCCACTTTATTGCAAAGAAAACAGCGTTCAAATCCTTCGCTGGGTTTATCAGGGTTATGACGTTCATAATGACTGCTTTGTTTTTGTCGGCAGAAAGTACTACAGTCAGCTTCTACCAAAAATGTAAGCAGCTGTTCTGTGCTTTTACACCCGGCCGCTCGAGCACTGGCCCGCAATAAATTATTGTTCAGGGTCGCAATGATGACATCCGTAATGACCGCGTCAGCTAAGTCACAATGTTTTCCTAAACGGAGCTTTGAATAATAAAATGAAATAACGTCTTGATCATGTTGACGTTCTCTATTAACAAATTCTTTTAACGTTTCAGCAACACCTTTGTTATCAGGAAAAGCACGAATTAATCGTTTTTCCATTCCGCCCAACTGCAATTTATGTCTGTTTGGCACTCATACCATGATTTTGCATTTCCGGCCAGTTTCGCTATCATACAGAAAATTTTAGCGCGATCGTCCCATGAATATAATTCACCAACAGAGTCTATTTTATTTAACCATTGCTGAACTGTCATAGTTTCCGCAGACGCGTTAAACTCGGGCACTAATTCAAAACGTCCAACATACCGCTGTGCCATATAGTCCCGCATATTTGAGTGTCGATAAGAAGGTCCGGCAATAGCTGGCGATGATTCTGGTAAAATTACAGGTGTTCTCGGCAAAGTTGATGTCAAAGAACGCACTTCGGAAGTGCTTAGATTAGAATTTTTAATTATAGCTTCTAAGTCACGAATTCTTCGTTTCAAATCATTCACAACTGGACTACGAGTCCTTGAATGACTTTTGTGTTTATTCCTAGAAGACTTTTTATTACGAGTACCACGATCCATTTTTGTGACACAATTAATATAACACGACGAGTTAGTCTTATGATGTTAGGGCAATATCGGCAAACAAAACAATTACCAATGAAAGTAACAATGTCAATGTTCACTATAGACAGATAGACTTAAAAATGTAATGGCTAATTTACGACTCACCAAATTGTCAATCAAGTTCAACTACCTTCCAGTTCCGGAAAGCACTCTACACCATATTTTTTTAAAAATCACTAAAAGAATGGTAAACTTCAACATTTGTATCTCACCTCACTACAGTGGTGCCTTTTTTTAACTGTGTTTAATTTAACTTTTTTTTTTTTAACTTTGATTAAGGCCCTTTTGGGCATCCCACTTCTGAATTGTTAGAAACACTTTCAATTTTACTTATTTATTAAAAAAAAACAACTTAACTGTTATACAATTATTAATTGTGGTAGTACATATAAAGTTCCACGACCGTGGCTCAGCATAATCTGTCCCGCTTCTCTCCGATGCCGTCCACCCAAAACGTCGCCGTGCCATGTTTATAAACATTGACGGCCTAACCAAAACATAGCTCTTACATTACCTATTAATGGAAATACGTCGATAGTAACGCGGAGCCACGATCCTCACACCTTCATTTCAATAGTTTTCAAATTTATGCCATTTGGTCAGTTTTTCGTGTAGTATTGGTATCACTAACAATAATATATTTCTCAATAATATGAATTTAACTAAGAAAGAATGTGCTTAGTTACCATTCTTGTTCTTTTATTATCTACGATTACTATATATAAATCGATTATTTGTATCTATTGAGACCATATTAATATTAATCATTATACAGGGTACATTATATGTATATCTTTTCATTTTATCGAATTTTTATTTATGTTATGGTACCACTGCTAATCGTCTACTACGCGCGGAACATCAATTTATTTAAATTTAATTTGGTTTGGAAAAGGTAATACAATTTCCTGTCAGTATCAACTGTATAAAACTCTTTGCTATTTTTTTCAGTGAACTCAAATGACGATCTCAGTAACTAATTTGGCAACAAAAGTGCAACGATAACAAGATATTCTCTGACGTTTCGTATCATGATAATACCGTTGTCTTATTATTGTATAAATAATACGTAAGAATGTTCGCAAAGGATCCCTGTGGAATAGTCTCTATTTTTGTGACATATGTTATGGTATTTTAAGTTGGTTATATTCTCATACAATGGACTATTCGACATACTATGCTGGAGAGGTTAGTTTTCATGAGTAAGATATAAAAGAAATGAATTAAAATCAAATCACATTCATTTATTTTACTTTACAGATTGCGGAGTCCCAGAAGCACTTTGGTGAATGTTTTCCATCTTAGTATAGATTTCACCTAAAAGTATTTTGAGTAACGTATGAAAATGTTCTTTTGGTATGATGCCTTTTCGTCTCGACTCTCTCTTTCTTCCCCACTATTCCAAATTTTGTCACCCACTTCTTCACCGGAACGAAAATTTCTGCGTCAAGGTGTTGTTGAATGTTAGTAGCGTTTGGTGAAGATGTGGTAAAATAAATACAGTTGTTTACAGCTGGTTTTATGATATCCAGCAAAAAGATAAAGCCAAGTGGTCTCCTATAACAACAGCTTGTGCGTATATCCTGCTCTAGGTTCTTCCTGGAGTTATGGTAATAGAAGGTAATCATAAAGAATCATGATTTAAACAGATTAATAATAATAATAATAATAATATCTCTACCCCTCAAAGACAGATTGCTGTCAACCCTCCGAAAATACTGTGGTCATATGCAGAACTAGCATGACCCCCTTTTATTCATATTTTGTGTAGGTGTTTTGATTTATATATTACCTTAGTAAACAATAAATGACCATTTGGAGTAGGTACCACAGAACCCTGATACTTATCGGCGATTGTGGGTATTCATAAATTCTTTTTATTCTTTGCCTATATTCCTATATTACATTTATAGAATTTAAAATTCAGATTTAACCATACGTATATACAGGGTGATTGATCGAAACCGTCCATTAACAGTATTGGGAATTCTGTTCATAATATTTTTCTGAAAATTTCAGCATCTAGGTAATGAATCATGCTCTTTTCAATGAAAATATTTTCAAGATGGCGGCACTTCCGGAAGTACCGGATATTGATATCAACTTTCTTATTTCAAATGGAATGGTATAGTTTTTTTTGCATTTTTGAATTCCGGATGTAATTTTAGGGGGACTTTGTGTAGCATTCCCTATACCTAAGTGCAGCCGTTTCTGAGTTTTTTCGACTTTTTTGAAAAATTTTCGATTTACATCGTGATGCTGAAAATTATGTACCGCCGCCATTTTTAAAGCAAAAACGCTCAAATTTGGGTTATGGATAGAAAAGACCCTTACATTTATACCGTAGTTTTTAGAATTGGTGTATTATCTACAGGGTGTCCAAAATTTGATTTCCTTTTAGTGCAACTTCAAACCACTAAAACTCGATTTTTTCAAATGCAATGCCCTATTTTTTTTTTCATATCCAGAAGCAGAATTAAATTCTGCATCGAGCTGCATTAGCATTCCCTATACCTATCTGCAATATTTTTCGAGTTATTTAGGTTTTTGATAGAGCCTAGAGGAAATTATTCCATTTTCTTAATAGCTAGCCATGGAAATGACAAAAAACGTTCTTATTAGTAACTGTCAAACACTCAAATCGTGTATTGCTGTTCTCTTTATCGAAATGGAATATCAAGGGTATTCAAACACGGATATTTTGAATTTATTTTATATTCATGGAGAATGTCACAAAATTATTCAGAGAACCTGCCGTGTATTCAATGAGAGATATCCCCATTTGACTGCAGTAACTACACATATATTTAAATAAACAGAACATAATAGTCTTTAGCATATCAAAGAACGAAATATGCTAAATGTCGAACTAAATCTATTACAAAACTATTACAATACTAGTTAAATTAAAGTAGTCTAAAGCATGTTCAAACAAAACATAGAATCTACAACTTTATAAATGCTCTATGTGGTCCCCATTTTTCTGTAGACAGCGATGAATTCTTGAAGAAAATTCTTTTGTGCAAGCCTTATAAATATGATCAGGATTTAATTGACGAAATGCTATTCTGATGCGTTCTTCTAATTCCTCCCTTGTCTGCACTGTAGTATTGTACACTTCGTTTTTAATGTAGCCCCACAGAAAAAAGTCGAGTGGTGTTAGGTCGGGAGATCTTGGAGGCCATCGCCAGGGTCCATTGCGGCCAATCCAGCGGTCATCGAAAATCTGTGTAAGCTCTCGTTCCACTTCGCGAGTAGAATGGGCAGGCGCTCCATCCAATTGGTACCAAGACTCTCTTAAAATCCCGACAGGCAAATTCTCTAAAAATTCCGATACTACTCCTCTTAAAATTTCAAGGTACCTTTCGCCAGTTAAATTATAATCATAGATTGTAAAGGAATATCGATTGTTCATAAGTAGACAAAAAACGTTAACACTGAATTTGTTTTGAAAATGAACCTCTCGCTTTAAATGGGGGTTGTTTGTGGACCAGTGATGTAAATTGCGCCGGTTGATTATCCCCTCTCTGCTAAATTTTGCCTCGTCTGTCCAAATGATTTTTCGCAGAAACAGTGGATCTTCCTGAGTTTTAATTAGAATCTGTTCGCAAAATTCCAATCTTCTAATATCGTCGCCTGGATGGAGTTGTTGAACTGTAGTGAACGAATAGTCGTGCATTTTATGCTTTTTTAGAATAGCTTGAACTGCATAGAATGTTAAACCCAAGTCTCGAGCTGCCGATCGAATTGACTCCCGTGGATGGACATTAAAATATGTTAGAACGTTAATTTCACTATTTTCTTCATTTACAATAGGTTTAGGTCGAATGCCAGCTGATTTCACTTTCCCATATTTTAAAAAATTAGATTCTATCCGTTTAAATTTCTGTCTGGTCATTGCAGTCAAATGGGGATATCTCTCATTGAATACACGGCAGGTTCTCTGAATAATTTTGTGACATTCTCCATGAATATAAAATAAATTCAAAATATCCGTGTTTGAATACCCTTGATATTCCATTTCGATAAAGAGAACAGCAATACACGATTTGAGTGTTTGACAGTTACTAATAAGAACGTTTTTTGTCATTTCCATGGCTAGCTATTAAGAAAATGGAATAATTTCCTCTAGGCTCTATCAAAAACCTAAATAACTCGAAAAATATTGCAGATAGGTATAGGGAATGCTAATGCAGCTCGATGCAGAATTTAATTCTGCTTCTGGATATGAAAAAAAAAATAGGGCATTGCATTTGAAAAAATCGAGTTTTAGTGGTTTGAAGTTGCACTAAAAGGAAATCAAATTTTGGACACCCTGTAGATAATACACCAATTCTAAAAACTACGGTATAAATGTAAGGGTCTTTTCTATCCATAACCCAAATTTGAGCGTTTTTGCTTTAAAAATGGCGGCGGTACATAATTTTCAGCATCACGATGTAAATCGAAAATTTTTCAAAAAAGTCGAAAAAACTCAGAAACGGCTGCACTTAGGTATAGGGAATGCTACACAAAGTCCCCCTAAAATTACATCCGGAATTCAAAAATGCAAAAAAAACTATACCATTCCATTTGAAATAAGAAAGTTGATATCAATATCCGGTACTTCCGGAAGTGCCGCCATCTTGAAAATATTTTCATTGAAAAGAGCATGATTCATTACCTAGATGCTGAAATTTTCAGAAAAATATTATGAACAGAATTCCCAATACTGTTAATGGACGGTTTCGATCAATCACCCTGTATGTAGAGTTAACATATTGTATACAGTTACTGAAAATCCCAGACTTCGCTCCTTCACATATACTATATTAATTAGGTTTGTTAAAAGTTCATTATGATGTACATCGAATAAGCTGCTAAAATATCAAAAGAACATGCGCCTGCTTAAAATATTTTTAGAAGTTTCAAAAATGTGTGCATAGCTGTTTGTACAAATCTAATGCAAATTGTAAATTGTTGGTCTGCAGTTATCCGTTTGCAGAAGACTATTATTTTTCTGGGATACAGACTAATCTGGGGACTATTGGGATAAATTTTCTCCTCAATAAATATGGAAATCGCTCAGTTGAAAAGGACAAATTATGTAAAAGGACCTATAATGAATTCAACCTATAAAATTTGAATAATACAGTGAATATATAAAAGACAAAGTGTGCAGGCCAGGAAAATGAGTATGCTATCTAATCTGGTTAGATTCAAATCAAATTCAATTCAAACCGCTAAACCAACCATGTATTCCTGAACTCCGTAAAGCCTGTACTGCAATATCATACAAAGATTTATATTCATCTGACAGTATATGAAATATAACCTTTAGTGCCTTGACTTCTGGACGTCTATTCTTGAAAGCAAGAGAAGGGAGCTATCCCTAGGAGTTTCCGAGGAGCATTCTCTCATTTGAGCTCCCCGATAGCAAAACGTCGAATTCTTAAAACCTCGAAGGCACAGGCGTGTATCAGGGAAGAGGCAAAATCAGGGAACACCATAGACATATAATACTAGGGGAGACAGAACATTTCATTAGAAAAACACCATTTGTGCACAATCATACACACTTTCACACTTGTACATAAGTTGGAAGGAGATGGGTTTATAAAATGGCAATACTGTAACCTAGACGTCCACGTCCGATGTTATCTTTACCAGTGGTGTGCAGTTTTTTTTAGGGATCATTACAATAAGTTTTAATTTAAAAGTTTATTTATGTTAGAACTGAGATTTGTGTGGGAGCAAATAAGACATATATTACTGCTTGGACCTATATATTCTCAATACTCTACAAAATCATTAAAATCTCAGCAGAATGTTATATAAACAATTCAAAACACTTATAATGGTGTTTCATTAATTGTCCTTGGTCTTGACACAGCTGGTCCTAATATTCGGCCTTCCTGTATTTCTATTGCACCGAAGAAAGTTTTGCCCATGCCTAAACGGATGCTACCTGTAACATTTTAAAAGACATAGGTATGAATGATTTTTGAGAAACTATTCTGCATAGTAGAGTGCGATAAACGCATTTCTCTACTGCAGGCTTTCCTTTTGTTTATTGTATGGCAGTCAAGCGCTATTCACACATTTCTCGACTGCAAACCTTATAAATGCAAATCATTCATTATCAATATAATTTATTATTTAATTTCCTTATTATTATTATTCAACAGCTTTAAATTCCCAAGCTTATAAACACTAATATTTATACACTATTGCCTCAGTCGTTCCACAAAAATATAGTTGGATGTTTATACAACTATAAAAAAATATTTATTTTTGTGGGCGCTATTCACGAATTCCCTCTTGTATCTATTTTTATAAACTTTTACCTAATACATATCCTTAAACATTTAAAGGAACACATCGGCATTATCCAGCTTTGAATTATTATAATAAACAATTAAATAAATGTTTTTCTATGGCATGTCCAATTAATTGTAATAATAGCAGAAAAATTGAATAATTAATTAATAAACGGGTTAATTTTCACATAAAATAATAGTTTCAACACTCTAGCAAATCAATCAATTCATCTGTGCTATTTAAGTCACTATCAGAACTAACGTCTAAATTATTTATCTATTTTTTTTTTAAACTATCTGCTGCTACTTACAAACATACACCTTTTGTAACCTTTAATACCTTTTTACGGAATAATTTCCTAACTATTATTTCCCAGTAGCTGTAGTTACCTTGTACAGCCCGCCATATTCTAATTTTCCAGTTACCTCTTTGCCGTACAGCACTAGCTCAAAGACAAGATCACTTTTTGTAAGTAACACTTCTTTTTCTTATCAAACCTTTTCTTCATTTCTCGACTGAAAAGCTTATGAATGCAAATCATTCATTATCAATATCATCAGTGATCAAGTTTTCTCTTTACTTCATCTCTCATAGCTTGAATTTCTGTATTATCTTATTGGATTTGTTTAAACATTTACATTGACAGTATTATTTATACCCCAAACTCCATCAGGAAGCTTTTCCAACCACTAAAAAATCCACATTTGTCTGCTCTCAGGATTAACAGCAAAGCTACAACAATAATATTCTGTATTAAAATATAACAAACATCTAATAGGTTTATTTTTCTGCATTTCAAATAGTTGCAACAAAATTATTTACTATTTAAATATTGGAAATCCAGCCTGGAATTGGACAATAATTTTATTACAACGCTACTATATCATTTTTCGGTCTAAAATGCTTTAATTCCAAAAATTTGATACAAAACAGATAAATATTTTTTGCAATAATTTACTTAAAATAGTCGACTTTTTTACGAACCACGCACTGTTGAACTATTGTAGATTGATTATAAAAGGCTCTAAATACCTCTACTGCCAAAAAAACACTGCAAATAAATAAAAAATCCCAAAAGATCACAAACACAGCACAGCAACATTGTAACGTCATCTTTTGACATAAGAGCGTCAATTGATAGCAAAACAGCCGTACAGCATTGCCATAGTATTTCTCTAACACGATAATAATTTTATGTTATTAGGAAATTATAAATAATTTTAAAAGTATAGATTATGTATTTTAATTAAAAAACACAGATAAAGATTTAGTATATTATTTTTTTTTAATTACACATAAAAAATTCAGATAAATATAATTAATATACTCTTCGTTTTCAAACACCGGCGGTAGATCTAAGGCAATCCGCATAGATTTTACATCATTGATTTTTGTTGAAAACGATGTCTGATCGGCATAAAATGTAAACAATTCTGTCTCCCCCTTCTTATGTCTATGGGGAACACCGTAGCCGGTTTGTTCAACCAATGAAATTGCAGATAATCTCACTTTTATAATATAAACTTGTTTACGGATCGAAAAAATGGACTTGTTAAAACAAGACCGTTGAGTCACAAAGAAAAAGGAATTTTAGTAGATTTTGTGTATGCACGATCAATTCTGCCACCGTGTCCTCAACATCCTCACTAATAACGTCTTTCCACAAAAGTAAATTTAAGTTTTCCATTTTTCTTTTAGACTTAATTAAATGTATCCACGTTCTCTTGGGAGTAGTTCCCTTCCTTAATATTTTCTATTTTAATTTTATTGTATGGGTTGGTTTTATTTTTTTTCATCTTTTTCTATTGTTTAAAAGAATGCAATGTGAGTACGTACAGTTTGAAGAGTTAAGCAGAGAATGGCCATTCTCTGCTTTGAAGACCAAGGAAGCGAAGTAAACCGAACCGACGTGAAGTTTATCAGTTTTATCAGTATTCACTACGTTTTAGAAGTGAAAACATTTTTTTTTTTATATATAATAGTTCATTCAGCTGTCGTGAAATAGAATTTATACTATATATACACTATGTATATACTTAATAAACTACAGATTAGACTATATACACATTTTCTTTAAACATATTTTTTTTTATAAAAATAATGCATATTTATTACAATAAATTTATATTGTATTATATTTAGTTATATAGGTATTCATTATATTCTGTACATTGTTTTTTCGGCTTTAAAACATTAAAACCATACCTTGATACAACACATAAAGTCATTAAAGTTATTTCAGTTTTTCTGTTTTATAATATTTTAAAGGCGGTGAATTATCAAATGAATTTTTTTTAATTTTGGGTACTGTATTCACTACAAAATTTCTTCTTTATCTTAGAAGTCTCTTTTTTTTTAAATGCATTCATATATTTCTTTAACTGCTTTATCTAATTAGAATTTTGTATGACCATCTGATGTTTCTAATGATATATGATGTTTGTAATGATTTGGACAATATTTTAAACTAACAAATTGAAATTTGCATGCCGCAGAGATCCTTATTTCTTAAGAAAATGAGTGTTTTCATTTGAAAAATTTAATTTTATAAGGTTTATTTAAATTTTGTAATTATGGAAGTACATTAGATCACAGCCGTACAACAAAATGAAAAAATCTAGATTTTTTTAGTTGAAACAGATATACTGAGAATATTCATGTGTAATTGCTATTCCATATGGTTTTAATTTACCAAATGAAGTGATTTTTAATTTCTTTATTATAGCAGGTACTTCCTTCCTGTAACCTCTTGATTGTAACCTCCTGTAACTCATCCTCCTGATTGTCCTGATTTCCTGTAACCTCCAGAGCATATGGTGTAAATTGTTTGTGTCCTGTCTAAATGTTTAAATATTCTAATATAACTCAAACCCAGTAACAAGTAAGTAGTAAGCAATATAATTGGCCATGTAGTTTTTATAAAATTGAAATATCAGCAAGTTATATAAATCCGGTATTATTATATATACCTACATATGTAATTACTTTATACAAATATAGCTCATCAAGAATGAGAAGAAGCACTCCAGTCCAGTGTTATTTTTCCTTTTTGTGTCCTCTAATTAACTTACTCTTTTTATTACGAAAAATTCAAAATATCGAGATTTTTCCCATTATATTAAGAAAAAAGTCAAGAGATTGAGAATAATCTCAATATATTGAGTTTCCTAAAAAAAAAGATGTTTGACACCAAGGTGGGCTCGTACGTTAGATAAAATATATTTTATAAACATTACATAGAATAGTTTATAAAAACCTTCATATAATACCTATATTGGAGAAAGGATTAATTCCCAAAGCTTTTAAAATTGGATTGGTAATACCTATTCACAAGAAAGGTGATAAAAAAGATGTCTTAAACTACCGACCTATAACATTAATCAATGGTCTTGCTAAAATATTGGAAAAAATTGTAAAATCCCGAATATGTAATTTTCTAACAAAAAATAACCTCCTATCCGAAAAACAATTTGGTTTTCGGCAGGGAACCTCTACTGAAGATGCTATAGTACACCTTACAAATAACATATATAATTCACTAGACGAAGACAAAACAGTACTGGGTGTTTTTCTTGACTTAGCTAAGGCTTTTGATACGGTGGATCATAAAATATTGATTAACGTACTCGAGGACTTTGGCTTTAGGGGCATAGCATTAAAATTACTAACATCATATTTGAATGAAAGGCAGCAGCTTGTAAAAGTAGAGGAGGAAATTAGCGAACCACAAATTGTAACTCACGGGGTGCCTCAAGGAACTGTTTTAGGGCCTATTCTTTTTACAATGTATATTGACAATTTATTAAAAAATAAGGTCAGAAGGAGAAATATTATCTTTTGCTGATGACACTGTGATCATTTATACTACCAATACATGGGAGCAAGTAAAAGTGAAAGCCGAGAAAGATCTAAGGAATATTAAATATTGGTTTGATGAAATGAAACTCTCAGTAAATGTCGAAAAAACTAAATATATAGCATTTAGCTGTGATAGTCGTAAGTCTCCTGAATTTACTTCATTAGATATCATATTTGAAGAGGGAACTCATTTCACAATAGAAGCAGCACACCATATCAGGTACCTCGGTATAATGTTGGATAGACATATGACGTGGGAAGAACATATTAAAGCGAGGTAAAAAAATTAAGAGCGATGCTTTACAAATTTAAACAAATAAAAACTTTTTTGGAATTAAAACAACTAAAAATTGTATACATATCGTTAGTGGAATCAATTCTTCAGTATGGAATTGTGGGTTGGGGAGGAATATATAAAACAGCTTTACACGAATTGGAGGTAATACAAAAATTGTATTTAAAAATAATGTTAAATAAAGAAAGAACGTACCCCAGCAACAAATTATATGAAGAGGCTCAAGCGTTTGATATTAGACAGTTATATGCACAAAGGCTTATAAACCTGCAACATAAACATAAACAAAATTTAGAACTAGTTGAACATGCACATCAAACAAGATATAAAAAGCATAAACAGATTAAGGTACAAAAAGCAAACAAAAGGATTGGACAAAGATCTTTCAAATTTATATCATCAAGAATTTATGCAAATATTCCAACAAATCTTAAGGATGAAAAATTTTACTTCAGATTTAAAAAACAAGTCAAAGCATGGTTAACAAATGTGCCACGAAATATTATACATGATTTGATTAATATTGGGTAAAAATTTTACAAATATTAAAATGATAAGGATACCTACTCAATACTTATACTCACCCTAAATTTGGTTCGACTTATTGTCCTCCTTGTTTAATCATCGAGGTTTATACCACACTGAAAATAGCTACTTCTGCATTTCATTTTCTTTGCTCTTTGATTTGCTCCGTTGCTTATTTTTATGGGCAAAATTGAATTGATTGAAATCTTTTTTTTGTTTTTTTTTTATTTCTCTTTTCCCTTTTTTAGTTTTTGATTTTGAATTTGGTATTTGCTAAGAATAGTTATTGCTAGACCTACTTGCTACATACAAGCTACATAGTAGCTTCTGTGGAGTATCTCTTTTTTTTTCTATTTCCTGTACCATTTACTTGTCTTAGAATTAAATGTAATATGTAAGAAATGTAAGTGTAATAGGTAAGAACATGTAAGTTCTGGAAATAAATTATTATTATTATTATTATTATTATTATTATTATACGATTTAAAAAATTGTTTTTAACATGATAATGTTTAATAAACATTACATTTTGTTTAAAACCATCATTTATTCGTGTGATATTATTTAGTTGAATCGGCATGTGGTTTTCAACTAATCTTAAAACGTTTAAGGTTTCTTGAAAGTACATAATATATGTACTTTGGATTTGCTTTTAACAAACCAAATTGATCAATCCACATTCCTACATTAGTGCTTTAAACACCATTCGGTTCGTTATAATTAAGAATTAAGAATAGAAGAAAAAGGTTTTCGGAAAATAAGAAAAATCTTGAAACAATACCGCGTATAAGCACAATAATGATCTAACATTATTTTGGAACTACATTAAGAACTCTTATATGCAGATAAATCCCGAGCAACTTTCAACAACCCCAGTCAGCGAATTAAGCACAATTTTAGAAGATTAGATTTTCAGTATAAAGAGAAGGAATGGTGTGGACTATATAGAAAGTTTCATAAAGTTCACGTAGCACACAGCAACAAAATTAGTACAGAAAAAATATTTCAGTGAAATCAACGTTTCATTTCATCCATTTTCTGACATATAATTTTAAAAAACGAGAAATGCGGGAGACGCCAACAGAAAGCTTTTATAAGAAAATCCAGATAAAAGCAGACAAAGCGCTGAATCTCTAAAATAGAGGAAATTCGAGCTATCGTTTCTCTGTGTGTGGTGAAGATAATCTAGACGGACTACAAAGAAATGTAAAACTCAGTCTATTTATTGTGTAAGTAGTAATCCTAATTAATTTTAAGGTGTTTCATTTATATACATTTGAACTGGCCTGGAAAGAGAATGGAACAACACAATGTAGGATAATATATCTTCAGAAGCTGAACAATGAAAGTTTCACTTAAAGAATATTTTAAAAACCAGATAAGATATAGGTAGTCTAAAAATGCCCAGATAACCAATACGGGAGAATACCAAAGTATGAACACGGCAGTTTTTCTTATCTACGGTAGTCACCTGCGATTTTTTACTATATACAGGGGCTTTTACTTAATGGCTCACTAAATCTTTGAAGATTTGGGGGTGGTATCTTTCTGAAAATTTGGATATCTAGATTTGGGTAGATGGAGATGCATTACATCGACATCTCCATAGGAGTCGTCACATCGTTCATCGAGATCAACCACCAGACACTGACCGGTTTCGTGCTTATTTGGACAATAATTGTCAGACAGATAGTAGCAAAGACCCAAAGAGGGCACTACGGTGGGTTTCTCGCCACTACTAATATTCACAATGGCCATTAGGCAATCACGTCGCAACATCGTTCATCGAGTCCACTACCTATGGCACTCTGATGAGCGCAAAATAAGCGCGAAACAGGTGAGTATCTGGTAGTTGGTCTCGATGAACGATGTGGCGACTCCTATGGAGATGCCGATGTAATGTAATGCCAGTCGGGGCACATTTGCCGTAGAGTAGTGGTTTTCGGCATCTCCTTCAAATACATCCATTGTAATATTTAAATCATGCTTAATTTTCTTTTACCTACCAGAGGATATGCACAGTGGAGGATATACCGGGTGTTGTTTAAATGAGGGCAAAGTTGAATAAGTAGAGAACCGACATAATGCCTCAAAAAAAATCTAGGCTAACTTGATTAGGTTTCGAAATGTTTCAAAAAAAAAACTTCTTTGTAGTATTATTTAAGCGGAAGTTGAAAAATAAAAAGCAGTTTCTCGAAGCTACTTTTAGTCCTCTACTGGCCAGCATATTTAGATTCTCAACGTGATGTTTCGTTCTTCCAGAACCTTCATCAACTTCATTTTTTTAAATACGGACCTGGAATTTGGAAATTATAATTTGCAAGTCTCCTGTACTTCTAACAACATGCTATCCCAGAATAAATCAAATTCGCAATCAAATGCATCTTCAATCTTTCTGTTCCTAATTCACCACTCCAAGATATCTCGAAAATATGTACTCCACACATCGACTCCATTTGTTACACTTAATGATGACGTTCGTCTCTGGGAACATCCATTTAAGCTCGGAAAATGCAGTTCAGAGCGACACATCTTCTTAACTTTATTGTAAATAATGTTGGATATATTTATGTTTAATATGTATTTATACATTATGTATGTATAAGTCTGATGTAATAATAATTTTCCGAGCAAATTTGATTTAAAAATAAACTTATATGCGTCAAGAAACTAGAACTAAAAATTGATATTTTCATTAAACTTACTTGTGAAAAACAAAAATAATTATCCAAAAGTAAGTAGCTGAACTTTAACAACTCCAAACTTCTGTGACATAAATTATTTTGAATATCATTTTTAAATATATTAGCAGATTCGACACTCCAAAGCAATGTTTCCAAACTCCAAAGCAATTTAATAAGTAATCAATGTGTACTTGAACAGCACTGCTGAATTTCGAAAATTTATATCAATCGGCTTTAGAATTATTTAGAAAATGTCGCCACTTAGGAATGTTTTTAGAACAATATTTACATGAAAAACAAATATTTTGGACGACATGCTTATAAAGTCAGATAAAACTGGGTAATTTAGTTTAGCTATGTAATAAGATTATCAAATCCTGTACTGAGCTATTACTCTTGTTCCAGGATCTACCATAATCGGGAATCAGCAACACTCTCCAGGGGGTGGTCAGGATAGCAGCAGTCAATCGCAGGATAATGGCTACTCCTTGCATCAGCTTTTACAGCAGAGAGAGGAAGAAAACCGGCAGGAAGTGGAAAGGCTGACAGCAGAAATTCGAGCTCTAAAGCTTCAGCTCTTACAGTTTACGAACGGTTAGTCGATTTGTTTTATTGTTTTACGCAGTCCGCGACACGTCCCCGTCGGTTAGGATCTGCAAAAGGACGTTGCGGCAGTCTGGTCCCACTTTCATTGCGGTTACACAACTGGGCAGTTGATTACGTTTTTGCTGAATTGCATATTCTCTATTTACAGTTCTTGAAAATTAAGGAACTACGAAAGGAAGTCGCAAATATCCTTGGGCCTATTATGTTAACTGATCGCTAGTGCAGCTAAATATGTAATAGGGTCCCTTTTTTATGGAAATACACTACCCAAATATAATATGGGATCATCATAAAGTAAGAAGTATACTTTAAAGTCTTATATAATTTTAAGAAATTAAGCTAGTAACAAAAAGTAAATAGAATCTAGTTGCTTCAATAATTGGATTTTACTGTATCTATGGAAAACAAAAGAGTTGTCGTGTTAACTGCTGATACAAGCATATGTCTATGGATACAAGTGTCAAACGTAATCATTGCGATTTAGATAATTGTTCTCAAAATAAAACTCATGTAAACGTAAATTGAAACGATTTAAACTTTAATAACATGGATCTACAAACAAGAATTGGTTTAGGACAATGTTAATACGAATGTGGTAGAAATTACACTGCTGGGTTACGAAGATTTTGTACGAAAATGGGTTTGAGAGCAGGGCTTTGTCAAATGATAGCGTACCGTAATTTGATTAGCAAATTTGAAAGATCAGGGTCTGTAACTGACCTACAGAGATCAGCAAGGTCAATGATTAGTGATGTCCAAGTTGCAGAAGTTCTTCGGGAAAATCAAAACAGAGCCAACAATAATCCGTTAGCAATCAGTAGTGTGAATTCGATATCAAAACGATTGCAAATGTTATACACCACGGTTTAGAAATTTTTACGCAAAATCCTAAATATGTACCCCTATAAACTTACACTGCTGTTTGAAATAAATAAGGCAGATTTTCCTATCAGGTATGGTTTTTTGTTTACAAAAAGATGGAAGATGGTTTATATGCTCAGATACAAATTGACCACATGGAACCGTTCAGGAAGGCCTTCATGACAAGAAAGTCACCGTTTGGTGCGATTTCACATCTAATTTTATTATTGGACCAAACTTTTTTCAGGAGATACAGAATGGAGAGGCCGTAACCGTTACTGGTGAACGATACCTGCATATGTTACAAGATTATGCCATTCTACGAATACAAAACGAGTTCGAAGCAATTGAACACATAATTTTTATCCAAGATGGAGCACCCCCGCATATTTACCGACCAGTTAAAGATTTTTTAACTGATATTCTCTAAAATAGCGTTATAAACAGACATTTTGTAAATTTATGACCTCCTAGATTGCCTGGTCTTAAGACAGTGGATTACTCACTGTGGGGTTATTTAAAAAATTTGGTGTTTAAACATGACCAACAACACTGGAAGTATTATAAGAGTATTAGGGAGCAAACTGCTGCAATTTAACCAGAAATGCTGAATAATGCTGTGTACAATTTGGAGGAACGGTTGGTGATTGATTGTACAGCAGCAAATTGAACGACATATCGAACATGTGCCTTAACCACTGTTGGACATACGAAATCCCATTGTTAAAACAATCGAATTTGTTTCACATCCTGTTAGTAACTTAATTTGTTAAAAATACTTAATAAGCTGAAATATATCCCTTACTTTATGATAACCTTGTATAATAAAACAGGAAAGCAGCAGGACTCGAAATAAAGAGGTGAACCACGTGAAGTTTGCTCTAAAAACTGCTGCAAAATAAAATTTCTAAAACTATAAAGCAAGTAACTATTCTATAAATTGCTAAAGTTAATTAGTGTTTCTTACTTAGTTTGAAAAAATCAAGTTTTTCATATTTCTAGTAATAATAAAAATAATGACAGAAGTAATAAGGTAATAATACTAATAATAATAACTGGCACCCCATACCATCTATCTATCATAAAGCACCGCACACAACTTAGACAAAGACAGCGTACCTACTCACAAAAAGCAATCATACTTCATACATGCGACTTAACAAGATCGTTCCAACACCAACAACAAATATCTTGATAGACTTGGTACAAACTTGGTACAAACAAATAATAATAATAATTAAAAGTAAAAATAATAACAATAATAATAATAATAATAATAATAATAATAATAATAATAATAATTCGCCATACCATACGCGTGCTGCCATACGCTCCGAAGGATATTGAGTCCGTTGTGGGGAATAAGAGGTGCCGAATTTATTGGAACTCATTTCCCACTATCAGGCAGATTCGAGCCAATAAGCCAATAAGTCTTCCTCGACCACCAGCTCACGATAATGTTTTAGTCCTCGACCACCAGCTCAAGACAATATTTGTCATCGAGTTCTCGGCTCCTGCCGAGAACAACGTTGTCTTGAAAGAGGAGGAGAAACGGACGAAATATCGAGGCCTTGTCTTCGAACTCCGCAGACTCCATCCAGAACATACTGTGAAGCTTGTGGTGCTGATAATAGGAGCCCTCGGTGGAGCAAGAGATACACTGCTTTCGGAACTGAAGATCATACCGGCATGCCGAAACTCGGCAGATCTTTTAACCGGAAGAATGCAGAAGGCGGTCATTCTGCGCTCATTACGTCTACTTAGGGCACACGATATCCGGACTCAGTAGTTACTTACCTCACGGACGTGAGGAGTAGCTACTGATTATCACCAGCGGCCGACCCTGAGAATCGGAGCCAGGGAACCGGCCGACTGGATTTTAACAAAAAAAAAATAATAATAATAATAATAATTGTCTTCATTCTGAGACCTACACGACACTGAGCACTGAAGCGATCTAATACATCCAGCAGCTGTCTGTCATTTGGTGTTAGGGGTGATTGACGCTTGTGTGGTGATGGTGCATACACTACTGTCTACGTAGTTAATTAAAATATATCTAAAATCTCTCATAATACCCAGGAAAGATAAAAAGCCTTCAGATGAATCCAGGTAGTTATAATTCAGATAGTAATTCATATCAAGTGGATCGTTTTCCGGTATCATCAATCATATGGACAGCTGGTAATTATATCATTCCATTTCCATATTGCTGCCCGGAATACAAACGGGACGTCCAACTTAAGCTTATTATCTCGCTGGAGGACCTAGGACTTTTAAATCTAATTAGTTTCGTTGGGTCAACGAGGCCGAATAACTGATTTAGCACCGAAGGCCGTATTAGTAGAGAATTTTGATCCTAAAGTAGGTAATCAAGTTTTACTAATTTCAAATCGAAATTCGGACCATACTGCATAGCTGACGATGGCTTAATGTCAAGTGTAGTAAATGTTTTACATTTTAAAATAAATTATTTAGGAACACGCCACCTGTTAGTTGTATTGAAAATAAATATCTATTGCAAATATACCGGACAACAGGAAAGTGACTCGCCTCTTTGTTTTATTTTGCGATATACAGGGTGAGTCAGTTTATACTAGCAGGACTCTGGCATTCGATAGAACACCTGATTTTAAGTTAAGTTTCTCATATAAACATATGTCGGGAATCGTTTCGTTTTTGAGATACAAGGTGTCAAAGTTTTGGTTTTTTTTTAGTGTTTTCCACACAGCTCCTATAGTTTTTAAGATAATTTATTCAAATTTTTACGGTAGATTACCTATGATGGTCCACAAATTTTGACATATGTAAACGATTTGAAAACGTACAGGGTGATATTTTTGCGGGGGTAAGGCCCCCTTTCATCGTCCAGAACTTTTTTGTGGTGTGCCACTGACTGCTGATTTGCAAAATTTGGATTCCATGTTCAATTTAGAAACTTTTTCGTCTCTTGCATTTTTATCGTAGCTGTAACAGTTGTCGAGTAATTTGAAGAAATCTCTGAAAGAATATGTTATTAAAAAAAATATTTTTATGAAAATTTTCACTAAAAACAATAATTATTGTCAAACGAAAGTTCATTAATCTAAATTATTAAAGGTTACATACCTACAGTACAATTTTTGCCACTAATTATTTATTTCTTGTAGCATTTCAGAGACTTAATAACTAAGTAAAATAATTAAGAACTAATAATAAACCAAGGCAAATAAATACAAATAACTTTACAAATAGCCCGAAATAATTTTATTTTCAAATTAAAATTTTCAAAATGTGATTCATTTTGTTGGGTACATAATCGGCATCGCGTTTCAATAGACCTTCTTGCTGAAACTAAGTGATGAACTCTTATGTCTTCGCAAGCATGCCTTATACGCTCTCTAAGATCGTCAACATCTTGAACAGGAGTGGCATACACTTTTTCTTTAAAAAAGCCCCACACAAAAAAATCCATTGGTGTTATATCTGGGGAACTTGAGAGCCGTGCGATTGGACCCCCACGTCCAATCCACCTCTCTGGATAATTGTCGTCTAACCAAGTTCTTACATTTTTTTCAAA
The DNA here is from genome assembly GCA_963924545.1 of Pogonocherus hispidulus. Lineage (NCBI taxonomy): Eukaryota > Metazoa > Arthropoda > Insecta > Coleoptera > Cerambycidae > Pogonocherus > Pogonocherus hispidulus. The sequence goes on along the minus strand of OZ004700.1, from coordinate 33,526,061 downwards.
ATGAGCTGGGCAGCAATCCAACAGGAACCAAGCTTGCTGTCTTAAATTTAGAGGAACATCTTCCCACATATTAGGATGCTCGGTTTCTATAAACTGTAAGAAGTTTTGCGAACTGACCCTTTCTGGCAAAAAATATGGTTCAAATAAACGATTTTCAAAAATTCCTACCCATACGTTAAAGCTAAACTCATTTTGTAATTTTCTTGGCCTAATAGCACGTGGATTTTGCTCTACCCAAATATGTTAACTTTTGAAATTTACTATCTCACGTCGGGTGAAGCAAGATTCATCAATCCATAATACGTTGGATAAGAAAGTTCTATTATTTTCTAATGTGTTAAGGATCCAACGACAAAAATTCATTCTGCCTTGTTGGTCGCCAGGATGTAGATCGTGGTTTATTATTAATTCTTAATTATTTTACTTAGTTATTAAAAGTCTTTGAAATGCTAAAAAAAAATATATAATTAGTGGCAAAAGTTGTACTGTAAGTACGTAACCTTTGACAATTTAGATTAATGAACTTTCGTTTGGCAATAAGTTTTTAGTGAAAGTTTTGATGAAAATATTTCTTTTTTAATAAAATATTCTTTCATAGACTTTTTCAAATTACTCGATAACTGTTACAGCTACGATAAAAATGCAAGAGACGAAAAAGTTTCTAAATTGAACATGTAATCCAAATTTTGGAAAATCAGTAGTCAGTGGCGCACCACAAAAAAGTTGTGAACGATAAAATGGGGCATGACCCCCGAAAAAATATCACCCTGTACGTTTTCAAATCGTTTACATATGCCAAAATTTGTGGACCATCATACGTAATCTACCGTAAAAATTTGAATAAATTATCTTAAAAACTATAGGAGCTGTGTGGAAAACACTAAAAAAAAACCAAAACTTTGACACCCTGTATCTCAAAAACGAAGCGATTCCCGACATATGTTTATATGACAAACTTCTCTTAAAATAAGGTGCTCTATCAAATGCCAGAGTCCTGCTAGTATAAACTGACTCACCCTGTATATGTCAACTAAATTTGAGGATTACTTATTAAACCAAGAAATGTACTTGAAGGTAATATCAAAGGGACACCAAATTTTGAAAGTTAAATTGAATGAACACCCTGTATGCTTTTACATATTTATATGCAAGGTAGTTATTTACATCTACTTGTGTCATTATTTCCTACTTTTGATAGTGGAATGTCAAAAATTTATATTTATTAAATTTGCATTTAAAGCTATACAAGCTGTTACAAATTCGTTTCTCATCATTGGTATCTCGCAAACTGTAATAGATACAAGAAAGCTTAAATGTGGGCAAAGTTGCGTAATAAGGGGACCACCATAATGCCTGAAAAAAATCTAGACTAACTTGATTAGATTCTTGAAGGGGGTTGAAACCTTTGGCGTGAAGATAGCACTAAGATAAATAAACTTATCACCTTTATAATTGAAAAAACAACTAAATTTATACTTGTATCACTTACTTCTACAAATTGTTCTTTCATTATCTTCAGTTTTTATATTTAGTTTTCAAGTCCTGTTGGCAGTAAACTTCTACCGAGCCCAATATCAACTTTTGTCGTAAAAAATGATCTATTGGTTTTCCATGTATGAAACTTTTAACGTCTGTTTTCTCAAAAGCTTTCTATTAAACTTAGTTAACCGGAGCATAGATGTGCACTGAAAACAATCAACCAAAGAAATTGAAACATTTCCATTGAAAACCGTGTTGGGCGTCTGCAATTTTATGTTTTACATCTATATTGTCACTATTACCACAAACGATTCTTCTATGCTATTACCATGTTAATAAATGAATTGGTGATATGCCAGTGACATATTTATATCAGATATGGACTTCGCGGTATGCTCTTTTTACACTTTTTCTTTTATGCAAAAGTTATAATATAACTAGATAATATAGTACCTGTACTTGTAAAATTGCTGCGGATTATAATACCAAGATTGGTGTAACCTTGGAAGCCATAACTAAATTAGAAACTATGAATTTCTATTACGACCAGTATTACGTTTCTCTATGAAAATGTAAGTATTTTAAGTATGTTAAACTAAAAAATACATTCTTACAAAATATTAAGCACATATATCGACACTGTACCTAAAGAGAATAAACTAAAGACGATAGAACAGCAGCTACTAAATTAAAACTGATAAATAATTCATTTGCTTTTCTATTTAGAGAAATTTCTTGTGAAATGAATTGTGTTGTAGTTGATTCCGTTAGAAATGTAGGACTGACATCTTCTCTTAAAGGGTATTTGTTTTTCAATGAAAGTGAAAGCATCAACCTTCAAAACGCCGAGTGGTTTCCTAAAGATATACCTGACAGTCGTAAATTGAACGTATGCATCCCACTCATAATCCTAATGGGCTTATTCGAAGACTACAAGCGTACAAATCATTTTGGGGATGCACCAAGAACTCGATTTAATTCCAAGCAGTAATGACCTTGAAGCGGTAACTGCCGTCGATGATAGGGAAAAACCAAAAATTAATATCGATTTATTGGAGGGTACCACATGTTTCTGTTGCAATACTACAGCAATTACCTTTAACCAACATTTTAGACAAAAATATTGAAAAAGCCCTCCCAGTTAGAAGCTGGAAACTTGTGGAATAGTCTTCTTTTCTTCAAAACAAAACAGACATGGCCTGTAAAGACTAACAGCAAGTTGAAAACGCCTCGACATGTAATTGTCGCCCTTCAAACAGATAAGAAAAGCAAAATCACTTCGAATATGAGCAAATTTGATAACTGAAATCTTAACAAATATAAGTGTACTTTTAAATTCTCAAAGATATTCTTTAGAACGACCTATTCCTCAACTTTAAAAAGGTAATTTTTAAGTCGTGGTGATTTATACATTCTCAAAGTTGACCCATACATTATATGGGTCAACTTTAATAAATCCAATTAGAAAAGTAAGCTGTAAAACTATTTAAATTCCATACCCTTATAAATGAATGTCCAGCTTAATCTGATTACCCTCGTCGACGAAACTAGGACTTTTAAATCTAATTAGTTTCGTAGGGTCAGTGAAGCCGAATGACTGATTTAGCACCGGAGGCCTTATTAGTACAGAGCTTGCAACCTCACTCGACACAGAAATGTCAATCTCGCTAGTCTCAACTTAACGCTGTAGTGATACTATACGGTTCACTGTGATTTAACAAGGCGTACAGTTACGATATATATCCTGAAGCAATAAATCTTGTTCATTCTATTACTCAATTTTTGCAGATAAGCGTTAAGCGCAAATCGTAGACTGTCAGATTAATTTCAGTCTGTAGTTTAAAGTTGACTGCTTGACTGAACTTGCAGTGCTAATGACTGGTGAAAATAGAGTTTAAAGGCCTGTTTCTGCAGCAATTACCAACTAGTCAAAAGGAATATGATTGGTTAAAAACAATTTGCCGACTATTTTGGAATTATTTGATTGGTTCTGGCTAGTTTGTGATTCCTGCGGGAACAGAGCTAATATTGGAGTTTGATAGTTGTGCTGCTATCACTATAGCTAAAATCGACCAATTTTTGTTGTTGTACTGTTCAGGTGTTTTTTAATTGATTACTTTTTGAAACTAATTGATATGACAAGAAACACTGGATATAATTAAGGAAAATTAACACAAACGGTCTATAAGAAGTTGGAAATGCTTCTGATTTCTATATAGAGATACTGGTCGATGTAATTTCAACTATAGATTAAACAATATAAATAATTTAGATTTTCAAAGTTGCAATATTGCAATAAAAAACATTTTCCACAGATAATCACCAAAAACCAAATATACGTAGCTTGTGACATACATTTCTTCAATTGGGGAGCGCAAAAGATACTTAATTAAAATTTAAAAAATTTAAATAATACCCAGATTTCCCAGAATGATAATTTGCCAAATGTTGTATAATTACTGCTTTGACACCTCTAATATAAAAGACGTGAAGGCACACTAATTGTACCTAAGTGATAAGTAATAGGCTATATCTGTAACTTATTTGTGGTGCAGCTTTATGATTGATTGTAGTTTATTTTGGGATTACATTACCTGTATAATAAAAAAACAGTAAACCAGAAGTATTCAAAATAAAGATTGAAAGTATAGTATTAAGACTTACTTCTAAAGTTTGCCCAAAAAACCAGTACTTATATAATATACAATTGTCGCAGTAAACTCAGATAAGCTAGGGACGTGCAATTCCACTAGCTTAAGTTCATTGACATTAGCTCCGGTAGCTCAGGGAGATTTATGACACTAGGGCGTAGTATTCGTAGGGCTGCTTTGAATGTTGACAATTATTTATTTGGGCACCAGGATAATTTTTAGATATAACATAAAAGAAAACTATATAAAAGTTAGTTGAATACACTATAATCAAATAAGCAAATTGAATTGAAATTACAATTGAATAATAAAGTGACTATTTAACAATAATTCAAATTTAAAAATTCAAAATTTAATATTGACTAAAAAATGGAAAAAAGGTGACAAATGAAATTTTAAAATTGGCTAACTTTACAAAAATTATATGAGGTTCGGGGTCACTCTGACAATCTCGTTCCTTCTTTATGAGGTCAGTACTCTCACCCTTAACCTGTGCTGATGATTGGATCCAGGTGGACTTGCCGTGGCAAAGTGGGGAAGCTAGAGCTCTAGTCCAGATGACGGTCACGTACTGCTAAGTCCAATCCTCTTATCTAGGGATCTGCAGGTGGTAAGCGTCCAGAGTTCTTCAGCAGGTTATAGATCTTGCAGTCAGGTTACAGCAGCCTCGTCTCAGAAGAGTACATACAAAGAATTGCTTGTGTTAAGAGTGCCCCAAAATTTACAAATATATAGATGAACGTTGACGGCTAGTGTAGCCAACATTAAAAATTATAAATAAGTTCCTGAAGGGAATGTACCAGCAAATCTGGTTTGGTAAAATCCTCTGTGATTCTCACAGGGAAAGTAATTAACAAATGAAAACAAAACCTGGAAGGTGTCAACCTTTAGTGACCCTACCCAGAATGAAGCAAATAAAATTACCCAAAAATTTGCATTCAAATGAACTGACTACAGTTCAGCCACTCGACAATTATTCTTAATAAAAAACTCTAATCGTTAATATTTAAAGATACTATAGTTCAGAAGGAACAAAAATAAATTAAATAAAAAACCCCTCTATCATCTGACCCAAAATTCCAAAAACAACGGTTTCATAACCGGTTAAACAAGGAAATGTTACCACTCTAATTAGGTAAAAGAGAAAAATTATTTCATTAATATCTCAAAGACAGAGTGACAAGTTATAAAAATTCGTATTGATTTATTGTACAAATTTGTTGCTAAAGAACAATAATCAATGAATTTACAAATATTAGGAAACTGTTCCAGTCTTCTAATCGGCGTGCATGTGAGTTATTAATTCAAATATCTACTCAGGTAGGCAAAGCAATACCACACTACCTCTAAACAAATGTAGATAATTGCAAAGAAACAAATTAATTAACGTAGTGCAGAAATTACGATATTAGCAATTTTCTATAACGTACATACAATATATGATAACGCTAAGATAAGAGAAGATAAGAGAAAGATAAGATAAATGAACTTAATTCACAAAGGGCACAACACGTGGTGGATAGTCGCAATCCGATTCAAACAAAATGGAGGCAAGAAAACTCAAATTTCTTGGTTTAAAAAAACAATGTTTTCTGTAATTGTATAGGTAATGTTTCCTGACTAGAGCACAGCGTCACAAATGTATAAAATAATATTGAAACTATATTCTATTGTTTCGAATCGTACTACTTCTAACCATATAGGGTGACAAAAAAATCTCACTGACCACGCCTAAATAATTTACCTAAAATCCAGGTAAATCCTGATTATATATGAAATATAATTACTTAATAATAACAACAAATCGCTATGATCGTATTTCTGTACTAATAATTATAATCGCAACCAATAATGAAAGTCAATAAATTATATATATAAAAAGGTAAATAACTCACATGTGCCTATTCTCGAAGACGGGAACTGTCTCTCCCTTCATTCCTAATTACACCGGCGTTCTCGCTTGAGGCCACCGTTTTCTAGCCAATAAGCGTCTTCCAACGCAGAATATTTGAAAATGGAAAACTTAAGCCACCAACAATTAGGTTGGGTGTTTTACGGGGTGCATAATTATAGTCAACCTCATGGAATGACATTAAAATGTACGTTACACAATAAAAATAAATATGTGACAATTTAAATAAATTTCATCAGTGGTTTTTTAGTTTGATATAAAATTTTGTAATATTCTAAAAGATATTTGGAATTGCTTACTTAAAAAATTATATAGTACAAATTTAGAAAAAACGCAACTAGCATTCTTTCTTATATAGCATATAGCATATTTCTTTCTTTTCCTAGCTAAGAGTCGGGGATCGACTGGAAACATTTATAACAAAGCTAGTTAAGTATTTATTTAAAATTTTTATTATATACATTTTTTATTTAAACATGATTCCAAATATCTTTTGTAATATTACAGAATTTTATATCAAACTAAAACCACTAATGAAATTTGGTTAATTGGCTGCAAGAGAATTTTTAAACAACCCGATTCTCCGTAAGATGGATTGGACGGAGATGTCCAATTAAATGGTATGCCAGGTCCCCGATTTGTCGCCTTTGAAGTATTTTCTTTGGGGATACTCAAAAAATAAATATGTTTTGCTACCAAACCTGATTCTATAGAAGATCTTTATCAACGGATTGAAGCTGAGTGCAGAAACATAACACCTGATAAGTTACAAAATGTTCGAAGTAGATTTGAATACAATCTTTATTATTGTATTGCATAAATTAACTTTTTAATGAGTCGTAATAATAAATGTTTAAACAAATCAAAAAAATGTAAAAATAAGTAGTTTTAAATAAATAGCAAACGTTGAAACATAATTGTGCTTGTCTTGACTCCTAACAACTAATACGTAGGTATTTGAAGGAGATGCCGAAAACAACTGCTCCATGGGCAATATGCCCCGACTGGCATTGCATTACATCGGCACCTCCATAGGAGTAGCCACATCGTTCATCGAGACCTTCTAGGTAGTGGACTTGATGAAAGAGGGCACTACGGTGTGTTTCTCACCACTAATAACATAATACATAGGTGTTTTTTTCACGATAATCAAAACTATACGGTTTTGGTTTCTATAGTCGTTTTCACTGTAACGGTGCAAGTAGAATCCAACAAATAGGGTATTATTGGAAAGATAATTTTGTGCCCTTTGAACTGATATATCACTCGACGCCACTTTCCATTTTAAATTTTAGGGATGTGATTGTCCCCAGCTTGAAAAATGTGTTTAAAATGTGTCCCCCTCAAAACCAAAATCGACATGTCCGAGCTTTTTGCTTCCAATTTCACAACAAGACGTAACTCCCGGTGCATACTTTTTGCTTGACCACTCTGTATGTAAAATGTATTACTATTACCAAAAACTATGTATTATTATATAGTAGAATTATGCACATAATATTTTAAAACCTGCCGGGAATACATAATTTACATTTTTAACTTAATTATGTCGGCTGTTGGAAAGAGTTTTTAAATGCAAGGCTTCTGACGAATTTATTCTACATGCTTTTCAGTCAGCTAATATAAATATCGCACATACTCCTAAATTGGAAAGTCGACAATTTATTGTGCCGAATGTAATTCGTACACCACAGTGTAGGAATATTTTTTAACAAAATAACTCGCACGTTTACAGGAATTCAAAAGATTACGTTTATTTGCTTACCGATAATACCTGACACATTGGCATGATACCAAAATACTGAAGCGAAATGCTTTTCCAATTAGAATATCGGTAAAAATTAATTGTTCAGGTTAACACGTACAGTTTACTTATTTAACTGCCCCAGGGCCAATAATCAACGAGTGACGCGGTAGCCTAATGGTACAATGGAAAGATTTCAAACGTAATGCTGATTTGGCTAGTTCGAATCACGCTGGAGGCAAATCTTTTTTTTTACTTTTTAATTCCCATTATTTATTAGTATTAGTGTTTAGTTATTCTGTTTCATTGTGCGTAGTTTTTATTCTTTCTGCCGGCAAAGTTTGGAATGAATTCGTTCATTTTGGCAGTTATAACATTCATCATTTTAGCTTACAAAGGCAAATATCTACAATATTAATTTGCTGCAACAATTATGACAGCAATATATTTTTTAACGTCGCCGTTACACCTTTTCGAGGGGCGCGCGGGGCTTCGAATCCTAGCGAAGTTGAATCGTAGCGAAAAATATTTACTAAAAAATGAATTCTACTTTCAGCACTTAAAAAATGATGATGTTTTACCATCAAGAATAGAGTAGCCCTTACAATTCATCAAAATATTATTAAGAAAAGTCGTTTAGTATAATTACATCATCATTACAAAATTTCTTTAATATATATTTTCTTAAAAATAATATTATTCTAGATGCTTTTTTTCACCCGAATGGTGACCTCAGGCCGCAGGCTTGGACCCCCGGTGGGGCTGTAAATGGGAACAAAAATCGCGATAGCTATTTTCTTCCATTTTTAGTTACTTTTTAATTTTTGTAACGGTAGATGTATAAAGCACAATATACACACAGAATATAAAGCTAATAATTCTCTTAAGCTCTTAAGTACTTATTAGGTACTTGTTATAAATTAGGTAGAGTAATATCTTCACATTATATCTGAGACCACATATCATTAGTAAAGTAAGTCTTCTATTTGTAAGAATAAATAATTGCTCAAAATGATTTTTTGGTTCACTATTTGTAGCATAATTAAAAAATTTCCGTATTTCGTTGTAGATAATGATTATTTGCATTTAGTAACTCACTTTTATAAAAGTTATTTTTTTTGTATTGGTAATCTGAAGTGATGGCTGAAGATCTAAGTAATCCGTATCGGATTGAATACTTTTACATATTTTTCAATCATCCATATGTTGTTGTTGTTGTTCATAGGCGGCGCGGTCTCCCGCAGCACTCAGGTCTTTCGACCCATTGTGCCTGCCGCTAGTTGGGAGCTATTGGAAGCCGTGCCGTGGCCGTGCTATGCGCATAGGCCAACACCCGTTGTAGGGGAAGCTCCCTAATGTCCTGAGGCAGGAGAAATGCTGCGCCCAGATGTTTGTGTCTCTTGACCATGAGGCAGGCACAGCGACAGAGGATGTGAATAGAGTCCTTGTCATCGTGTCCGCAAAACCTACGCCTTCTAGTGTCACTAAGGCCGATAGTTTTAAGGTGCTTGTTAAGATGTCCGTGACCAGTCAACAGTCCTGTGACAATCCTTATGCTGTTGCGACTTAGCGCAAGTATTGATCGAGTTGCGTTCGACCAAGGCCCTTCAATTAAGAGCCTGGCTTGTCGCAGCCCAGTCCCGTTTGACCATTCTTCCTCTGATCTTTCTTTGATCCAGTTTCCAATGGACCTTGCTACATAACTAGGCGGAAGCCCCAGCACTGGTTCGGGCCCTGTAAACTGTATACTTGAACCTTTCTTAGCCAAAGCATCGGCCTCCTCGTTTCCTGTTATGTTGTGATGACCCCGTACCCAGGTCAATTTTACCTGGTTGTTCTGTCCCCATTTGGCCAGACCATTAATACCACTCTAGGACCACCCTGGAGGTGAATCATCCGAATAAATAACATACTTGGAAGAAACACGTGTCAATGTCGTTCAAAGAGAGGTCCCTGATGAGAGGTCGCCTTACATTGTAATCTATAACGAATATAAGAGGTGAGCAAACCCAGTAACTGCCCTTGCTCTCCGAAGCTTTATTATTAATGTTGCATAATCGACTTTGTCAAATGCTTTAGAAGAATCAGTGAATACAGCGCACACCGGACCTCCATCCTCCATGGATTCATATAAATGCTTTAAACATAAGATGCTAAATTTGTTAAAATAGATCTTTGGCTGTAAAACCCGTGACGTATCATCAAGGCTGATATCCTTTCGAATGTAAACCTTGACTCAAAACTTTCAGAAAACCTAAACTAGGGTATTGATAGATCATTTAGGTTTTAGAAGTCATGAAATGTATTTTGGAGTTGATATTTTTGTGAAAAATAACATTTTATTGGATGCCTCGAAGGTACCTATACTTTGGATCTGGGGATTTATGAAATACTTTGGTTTTAACACCTTAAATTTCAACAAGGACATCATTTTAAAACTGTATCCGATATTCATGGTTTAGTTGAATGTTTGTAAGTCATCTAGAAGTAAGATACTGCAATCCGCACAAAGCATGGCAAACTCAAAATTTAGAAAATTGCAAATATTATGTATCGTCTAGTATGCTTTATAAATTCCCGTTCTGGCGAGAATATCATTTTAATAATGTAATGAAAATATTATAAATAATGTAAAAGTTATTTTGAAGGGGATTGAAAACTTTGGTGTGAAGATATCACTGACGTAGTTTTCCACATAACACCAAAACACTGTACTGCACCCAGAGTATACCCAGAGTGCAGTATGGTGTTTTGGTGTTATGTGGAAAACTACGTCAGTGTTAAAAGTAATTTACAAAAATTGTGTATTACCAAATAAAATATTTAGTAAGTATTCTTTTTCATTACATACTAATAATTTAAATAACTTTCAGATGTCAGAATATTTTTCAGACAATTCCTGCTGGACTAACAACCCATTTTTGTAGGTAATTAAACATTTAGCAAGCATGACTATGCAAACAGTTTCAAAAAATTCATTATCTTTTGTCTCTGCCATGAATACACGTACATGATATTGCACATAAAGGCTTTATTAATTTTTTTTGCTCTCAAAGGACTGAGCTAATCTTGCTGTCACATGATCCTGATACTATGGGAGAGGATATCAAATTTAACATCCGTAGAGCCTGGAAAAAATAATTAACGCTGAAGTCTTTTCATTGTACGTATGAAACAACGCCAGGATACTTGTGTGTCGTATATCAATGTACAAATACTGAATCATAATTAGTTTTTGTTTAACGCCATATTGGTCGGAGGTGTGATTGATTTTAAAATTAAAAGGGCCAATGAGCGTCACTTTTAACAAGGACTAGTGACAAAGTGAAATAATACGCGTCACTCAAGCATAGTATATTTAAAACTTTTATGGTAGATTTAGTTTTGTTGTTTTGAATGAAATTTCCGTGAGATTTCCATAATATTTCGTCGTAGCTGCTTCTCGACTTCTCTTTTTATAATAATAATAATAATAATAATAATAATAATAATAATAATAATAATAATAATAATCAAATAACCAACAGGTTACACCCAATTACAGGAAATACAAAATTTAGTATAATTTGTGCAGTAATATAGCTAATATAGACACAGAAATACAAAAAAAAGAACAAAACTATAGGAAAAAGAGAATAGAAATCGTATAATTGAAATAATAAATAACAATACATTAATACGATAATCTTTTTGTGTACTTAGTACAATTTTAGTGGTAAAAACACCACTATCATACCCATGAGAGTATCCCACCGAGAATTCCATCAATCTATTATGGAAAAACTATAATTAGGCAAAATCTGAAAATTTGGTAGCATACCAACGTCGATGACTAATTCGGCTAAAATATTTTCAAGATGGTGGCTCTTCCGGTTATATCCGAAATAATTGTCAACCTCATTATTTTAAATAGAACACCCTATATATTATTTCATTTTCATATTGCACGCTAGATTTTAAACACATTTCATGTATAATTGTAAGATTGGTCGACATTCCTACTTGTAAGGAAGATCTTAATTATTGGAGCGTCGAAGTTCTTCTATGATAGATTTGGTAGGTTTCACATTTAAATGAATCACGCACTGTGTAAAAATTAAACAATTTTCTGCTCAGTTCAGTTTTTGCTTATCAGTTCATTTGTGACTGAACTAATCGCACCCTGGGTATAATAGTGGTGGGAGAGCTCTAACATAGAAGAACTCCGATGCTCGAATAATTAAGATTGATCTTCCTTACAGGTAAGTCGACCAATCTTACAATTATTCTTCGCATCTCCGTTCTTTTAAAATTAATATCACCATGATTATGTACTGTTTTGGAGTATCTTTAGCTAATGTATCCCACTGATTTTTGTTTATTTTTTATCCCGGTGGATTATAAATATTGGCAATATGTATATCTGGTGTTTTAATTGTTATCATTTGCATCTACGTTGTCTCTTATCTATGGTCGATATTGTATTTTACTAAAGTTATTATTCTCCCATACCCATCTGTCCTATCCTGCCTATATACATTATAAAATTTAATTTTAAAATAATGTCATTCATCTAACCAGGTTTCGTTTGATAAGATGACATCTGGATTGATTTCTGATATAAATATTTTGAGTTGTCGATAATTAGCTTTTAAGCTATGATGGATATTCCACTGGATGATTTTTAAACTAATATTATTACTAGCCATAATCGTTAAAATTAAAGGAATAAGTTAAAGAGCTGTTAATAAAGATCTGAAGATACAAATAAAAAGGAAGAAAGACAAGAAAGGGACCGTGTATTAATTACTTTGTAACCTTGTACTTGGCGGAGTTGTTAATGGAGCCTAGGTGTAAAACATTAATTAGCCTGCCCATAAATTGAAGAATGTGTTCTCTGTCTTGTTTGTTTAATCTACTAAACACTAAAGACATTTAAAAATTAATTATTTAGATGACCGTTATCCCTAACAGAAGACTCCTGCAGGCTATCATCATCGCTATCTACTGAGGGAGAAATATAACTGGGCTCCGCTGGGATGAGGAAACTCTACCGTTGGGATTTAATAAATGAAAATCGTGACTTTTTTTGTCATATGACCTATCTGGCGTTGTAATTTTCCATTTTTTGTGCTGATTACTTTCGAATAAGTTACTTTAATTGAAAGGTTTTGCAAAAGAATAGCTCGTCTAGCATTTACTGATATTGTGTCTGAAATACGTTTTGTTAATGGCGGAAATTCATTTGAATTAATCTGTCTAAAGTTATATTTAGGGTATTTTTCCGAAGCTTCAAAATAAGAACTTGATCTACATATTTTCAATGATTACAAATTACTCCGCAATAATATAAAGAAAGATATAGATGTGGCGTATACAAATTACCTAAGGAATATTGAAAACGATTTAAAAAGTAACCCAAAAAAGTTTTGGTCCTATGTTAATTCAAAAAAACAAAATAGTTCAATTCCAAACTTAATGTCGTACAATGGTAACTCTCACAAAACTCCAAAAGATATTGTGAATGCTTTCGCAAATCATTTTGCATCAGCATTCAATCAACCATGTGCTCATAGCAACCGAGTAAATGTTGAAACAGATGTGAATAACAATACCTATTTACCTATTATAACTGAAAATGATGTATTGTTGGCATTTAAACGCATTAAACCTAAATTCACAACTGGACCTGATGGATTACCAGCATTTTTTATTAAAGACTGCGCTAGATTGTTTGCACGACCTTTGACGTATATATTTAACTTGGCAGTTAAAACCACGACTTTTCCAATAAATGGAAAATATCAAAAGTTTGTCCTGTTCATAAAAAAGGTAGTACTTCCGAGGTTGATAATTATCGTCCTATAATAATACTGAATAATTTTAGTAAACTGTTGGAAATTGTTCTACATAACCTTATTTATCCCCAAATTTCCCAACAAATATCCACATCACAACATGGCTTTGTATCAGGCCGGTCTACAATAACTAATCTGACATATATCACTCAGCACTTGGCGGAGAGTTTAGACATGGGTGAACAGGTTGGTGTCATTTACACCGATTTCTCGAAGGCATTTGACAGACTGGACCATAGTATATTGCTAAGTAAATTAAATCAATTTGGTTTTTCAGATAACTCTATTAATTTCTTTTCTAGTTACTTAGAAGATAGAAGACAGTTTGTTCAATATTATGGTTTCCGGTCTGTCACTTTCACATCATATTCTGGTGTACCCCAAGGATCCGTCCTTGGTCCATTATTTTTTATCATTTTTATCAACGACATCAGCTTTGGGCTTAGTTGTCGCTCTCTGCTGTATGTTGATGATGTGAAATTATTTTATAATATTAAATCTATTTCACTTGCAGTCGGATCTACAAAAAATGGAACACTGGTGTCTCTTGAACAGATTACCTTTAAATGTAGCCAAGTGCAATTTTGTGTCATTCGCCAGAGGCAAAACAACTGAGTTCAGTTATAAATTAAGCACCACTACTTTAAATCGTCTAAAGTCAGTTAAAGATCTTGGTGTTATATTTGATGATCGTCTTACATTTGTTGAACATATTAATTCTATAGTCCTATCCTCATATCGTTCATTAGGTTTTATAATTAGAAATTCGCGTGATTTTCGGGAAACTGCAACTTACACAATCCTGTATAATACCTTTGTACGTTCAAAACTTGAGTATGCGAGCTTGGTCTGGAATCCTTTTTATAATAATCATATTGCTAGCGTTGAAGGTATTCAAAGGAGATTCTTAAAGTATTTGGTATATGCTGAAGATCACATTTATGCTCCTATTGGTTTTGATTATAACGTTCTCTTGAATCGGTTTAATTTCTCAACCTTACAACATAGAAGAAACCTAAACAGTGTGATATACTTGTTTAAATTAATAAATAATAAAATAGATTGTCCCACTCTATTAGAAAAAGTTGATTTTCATGTACCTGTTAGACCAACTCGATCTACGTCATTATTCCACTAAATACACCAAGGACAAATATTTTAAAATACTCACCGTTGCATGTTATGTACAATAATTTTATGAATATCCAGGATAACCTGGATATTTTTTCATGTACTATTACTGAAATTAAATCTAAGTGGAATGATATTAACCATAGCTAAATGTTAATTAATGTTTCAGACTAAAAACAATTATATTTTTGAATGATGTATTATTATTATTATTATTATGTGTAGTAATTTACTGTGTCTTGTACATTACGTACCTATTGTATTTAAATTATGTGTGACTTTGTTTCCTACCCTGTAATTGGAATGTATGTTCTGTTGGGTTTGTATAATAAAATAAAAATAAAAATAAATAAATAAAACGAAAGATTGTCTAACGACATTGCTTCTCTTATTAAATTTAGTCTTTTCCTTTCTGGGCAATTTTTGTTCAGACTATTGTAGTCAAAACTTTTACAATATATACATTTTATGCTGCACGTTTCTGTATTTGGATGAACATTACCACAGTTAATACATTTGTTATTGTTAGTTTTACATAAATTTTTGGTATGTCCGTAATTAAAACATTTATAACATTGAATAACCGGCATGATGTATGGGAGAACCCTATGCTCAATACCAGATATCATAACACTTCTTGGCAGACAGGTACCCGAGAAGGTAAAGTAGATGGTCTCTGTTGGCACCAATCGGTTCTCCTCCTCCTCTATTACCAGCTCGTACGAACGAGACTCAACGCGTACATTATACTCGTATTTTTTTTTTCGGTTTCCTCATGAACCTTTTGGCTTCTAAACTAGTTATATTAGGATTCGGTACTTCCGAATGATTTAATAACATCTCATCCGAAAAATCTTTTTGCATATATTTGACAATACCTTTACAAGTAACATTTTTGGACGGGATGAACAGGTCATTCCCCTTTTCCTTTAGATATTAATTGAGGCGTATAATTGCAAAACTCGTCTTATCCATGTGAAGCAAATTTGAGAAAACTAAAAAAACTTTTAGTGCAATTTTTTTGCAAAAGTAGAGGTGAAAAAAATAGATAAGTGTAGTTAGTATGTTAAGAGAAATATAAAAATAAGATTTTCTGGAACAAGTTTTACTTAATTTAAGAGAAAAAGTACATTTTTGTTTGGATAAGGCGAATTTTGCTACAACATGAATGGTTAAGACAAGTTTTGCTACACCAAAAATAGTCAGGTTACTTTAAAAATAAATTTTAGCGATTTTATAATAAGATTTTTAATTTTTATTTACAGAAACAAAATAAAAATTGAAAAATTTAAACTCTAAGTTCATTGTCGTCTTCTTGTGAATGTTCACAAAACTCATCAAGTTCCATTTCAGATGGATGTTCGATATCCTCTTGACGTAAATTTACATCTGCTTCGCCAACTATTGGTATAAAAAAGGATATATCTTCCCTTTCCATCCACTTTTGACCAAAATGTTTCTTCAAGAGGTCCCTAACATTTTCAATTTTCTTTGGGTTTATAGGGACTCCCATCTCTATTTGGCTTGGAACGAGATTATGGAGTGTTTTTCCTTTTTTTAATACCGACTTCGATGCTCCTGTATTCGAGTTATAAAAAACCTCCCCTCGAATGGTTACTGCATTCTTCTGATCTTTTGTCAATATAAACCTCTATTCTTGTGAGAATTTGAAATGCCAGGACTGCACAGGTTTTAAAAATTCTTTAACACTCGACTTCCAGTCTTTTACTTCACAATCTTTGCCCAACTCAGTAAGAGTTCCGTGTTTCTTGAAAATACTTCTGTAATATTGAGGATCAATGATAGTAGCTTCCTTCTTCAGAATTTTTTCAATTCTGCCGAAAACCCTATCTGGAGGAAGATAGGAATGTCCTGGTACCGGAAAAATTAACTCTATGGTTTTGATATTCCGAGGAGCAACATTTGCCAAAAAATGAGAGCACATTCCCATCATAGTGGTATTACGATTCTGTCCCCCACAACCATCAGCACACAGACGAATAACTGAATACGATGAAAGATTCACTTTAGATAAGCGATGAAACACAGCGGATGCGATTTCATTGGATCTTTTTTTAAGTTCATGTTCCATCCACGAATAAATAAATACATTTTCTGGAGACATCTTACTTTTTGAAGAACCTTGAACCATTGTAAAATTGTATGTATATAGCTGACGGCTAAAGTAAGCAATTTGGTCAGGTATCTTTGGAATTACAAGATTT
Source organism: Pogonocherus hispidulus (assembly GCA_963924545.1). Taxonomy (NCBI): domain Eukaryota; kingdom Metazoa; phylum Arthropoda; class Insecta; order Coleoptera; family Cerambycidae; genus Pogonocherus; species Pogonocherus hispidulus. The sequence continues at coordinate 33,509,082 of OZ004700.1, read as the reverse complement.
TTTTGACAGTCAAATGAAAAAGTAACGATTTGATCTTTATTTTCTTGCAACTTTTTAAAGAACGCGTTAGCTCTTAGTTTATGTACCCTTCTTTCTATAATTAAATTCTTTTTCTTTTCAGGATCATTTTCTTGTTTTATTTTCTCTGCTAACTCGATGCATTTAGAACATGCATCAGTAACAGGCGCTCCAAAGCCAATATTATACTCTTTGGTAAAAATAAAATGAAAAAAACTCCTTTTTACTTTAAGTTCTGAGTCGACTGACTCGTTGTAGAAACGCCAGAGTTTGGAAATATTCAAACCACTAGGTAAATACTGTCGATTGTCTACTTTTGACCGGCAGTAATGACTCAACGCATTTCAAATTTTCAATAAATCGTCTGACGGTAATACGCTTGTCCTGATATTTGTGGCTTACTCTGTCTCCTCCACGATTTTCTTTCGGCATAAGTCCAGTATTTACATGTTTTTTACATATCCTTTGCACGCGGTCTTTAGAAACATGAATAATATTGAGAAACGTTTTCTGAGAAACTTGAATTTCGAACTTTTCACACTCAGATTTTTTCACAAAGTATTTTATAGCGATAGCTTTACGGCTACTGTCCTCTTTCACTTGTCTGGCTCTTCTCGGTTTAGAGTGTCTCCAGTACTTTAAAATAAATGCATCTTGCTCAAGCTTGATCTTAGTCGAATAAAAGTTGCGATGAACATTGTAAATATCCCTTGCAGTTAAAGTTTTGCACTTATATGTTTTGCCATCATGTTTGCAACGTGGAAAGAGCGGTAGATTCGGAGCAGCATATCTGAAAAGAAAAAAGAAACTAGAACTAGGAAAATATTATAAACTTCTCCAAAACATTTCGGAAAGATATTCGAAACAGGCTTAAAATTATCTAAAACTTTCCACATATAACCTTCCCTCACAGCCGAGATCGAAATGGTGATCATCAAACCAGGGACACACTGTACATGCATTTAGTTTTTTTTTCAGGTTTTAAATATAAAAAACACATTTGTTGATAATACTTCCTAGCACATAATACATACATGATTGAAAATTTAATATTCAACTACCTGTAAACTACACTTTTAAAAAAATCTACACTTACCTTTCACGTTTGGCTGTCTCTCGTTTCCATTTTGTTTTATCTGCCAGTTTCTTTCTTCCTTTACCTTTTTTTGCGGGTATAATTTTATCAGACATATTCTAGACTAGATTATAAGTTACCACAATTTACAGATTTGTTCTGTTTATTTTTTACACAAGAAACACTGCCGAACAAAAAATAAACAAATCCGGCTAATACCTGGCGAGCATAAAGGCGGGAAGGCGCCGCTAGCCGCGACCGGTGCACGTGATATGATAACGCAACTACCATTGGTCGCGTGGATAAGGCGAGTTTTGACACAACGATAGTGACGGATAAGGCGAGTTTTGCTACAACACGCAATTTTTACCATGGATTTTAAATGGGATAAGGCTACTTTTGTTCGGAAATGATGTTAGCTGTACATCCTCACTTACTAGGAGAACACATTGCCGTCTCTAACTCTAATTTCACAACAAACGGATAAGGCAAGTTTTGCTATTACACGCCTCAATTAGAAAATTGTTAGCTAATTTGTAATCTCTATATTCTACAGTGATTCTACTTTGTCCTTTTTTATAGATTTTTTTAATATCATCCAGCTTGAGATCAAATACTTCTCTAGCTATTGCCAAATAATTATAGTTTCCTACATTGTGATTTCTGGCTTCAATATATATTTCAAAAGGTCCCTTATCAAGATAGGTATATCTGGTTGGTTTTTGTGCTATTTTTTCACGATTTTTTATTTCATCCGTCTTAAGACACGAGGGGGCACCCAGCCCCCCTATATTGTCAAATAGATAGGTACAACAATTATTTCAAGTATTTGCAAAATTAATGAAAATTCCAATTATATCTACCAAAATTCTAACTAATAAAAAATAATGATTTTCAACTAGGAAAGATAGATAATAATTAAAAAGGAATTGTTAGTAAAGCCAAACACCTGCGTTACTGGTGATTTTTAAATTTGAAAATTTCAAATAGTCTCAATTTCGAATCTACGTTTTTTATGACCGGAACACCGGAACTATCCGCTAAAGTTGGTAAAAAAAAATCGATGACCTTTTATCCATCCCGCTGTATTGCGTATGAGATCAATATTCAGACTTGATCTACAAGCTGCTGCAGTTGCGGCATGTCTTCCACTACGGCTAATAAATATTTGCGTGTGTATCATTCCATTTCTTTGATCCATCTACTAATCCATTGAGAGGAAGCCGGATTGTGCGGCTTTTTATGTGTTACAATTAATGTATTATTATTTTGTCGGAGTGGTTTTGTAATGTTTATACAATAGTTTAGAGTAGTAGTTACACATAGACCGGGTTTTTCTTTGAATTAAGGAAATACTAGGAGCAGTTGCAATTTCCCTGGCCCGGAAGTTTCAGTTTTGTTATTTTTATTTCGATCATGTTTTGTTCTTGAATTATGTTATTTAAAAATATCATTGATATTGTTTGAACTCTACACGCCGAGGTAAGAGCTAACAATATGACAAGTTTTTGAATTAAATCTTTTAAACTAAGTATATTTAAGGGATATAATTCTTCTAAATGTACTAAGACTGAGTTAGGGTCGGGCCAGGTAGCTGAATATCTTGGTAATACTGGATTTTCATTATAAACTTCTTTTAAAAATCGTTTTATGATATTTTCATTGTTTGGAGAAAATTCTAGAATTACGGCGAGTGATGATCTATAAGTGTTAATAGACGAATAAGAAAATCCTTCATTGAAGATATTTAAGAGGAATTTTAATATTTTTTCTACGTTCATGGAAAAAACAAAAATTTATTGAACTATATTTAGTGAAAAAACTGATTCTTTATTGCACTAGTGCAATAAAAAATTTATTGCACTCGTGTGTTATTCTACTGCGTTTTGTGATCATGCCAAACATAAACGTCAAATCGACGTGGCACTTGGTGCCACCTAAATAAAACTTTTTTTGGTTTTTGAATGAACGCAGAAAAAATATTGTACGCAACTCGTACAAAAAGTGTTTAAATATTGAACTCGGCTTGTTGTCCAACTCGGTCTGACGGCCTCGTTGGACAATTTCATGTCGCGTGCAATAAACACTTACTTTTTGCACTTGTTGCATAAATAACTATAGGTATTCTAATTTGTATTCGTATGCATTATGATTATTTTTTATGCATTAATCCCACCATTTTCTGTAAAAAATAGATTATTGTTTTAGTGCTTTTCTGAATGGAGCCTATCATTAAAGGGAGAACAGATTGTGAAAGTCCCCGTTCCCTAAATGAATCAAAGACAACTTTCCCGCCACTCGGGAAAGTGGACTGAGTAGTGGCTGCTTCTCCCTGCAAGGAGAAGTAATCATGTAATCATTAGACGGGGAAATTATTGGTTCTTCTATTAGCATCTCCTAAAATACTGGAAGCCAGGGCTGGGATAGCCAATTAGGAACTATTACAGTACCCTGGGGTGTGTCCAATTTAATTTTTCCTAAAACTATATAAATAAAGGAAAACGGTGAAGGCATAAAATCTAAAATTTTTCCAATTAACAGTAAAAACATCTATATATATATATATATATATATATATATATATATATATATATATATATATATATATATATATATATATAATGACCCTGGTTCTGGTCCCCAAGAAATGTAATTTTGACATTTAGTATTTTTTTTCTGCAAAAAGATCAATGTTAAGGCGGTTTTCCACTAAACGCACAAAACAAAAACAAAACATAAACACTAGTCGAATAAATTAAAACTGTAACTTTTCTCAAACTTTTTGAAGACTGGCGTGTTTTGCGACAGTTGGAGTTTTGTTTTTCGGGTCCCGTTCGGTAGTGGTAACATCAAAAGTTTTCGACGTGTTTTGAAACTCGAGTCTGTTTAGTGGAAACGGTCGTGTTGTGTTTTCTAGTTTTATTCATTAATAAATTATAGCTACTAAAACATATATATGCACGGCTAAAGTGTTTACTTGACTAGTTTATAGACACATATAGTTACAGATATAGGTAGTGTATTAATAGACACCGTACATATACACTTACTTTTTTCCAAGAACTTTAGTATAAACCAGCCACAACTAAGAATAAAAAAAGCTCCTTCTCTCAACATGTTGTTTGGATATTGAAGAAAAAATGGTTTCTGACTTCCTCGCGACAACCAGTGGAAAAGAATTGACAACAAAAACAAAACTCGAACAAAATGTAGCTCGCTTGATGGCCGCCATTGGGTAAACCAAATTGTTCGACAATATGGGGAAACAGCTTAGGATTTAGTTGAAATTCTGTGTTTGTTGAAGTGAGTCTTGATAAATACTCTGCTTCCTTATTGTCTTTTGTATTAACATATGAAAATATAAATATTTTTACATTATTTTGTTTACTTAATAGTTGTTATAGCCCTATCACCAAGTCTTAATGGGATATTGCAGTTGTATAAGGATTTAGTAAAAGGTTTTAATGAGTAATAAGCAGCCTGCAGCTCTAAAAACATTGATATGTTTACAGTATTTCATTTTTTCCCAAAACCCTTGTGCCTTCTGGCTATAGCAGTAACCTCCCCCACCTTGAAGTGGAATCATAAGAAAATATCTCTAGGCTAAATTGCTTTTGCAAATTTTCTTTACCTTCTTTATTTATATTATTCAACCACCAATTTAATTATATCTTTAGGCTAGAAGGTATTTCCATTTTACATACAATTAAAATTCATATTATTATATTTAAGGTTTTTTAAATTTACAATCTCAAATGATTTTGTATGAAGCCAACCATAATTTACGACTGGAGAAACAAATACTAGCTCTCGAACGAAGGAAGCGAATGTCCTTATCTTTTAATCTGTGAATTAATCTTTCTAACGATTTTGCTAGAATTCGGCTTCTCAAGAAACTCACACCCAAACATTAAATTTCTGCATTTTATAGGAAATACTTGACTGTTCATTCTTCAGAAGCATTGGCTTCATACTCTTATTAGTTCGATGATTCTGATGATAATTCAGCTGAAAAGTACTTTATTAAAAGTCACTAATGTACGTGCGATTCATGCAACTTGGAATATTTAATAATAGCTTGACGAAAAGTTGCTAAATGTATTTTAAAGTAGTACCTACTTGTAGATACAATTTACTAATGAAGGCAGCAGCATAGCAAACTTATTGTTACGACTACCTACACTTTGTGACAGCTTGTTATACGAAAATACGTGACTTCAAATCCAGAGCTTCCAAAGTAAATATCTTGAAATCTCCTTTCTGTTGGCGCTAGGATACAAGAAGAACTAAGAGTAAATACAAACACACTCCACCTGCCGTAGCAATTTATATTGTGCAAACAAAATCTGAGAGACTTCAATTCAAAGTTAAAATGGTTTTTCATTTTCGTCAAAGGTAAACTAAATATAGATACCTAGATATAATAACTAATCCCCATCTCGCTATAAAATAATCTCAGATATTTAATATAAGGGTATAGAATGTACACTGACTCATTTTCGATGTGAATCGAGGGTATCTAAAAAGCTACACGAGCTATCGAATTAAAAGTGATACATTCTCTATATGAATTATTTACCCAAGTGAAAGGAAAAGCACTTAAGAATTAATGCTCACGTGATTTTGATGGCCAAACAGATATATACTATATTTTACCCTTTTAATGATAATAATAATAATAATATCTATATCTCTCATTCTCATCTTAGTGATGATCCCGGAAGTCAGAGACTTGTGTGGGGGAGGGAGCGGCATATTATTATTTTGCGGGCCGCGAGTGCGCCCAGGAACAATTTACGATGTTATAACTTTAACTACCATTTAGTACGAGAATAAGGGAAACCTGGAAAACCTTATTAATTAAAGAAATAATGATATGCGTTGTTTTTAAAAATTAGTTTATTTGGGTAGAACATATCACAACCACTATATCTCACCACTAGAATGTCATTTTAACGTACCTTATACAGTGCAGGTCTAAAGTCCCCCCCCCCCGCTAGTAATTTTTGAACTAATTGAGTTAGATACTCCGGATAAAATGCAGAGTAATTAATGTAAAATGTATTATTTTTTGACGATAAATTAGTTTTTCCAAAATGAAAGGTGACGCCACAGGCGCTGTCAAATAGATTTCTTTACATGCTCAGATGGGACGTGTTCCTTATCGTTTAAAAAGTCTCTTAATTCTCTGCATACTAGTCTTTGAAAAATTGAAATCGGCCCATCTGTTCTTAAGTTATAAGCGTTTATGTGAGTAACGATATAAATGAATAAAAATCAGTCAAATTCAACAGTTAATAAAGGAAACAATGTTTTAATAGAAATAACTCAAGATTTTGTTCAAAATGGGCACCTTGGAGCTGCTGACAGTAGAAGAACATATCAGACATTTCTTAGCTTAGCAACCTTTATACAGTGATTTCGAAAAGTAACGAATAAATTTATTATTGTAGAAATTGAGAAGTTTTCGAAAAAATCCCCTGACACGTCGATTTTGTTTTTAAAAAAGGCACTATTTGACATACGACCCGTATTTGTGACGTCATCTTTGTTCGAGATATAACGTCAGCGACAATTTTTTTAAATAGCAACTCCCAATTTTGACCACGCCATTTGAAAGAGCGTATCATTCTACATACGCATCATGAAAAATTATGGTGTTACATAACAAAAATTTCAAGAAAATAATGTTTGAAGATCTTAAAATTTAATTTTCACAATACTGACAATGATAATGATTATGTAAAAAATCGACTAAATTAAATGTTCAAATTGTGCACCGTTGGCTGCCTGACAGTAGCCAAGACGATTAATAAATTCTTTTTGGACATTATCTATAACTTCAGGAGGTATACGATGTATCTCGTGACGAGTTCTTGCTTTTAAATCTTCTAAATTAACCAGTCTAGTAACGTATACTTTGCTTTTTAAGTATCCCCTCAAGAAATAGGTAATCTAGGGGTGTCAAATCAGGCGATCTGGCTGGCCACTCAACGGTGCACAATTTGAACATTTAATTTAGTCGAAAAGTGCCTTTTTTAAAAACAAAATCGACGAGTCAGGGGATTTTTTCGAAAACTTCTCAATTTCTAAAATAATGAATTTATTCGTTACTTTTCGAAAGCACTGTATATCTCTTTAGAATATTATATTTGATTAAATAATTAAATAAAATGAAAAATAGTAGATATGTTTTTTAAGTTTTACTTTATAATTTTTAGTATGGAAAATACTTCTGGGCGCGTGTATATGGGAGCTGTCTCTTAAAATATTAACGCTTAGCGGCATTCAAAAGCGAGCGACCTCGACAAGGTCACGTACTCATGGAGACGACCTAGCTTTACAGTGATTTAGGAACTGATGTTAAGTGTAAAATAAACGTTTGGTATTTACTGATCGTTGGATCGTTGTAAGAGGATGAGCAGATTTGTTATTTTATTAATTTAGACTAACATATATACAGGGCGGACTAACATATATACAGGGTGATTCATGAAGAATAAGTAATCTCTAAACTGGAAGATTTAGTTTTCTAGATACGTCAAATGAAAGGGTTTGGTATCACACCCTGTATAAATTATAAATATAATGAACTATGAAATGTATAAAGTGCGTAACAAGACTAGTTTTAGGCTGATGCAACCTGCATTTGAGAATTATGGAGGAAATAATGTTGCCATTAAAGAAACGAACATGCAATGTTTTAGAAAATGAAAAAGATAATGCATTGTTGTTAAAAACAGAAATTATGACGGAAAGCATGTTGCCATTAAAGAAACGAAAATGCGATGTTTTAGAAAATGAAAAAGAAGCTATTCATCTTACTTTAAACATTAATCGATGTCGTAGGTATGAGCACTGTAAAATCGTTGTTATATTTTTGTTACTTTTTTCCAATATTTTTGTAATCGTCATGAGAAAGGTCGTGTAATATAGGATACTTTCGCACTAATTCAAGGATTTTTTCCATTTTATTAATTACTTTCTTAGTTAAGACACTGCGAAACTACTACGGATCCGAGAAAAAACGCAGACAATTGCGAACAAAAACTCCATACGAAATAAACGCAGACAAATCGCAGTCTAAACGAAAAAAATTGTGTTGGTCTGAACTTGCATATTTAACGCAATGGAAACAATATGATGCGAATCGCACTTCCGCAGGTGCTGCTATTCTCCGCGTTGGTTTGGGGGACCCTCAACTCAGTATGTCAGAAAATGGACCAGAAGCTGAACTTTGTAAACAAAAACCAACAACAACATTGTTTTATTAGCAAGTACTAGCAGTTCAGTTATAGTTGCTGATGTTTGTTGATATGTATAGTTGATGCTGATGGCGTCTTGTAAGCCAGTTAATAATATATTGTCGTTAAAAACTGATCAGAAAGAAAACAAATTGTTTCAGTAACACGTGCAACTGTAACTATTGCAGTCGTTAGTTAATTGCCAAAGAAAAGAACACTTAAACTTAAATAAATGCAAAACGTTGTACATACAGAGCACGTAAAAAAGTAAACAAAAGTGTTTGATAATGGATTTGTTTATCCTCCTATTCCACCTGACCTTCCACCTTTAAATCCCATTGCCGAACTTTTAATATCACCTAGTTCACCTTTTATGCAAATTCCTAAAGTTCAATATTTTGACGATAATCAGATAAGTATTCAAAATTGTGTATTAATTTAACGTTAGAAATTTTAACCAGTTGTGTCTGGTCTTTTCAATACGCCTACGATATTTGCGTAAGATACAAGGTCTGTGAATTTTTTTATATGATCTTTTGTGCTATATAAAAGTTTACACGTGATTGTTTTTTATTTAATCCGATTCATACTGGCGAGGTCGCGGAATAATTTCATACATCTCCGAATAGCTGGTTCCAAGCTGCTTTTTGTTATAAAGCCACCAACTCAGTCCCACAAGACCACTCAATGTAATTAATGCAGGTTTATGTAAAGACTAGTTTTGAAAATATATTTTACCCTGATACTGAGGTGTAGTCTTTATAATCCCAATTGAAACTACATAAAAAATTCCGACAAACGACACACGTGCGTAAACAAACAGGCCGCCGTCGAGGTGCAGGTGTTTCTTTTGTCGGATTTTTTTTTCAGTTTCAATTGACATTATACAGTATATATAATAATATATCTCTACCCCTCATTCTGAGTCTGAGTCTTGTTTGGGAGAGGGGGCGGAATATTATTATTTCGCGGGTCGCATTTGCGTCTCAGGAACTACTTACGTTGGTAGGCCCTAACCACCATTCAGTGCTGGAATGAGTGAAACCTGGAAAACCTCATTAGTTAGGGGGACAAGTCAAACATCAACTGATTTTAATCTCTCACATTAACACCAAGTTGACATTTTTCCCATCCTAGGCCATCGCTAGGATTGCCAAGCCATCCCTGCGAATAAGCCTTGATCTACGAGTAAACAATTTAATTAAAAATTGCTTGGTGGAATGGGAATTATAACCCACGACCTCTGGGTTGAGCGATCGAGACGCTAAGCTCTGAGCCACCGGCTCGCTTACAGACTATATATATAGACTATAACAGGATCCATTCCAGGTACAAATCTAATTATTATTATTCATAATACAAGTGCGTAAAGTGGTGGTTTTTGGCATGAGATGAGAAATAATTATATTGTGGAGCAGGTATATTAGCTAGTTTTTTACCGCACGTCCCTAATGTAAAACAAGCTGAAAGTGCATTTTACAGGGAGGACTGTTAGAGCTTTGAAGAGGGGACTGATAGAGAAATTACAAATTTAGCCAAAAAATGATACGACGATATTCAAACTATCCCCACAACCGATTTTGCCTAACGTATAGAAATAGCAAATGCACAGTCCAGCCAGTTGGAATCCATACTTTTTCAAGTGTACCAAGCAAAATTGCCAACTATCTGCATTTCCCAGAACCATCACTTTATACGGGATATTGTTTTCGTCACACGTCTGCCACTCTCTTTGCCAACGTAGGCGGCAGTAAGGAAAATTTAAAGCGTCACGGAGGGTGGAAAAGCGACACGATTGCAGAATTCTCTGTTGAGGAATCTGTGAAAATTTTAGGTGAAGATCAAACTGAGAACATAATTATTACCTATGATAATTCTCCTAAAGATTTACACTGTATTTATGTGAGAGAAACACGTGGCGGTAAATAGGTTAAAAGAATACCATAAGTATCACTTATACAAAAAAATAAGATGTGTTTCTAAATGTTTCACCGATAGCACCGATGTTACTGTAGTTTTTATTACTGGTGGCAATCTGGTGCTACCACTTTAGAAACAACTTGTTAAAAGGTTGACGTCACGTAGTATTCATTTCACTGGTGGTCTATAGATGCTAAAATTAGCATTTTCTTATTAAACTCCATTCTTTACAAATAAAAACAACAACAATTTCAAAGTCAAAACATCTGCAACCACAGATTACTAACAAAAAAAGCCTAGAGAAGGAAGGAAACAGCAACTCATCAAACTTACACCGTTTTCAACGGCAAAAATTGTCGATGAGACCGGTGAGCAACCGGTGAACCATCGATGAGTTGAGAAACAGTTTATTAGGACGCATCGGAATGATAGGGATTAATTAAAAAACAGTTTGATGTCACCGATGCTCATCGGTGAGCATTTACAAACACACTCACTAAATCAAGCTAAATAAACTACAATAATCAATGAAAGGTAAAAGGTATTAATTATTCAATGATTCGTAAAATATATCGCTAGTTACTTACCTTTACTCTGCTCGAAAAATCAAGCTTAGACCGCGATCTAAAAAGCAAATCGACATCCCAAGAACCGAATGGAAAAAAGACCACAGACTGTCGAACCACGGCTTAAATACCCTTGTCATTAAGTACATACGTTCACAAATGTATACCGGTGTATGACTTTTTAAAAGCACCGATTGTACTCTGTAGTATTGCAATTTAAACAAAATGTGATTTGTTAACAAAATAGTAGGTTAGATAAAAATAAAGTAGGAAAATTGTGATTGTTAAAATTAAAAAAAATATATACCAAATTGTTAGAATTTTCGTTACAATATGCATGTCGTAGCTCTAACACAATTATCATTTTTAAAAGAAATGCTGAAAATTTCTATTCTGTTCTGAAGGGTATAAACCTCAATATAACATTTTGAAAACCCATTTTGAAATTAATTTTCAAGGGCTGTCACGTACTACAAATCTTTTAATATCTAAAACCAAACGAACAAGGAAAGTGTTTTTTTGTTGAAAAAACTCTGCTATTTTCAGAAAACTAAAAAGCGCAGTTTTTTTATAAATTCCAATAGCCAATGTCATGTGTTTTAGATCATTTAAACGATTTCGATTGTGTGCAATCATCAAAAATAAAATGATTTTACTAATGAATGAATCGATAAAAGTTAAAAAAAAATACAGTTATTTGAAGCATTGAAAGATCTTTCAAAAGATTGTAGTGGGTTGCTTATGGCGAAGGAAGGTGGGGATTTTTTATTAATGGTGGGGAACAATAATGAACCATGTACAAGATGAAAATAATATAAAACTATACCAAATATTGGAAGGAGATGCCGAAAACAACTACTCCACGGGCAATATGCCCCGACTGGCGTTGCATTACATCAACATCTCCATGGATGTCGCCACATCCTTCATCAAGACCAAATACCAGACAATGACCGGTTTCGATCTTGTTATGATCTCATCAGATTGCCATAGGTATCGGAATCGATGAATGATCTGGCGACATTGATTGCCTAAGGGGCATATGTGAATGTTTGTAGTGGCGAGATACAGTGAAATACACTGCAGTGCCCTCTTTGGGTCTTTGCTACTACCTGTCTGACAATTATTGTCTAATTGACAGACAGATAACGATCTGCAGGAAGCAGATGCCATTACAGCGACCTCTATTGTCTTTGAGGAATAGAGGTCATTACATTACATCAACATCATGGAGATGTTGATGTAATGCAACGCCAGTCGGGGCATATTGCCCGTGGAGTAGTTGTTTTCGGCATCTCCTTCCAATAATTAAGTAGGATTGTCTTCCTCAAAGACAATAGAGGTCGCTGTAATGGCATCTGCTTCCTGCAGATCGTTATCTGTCTGTCAATTAGACAATAATTGTCAGACAGGTAGTAGCAAAGACCCAAAGAGGGCACTGCAGTGTATTTCACTGTATCTCGCCACTACAAACATTCACATATGCCCCTTAGGCAATCAATGTCGCCAGATCATTCATCGATTCCGATACCTATGGCAATCTGATGAGATCATAACAAGATCGAAACCGGTCATTGTCTGGTATTTGGTCTTGATGAAGGATGTGGCGACATCCATGGAGATGTTGATGTAATGCAACGCCAGTCGGGGCATATTGCCCGTGGAGTAGTTGTTTTCGGCATCTCCTTCCAATAATTAAGTAGGATTGTCTTCCTCAAAGACAATAGAGGTCGCTGTAATGGCATCTGCTTCCTGCAGATCGTTATCTGTCTGTCAATTAGACAATAATTGTCAGACAGGTAGTAGCAAAGACCCAAAGAGGGCACTGCAGTGTATTTCACTGTATCTCGCCACTACAAACATATACCAAATATTTTTACATAAAATTTATGAAACTAAAACAAGTTTATAAATTGTTATAATTAAATACCCAAGTCCTTTATTGATTCATGATGGAATGTAGTATAACCTGGATTAACCGTTTGCTGTGCCTGCTGGAACTGCGGTTTGTACTTGATTAAAAAAACAGAAGGGCTCAATCCTCCAATGGAAATGGAAATAGAAATGCAAGTCCATTGCATCAAATCAATATACAAATGTATTGGTGCCATCCAGCCTACTGCAGTTAATGCAATTCCAAAATAATGATTTAAATTAGCATGGATGATCAACCAAAAACCAATTATTACTGTTAAGATTATCTCTAACAATTAGGCATCATAACAATTATATACCATCAAATGAATGCCATAACAATTAGATACTATCAAATGGGTACCATAACACAACTGCATAACAATATTAAATATTGTTTAAAAAAATAAATTATTATAAAGGAAAGTTGAATTAGATGAAACTTACCCCGAATTCAAAAAGGGGTTTGCCTTTTGCTTTTGAACGATAATGTATATTCATAATGGAGCCTTAATCATGTTTGTGCAACACGTTTTTCTTGATGCTTGCAACGTAAAAGAAAGTTAAGCGGATTTTGATGTCGCCAGAAAACTGTTTTTGAAAAAAATGACGTTTAAGCGCATGTCTATTTACAGGTTCGTAGCCTATACGCGATTCATTTTAAGATCGAAGGGCCAAAATGGCAGTAACCTATACTAACCTACGTTCACTGACACTGACGTTTGAAATTTTATTCATCAAAGATTTGTTGTCGAGAACTTTAAACCAGGTAAAAAGCTTGTAAAACTATTTTGAAAGGGGTAAGTAGTGATTTAAAATTAAAATAGATTTCAATATTTTTCGAGCGTTCGCTTAACCTCAAAATATGTCAAATTCTTTATTGGGCATACGGCATACATGCCTTTATGGAAATAGTCATCCTTAGAGAAAGGTAAAGAGCACACTCTCTACTCTGCGTTCTTTAGCTTCTTTATCCATACTTGTCTCCCGTAACTCTGTAATGCTCAACTTATAGTTTCCACGATAGCTCCAGATTTTCCCGCTTTTGGAAAAGTATGAAACTGATCTCGGGGTATTTCTTTGTACAAGAGGAACAATGACGCTCACAACAATAATGATTCATATCTAATCAAAGCAATTAACTAATATAACAACGGATATTTCAAAATTCACAATAGACATACATAAGCAAAACTGAACCAATACCACATGCGTTACGTAAACAGTACGTAAATAATAATTATGATAAATTTAAAATTACTTATGAATGATATATCAATTTCTTACTTAGTCGTTCACTGACTGCTGTTCCTTGTCTCATCGGAAGCCTTCCTATTTTTATTTTTCATCAAGAGCCTTCTTATTTTTAGTGTTGTTTTTGCTTTACTTGTTGTTAGCGACATATTCTATATATGTGTATACATATCTGATTTTGTTTTTTTTAACTTTATTGATCCACAACACAAGCTTTGCTTACAGTGGATCAAGTTAATTTTGTAATCTTGTTTTGTAATCTTTTGTTTTGTTTTGTAATATATTTGTAATTATTTGTAAATTTGTTAGTTGTGCGTGCCGCCAGTAGGTAGCGTATTGCTTAGCAAGAATCGCGTATAGGCTGAGGTGCAAACGTCAAAAATGAAAATCTTACGGAACACGACGACTGTGCCAACTTCGTACTGCACATTGACGTTCCAGGTATAAACTTTACAGAAGTTTTTTTCTATGGGTGAGATGTTAAATGAAAATGAATATTTACCAGACAAGAAATCGTTCCAAGAAGGTGGAAACTGTGGTAAATAACGACTACATAGACAAAGCAAGGTGACCTACTTCAAACAGGAAAATTCGATGAAAAATTCAAGCTGCTTTAGTGATGTGAAATAGTGTTGTAAAAATGGCATTTATTAAGTGAAAATTATGATTTAATCTCTGTGAAATGCAATGTCAATTGGTTAATTGCATGCCAAGTAGTTTTTTAATGCATGATAACTTGTTTGTAGTTAAAAATAAAGATTGAAATTTGACATTTAATTAAATAAAAATTAAATTATTGAGGTAATTTCAATTGCCACCACCCGATACAAATGACAACATTATCTCTCTAAGAAGTGAAACTAAACGATCTTATATAAAACATACACCAGTACAAACAGTAAAAGAACAACTTCCTACAACTAATTTTAAACATATGAGAAAAGAAACAAGTGTCTATCAATATCAATAGTGGTTCTTAGTGACAACTGAACCTTGTAGTTGCACTTCCGCTACATATATGGCAGTGTAGGTATGTATCTTTATTCTATTGGAATTTACGTTTTACGGTATTTTTACAAGTCCATTTATCCATTTAAATTAATGTCAGTTAAGAGGATAGATATGGTGCACACTAGGTTGGAGTGTTTTTGATACTAACCACTTCTACATTTTTAGGAATTCCGACTTAAAATTTGATGCATATTATTAATCTGCATAGCTGACATTTTATGAAGTCTGTAAACACAGTTATAAGTCATAAAGTACATAACATGCTTCTTCTGTTAAACAAAGTCTATATAGTATATACATTTAAGTATATACAGGTCCCCAAATGGAAATATGTTCAATTTGGAAACAAAAACACAAGATATTAGTACGTGATAGTCAAATAAAGATAACATAATTCTGGACAAATAATTCTAATTCGTTATTTAGTGGGGAAACGCAGCTGAGAGCCACACCCATTACAGGCTACCTCTGTAGCCACACTTCTGAGCTCTGTCACTCGTATCACGACTCACACCCATAGAGGTTAATATATCGGCCCACCCATGCACCGCTCTTTTTCTCTGTTTAATACAGACTTTACTTACTATCATAGATTTATAAGACAAGGGAGATGTAATTGTTTACATTTTAAAGCAATCAGAGATCCCCTTGTTTACTCTTTATCTGGTCAACTGCAAGGTCTACTTTATGCTTGTACGAAAAACTGTTGCCAAACTGTCAATTGTGTAATTTATATTTTCACATTTAAACTACCATGATTATGGGTTAAGGTTAAAATATTACATAAAAATATTTTCCCGTTTCCTAGTTAAGTAGATAAATCATATTTTGTTAAAAACGTTGCGATAAAAACTAACTTCATAACGCAAAAATGGAATGAACAGGCATCATTGCTCCCTACTCCAATCCACATGTCCATTGATGCACGTGAATAGTAGTATTTTATAGTATTTCTTTTGTGCGGTGTTGCTGGCAGTCGGAATTTTGCTTTTGTGAATTTTTCAGTGTTTTTCGTAAGGATTTTATTACTATTCTTCAGAAAATGGTGCGTCAGTGTCATGTGTATGGAAAAATGAATTCTTTATATTCAAAACTGTCTTACCACAGGTAAATTTTGCCAAGTTTTGTTTGGTTATTCGGTCGCTATATTTGTCACGCCATATTTACGGATTTTCAGGGGCGTGCTGGCTGACTTCCTTATCATTTTACGGAATATAGTATATATATACTATATTATATTATGGAATTGCTTTTGTTATTTTTTAAAATATGGCTGATGTGTTAGTTTTTGGAGTTACCTACACACATACTTAAATACGATCAAAACAAGAATCCAAGCAAGAAGCTAAGGCATCATTCAGCACTTTGCTGCATAACAAATTAAAAAACCTATAATGTTTGGTAAGTGTGAAGCCAACATGCAACGTTTACACACAAAAATTAAAATCAGTTGCGTAACCAAGGTAATTTTAAAGGTATCCTTTATACTAATCTAAGAGAAAATCACCATTATCAGGCTTTGAAAGAGTTATTTTGAAAACAGTAAGTCAAATAACTTGAAACAAAAAGTTGAATTAAAAACTAACACCATGTACATCTTTCTTATTTTAAATTATATTTCACTTTTAAATGTAATTGAACCCTGTATACAGAGTTTGGGTATCTTTGAAAAACTGAAAAATACTTTTTTACACTATTGTATATATAAGTTTTTGTAATGTAGTAGGTGTACCACCTTTACTTAATTCAGAATTTTAAGTGTTCAAGTTTCAATTCATATTCCATACATTAAAACTCCGATACTAATTTAATTTCTAATCTCACAAGCTTTTGCTGTTGCAATGTATAGTACTGATTTTCTTAAAATTCCTTTTTTGATGTTTTATTATCATACCCAACCCTTCCAAAAACAGTACGCCTTTGGCGTCGGAAGCAAGTTCTCCCAAAACTTTTGCAACGTTGCACGAAGTCGGAATTTTGCCGTTCTTTCTCTCGGTATTCTTTGTCATACACATTGCCAATGATTGATACAAAACAAAAGGTTATTTATGAATGAACCGTGAGGTCTCCGCTTATTAAGTCTATGCTTACTATCGACCCATCCTTGTCACCAAATCGAACTTTACTTGTAAATCTATATAAATATATCTGTTCGCTGGGTTGGTTGGTTATGGTTAGTACCGTCAAAGTCTACATATTCTAATAAGTCCGCTCACTTCTTTCATCTTTCAAGTTACCCTTGTTAAATTTAATTTAAAGCTATTTCGTCGCCAGCGTTGTTCGAGACCGCGTCGACGATGTAAAACCATTGAAAACCTGACGCGCAATAGACCATTCGACTACTAACTGTTCCCATCTCAAGGATATTTATTTTGTATAGAATTGTACGAATGCACCGGTTCTTCAGGATGAGAATGCATCATAATATGAAAAATATTGGCACATGATTTAGACGCAAAAATTCATTCACTATTTAAATACATCATACTATGGTGTTGTAGCAGCGTTTTCAATAAAGTATAAGCAGGCGGAATTTATTACATTTTCTGGAATTTTTCGCTATATTTATGATGTTAGAGAAATAAAGTTATATATGACGATGCATTTCATATTACCTGCATTGTGAAATATATAAATACCTAAATATTAATAACAATGTTCCCTTATTTTCATACAATGCATGTTACTTCAGTGTTCCACTTGGAATTTAATTTAAAATGAGAAATTTTATTAAGCTTCAAATGGCATTGAGTTCTTAACAGAGCATAAAATTCAATAAAAGTTTTCTAGGCAGATTCTTGATTGATAACTTGCAAGCTGTCGAGTTTAATGCGGGTTGAAAAATGCATATCCCAGAAGCTCCATTCACTCATACAACTCTTTCCTTTGTGCTTCAAGTAAATCACAATTAGCACAAGTTAATATTTCAATCTATTTTCATATAGCAAAAGGGAATGTGTCGTAAGTAATGTCTTTTCAGACAGCGTCGCAGGTACATATTAAAATACTAAATTAAATTTTGTATGGAAGGTGAGTTTGCAATGTTTGTAAATTAAGAATTATAACGAAAATGGAAATAAGCTCCTTTAATTTTACAACATTTTTTTTTCCGTGTACATTATGTTCACCTTATTATACATATTTGATCTTTTACAACATATTTATAAAACTAATCTGTACCGCGTGTCGACTAATACTGAAAATCTAGGTCTTTACAAATTTAATTTTGTCTGAAAATAGGATAAATAATCTAACGAAAATATAAAAGAGTGGATATGTAAATGTAATACGGGATTTTCTCAGTTTTTGCTGGTTCATATTTCTTTTAAACGGAATAGTAGCAAGTTTATCAACAAATTAATTTGGGTTTAGAAACGATCTTGTTAAAGTTTAAAAAGATTAGTTAGTGAAAAATTAGTTTGAAAAGATTAGTGAAGTTTGTTACAGATTAAAACCTAAAGTTTTAATAATTTCAGCTTCTTTTTACATATACAATTCTTAA
Source organism: Pogonocherus hispidulus (assembly GCA_963924545.1). NCBI lineage: Eukaryota > Metazoa > Arthropoda > Insecta > Coleoptera > Cerambycidae > Pogonocherus > Pogonocherus hispidulus. Next base: position 33,490,578 of record OZ004700.1, on the reverse strand, counting down.
CAAGTTGTATACTGAAACCTAGCAATACATCATCAAATTAATCTTACTAAAGGTAACAATACAGGGTGGAAGACCTGGAATACAGACCTGGAATTTTTTTTCTATTTTTTAGAAGCATTTTTGTAACTTGATATAATGCCACCATAAAAGGAACCAGATTTAAACGTTGTGATTTAGATTTTTTTAATATCTAGAATTAACAAAAGTCGAAACAAAAATACTAATTATGGATTTTTCTTAGACAAACCGTTTAAATCTGGTTCCTTTTATGATGGCATTCTATCAAATTACAAAAATGCTTCCAATAAATTTTTAAAAAATTGCAGGTCCATATTTAAAAACATTAAGTTGGTGTTGGTTTCCGGGAAACAAAACGTTTTGCGGAAAATTCGCTAACACCATTCGATAAAGGGTAAAAAGTTGCTATAGAAAAGTTCTCTTTATTTTTGAATACCTCATCAAATAGACCCGTAAAAAAATAAAAACGAAAATCGAAATTTTCGGTTTTTCAAAATATTTCGAAAACTAATCAACTTAGCCTTGATTTCTTTTCACCATTATGTTGCCTCCCTGAATACGTAACTTTGCCTCTATTTAACCGACTTCGCATCTCTTACCGTTTCCGAGATCCCCATGTATTGCATCGAATTTGAAGCATCCATATATGGGTGACCAACGTATGTCGTTTATACTCGTAGCTTTAAACAACATTCTCCTTTAATGTTTCAAATTTGTCAACTTAACAGTAACATTTCTGCAATGTTTAAGCAAGAACCAAAAGTATATCTAAAACTGATTGAGGTGAGTTCGTGAAGATGAATATAATTAAATAAGACAATACACTTTTCTTCACATATCTATCTATTAGCAATGCTAAATGTATACACAAGTACTATGTCTATGTAACTCATCGTCAGTAGCTTAAACACTAACAAGTTTATAAATAAAGTCACTCAATTTATAGAGGTTGAGGCTGTAAAATAATTTTATTTAGGTAAACTACAGATGTCTGTCTGCCTGCTCTTTTCTAAATTGTGGTTGGATATTTACTTATTTACTATTGTTGACTATTTTTAATTTTATTTTTCTTATATATTAAGAAAATTAAATTTAAAAGGTCATTAGACTAGCAACTAGACTAGATTAGCAAAAATTTAATATAAAAGATACCTCCCTCATAAAAGCCAGTAATTCTCAGAATCTAAATATATTAGAATCAATATATATGAGAAAATATAAAAATCACTTACATACTGAATTTCGATTTAAGCCCATTATCTAATGTCCTTTTAAACTTAATACCCTGTATATAAGAAAAATAAAATTAAAAATAGTCAACAATAGTAAATATCCAACCACAATTTAGAAAACAGCAGGCAGGCAGTATCTGTAGTTTACCTAATAAAATTATTTTACAGCCTCAACCTCTATAAATTGGGTGACTTTATTTACAAACTTGTTAGTGTTTAAACTACCGACGGCGAATACATAGTACTCGAAATGTAGGTATACATTTAGCATTGCTAATAGATAGTTATGTGAAGAAAGGTGTATTGTCTTATTTAATTAAAAAGTACATCTGTTGAAATTATATTTCCACAATGGTTAAATTGAATGTCACAGTTCATGATTTTAAAACTATAAATAAACTTGGTAATTCAGAACTACCAGCCACACAAAGAAGACCCCGTTTGAAAGAGTATTTCAATTAGCTTTAAAAAGATGTGCCAATTGATCTCCCCTTTACTATTTATTGAATATCGAATGAGTTGTCACAATGGTCCAAACTAATAATTTATAATTAATTTATAAATTAATTTAGTGCCACATCAATTACTGCATTTCTTTGTCCATAACTTGTAATAAAACACAAATTAATGGATTGCAAAGATCGCAAAATAAAGCAATGCGTTGTATACTGCATGAATTGTAACCGATGTACAGGGTGATTCAAATTGGTCGGTTTTCAAGGATTAGTGCGAATCTGTCATAGAGCAAATGTGATACGCGAGTCAAGAGCTCTTTTTTTTGAAAAAATAACAATGGCGCAAACCGCATCTCTCTATCTGTTACCATTTTCGAGCTACAGGGTGTTTTTCGATTTTTGGCTATATCGACTGGTGCCCTTTTCTCGTTTTCCTTAAGATATCTTAAAACGGTTTGAATACAGGCACTTTTTAGACATATACAGTCGATAGGATAAAAATAAATCTGATAATATTTTTAGTTTTGGTGATATAACCACAACTTGCGTTTTTTATATGGAACACCCTGTATTATATTTCAAAAGTATGATTCAAAATTCGGAAAGAGGGCTTCCAAAAATATATACTTTACTTTAAAATATATACTTTACTTATTATTTTTTGTGTAGATTTGCGGAAAATATGACTGTTTCAAAATATGTACTCGTAGTATATATTATATGTATTTAAGTTTTCTTTGAATATTTCATTTAAATACTTCTGCTTTCCTGTTTTTTATTATTTTACAGGTGGTGTAATCCCAAAACAAACTACAATGAATCATGAAAATGCACCACAAATAAGTTACAGAAATTATCTATAAATCTTCATTTTTCACCTACATATAATGGCCCAAGAGCATTGATAACTACGAGATAATTTTATCACAGATTTCGTAAGCACGTTATTTGACAACAGCACTCCCCCTACGGCGTCGGGCTGTTTTCAAAAAGTAACGTGCTTGAAAAAGTTGTGAGAAAATTTTGAGTTATTTATCAATGTTCGAGGAGTATTCGGTGAGAAAATTTTTTGCAATTTTTATGAAAATATCATTCAAAATTATTTATTAAAAATACAATTATTCTTGCAATAATTTACTTGCTACATTCCACATAGTTTTAACTGTAGCTTCCTTAAAGTTCGTACCGTCCCTTTTTCTAATGTTAGCCGCCCAATCTTTGTATAAACGCCAGTCCTTCAACTGTACGATTTCCATCTAATGTATATTTCCGCGTTCTGCAAAAGGTCATAAATATTTTCCAAGTATAATTTTTACTGTTAACAATATTTTTTGGTGTATTTTTAGTCTATAATTTTGTCGATTGAAGCACTAGTTTGTTCACCAAATCGTGACGAAAGTGATAGACATTTTAAATTGTTACAATTATAAAAGTGTCAGAAAAATTTACTACCCATGGACAGTTATTAGTGTAATGTGACTATTATTAGTTGCTTTTGCACACGTGATTACAAATAGACGAAATCTAATTGGATCGTTGTTGCGTCAAAAAATTTTCAATATAATTTTTCCAATATAGCTGCGTTACCTAAAAGCTACCTTGTATAATCATGATCCATAGCTTTGCCCATCTCTGTAGATCCGCAACATGTGATTCTCTTTAGTCGGTAAATAACATTAATTTGTCTGAATGTAGACGCAACATGTGATTCTCTTTAGTCGGTTAATAACATTAATTTGTCTGAATGTAGACACATTTATAATCATAAACATCTTCTATGCAACTTAAAAGATTTCCTAGTACTTACATGGATAACAAACTTTGTACTTATAAAAGGTGGAATACGTAAAGAAAAGTAATTAAACTGTAGTCTGCTTTTAAAAACCACTTCACTCTGTGGGTACAAATTAATTATTAATGACTTTTATGTACTTACCTAGAAGCGCGCACAACGCAGAATTTAAGATTAATTCTCAAAATGTTTTATGTAACAATAATAACAATAAAAATAATAATACATAATAAGATAATAATAATAATATATAATAAGATAATAATAATAATAATAATAATAATAATAATAATAATAATAATAATAATAATAATAATAATAATAATAATAATAATAGAATAGAATAGACTTTATTGACATTATCATATACATTCAAGTACATTTATTGTAACAACTTCTCTGCTATGAGCATAATCGGTTGCTGCAGCCAAGAGCCGGACAGCAGCTCATGAATATGTCAAATGACTATGAAAGAGGGAAAAATATGCTATCTTCATTACATTATTGTCAACAAAAGGCTGCAACCGTCTCATGACAAAAATTTGTGTGGAGAGTCTCGAGCAGAGGTTATCAATATGAGGAGCTCATGTTAAACCGTGATTGAATGTAACGCCTGGGAGCTTCGGGATTTTAGATCTATCGGCTAATTTATCCGACGTAAAAGTTCAATTTTTTTCCAGTTTGCCAGTTTCAACCTGACGGAAAACCAGGTTTTTGCTTGATTCAGACAGTCTCGCTCAGGGCATCACCACCACGTGTTAACAGAGAAGTATCATCGGCAAAAAGAATACATGAGCAGTCATGAACATTAATCGGTAGATCGTTAATATAAATAATAATAGTAATAATAATAATAATAAGTGATGAGCCAGTAAGTTAGAGACTTCTGTGAAAGAAGAAGCGGCATATATTATTACGCGGGCAGTGGGTGAGCCCAGTAATGACTTATGATCATGTAATAATAATTCTAACTACCATTAAATAGGAGAATCAGAGAAACCAGGAAAACATAATTAAAGTGAACAGTAGGTTATCAGTCATTTACATAGTGTGGTTGCAGTTACGGGTTGCATATTAAGAACAATATTAATTTTATGTGCACTAATTTAATATAGGGTAATGTGTTCGGAGCCGAAATACCAACAATCATCAAAACTGTAAATGAAACTATGTGTTTAATCATTCCAATGTATAATAGTGTATTATACAATATGTGACAAATTATACGTTATGATACAGATTCATGGAATACTCCTCTTCCCCCTCTTATTTTTTTAGATATAATATTCAAATTTGGCGTGAGGTACTTATGAAAGGTCACTTTTTTACGTAAAAATTACCTTTTCCCCTCTTCCGGTTTTGCCGGAAGTGATACCAACTCTCGATTTTTATATGGAACGCCCTGTATATTGTTGTATTTTTTAGAATTTACGCAATTTTCTGAATCCAACGATAAGTGACATTTCAGCTGTCAAATTACTTTTTGGACTTTACTTTTATATTTAGAGTGCCTTGACCATCCCCCATTGATTCTAATGGACTATACCTACCAAGATCCCTAAACAAGTAGGTTACCTCAGTTTCGAGAACGAATTCTATTGGTTAATTTGAGGCTACGTCATCTGGCGTCCAGAAAGCCGCGAAATTTTGATATGATTACTGGTAAATATTGCATTTCATGATGCTTAAGAGTATAATTTTGCTATAACAGTTTAACATATTTATTGCATACATGTATACACAACGTATACATAACAAAACGTTTTGCAGGTAAACATTAAACCGTAAAATCAATAAAAAAATACATAACACAACTACAAACTTTTATGCGGACCTCCTAGATATGGTAGGTATATGTGTATATTAACAATGTAGATATGATATGAATGATCTATCAAATTCAGAAATCAATACTAGTAGGTATAAATCAGTTACTAGTGCAAAATACTTATATCATACAATTTCAGAACTTTAAGAAATGACATGAAAATGTATATATAGTTATTTTGTCTTGTACGGATTCTAAATGGTTTGAAAATAATAGAAACGAAAAACTCCAATAATCTATTAAGAATAATACATTTTCTTATTCACTTTTAATTAAGTTTTAGGTATAACTGCAGATATTTTATTTTTATTATGTAACTCAAATTATATTTGATCACATGTAACTTATCAGGAGATATTAGGAAATAAATGTATATCAGCTTTAAAGTTAACAATTTTGTTAAGCATAAACAATACCTCAAACTGAAATACCGAATGGTGAATGCTTTCGATATATCTTCTGTGGTCCACCTTATAATTTTTTTTTATCCTGAGTAGTCAATCCAACTGAATCTTGCTTAATACTTTTCCTATACATTGATTCAATTGATCATTGGCTTTACTTTCAGTTTCAGTTTTTTTAATACTTTTATGTAATGATTTAATTTCAGTTTTGAGCTTCGTTAGTTACTTGTTTTAAACTATCATCAGCCACCATTGTTTCTTCATAATTCTTTAATAAATTATTATATTTTGTCTGAAGCTCACAATTTTCAGTTTGGGTAGAAACTTCCTGGAACTTTGATTCAAATACCGATGTGTTCATTACTTCTTCAACATTTAATAACTTCTCAACAATAGCCTTGTTTTTTCTTTTTTCTAATCTCTTTTGTCTATCAATATTCTTACTATTAGATACTGCACAAAGTTTTGTTTTTGGTAACATCAATGAAGGCACCACTAAAAAATGGTAACAATAATTTTCTGATTTTCAGAAAACAAATAATCGTAACCTGACTCTTTTAAAAGCTTCTTTGCAGGCACTTTTAATAATTCGGCTTTTAAATCTTCGTTTATAGTCATCAACTGTAAAATGATCAGAGCAGACTAAGCTAGATCAAGAATTCCATTTATCAGCTCGACTACATTTTTGTATCCACATTGCATTCACAACTGGATTTTTCGGAAACCTGTGATATAACACATCTTTGTTCAGAGCTTTGGTAATTTCCAGACTATTATGGCATGTAGCAACAGCACATCGACACCCTGACATCTTGCTGAAAGATCAAATTATTTTATATTTTCATCCTACATAAAACATTACAGCCTCGGTCACTTTAAAATAATGAGATAGCTCAAGCCAAGCATTTGGGGCGGAATACTTTTTAAGTGAAGGACAACATAATTTGACAGAAATTATTGCTGATTTACTTACCTAAGTGCTTATTTATTAATCTATTGTAATTCTACACTTGGTTCACAAAACAGGATCAGGATTGACAGATTATTCCGTTCTTGTCAAATGTAAACATTATGAGAGAGACAATGATGTACATAAAAAGAGTGAGAGGCAAGGTCGCCAGATGACGTCGCTCATCCCGGTGTACACCGCAACACCCTCTCCTACAAACATAGAACTGAGGTAACCTACTTGTTTAGGGATCTTGTATACCAACCACTAAAAAATAGAGTTGGCGTGAAAAACATTCAATTTCTCTACTTACAGAGCGTTAAAATTCTTCAAAGTGATTATAGAGCCTAAAACTAGTTTTTTTTAAATAGTATCACAATGGTACCTACTATGGTACCATTAGAAAGTAACATTAATAAGCAATCTACCCATGGGCCTATTTTTTATCTTTGGGTCCAACAGAACTGAAATTACAGTTGAGGGAAGGCACTCTAAATTCAAAAGTAAAATAAAGTCGAAAAAGTAATTTGACAGGTAAAATGTCACTTATCATTGGATTCAGAAAATGACGTTGATTGCAAAAGTATTATTATATACAGGGCGTTCCAAATAAAAATTGAGAGTTGGTAGGTACTACTTCCGGTAAAACCGAATGAGGCAAAAAGATATTTTTTTTTGTACTTAATGGAGGAAGGAGGGGTAAAGAGGATGAATCTCTCACACCGTGTATTTATAAAATTAAATCCAAGTGCGGCAATTGTGTTATTTTCAAGTATCCCACATTTAAAATATTTCACTCATTATGGTAGGTACTTTATATAAAACAAGAATATTTACATGTTTAAACTAGCCTGGTATAAATATACATAAGTTTCTCCATAGATTTACTTCTCACGTTGTCTAAGAAAACCTAAAGATTTTTCCTCTCCCAAACTACTCTTGTTTTTTGTTTGATAATAGAAATAAGCAATGCAAAATAGGAATGAAAGCATACATTCAGCGCATTTAATTTTGGAACAAATCCCCTTTGAAATAATACAAATAATTTTCAATTTCTAAACAAGTGTCCACTGATGAAGAGCCAAATATTGACTCGAAACGTTTAGAAGAAAGTTAGTTAAGTGGTACAATTTTTTTTATTTTATCATATTTATCATCAGTTTTCATCAAGCACTATCATCAAGACATGAGTTTACAGAAATTCATAAATAGTCTTCTGCTAATATCTAAACAAGCTAATATAAGGATATAAAAAACTAAGAAAACATTTATTAACGTTCTAAATCTCAAACAAACTCTTCGTTATATTTGACAAAATTACCAAAAACAGACACAATGACAAATTCTTCTGATCGTATAAAACTGAAACTAATCAATTAAATTAAGTTTCGTCAACGGTAGTTTACTTATATTAATAAAATTACTAATATGATACAAATAATATGGCTTATCCCTAGCAGACAATTCTGTAGCTCAAGAGCTCTAAGCTTTAGTGATCTATGTACATGTAGTTGGCACTTCTGTGAGCTAACGTAATCATGAAGCCCTGAAGCCTTGGAAATGTAGGGTAACAATATTATTTCGTTTTCATTTTTGCCTTCGAAATGTAAGGTAGCAATATTATTCCGTTTTCAATTTTAAATTCCAGCATGCCCCCATTTTCAAATCTATGAAAGAACCGCTGGAAATATCGAATTGACGAGTGAAGTATAGATTCTATTATAAAATATTTACCAGTCGAAGTCAGCAGACATGTCGCATAATGCCAAGTCATGTCACATAGTTTATGCTTCCGACAGCTTTGAGCTCTCTATTTTCTGACAGAATAAGCAAAAGTGTGATGGATATAATTATTTTTATATATCGTTGTTGTATCTAAATATCTTCTGAATTGAATATATTGAAAAAATCAATAACATACCAAATACTAACGTAATATACTACGTAATTTTTGAAAGGCAGTAGGTATACATATATCAATATATTATTTATATAATTTTATACTAGGTTTATTACTTTTATAATCTAATTTAATTTTTATTATCAATGGGTTATCATTTATAATAATATGTCGATAAATTGTTGTAAGCAATAAAATAGTGCCAGTTTGATAATTGATACGATTTGTAATTGAGCCAGAATTTTTATTTTTTTTTTGAGTTTATTAAAAAAATAGGGGGATTTTTAAAAAGAGATAAGGCGTTTTGGCCTGTAATATGAATTGAAGCTGGAGTTGTTGATTATTTTCTGCATTATGTATAAATACGCAAATAATATAAGTGGCAAAAATGTTAGTTTGTGCTGACTGAGCTTTAGATAACATTCAACATACACACAGCCCTAGTCTATAACAACATATCGAATATAAATGTGTAAAATTGATTAGGAATCAGCATGTCGACTAGCAACTAGGAACCTTTACTATCGAAGTGTCTGATAGAAATTGATTTCGATTACGTAATTGTCGAAAAGCAATTCTGGTACCAAAATATGTCTACGCGCACAACTAACTCTAATTGACTTGACATTTGATTGATCTAAGAAATGCTAAAAGGTTTACAGATTATTAAGAGGTTTAGTATTTTTTGCTTTGTATTATTTTAAGATTTGCTGATACTATTACTTAATAACCCAACGATGGAATCACAAATACATTCTTTCTACGAGCAGAAATAGGAAGAAGAGTTCGAAAGGAATAGAGGAAGAAAGAGAGAGAGAGAGAAAAGAGAGAGAGAAAAGAGAGAGAGAAAGAGATAGAAGAGAAGAGAGATAGCCAAATTTAAGATTTTAGTTGTCATGAAATTTCTTCGGAAAACTTCCTAGAAAACAAAACTGTTGATATCGTGTGCCCTCAGACAACACCTGTAATTCTGTGATATTCCAGTGGTTGAACCGGAAGCAAGTGTACTAACTAAATCTCATTAGTAGATAGACAGGACGGGTTCTGGACCGGAAGTGAACTGTCATCGAGCTGAATGGCCAGCTAACAGCGACCTGCACCAAGGAGCCGCTGGTCATTGTCGTCAGGGTGAAGAACCAGACTTCTTGTAGCATCCCCGCAGGAGCCCCAGGAGCTGCAGCAGAGCACCCCAAGAGTGTGTGACGTAGGTTCGTCACGATGGCGGCCTGACGTCACGAGCCGCGGCCAAGCTAGTAGCTCAGGCGGCCACGAGAGGGCGCCGACGACTCTTATTTTATTTCTATCCCTCAAAATTTGTTACAGCCGTAATTTTTAGCTAGGTTTAATTTTTGCAGGGAGAGGAGTACTATATTAGTTGTGGTGAGAAGCACAGAAGTGCCCTTTTTTGGTCTGTGTTACTATCCGTTTGACAATTATTATTGTCTAATTGACAGATGGTTAGCGACCACCTCTCCTGCAGGTGATTTCCGCTTGAATTTTTGTTTTGTTTGTATACTCTCGTTTTTAAAAAATCCCAAAGAAAAACTCAGGGGCAGTTAAATCAAGGGCCAGTTGTAATAAATGCTACGAGAGATTAAACGTTATGAAAAGGCTTCTTCCAAGATTCTCAGAGAAATTTTTATAGCTTGGCTAATAGCTCCATCCTGCCGGAATCGAAATCGTTCCCTCTTCTCATCTTTCAACTCAGGAAGCATAACGTTCGTAGCATATTTGCATACCTCTCAGAAGTAACTGTTAACCTGTTACATCATTCTCCTCACAAAACATGGACGAATAATTCTGGATAACGAATCTGCACGCCATATAATTATTTTGGGAGAATGCAATGGCTTTTCTTAGATTTGACAGGGTCAGGTTAACATGTCCATTCAAAGAGAAGTGTGCTTCGTGCGATATAAACAAACAATGCTCAATATCTGCATTCTGCCGCAGTTCTAGTAATGTTTCATAAAACTGGTAGCGATTTATTTTATCCTGATCCGTTCATTTTTTGACAAGAGCAATCTTATAGGGGTGAAACTTCATATTATGTAACATATGGCGAGTATTCTTTTCGAACACATTAAGCATTAATGTTACGAGTAAGCGACCCTTTGAGGTCGCTTACTCGTAAGCAAGTGTCAAGTTTAGACTATAAATCGGTTGTCATGATATACATGTAAACTTGAAATGTCAGTTTCCGTTGGAGGCATCTCTGGTATGCCACAAATATAAAGTCATATATGTTGTTAAGCATTAAACACATGATAAAACTGATGCTAAATTCGGATTCTGCGTATATTTTTTACTTTAGTAGACTCATATGATTCAAATCAACGTACGTACGGCTAGTTTGCCATCTTATAGATATTCTGTGGTTTGGCATGCACTTAAAGTTTGGTCTTCCCAGTGTGTGTGCGAGATTGTGCCTACCCAATTTAAATACAAATTTATTTTAATTACGATAAAATGACAAAAAGAGCACTAAGCGACAGTGAGTTGGAAGAAGTGCTATATTGTGACGACGAACTGAGTGTGCCAATAAACTATTCGGAAAGTGAATCCTGATCCAATATTAGGAGTTGTAATAAACAAGACGACTCTGAATCTTCTGAAAATGAAATTGAAAATTCGGACGAGGAGGAAGTAGTGGAATTGGATAACCGGGAATTATGGAAAGAAGGAAACCACGGTCTTCAGAGTTTACGTTCACATAAGTAGTCGGTTACTACTTACCTATAAATAGTAATCTAAACAGAGAATGTCACTTTTTTGAGTAATTTTTTTTCAACGATACAACTTTTACAAGCGATCGTAGATAAAACGAACAGGTATACCTATAATCATATTGGGTGTCTAAAAATGTGTCTTATATTAATCCCAACAAAGCTAAAGAAAAACTATATAAACAGATTTCAAATTAAATTCAACAAAAATAGAATAAAAAAGTGAAATAGAATTTAATTTAACAAAATTTTCGACACAATGAACACGTTGGTTTACAGACCAGTGTTATATTTTTGCAACTGTCAACCAGTGTCAGATATCTGCTTACTCTTTGCTTGCTCTTTGCAATCATCACTAGATCAATTGCAATTTCTAGACACACATCTACAGACAGATCCAGAATGATTGACTGGATTCTGAAAGCACCCTTTCCCAATTGCTGGCATAACCGGTTTCGGTTTGTTAATATTACTTTATTTTCTATTGTCAACTGATCAATTTTGAAAATCGAACGATTAACAATTAGAAAGAAAGTAATTTTAGCAAACGGAAACCAGTTATGACAGCAATTGGAAGAGGGTGCGTTCAGAATTCGGTCAATCATTTTGCGTCTCTGTATTTTATTATCTAAATAAAATAGTATCATTTTACCTCTCACGGTATTATCATGTGTTTTACGTATAGAACATAAAAGGAGTGCTTTGCTCATTTTTCCAAGAAGGTAATTACATCTAGAGATACGAACACTTAAGAAATGGAAAGTAAAAACTATTTTTTTTAATACTCATCATCCGTCACAACCAGATATTTCAAAGTATTTTTCTTAGATCCGTTTTAAATTAGGTAACTTCAGTACGTATTTTGTAGGAACTTTTTAATTTGATACCATTCTAAAGTTAATTAAGACCTAAGTTGTAATAAAATGTCTATATAACACCTCAAATAATTTGAAATAATATTTAAGGCTTAAAAGTGTATAAATAATATTTATCATATCAGATAAGCTGTATTTAAGTGATACCGAAAACACTTTTTTTTTCGTTGGGCGGCAGTTTTTATTTTTTTTTTTCTTGAAGAGCAATAAAATGTTATATCTCTGAATGAACTTTACCTACGGTTTGTTTTAGACTATGTTAGTAGTGATGAGAACCACACCGTAGTACCCTCTTTGGGTCTGTGCTTGCTACTACTCCTTTGTTCTTAGTAGGTGCTTTGTTCTTAGTACGTGTTCTTATCAGCTATCTTTGAAAAAATACAGCCAAATAACTTTCTGTCCAAAATTAGGAACTTGTAATAAAAATTGTTTTTATTCATTCTGAACAAGGTTTTTCGAAAATTCCACCTAGTCACACCTGGAAACAAATACGAACTGAATAATTCATTTTATTGTTATTTTATTAGGTCAGTTCTTGGAGAAAACGTCAGTTGGTTATTAAAATCCATATTCGCCTGGTAAATGTGAGGTTGCTGCTGTGTTGCATCCGCATCAAATAGAAATCTCGTCGCTTCGATCCGAGTTACAGAATACCAAAGTACGCACACACACAACCGACGCGCTAAATATTAAACATTTCGATTTGTGAAAATCCCGATTTGACCTGCTCATTTGCATTCGATTTATTGAAAATTACAGAATAGGCCTAATCATGGTTACATTTATATAGAAACTCAAAATACTTTAACGGAAATGGCGCTCACATAAGGAACAAAATTAACAAGCAAAAGTTTTTAATAAATATACCAATTATTGTGAGTTTGATGTGTATTATTTTTGCTAAAAAAATTTAAATTGCTTGTAAATAGATCTAGAATAATGTAGATGTATAAGTCTCTGATAAGTCTAGAATAGTCATGAAGAAATCGCTATTTTGAATGTTATGATGTTATGAAAAACGCACGATATGAATTCATAAACTGACGTGCTTTAGCACAATTCTATTTGCATTTACGACACTCTACCAGTAAATGTAGAATAAATATATAAATATTTATTTATCTATTTATTTATTTCAATAATCTACCCAACGGGCGTAAGCCCAATTACAGGATAAATGACGAAGAAAGTATTAATATAAACAAAACATATACAAGCGCGAGCAAACAGTAGCCATTATTGACACAATAACACTATAGAAACAAGATAAATAGATACACATAAATGAGAAAAACACAAAAAAAAAACATATGTACATATATACAAAAAAATAAGTATTGTTATAAACCATTATAAAACTAAATTTATATTGGTACTAAGTATTTATGCTTTATATCAGCAATCTTACAGTGAAATATGTCAAGTTCTTGTTGAGTATCTATATAATTAAGGCACATTTGATATATTGGGGATGACTGTAAAAGATTAGTACGAGAGGTGGGAAGGTAAAGCGAGTTACCCGACCTAGCATTTACTCTGGGCACCTGGTAATTGATGAGCGATGTAAGTGATGGACAATTGACCATATTATTAATAATTTTATATAAAAAAATAATAGAGTACATAGCTCGTCTTCTAACAAGACTGCTCATTTCAAATTTATTTAGAAAAAATTCCTGAGAGGTACCTCTTACTGGATAGCTACCATCCAAGACAAAACTTGCCGATTTAAAAAATCGCCGTTGAACTTTTTCTAATGGTGTAATATGACAGTTATACGTTGGTGCCCAGACAACAGAGGCATACTCTAGCTTGGATCTAACAAAACAGGTATATAACGTACGCAATGTAGACATGTTCTTAAACTCTTTGCTGTTACGCAAGACGAATTTTTGTAAGCACCAGTAACGCATTCCTCAATATGCTTGGAAAAAGTTAATTTTGAATCAAAAATAACCCCAAGGTCCTTGATGAAGTCAGGTCTATTTAAGATGCAATTATCTAAGCTATAGTCATAATAAATGGTATTGGTTTTACGTGAGAACGACATGACGTTACATTTTGCTACATTTAGAGGTAAGCAATTATCAATACACCAACTATTAAGTATATCCAAATTATGCTGGAGATTCAAACAATCGCGTTCGCATTCTACATAAGAATACAACTTTAAGTCATCAGCGTAAAGTAAGTAATTAACATCTAGTTCATCCGCAATATCGTTCACAAATAAAACAAACAGTAAAGGCCCAAGAACAGAGCCTTGAGGTACACCAAAAGTCTGCCTAAATTTTTCAGATTTATACCCACGATACTCCACAAACTGCGTACGATAGGAGAGATATGACTGAAACAGTTCTAATAGGGCTTCGCTTAATCCAAGATATTCTAATTTACACAAAATTAGTCCGTGATCCAGTTTGTCAAACGCTTTAGAGAAGTCAGTGTAAATAATATCAACCTGACCTCTCTGATCCAGCGCCTCAGCAATAAATTGCGTGCTACTCACAAGATTAGTAACGGTGGATCTTCCTTGAACAAAACCATGTTGTTCAGGCAATATCAAATTTTTTGCATAAAAGGACAAATAGCTTGAAATTAAGATTTCAAATACTTTAGAAAAGTTACATACAAGAGCAATGGGTCGGTAATTCTCAATATTCATGTTAATAAAAAAAACCCTTGTCTGCTCTAAACTGAATTTAAAATTATACGGCGTTAAACGAAACAAACTTTTATTAGGTTCCCAAATAAGGTCTTAAATATGCCTATTACCGACTGATTGATCATACACCATATTTTACTGCCTCAAAACTGGGACTAAAACGGGAGATTATTCCCAAGAGACTAAAAGGCGCCAAAGAGCAGTACAAATTTATAGGAAAATTTTGAACCTCTTAATTTTTACGTTATTGTTATCGTAATCGTTATACTGAGCAGGCGAGTGCCAAAAATGATACTCTTTTTGGCACTGCGCATGCTCAGTATAACGATTACGATAACAACGTGGTAAAATTTAAGGGGTTCAAAATGTATCCCTATTATCTTTGTTACATGGTTACTTTTGTATTTTTTTTTGAGCAAGTTGTTTCCGTTCGTATAAAAAACGTATACACTAAATTGGTAAAATGTATTTTAGAACTGTGTATCAGCTTCATCTGGAAACCATTTTCTTATGACTAGGACTAAATGACTACTCCCTTGGTGAATAATAAATTTTGTATGCATAATATAATTCTAAATAAATGAAAGTGCCACTAATTAAACACATTTTGATAGTATTTCCCATTGATGTGGGAGAGTTTCTTTTTATTCACAAATTTTATTCACTCTGTATGTTAATGCTTTGTTTGACTTACCTATTGAGGGAGAGATTATTAGTTTCGTGGACGACACTCCTATTTTTTTTAAGATACAAATGGGAATACTGTGAAATAAAAAGTAAAAATTTCCTTTACGAAAGTTCTGGACTTTTTTAGAAGTAAGTTATTAAAAATATTGCTTTTAAAACAACTCTAGCCTTCACTAGTTATGAAAACAACTTACCACTATTCATAAGCATTGGTGTCTTGTATGAAAATCAAAGTTTTACTCTGAATATGGCAAGAACTGTGAAATACCTTGGAATCATAATAGACTGTCACCTAAAATGGAACCATCGTGTAAATTTGGTTATAAAGAAAATTAGATACTTAGTTGCTAAATTTCTTCTAAGTTCTAAGTTCTAACTAAAGTTCTTTAAATCATTCTAAGATATTTACCATTTAAAAATTATGTACCTACTATGTTTTGATTGATACACATTTAATGTATGGTATAATTGCTTGGGGAGGGATAACCACTAACCACATGCTACACCTTGAAACAACACAAAAATGTATTATCAAAGTAATACTTAATAAAAACTACACTTATCTCAGTTACAGCTTATTCCAAGAATCACAATTTATGGATATCCGCCAAATATTCTTCTTGGCACTAGCTAGCTGGCATCAGCGGATAACTTTCAGTAATAAGAATCAAATTTTACATTAATATCCAACAAGATATAAAAAAACCTCAATTTCAGTTCAGAAAATATATAAAATCGGTGGTCAAAGAAGTCATACTTATCTCGCTCTTAGGTTCTATAGTGTCATATCTTGTGAGTGTAAGACAATGAGTCTGCCTATGTTTAAATATAAAATAAAAAAATGGATATTACAGGTTCCAAGAAATGAAGTTGCACGATAGAAACAAGAAATTATTAATAGGAATTAACAAAATATATGATACCTTCCTCTTAGTTTTTAGGTTATAATATTTTAGTTTGTATTAGGTTTAGTTTATAACGTAAACTTTTTATTATGTTTTTGACATATCAATTTTATCCAATTTAACAATATAACAACAACAATTTAACCAATATTGTAAGATATGAAAATAATAGATATATTTTATTTTATCTAACATCAGTGACTAATAGTCACTGCTAACATGTCTTTACTATTCTTGCGTATACCTACAACTGTGTACGTACACTTTCTTATGAATAAATTTTATTATTATTATTTTTATTTATATATATTTTTTTATTTTATTTAAATCCAGTCGACCGGTTTCCTGGCACCGACTCTCAGGGTCGGAGGCTGGTGGTTATCTGAGTCCGGGAATCGTGTGCCCTGAGTAGTCATAGTGAACCAGAATGATCACCGTCTGCATACTTCCGGCTAGAAGATCTGCTGAATTTCGGCATGCCGGTGATGATATAATCTTCAGTTCCGAAAGAAGTGTATATCTGGCTCCATCAAGGGCTTCTATAATCAGTACCACAGGTTTCACAGTATGTTCTGGATGGAGTCTGCGGTGTTTGAAGAGAAGCTCTCCTTATTTCGTTCGTGTCTCCTTCTATTTCAAGAGAATGTTGGTCTAGGCAGGAGCCGAGAACTCAATGACAAACATTGTCTTGAGCTGGTAATCGAGGAGGACTACATTATTATTATTACTATTATTATTATTATCATCATTATTATTATTATTTAGAGAGCACTGCATTTATATATACATTGTCCCCTCCAAATACTACTCATACGTATATCTGAAATCCAATGACAAATCTGGTATAACTACCGACGCAACATTAGCTTGCTTCTATATATTTTCGGCTCGGTATCCATTCAGATTACTTCAAGCTACCAGATAAATATTCTCAGTTTTTTAATCTGCCGGGTAAGGAATCTCTAGCATTTAAATAACCACACAGTATTTCTTTCAAAACTTAACTAATTATTTTTACTGAAACTATGCAAATTGTTTTTTAATAACCAATAAGATGCAAACTAACTTTGCATAAATTGAGTTTCAATTTGAGTTTAACTTTCCTCAATAGTAAATTGATTAGTTTTTAGATGTACTAAATTGTTCCAAAATTGAAATCATTGCTTATTCCTAAATGTACTTACATTTAGCAGAGATAAAAATTGACTTCTAACACAAAATCGCTTGTTCCTAATGTGAACCTTTAAAGAATTTCCAACTTGAAGTTGAAAAGACGTATATCTTAAAATTCATTTCTTTATGCGCTATTTTGCTTAATAGGTTCTCGTCTGCGTAGATACCATATCTGGATAGTTAAAATATGATAGCAGATTCTATCCCGGAGATATTGGTTCTGTACATTGTGATAAATCACTCTAAAACTTTCTTTATATGACGCTATAAAATTTCACACTACGCTACCCCTGATCGGCCAGACGTGGATTCGGGCCCCTTTTTGTGATTTATGCCCGGTAATCGTCGCACAAGAATTCGACTTGGGGTTAGTCTCGTAAACTATTTTACAGATTTAATAAATTTCTGCCCGTAATATGAAAAAATTGGCTTATTTGAAAAAGTTTAGCAACAATAGGTATTTGATGAAACCAAGGAATTCAATTAGGAATTTCCAGTAAGGGTGATGACACTTTTTCAAGGTAGGCACTAACACCAGGAACGCGCTTATTGCAGGATTTTACAAAACAGGAGTATTCGGTATTCTTTCGAATTTTATTACAAATTATCCACTTATTCTAAGATTTATATTTAGATTTAAATTCGATTTGCAATTTAACCGTAATTTATTCATTTTTTATTTCAAGATGAGGTGCTTCGAAGAGGTGCTCTTTAAGAAATATTAATTTTGAACTTCATTTATCTATATCCAGTAGAAGGGGAGATATTTTCAAAAGGTGCTTTATATTTTCTCAATACTATTGTCAAAATATTATGTTTCAATACCACTGAACGAAACAACTACAGTTCTTAAACGGAATGTTTTTGTAGGCTATAACGAACACCAAAACTTAAATTTATTAATGTAGGGTAGGTATACAAAAATTAGACATTATACCTTTTATAAATGTAATAGACCTCTAAATTCCGTCACTATGAGGAATACCTATATCCTACGGCTACTTGTGTCGTTGGAGTGACTCACGGGATGACTTCCTCGATTTCCTTTTCGGAGCTAGAGTCTTCCAAATACCTAATAGGAAATGAGGAGGCCGATGCACTGGCTAAGAGAGGCTCAAGTATAAAGTTTACAGGGCCCAAACCAGTGCTGGGGCTTCCGCATAGTTATGTACAGTGGCGGCTGGTGAAATGTGGAAATGGGGGGCACAGGGGAAAAAAATGCGCCGCAGGCGAAAATTTTGCATTTTTCAAGGTCAAACACCTTAAAATTAAAAATTAGAAATTCGTAGAGCAAAAATATTTGCTTGAAGAAATAGGTTTCGTTAGGCAAATATCCCCTTTTTTGATGCGATTGACAGAAATATGGAAAAATTATTTAAATCGGTTCAAAAAAAGTATACGTGTCAGAAAAATGGCAGACGAAACTTCTGTTTTCTGCTAGACCAGAAAAAACACAGATAGATAAAAAAAATAAATAATAAAACCCATTTAAGTACTTAACCCAAACCCTAACAAATCGGTGTGCTTACTTTACAATCTGCAACCACCCGCTCGTCCATCGAAAACTAAACTTAGTAACTTTTAAAATGAAACTCCATTCTTCTTGACTTATCATTTGCAAAATGTTCGATAACTTGTTCGTTAAAATCAGTCATAGTGTTTACTAAATTTTTCTCGATGGAAAGCATTGCTAGAGCACATAATCTTTCTTGTGACATCGTGTTTCTTAAAAATGTCTTTATTCGCTTAAGTGTTGAGAAGCAACGTTAACTTTAGACTGTATTCATAGGAATTGTGCACAATATAGTTAATAGTTCAACCGATTCTGAAAACGCCGTAAGTAAAGTATTTTTATTTAACATTTGTAATAAAGCAATCGCACCACTATGTTGTATGAAATCATCTCTAGAATACATTATATACAGCTCATTTTTTAATTTTGTAATGTTGATCTTTGGAAATAAGGCACACACTGTTTTAATATGTTCCAAAAACTATTCTATAGTTGTTAAATTTCTCCTTTTCAAACAAATTGGCTATAGTTAAAAAATCAGTAAATTGAAATCTCTCACATACGTTCATTAATATGATGGGGTATTCCCATCTCTAGTACTCTGTACCGTCTGGTCGACGGGGCAGCGCCCATTCAATGACGAAACAGAACGCATTAGAAAAGACGCGATGGAAAAATAGAAGCTGTATATCCTTTTCTTGCGCATGCAAATAGAAAAGAAAAAAGAACACGCACACAGCGGCCGTGCCCAGCCCAGTCCACAGACGGTGAAGCGTGAAGCGGTCTAGACGCTAGACGGATATGCATGCACCAAATGATTCAATATTCATGATGAAAAATTAATTAAAATATACACCAAATTACAATAATTATAAAAGTGTATAAAATATCACAACATTCACAAGTCTTATGTGCTTACGCATAGGGCACGTGCCCTTGTGCCCATTATGACTAGCCGCCACTTTATGTAGCAAGGTCCATTGGAAACTGGATCAAGGTAAGATCAGAGGAAGGTCAACAGGTCACCGACATCTCAACAAGCACCGTAATACTATTGGCCTTAGTGACACTAGAAGGTGCGGGTTTTGCAGACACGATGACGAGAACTCATAGTCAAAAGACACAAACTCCTGAGTGCAGCATTTTTCCTGCCCCAGAACATTAGAGAGCTTCCACTAGCATGGGTTTCTTCCAATAAATCCCAAATAGCGGCAAGCACAATGGGCCGAAAGGCCTGAGTGCTGTGGGTAACCGCATCGCCGTCCAACCATAACAGGAAAGTATAGCTTTTTCTATTAAATTACATAGTTTACTATTTTTTATCATTACATTTAAATCATTTCTGGACAATGTCCCAATGACAAAACTCTACATATAGGTACATATATTCTGACTTAAGGTGGCATTATTCCCAATGATAATGTTACATTAAATAGTGATCGATAGGTGGAAATAGGGACTTCAATTTAGGAACTCCAAGTTATGTTGCAAAAAAGTGGTAGTTGTTTAATTAAACATTGGATTATTTAGAAATTAACTATTAATTTATTTAATTTAAATTAAAAAATAGCGAAAATTAATAATATTATCCTACATAATATTTTCTTTTGCGGATACATCGGTACAATGAAATTCTGTGTGAAATACATTCTACAGAAGATAGATATGTTAAAATTTATCTACGAGTATATTGATAGATTTTTTATTGATATTCTCCGTCAGTTTTAAGCTCTTTTCAGGGTTCTTTATTGTAAACTACCTATAACTTTTTGCTCCCAATAAGATGATTTGTTATAATTTATTATAATTTTTTTTGGGATTACACTACCTAGAGATTAATAAAAGCAGCAAATCCAGGATCACTGTTTCAAAAAATATTTATTTATCACTATTTACATATTACCTGTTATTTATTTTCAAAATATGTTTGAAACTCAAAAGCCTTTAATGAAATTTGGTTAAAATAGAGAATATTTACTTTAACTGTATATTATTCATGTTTTAAAGGTTTACTTTGATACTACATGTGCTTTATTGTCATACCTTATGTTGAATACTTTATTGTTTAAAGGTGGTATAATCCTAAAAGAAATTATGATGAATTGTACATCTGCACCGCAAATAAGTTTGTTAATCTTTAAGAATTTTAAAACAAATGAATTTGACACAGTATTTTCTATTTTACTTGAGAGTATCCCGTGTAATTGAAGAAATTGCAAAAAACTTAAACCTCTAAACCGGAAATAGTCTGCAATTGTCCAGCAAATAGAGTCTACAATAATACCCAAAGATGAAAAACGTACCCTTTTTCGTTGTAACTTGAGAATTCTGGTAACTATTCTACTAAAAGAAGTATTCCTACACTGTTGAGGAAATTTCTTTATAGGTACCTTAACTCTCTGCACCTCATTATATACTGCCTCACAAATCGAAATTATAATTAAAGTAGGTTCCTACCCATTTTATCAGTCCTGAAAACACCCCAGATCTGTGATACAATCAGCGTCGGTAATGGCTATACTTCAGGGTTTCAGTTTTCCTTTATTCCTGGGAAAATATTTGGAATGGAGCGATTTTGCTTGAATGATCTCGTTAATTATAAGAATGGTATAGTGTTTTTCAAGGAAAATGGGTGTACATTCAGCAAGCGGGAACTTTAATTTAAAGATTATTTTGTTTTTACAAACGGAGGCGGGAGAAAATTGGAAATTCACGCTTCTCTTTGTTGTATTTTTCATCATTAGATACGAAAAAACAGATTTTTCGTTGCGGTTATATCTGCCTTTACTGTTCCTCAAATATGTCTTGTATACAGTTGTAATTCAATTACCTAGTATGAAATAAATTTAGAATGCATTGCTAAAGTGAGTTTGCCGATTTAGTTGTAATATTTTTAACAACAATGGCATACTCCGGTTACACAAACGAAGACTTTTTAAATTTAATTGTCGTTTATGGAGAGTGTAATCGAATTGTTAGTAGAACATGTTTGTTTGCAGTCTAGATAAACACAGACCAACTAAGGGCATGGTCAGAAGACTATTAAAGAATATTATTTTTTTAGTCTTAACGTTATTGTTACCATGTGAATGCTAAATATTGTAGATATTTATAATAACTGCATATTGTATTAGTTGTGTCAAATTATTTGAAAAAGTATAATTTCAGATCTGTCGGATTCATTTTGAATGTTTTAATGAGTAATATTAAAGTAATATTAATTCAGAACCAATACCTAGTTAAAAATTAAATAAAACATTTAAACTTATTTAAACCTAATTAAAAAACGTACGCAAAATGCTAATTTGTGTCTATTTAAAAATTCCTTCACATTTACGTACGGATTCATCAACGAGGCCTAACGTTAGTCCGACTAGCGAAGGTTACGCGAAAAATTTGCGCTCTTGTTGCCCGGGTTAAAATAAAAGGTGTAGTCGGCGGTGCAAAATTGGTTAGTCCGACTCAAGAACCGTAAACAAAGAAGGACTGATCAATTCATTCATAAAAATTTGAAGGTCATTTTCAACCGATTTCTCGTAACACGTCAGTGGATCCCCTATTGCCAAATTTGCCTCTAATTGGAATTTCAAAAATTTTCAGTCAAAATATCCTACCCAATATTATTTCAGAGACAGTATTAATACAATCAAATGTGATTTTAAAGTACTTATATATGTGTTTTACGATATATATCTTACGATTTGAAGTGCGTTGTGCAAAAATCGTTGTCGATTTGACAACTGTGATAACTTGTGTTTTGTTAATCAGTGCACAGATTACTATGATACAGAAATACTTTGATATGATGACATGACTGATGACAGTGATGACATTCCAAAGACAACCGAGACATTCTACATGACAATGTGACATATTTATTTATTTATTTATTTATTTCAAATGAAGTACAGTACAGATATATATATATATATATATATATATATATATATATATATATATATATATATATATATATATATATATATATATATATATAGGTTATGTTAAAAGGTTAAAGCTGTCAAAGTAAAACAAAGAGGATATTTAAATTTCAAATCTCCCGCTAAAGGGAATCCACTGACGTCACATAAGTGATAAACAAATGTGATTGGCTGTTACTGATTGATCAGTCCTTCTTTGTTTAGGGTTCTTGAGTCCGACTAACGCCTTACCAAGAACCCTAGACAAAGAAGGACTGATCAATCAGTAACAGCCAATCACATTTGTTTATCACTTATGTGACGTCAGTGGATTCCCTTTAGCGGGAGATTTGAAATTTAAATATCATCTTTGTATTAATTTGACAGCTTTAACCTTTTAACATAACCTATATATGTCACATTGTCATGTAGAATGTCTCGGTTGTCTTTGGAATGTCATCACTGTCATCAGTCATGTCATCATATCAAAGTATTTCTGTATCATATCATAGTAATCTGTGCACTGATTAACAAAACACAAGTTATCACAGTTGTCAAATCGACAACGATTTTTGCACAACGGACTTCAAATCGTAAGATATATATCGTAAAACACATATATAAGTACTTTAAAATCACATTTGATTGCATTAATACAGTCTCTGAAATAATATTGGGTTGGATATTTTGACTGAAAATTTTTGAAATTGCAATTAGAGGCAAATTTGACAATAGGGGATCCACTGACGTGTTACGAGAAATCTGTTAAAAATGACCTTCAAATTTTTATGAATGAATTGATCAGTCCTTCTTTGTTTAGGGTTCTTGACGCCTTACGTCCCTTTCATGAATCCGGGTGTTAATGTTTTTCCCCAGCCAACCTGCAGCTAACTGTCAGATTATTTTCGTTACAGCAATAATGTTCAAATATCTTCAAATCTGTGGAATTTATGTATAGGGCATGCTAATACCAATCGAAAGAGAATTAAAAGTTACATCCATTAGCATTATAAAACATAGGGTGTTGTATTTAAAATAAGCGAGTTATTGAGCTTTCAATTTGACACAATTGGTCGGTGGTTTTTCGATGCCCTGTATAACCTGCATTAACTTTCAAATACTACAAATGTTTGGATATCTTTTTGGTATTTGTCGTCTAAAATTTTAACCCTTGAGATTCAAAACTAGAAGAGATAGAACCGATTAGGCGTAAGTAGGTTTTTTCCAAAATTTTTGGAAAAAGTCGAAACATTTCAGAAACGATTGAGTTAGGGATACTCTTATGAAACTTACCTTTAAATTTGACGTAGTATCCAAAAATGAAATAAAAAATAGTACATTCCATTTGAAATAAGCGAGTTGATGTTTACTTCAATTAGAACGGGAAGTGTGACGTCACCGGCAATATTTTTAATCCATAGAAAATTGTGAGAAACCACCGTATATAAATTTTCAGAATTCCAGTAGGCGTAGTATTCTAGAAACGTCTAATGGAATGTCTACGTGGAACACCCTGTATACTACGTCTTAATAGGGTTTTACCCTGAGCTCTTATCTATCATTAATACTAACACTATAATACTAATGTTAGTGATATTTGTATTTTTGTGTTTATAAAAAGATACTTTCCATAGGTAGAAGAAAAGTAGAATCAACGTTGAATTTGTTTTTGTCTAATTTGTTTGCCTAATGCCTAATTTGATCTTAAAATCTCATTTTCTAACTCGGAATTTGCACTAATCTCAAGTGTTCTAATTTAATCTTGATACTGTATACAGGGCGCCCTATTTCTTGACCCGTTGCATGGGTAACTTTTTTATTAGTAGAGATACAAAAACGCTTAAATGAGCAAATTAGTGCAGTTTCGTATTAGTAATTCTACGGTAAGGCGAAAAATTATATACGGGGGAAGGTTGAAAAGTTATTGACAAAAAACGAAAAATCCAACTTTTCTATTATCCCTCGTAGCTCGTTCATTTGAAGAGTTAGAGAAAAATGCTTCACGTTTTTTGCAGTATTTTTCATGTAAAATGACATGCACTTGCTACTTTTTATATATCTCTTAAAATGGTTGAGAATCACAGTAAAATATATATTTTTTTAAATGTAATGGATAGGTGGCTGTGACATTAACCGAAAGTCCCCTTTTTTCTCTTTCAGATGATATAACATAGTCCATATTTTATCCTTACAAAAGTAATAATAATCGTTGTTTTTAAAGAAAGTTTATTGTCACATCAAGAATGCTATGGAAATAAAACAAAAAATAAGATTCTTGATATTTTTAAAAACGTCTAGTTGGCATTTAATTATTGACAGATCATAAGTGACATTTTTAGTTTTTGTTAAGTAGTTAATAGTGTTGCAAATATGTACACCAACGAAGAGAAAAATGATATGCTATTTTGTTATTATAACCAAAATCGAGATGCACAAGCTGCAGCGAATCTTTATTTTGAAACTTACATGGAACGAAGACAACCCCATCATAGAATATTTAGACAGCTGGAAAATAATATACGATTATACGGTTCTTTTTCAAAGCCTAAGGATGAAAGAAACTTCAATGAAGACACTGAAATAAATGTTTTGGCTTATGTAAATTTTAAACCTGATTCTTCAACTGCAGAAATTGCACATCACTGCAACACTTCCAAGGAAACTGTAAGAGCTATTTTAAAAGGTAACAATTTAAAGCCTTATCATTATTCCATATGCAATACTTTATATCCAGCTGATAATCAAAGAAGGATGACATTTTGTCGATGGTACATTTCAAAATGCGAAGAGGATCTAGACTTCTGGAAAAAGATTTTATTCAGTGATGAAAGTAGATTTACCAACAATGGTATTTTTAACCGCCATAATAACATAATGTGGTGCCGAGAAAATCCACATCTTGTTTCTGAAAGAAGAAATCAACGTCAATTTGGGATAAATGTGTGGTGTGGAATTTTTTGTGGCAAAATTATTGGCCCGTATTTTTACGAAGATAATTTGAATGCGAATAATTACCTTCATTTTCTAAGGAATACTCTAACAGAGGAATATTTAAATGAATTACCACTTCATATTTTTAGAAATCTTAAATACTTCCAACACGATGGAGCACCTGCGCATAATTCCCGCGAGGTAAAACAATATTTACATGAACAGTTTGATAATGTTATAGGAAATAGAATGGATATCGACTGGCCAGCGCGAACACCTGATTTGACCCCCTTAGATTTCTTTCTTTGGGGGTTATTGAAAGATAAAGTTTATGTGACAGCTCCTCTAGATATAGAGGATCTAAAAGTCAGGATTCAAGATGCAATTAGAAGCATACATGGACATACAATAAATAATGTTTTAAGAAGTATCCAGAAACGTTGCTTACTATGTATCCAACAGGATGGTGATCATTTCGAACATTTACTTCAATATAATTAATTAATTAATAATTTCTGTTCTCAAAACATTCTTTTGTTCCATAATCCATAGCATTCTTGATGTGACAATAAACTTTCTTTAAAAACAACGATTATTATTACTTTTGTAAGGATAAAATATGGACTATATTATATCATCTGAAAGAGAAAAAAGGGGACTTTCGGTTAATGTCACAGCCACCTATCCATTACATTTAAAAAAAATATATTTTACTGTGATTCTCAACCATTTTAAGAGATATATAAAAAGTAGTAAGTGCATGTCATTTTACATGAAAAATAGTGCAAAAAACATGTGAAGCATTTTTCTCTAACTCTTCAAATGAACGAGCTACGAGGGATAATAGAAAAGTTGGATTTTTCGTTTTTTGTCAATAACTTTTCAACCTTCCCCCGTATATAATTTTTCGCCTTACCGTAGAATTACTAATACGAAACTGCACTAAATTGCTCATTTAAGCGTTTTTGTATCTCTACTAATAAAAAAGTTACCCATGCAACGGGTCAAGAAATAGGGCGTCCTGTATAGGCTGGATGGCATAGTGCCTCTCGGTATGCGTTTGATTGCACTTTTAACTAACGAGGTTTTCCAGATTTCATCATTCCTGCACTAAATGGTGGTTTAGGAACCTGAATCATTGCTAGCCGCTAATGAGGCGCATAGAATAATAATATCTCTGTGATTTGAATGAAGAGTAGAGGTATTATATTTCGATTTTATGTATAAAACAGTCGGATTCTATTTTATCTGTAAATTTACATTTTATTCCCGCAATGTTCACTTTATTTTTCAAATTCAGTCTTTAAACTCAACATTTGTAATTTGAACTTAAAAATAGTAGTCAAATTAAATATTCAAAGTATAATATCAAGGCAAACTTCTAAACTTTGCCCCAAAAAACCTCTGTATAATATTCAATAAAATAAATATTTGATAAATTAACTAAATTTCATCAGTGGTTTTTCAGTTTTAAGTAATATTGTGTAATATTACAAATCATGTTTTGTATTATGCCTAAATAAATAGTTATTATAATAATATTTAAAAGAATTTAAACACTTAACTAGCTTTTTTCTAAACGTTTCAAGTCGATCCTCGACTTGTCTAAACAACTACTTTGCGTGCAAGATGCACGCCTCATTACGCTAAGGAGGATTGCTACAATTTCAGTTTTGTCAGTAAAAAAATAATTTTTTCATTAAAATTCAGTACAAAGGTGACAGAAAATAATTATTTTAATTGAATGTAGATGCTCGTTCAATATTTCATTACTTAACATGTGTAGATAACACTATTAAAGAACACTAAAAAAATGTATTACAGACAATAAGTTGAGGTTATATGAAGATATGCCGTTGTAATTCGATGTGGGGGGGGGGTGCATATTGCACGCAAAGTAGTTGTTGTTTTCGACATACCCGAGGACATACATAAAAATAATAAGGTTAGTCCTCTGCGTACCTAGGATTATAGGTAACAAGGAAATTTAAAAAGTTGATTGAACCATAATATTTGATAATTTCATTAATAATTTATCTCTAAGTTAACTTTTTGGCTTAATTTCTATATAAAGAAAGATGTATTCTACTTTAAACTCAAAATTTTTATTTAAATCCCCAGTTGTTCGAGTTAATCACATTTTCACATAATTGATATTTTCCTCTATTGTTGATTTTTTAGGAACTATACTCGTATTATTATAATATTTTGAAATTTTATACTAGATCTTGGAAACATAAAACACACCACAGAAATGGACAACCTCCCTTCTGAAAGTCTCAGGCTTGTGTAGAGGGAGGGTACACATGAGAAAAACGCAGACACACAACCATTCCCTGGGAGAGGTGCCATTTCTTCCCCTGCGAGATTCGAATTCGCGCCGCGATATACCATTCTGTTAGTCACAAGCTACCACCCAGCACCTAACAGACTGAGCTATCGCCGCGGCAGATCTTGGTCATTCGAATTGGATATAATAATGTTCGACAATAGCTTTGTCATTGCCTTTCACAACGTCAGTGTATTAAACGTCCACTATACAGAGTGTCCAGTTTTCTTTGTCTTTGAGGAGTATCTTGCTTGCTAAAGGTACAGGGATGCGGTTTTCGCGAGACTTTGATATTTTTTTGGGAAACTACAGATATCGTAAACAGAATTTTAACAACCTTCTTAGTTTTTGAGGTAAAGCATGGACTTGAAAAGATTCCATTTTCAAGCACACCCCTCGTGTCTCAGTTACCCATGATATAATAAGTACAAGGTATGACATTCGTGAGTACGAAAATGCGTCCGCTGTGCGCATTACGTCACCGAGAGCGCAGAATGATCGCTAAATACAAATGGTGTATACGATTTCAATGGAAACATTATCAAAACTTTCATATAATTGTCACAAAACAGTGTCCCGAATAGGAAAATATTGTGAAATTTAACCAGTGTCCTTAAATGTGTTCTTTAATAATCATAAGCACAGATTAGATATACTCCATATGGTAGGTACCTATCATATACAAAATGCCCTGGTAATCCCTGGTGGTTTAAAATTGGCTCTTTTAATTTCTTACCTACTTCAATAATAGTAACTGTTATCGGTGATTATTGCAATTTTTATTATAAATAATTAGTTATTCTGATTCGTGTGTAAAATTATTAGTACTTAAATATAGGATTAACGCTTCATAAATATAGAATGTGGGCAACAAGTTAACTTTAATACATATATTTCGCCGTTCGCCTTACACCTACGAGTAAAAGTGAAAAATGTATTCATTTTTTTTTTAATTATTCGAAAATTTTAAATGTTTCTCATTTTTTTTTATTTAATGACCACATTACAGAACCATATCTATTACAGGTTATATAATTTATTACAGGCTTTAAATTTATCTCATAATCATCATCGGTGAAGTGTTTGGAACATATTCTGGCAGTATATACATTAAACTTTTCTGCTCGACAGCAAGCTACCACCCACAGTTTCTTTATTACTTCATCCCGTGGAAACGTGAAAAACCTTGTAACATAATAGATAGTGCAATGTTTACATTGTCTAAATATCATAGCAATATAATTACCTAATATTATTTAAATTATTGGGCTCTTGGTTGCGATTATCACTATTATACAAGCACACAGCACAACGCATTTTTATTGCACTTTTAGTTTAGGTACGTGTTAATATAAAATTAACTTTAACTATACTCACATATGATTATAATTAGTATACACTAGAATTATACAAATACTCTGCCAAAAAAAAATGAATTTAGAGGACAAAATGTAGTAAAAACCAAGAAACTTTCACACCTTTACATATGTAAACACTGTAAAATGTAAAATTTGCGCTCTCGGTGACGACACGGATGTGGGAGGGATATGCGCAATATCATACCTTCCTTTATTGTATCATGTCAGTTACCTGATAAAGTATTGGGAAAATAACAACGGATATGGGCACAGTTTTTTACGTAGAATCCTAGGGCATAGGAATCCAAACACTTTTTCAGAAAGGGTCAATTTCCGAGATATACGGTAAGGTTATACTTTTTAGATGAAACACTTTATATATTTTCTGCCAGTTCAATAGTGCCTTTTGATCTTTTCAAAAATGTGTAATACTTACTTCTACTAATTTTCTATTTCCACACCATATATAGTAACTCAGAAAACTGAAATCGGGATTTGAATTAAAAATCTTCTAATTATTAGTACGCTGAGGTCAATATCAAAAAATAAATTAGTTGTGACACAAAAGGTTTACAACAGTTCCTACAGATAAAAAGTTATATTCTATAGAAACTTCTTGCGAACGAAAAATCATTTGATAAATTGCGCATGTGTAGTTAATAAAAAATGTCTATTTTGGTTAATTAGTTTACAAAAAATTTCAAAAATTCGTAAAAATGTCACAAAACTTGTCATATAAGTTGCTGCTACTGTTTATAGTTCAGTATATAATAGCAACTTCATCATTTTCACATTTTTTTTTGTTATATGTTTTTCATTTTGGTATATTAAAAGATCAGTATTTTTTTTGAAAGGGTTGGAACCTTTGGTGTAAAGATAACGCTGACGTGTTTTCCACACATAACACCAAAACACTATCTACACACAAAATCCAAATTATCTGGAGATTTTTAAAACTGAGTTTTAAGTTTTACATTTTTAATCACCCCCAGATGATGTCAACTTGGTTGGAGAAATGTGCGTCGGGTGCAGTATAGTGTTTTGATGTCATGTGGAAAACTACGGCAGTGTAATTCGAAAATTTATAAAATGATTTTTCATTCTTTCATTTGCCTGTTTTCGTTCTGAATATCTGTAATGAAATATAGATTGCTGAACAACAATCATCATAATATAAAACGAATATTTACCCGTTAAAATACAATTCGGAAGCCCCACGGGAGTTTCATTGCCTCGAATAAAACACTTCAGCATATCATATTTTTCACAGTATTCATAGTTTGCGTTTATATCCATTTTATACAAAGTTAATAGCTTTTTGTCTATAGAAACTATTAATAATAGAACAGTTATCTGGCACAACTGTTAACATTTGTTATGTCATAGCTCATTTATTTTTTAATACAAACCATAGTCTACTAGGAATTAAAAGATTTTTAATTCCAATTCCGATTAAATTTTCCGAGTTATTACGGGTAATATGTGTCAAGTATTACATATTTTTGAAAAGCTTGAGCGACCGCAATTGAACAGGCAAAAAAGACACAGGATGTTCCGTTTAAAAGAGTAGGGTCATTTTCCGAGATATAGGACACCCTCGAACCCCTTTCAGGAAAAAGTAAGTACGCCAATGTAAAAAATTTAAAGACCCGTTTTTGTGTTTCCAATACGTTATCAGATAACTAACTGAAACATGAGGGGTGCTTGGAAATGCTAAATTTTTGAATTTCACCCCGTAGCTCAGAAACTAAGAGGGCTGTGGAAATCCTGTTTATGGCTTATGACTATGACTATGGTCACTTTCAAAAACATATCACAATGTCGCTAAAAGCGCAGACTTGTATCTTGTATCCCTGTGTCTCAAAGGCAATGAACACTGTACACTCTGTACATGAAGCATAGTTTCACGAAATTTGATCCCACTTGTTTCACATTTCATACTTATTTTTGTTGTTCCAAACAAATGACTGAATAGCCCATGACTCTGAGTTGCAATACATTTTCAGGTTTTCTTTGAGGAAACTGCACAGGTAGACAGGTAAGAAAGATTTTGAATTAGATAGTTTTGAAGAGAACGCTATATAACTATTTCCACATCGTTCCTTCCCGAGTATCTGAGAACATATAAGAACTTCGTTATATAAAATTCTTAAATTAGTAGATATTTAATATTTATGTAAGGTAATATTTTAGTTTGAGTGACTTTTCGTGTGACAAATATTCAAAATGTTTACAAATGTAGTATATAACACTAATACCATGGTAAAAGTGTTCTTACTGGCGGACAGAAAGATATGACTGGCGAGTCGTAGACGAGCTGTTACCTGCTGAAGCCAGTAAAAACAGTTACCTTCCGTGTATTGTTATATATTTTATTTGTTAATCATTTGTAAATATAAGCGCTACCGTCTACTTCTTCTTCTTTCTCCTGCGAGTTGGTTTCTCTGTAGCGAGTCCCAAAGCACTGCAGCCACATCTGGGCCTATTGTGAATCCCGCCGATCTTCTATTCAGCGAGCAACTTTGTTTTTTGCATAAAGGCCAAAAGTCTACTCGCTGAAATTTTTCTTAAGCTCCAGAAATGGTTTATCCAGGAGCCTTCACATTTACTTAGAATCTGAATCGCAGCTCCGACATGCCGGGGTTTCTGCTAATCTTATATTATAGAGATGCTTCTTCAGATGGCAGTGCCCTGTTATGAGCCCAGTCATCCTCCTGAGCCAAGGGTTACTCATGCCCAACATCTCTACAGTTCTTCTTTGCAAAGGACGGCCCATTTTCCCAGAGTCGTTCGGTCCGATGAAAGCCAGATCTCTTTCTAGCAAGTTCATCTGCCCATTCATTTTCTTCAATGCCTTTATGACCTGGTACCCCACACCGTCTCACCGTATTGGTATTTGCCAGTTCCACCAGCAATAGAGCATGTGCATGTAGGGGGCACTGGCATCAAAGTTTGGTATCAAGCAATAACCTCATTTATTCTGTCACTTGTAATTTGTGATTAAAATTTATAAGTAACCGCTTACAAGTCAACGATGCCTTATAATCGTTGTGTTCCCCAGTGTGCATCTGTTTCTAGCAAGCAAAAAAACGTTATTTCACAAATTTTCAAGTTGTTTTTTTGCGCCCGTAGTTTTAGCACCAAGTAATGCTAAGTAATGTTTTAAAAGTGTAACATTCATTGTTACTAATTTTGGCTTTAGAAGTCAATTTGCCACGAAATATTAATAATAAACTGCATAAGCCAAGAGAAACAGACACTACAATAAATACTACAAATAGCTGTTTGAAAAGGACAGATATACCAAACATCGATTGAAGTGCCACTATCGAGAAATTCTTTAACCATTGCAGACAGTCTCAAACAAGCCTCAAACTGATCTTCTTTGAGTTCAGAGTCTTATTATTGCAAAAATTTCTGCTTGAAATACCGTGGGATAAATCCCCAGACTATAGCTTGTACGCCATCTAGGTCTCAGCCCAAATACTCCAGCTCCTGTTCCTCTGTCTGTTTTGGTGCCATCTGTGAACCATACAAGGCTGCAAGCCTCCAGAGAATTTATCTTCTGTTCCTAGTCACTGACATTCTGTATTTGAACCTCGAATGGCTTACAGAAGTTAAACCTTGCAATCATTCTGTCATTCTGTCACCTCTAGGAAAGGCTCTGATATCCATGTGTTTCTTATCTTGGAGTGCCCCCTTCCTTGGGAACTACCTATCCAATCATTATTGTTCCTGATTCGATATGCTTCGAATGTGATAAGTGGTGGTATATTTAACAGAACTTCTAGCGCAGTTGTTGGTGCCGAAACCATGGCCCCAGTTATACCTACACAGGCCAACCTCCGAATCTTATTCAGTTTTTCCATTACAGAGGACTGCGTGGCCTTATACCACCACACCAGAGCATCATAAAATATCCTGGGTCTTACTATTGAGGTGTACATCCAATATAGTAACATTCTCCATTTCAGTCCCTACGTTTTTCCTCGTGTGATGGGATTCTGGACCTCCTCCACAGCCACCTCAAGATCGTCGGTATTTCTTATTTTTCTACTGATCCCCCTAGTCGTGACCTCCAACTCCGTTCTCTTTGAGTTTATGTAGTAACTCGGCTACGGATTTGCCTCCATGCGATCTCGAAGTAGATGTGCCTGTGATCTGATAACTCACTTAGCACCTGCCACTTTGAGACACTATCACACACTGGTGTAGAACCCACCGTTATATCGACCACTCCCTTCGGTTTTTCACGTAAAAGGTTGGCTCGTTCCCGACGTTTAAAATTAAATAGAATTTTATATAGTTTATAATTAAATCTAGCTCTAGTTTATAATTAAATAGAAAATCTAGTAAACACTCACCTCGATCGTTGACATCCATGCTCCCATGCTTTAAACATTATCCAAATGAAAAGTGTATTTCCCTTAAAGCTGGTCAGCACACTATTGGTCCTGCCTAAAGCAAATTGCGAAATATTTAGGTTTAAAAGAACCAGAGTCATATACCGGTCATTCCTTTTTCCGATCTGGCGCAACTATGGTTGTGGATGAGGTTCGAGATATTTTCTCACTAAAACGTGCAGAAAAATAGAAATCCAGCGAAATTGCCACGAGTTATGTCGATGATTCTATTAATAACAAAATCGAACTGTCGAAAAAATTATTTCCTAGTAAAGTGTATACAAATTGTATGCCGTTGTCTTCTACTTCAGCAGTCTCTGCATCAGCAGATGGTTCAATTTCAACAATTTCATCGTCCAAATTTTGTATTACCGGATATAGCAGTTGCACGATGATGTTTAATATACAGGGTGTCCCATTAATATTGCGAAAAAATTCAGGGGGAGTTTCCTTGACCAAAAATAAGAAAGAAAGTTCCTATAAAGCTATGTCCGAAAATGCTGCGTTTCGGATATACAGAGTGTTGAAATTTAGAGAAAATACAAGGTTTTTACTAATATCTGGAGAACCCTAATTCCGATTTTTTTGAAATTTGGTATGTTGTTGGCTATAGAATTAGGGTTCTACAGATATTAGTAAAAACTTTGTATTTTCTCTAAATTTCAACACCCTATATATCCGAAACGAAGCATTTTCAGACATAGGTTTATAGGAACTTTCTTTCTTCTTTTTGGTCAAGAAAACTCCTCCTGAATTTCTTTGCAATATTAATGGGACACCCTGCATATTATGATACAAATATTGCTACTAACTTGTAAAACTGATTTGTAAAAATTTTCCGAGTTAGTAGCTTGTAAAAATAAACTTTCTTAATTAATACGGTGTTTTGATACATTGATGTTTACAATTGAGTAACAAATAAAAAAAAATATATTGCATAACTAGTTAAATCACTAGTAAATTTGAGGATAGGATCGCATACGCTATAATTGGTATTTGTACTTTTTTTAGTTTTTACGCTATGAAATAATTTTGATTGCCATCTATATGTTGTTGACGAAATATAATTTGTGTTATATTTTTAATACTAAATTTAATAAACGCACATACGACCCGAATACAGATAAATGGAATAATGTCATATTAAATCATTAAACCGATATGTTTACAATATAGTGACGGAAAATTAATCATTATGTTGATTATTGCTCACCACAAATAATAAATGATTGATATGTTCATTTATGTGTGGGGATTAAACAGTTTACTAGCTTTTATAACTACCAATATGCTGCTAAATTCAATATTCATTTCATGTGTTTATAAAATGTATTTAATTTGTTTCTGTTATATAAATAAAGCTTTGGTAGAATAAACCATCTGTGAAAAATACTAATATGAAGTTCCCGTAAAACTATTATATGATTTAAGTGTCACATAAATACTGTAGTTGGTTTTCGGTGCAATTTGCGTATTGAATATTTCGTCTACAATGATGAAGCAGCTAACCGTTCATTATTATTAAAGAAATACAGACTGTTACAAATTCGCTTCTTGCCATTGGGATCTCGAAAACTGAAAGAGATACGAAGAAGCTTAAATGACGGCAAAGTTGCATAATAAGAAGACCAACATAATGCCTCAAACAAATCAAGGGTAACTTGATAAGGTTTCGAGATATTTGAAAAATAAACCGAAATTTTGAAAATTCGTTTTTTAGTTTTTTGGTGCCTTATTTGAACACATATTAAAAAATCAACAGCACCCTCTCAAAGCAAGTTTCTGTCCTATATTGGCCAGGATATTTATATTTCCAATGTGATGTTTTGTTTTTCCAGAACCATCATCAACTTAATACGGATCTGAAATTTTGAAACCATAATTTGCAAATCTCCTTTATAGCCCTAACAATATTCTACCCTTCAATAAATTATATTCGGACGTTTCGTTAAAAAAATACATCTTCAATGTTTCCATTCCGAATTGTACATTTGTTTTCTACCTACCCACTTTTTGCTCAGTTATCGTGCACATAAACTGTCACTGGATGTTACCAAATCCAATTAGGACTTTAAATTTTGATTGATGCACTTTCTACACCAATGCAGTTTCCTGAAAAATGGATATGAAAGAGTGGGGTAATCGAATAGCCTGCAAGAGCACCCGATTTATTTCCACTAGATTTGTTGTGAGGAACCCTAAAAAATAGGGTATACAGAATGTACCCAACAATGTATAGAAGCTGAGGGAAAATATTCTGTACGCCTTTAGTTCCATTAGAAAAAGAGGCGTTTAAAGGACACTGCAAAACATAAAGGACACTGCAAAACATATTCAGAAGAGTAAATTTTTATATATCAAGCTCAAAACTGAAAAAAATTTTATTCTATGTTAATCATTGTCAATTTGAAAACATTTTTGTAATAAAATGAACCCATTAATGTTTTATTTGGAATAAATAGGAACCCATTTTTTAACATAATTAAAAAATATAAGGGCCTAGTTGAATTTAGTAACATCCACTGACATTTATGTGCAGGACAAATGAGCCAAAAGTGCGTATGAAGATAAAAAATTGTACAATTGGGAACGGAAAGATTGAAGATGCATTGTTTTTGTTCAAAACGCCCGAATATGATTTATTCTGGGATAGCATGTTGTTAAGCATGTTAGGGATAAAGGACACTGGCAAATTATATTTTCAAAATTGCAGGTTCGTATTTAAAAAAAAATGAAGTTGAGGATGTTTCTGGAAAAACACGAAACGTCACATTGAACATCTAAGTACTCTGGCCAATAGAGGACAAAAAGTTGCTTCGGGAAAGTGCTTTTCATTTTTAATATCTGCCCAAATAAGACTGCAAAAAATAAAAACGTATTCCCAATTGTTCGGTTTTTTTCAAATATCAATCAAGTTGGAATAGGTAATTTTGGGGTATTATGTTGGTCATTTAAGCTTCCTCGTGTCCGTTACAGTTTCCGAGATCCCAATGGTGAGAAGCGAATTAGTAACAGCCTGTATGCCAACAGGACATCTTCAATTTTCCTTATCCAACTATGAAAGGCAGATACTTCCTTTACATATGAATCTTTAGATTTCACCGGATTTAAATGTAACGTTGTCTTGTGAGCTTTTTCAAAGGCTTCTGATGGTATGAACGGTTCTTTTATTTTTCAAAAATGAATTTATAATTATTTATTAGCACATACATTAATCTCGCAAGTTTCACATGCACTCAAATGAAGCCAATAAACAATGTACAGGGTGAGTCAACCTTAGAGTAAAGTTCATTATCTCATTTGTTTCGAGAATTACGAAAAAACGTTAAATACAAAAGTTTTATAGAATATTAAGGTGCACAGTTTAAAATTATTTTTGAGTATACAGGGTGGTGCAAAAAAGCGTGACGAATATAACATAAGTTTTTTTAAATGGAACACCTTATTTTTTAATTTATTTTTAGATTTTACATGAAATTCTATAACTTTTTTGTTAATAATGTCATATACCTAAACCCAATAGTTTTTCTAATATTTTAATTTTTTTAGAAAAATATTACTTTTTACTCTTATAAGAAACTGACAGTACCGCCATTGTTTCTGAAGGTGGAATACTCAAATTTGGTACAAACGTTCTATAAGGATGACAAAAAAGGTATATGTAATTAAATTTGAGTTAAATGCTACAGGGCCTTCAAAATAAATTTATACATTTCGACTATTTTAACTTCAAAAATTTCAATTTTAAATGGCACACCCTGTATATTATTATTTTTTCTGATAGATTTTACAAAAGCCTTCAACTTTTATTGAGTATGTCATATACCTAGTTTTCATAATTTGCGAGTTATTTTGATTTTATTCATTTTTACACTTGTTTTTATTACACTAACGGATTCATTGGGTGGCCCCCTCGATCATGTGACTTAACACCTTCAGATTTCTTTTTGTTAGACCACTTTAAAGATCGTGTTTATGTGAATTCCCCTACAACACCAGAAGATATCGAAAATAGGATACGAGATACCTGGAGGACAATAAACATCCTTTATGCTATGGAACATGCAAGAAAATTTAGTAACAAGACTAAACATGTGTATCTAAGTAGACGGGCATATTTTTGATCATTGATTACTCCATAATAATTAAAAGTAAGGTAGTTAGTAGGGAAATTATTATTATTTATATTAGTTTATGTTTCCACAATAGCGTAGGTAAGTGTAAAAAAGAATAAAATCAAAATAACTCGCAAATTATGAAAACTAGGTATATGACATAGTCAATAAAAGTTGAAGGCTTTTGTAAAATCTATCAGAAAAAATAATAATATACAGGGTGTGTCATTTAAAAAAATTGAAATTTTTGAAGTTAAAATAGTCGAAATGTGTAAATTTATTTTGAAGGCCCTGTAGCATTTAACTAAAATTTATTTACATATACCTTTTTTGTCATCCTTATAGAACGTTTGTACCAAATTTGAGTATTCCACCTTTAGAAACAATGGCGATACTGTCAGTTTCTTATAAGAGTAAAAACTAATATTTTTCTAAAAAAATTAAAATATTAGAAAAACTACTGGGTTTAGGTATATGATATTATTAACAAAATAGTTATAGAATTTTATGTAAAATCTAAAAATAAATTAAAAAATAGGGTGTTCCATTTAAAAAAACTTATGTTATATTCGCCACGCTTTTTTGAATCACCCTGTATACTCAAAAATAATTTTAAACTGTGCACCTTAATATTCTATAAAACTTTTGTATTTAACGTTTTTTCGTAATTCTCTAAACAAATGAGATAATGAACTTTACTCTATGGTTGACTCACCCTGTACAAACACATAAATAAACACATCATCATAGTGGATAATCCATAACCACCTAAATAATATCTGTAACTTATTTGTGATGCATTTTCATGATTCATAGTTTGTTTCTTTTGGGATTACACCACCTGTAAAATAACAAAAAGCAAAAAACCAGAAGCATACAAATTAAATATTCAAAATGAACAAGACACACTTCTAAAGTTTGCCCCAAAAATGCTTCTGGTTTATTGCTTTTTGTTATTTTACAGGTGGTGTAATCTCAAAAGAAACAAACTATGAACCATAACCACCTAAATTAAGATCAGTATTGGACAACAACTGTCATCAAGATATCACTTCAGTGATTTTTAATAATATAGTCTTTATTGAAATGCCTAATTTTTCGGTTGTGAATTACGTTTTGTATTGCATTCGTATTTTATTAGCATGAAATAAATACACTCGAAGAAAGCTAGATGAAAGTTTATCTTTTTCTTTTGTGTCTTATATACCTAATAAACACGAAACTATAAAAGGCAATGAATGTAACTTGTTGGAAAGGGTGTTTTTTTTACCAAATAACGAAAATGCCAAGATGCCTAAAGTAGAAACACGTGTCGTACAATAGGCTGAGGAGGACTGGCACAGTTTTAGATTTGTCAACAGAAACTAGGGAGCAGAAGTTTGAAAAAAAATGTGTTCATTAAAAAAGTCGATATAATACACTCGTCAATTCTTCCGGGGTTATTGGTGGGCACACCTCTTGAGGCTGCTGAAACCTTCGGCAGAAAGCTTCAAAGTGTGCTAGGGTAGGAGTGTCTTTATTGAGTGGCAACTTCTCCTCATAGAGAATTTTCCAGAAGGTCTCTAACTCATCGGCGGATTCTCAACAACACGCTGAAGCGGCTGGAACAGACAAGAAGGTTTTTGAAGGTGTTACATGAATTATAGACAGGGTGTTTCATAATATATGCGCAGGATATAGTATAGAGCGTAGAAGTTGGGGAGAAAAACACCCACTACCCCTTGAAAACCTTCACCAATTATGACTTTAAAAAAAAATTCCCGCACAAAACATAGTTTATTATGAGTAGAAAATCCTTACAAAAGCTGTTTTCTGTACGATAAACGGTTCCGGAGATATTCGCAAAAAACCAAATTTTTTTTTCAATTTCAACACCCTGTATCTCTAAAATGGTGTATTTTAGAGGGTAAGTTAATACAAACTTTTTTTCATATTTTTTAAAGAGCTATAACATCCTGAAGTCCTGCGCATATATTATGAAACACCCTGTATATTGTATTCAAAGGACCACCCCAGTTTGGGGAAACGATATTTGATTATAATAAGACGAGTTGATATACTATCGAGAAATATATTACGGTTTAAATACAAATGTGCAGAAATTTCTTGATTATTTTCACTTGTATTGATTTTTATTAATTTAGTTACAGTTTCTAAGAAACTGAACCTCCTATGATAATATACAAATTCAGTATCTATGGTGATGCCATGACTGATTACATTGTTAAGTACTGAACAGAAGGTATTATTATTATTATTATTAATTAAATATTTGTTGGATTAAAATACCTAAATGATTTAATTAATATATCATTTTTTTGCTAAATACATATAAATAAATAATATAATATATAAACCATTAATTGCTTATGTTACAGATTGTAGAACTACAGTTGTCATATTTTATCTACCCAAGCTACTATATGAATCCATTATAAGCATAAATGTATATCAAGTGGTTCAACGGTTATAAGCGATTTGGTTGAGGAAAATGATTGACACACTGTCGTACATTTTTCAAATAATTTTAATATATTTTTAAATGAACCCCGATCGTTCCAACGCTAGAGTACGTAACACGCGGAAACATATTTTACGACTCTGGGCGCGTTTTCCACACCATTTACTGTAAATACAAACTTTTTGCCATTGTCGCTTAAATAACTATTCCCTATCCTTCATTACCTTGATACAACACATCATATTATTGTTGATTTACTACACTCGCTTTTATCCATGTAATTTAGTTCCGTCACGTTTTCGTCGACACGTCCTTATGTTTATGTTCTCGTTTACATTGACAAGCGTTACTGTTAACCAAAAATGAAAAAGATCCAACCTTTCTAATAATATATTTACACTAATGCACTATATTTGGAAGGTTTAATACGTCTGTTTTCCGTATATTAGAGGCCTTCTAATACACTAGTCACTAGTGGATCAAATTCATAATACCACGCTTCGGGGTTTTGTTGACATTAAACAAACACATCATAGAAACGACTCCAAGACTTTCTAGTTTTCAGCTCAAAAACAATATTGTTGGTCAAAATAAATTTCTCAAAACTGACGTTTTTCAAAACTAGAATTTTTCACCTGCTCCCATACGGCTTTCGCTCTCCTAATTGAATGGTTTTGGCCGTGGCCGTGGATAAAACGTTGAATTACATTCGGAAATTAACAACCTTTAATCCTCTCGAAAAAATGTATCTCTGCCCATTTTTTCTCTTGGATCAAAGGCTTGTTAATAATATCTTTAACGTACCGACTGCCTTATTTAGAATATCAGTTTTATTATGAACTTTAAACTATTTAGAGGGAGACTACAGGGATATCTAAAACCGTTAGACATACAGGGTGGCTTATGGGGCGAGTGTTTTGGTGAAAACAGATCCAAGGTATCCTTGATAGTTTCTGATAAATCTCGAAAAAAGTGAAAATAGCGATTTTCAATTTTTCTTTATAACTCCTAAATAACGATTTGTTTTTGAAAATAGCGTCACGAAATTTTGTCTGTCCAATTCTGGAGAAAGGTACAATTTGGCTGCATTCGTTCTGGATACCGTTGCAAATACTATTCAGATGCCGTTCTGGAGTTCCTATTTTCGCGTATATATCGTACGTCTTTTATTTTTCAGACGATAAAAGCCTCATTTTTAATTTAATAAATAAGTTACTTATTATTATACAGGATACAGGTGGCACACAAAACTCAAATGACTCATCTAAGTGTCATAACAAAGTATCAAATTATTTTAAGATTTTGAGACCTCTATTGTCTGCCTTAAAGACAATACAGGTCACTGCTGTAATGGCACCTGCGGAAAAGCAGGTGGTTATCTGTATGTCAATTTAACAATAATTGTCAGATTATCAGACCCAAAGAGAGCACTACGGTGTGTTTCTCACCACTACTAAAGTATCAAATTATTTGACGATTCGGAGATCAGCCTACTATTTCAGAAAAATTAAAAAGAAATTCAAATTGTTGCAGACAGAGAGGATATTTTTGTAAAGTACGATACATCGTTGAATTCGTAATTTTTTCCTTATCAATCCATGAGGAGAACCAATATGGCGCTCATATGAGAAAAAAAGTTGACCGTCGCGGCTTTGAAACAATGGAAGATATAAAAAATCTGAACTCACCATTGAAATCGCCATGTTGGATACTGCTTAGAAACAAAACTTTGTGACGCGATATTCAAACACAAATGAGTTATAACTAAGAATAGCAAATTGCTATTTTCACTTTTTTCGAGATATCTCAGAAGCTATCAAATATATCTTGGATCTGTTTTCATCAAAACACTGGCCCAATAAAAGTTGACACACATAATTGAAAAACAACACGATCGAGTTTACTACTATTGGCCACAAAAGTTTACTTGTATAAAAGTATCTTCATAATGTTCAAGCTTGAAAAGTGTCAAATAAACACCTACAGTGTTAATAAAAAAAAATTTATCGGCAAATTTGGGATTTTTCCAAACATTACGAAAACTAAAGACACTAGAATAAAATGAAAAATGTATTTGAAATAAGCATAAAATTCTACAAAATTCCTCTAATTTAACTGTTTGTCTATTTCTTATAATAACCTGTAATGGTACTACATTACCATCGATCTTTAGATGTTGCACTGAACCTCGGGAATTATTAGCTTCTTCCCTAAAGGTTCAGGGACATAGCTCCGGTTAGCTCTGGGCTCAAGGCGGGGATTGGATTTTACTGTTAAGCTTACTTATAAAAATTGGGCACCAGGTAATTTAAATGAGAAAAAAAATATATGAAATTGTGAATCCGTGAAAGTAAGAACAAACAAATTACGTTAAGATAAAAGTATATATTACAAATTATATTTACAACTCAATTTATGTTAAATTGAAAAAAACTCTACAGCCTGAAAGCGTTTATCAAAATTTTACAAAAAAATTTTACTGGCCTGGGTTCACCAGTCTTCGGCCTACTTATGGATTGATCTCACCCACTAGCCTCTCCTAGATTAATCAGGAACTCCTGAACAGGTCCCCGTCTAGCTAGACTTGCTGGGGTTGCATGGATGGAGGTAAGTAAATCCCACGTAGCTAGGTTTCAGGTTTCAGGCTCCAAAGGTGGAAACAGGCACATGTAAAAGATTGTATGATTAGCCCAGTCCCAGAGTTGTACAAAAAAATGATCCAGGAATTGGAATTTTGTAAACAATCAAACCGTAGAGCAACTATGTCTGAAGGACAGTATATAAAAATTGTAATAGAAAAAAGTAACTTATGACCAGTACTATACAGACCTTTGCATACAGGGTACAATTTTCTTTAATCATATTCAATTTATTAAGAAAATGAAATGTACTCACCTGTATGCAAAGTGCAGTTCCAATCTCGTGCATCCACCTCAAATATGTCCTAAGACGTTCCACATGGAATTGGATGGTTTACGAGAATATAAAGTAGATTCGGGAAGATTAAGCCAGCGTCTCAACAACTCTGCAAAAAAAATAAAAATTTCGGCAGAAAATTTACACCACGTGTAAACTAAATTTATTATCACTTATCTCGTGACAACAACAAAAATATACGATAATATCAATTAATGAGCTTATTACAGATAATACTCTATTATATCAGAACACCGATCACTAACAATAGTGATAATAATTCAAGATTTAAATGAAAGTAAAATTTAAGAACATGTGCTTTCAATAAGCGTAAAAATTGTCAACTTGCTCGTACTCTGTTGAAAACCAGACCCCCAAATTTTAAAAATGTCTTAATTTCCTGTCTGTTTTGCTTCCCTACCTTTTCATAAAAGTAACCAATCAGAAACACTTTAGAGGTAGACAACACATTACAATGTAGAGAGCATTTTGGGTTGCGGGTATTCAGGGAAAAGTTATACGGATTTTTGATATTATTTTTAATCGTCCGGAAATATACTGCTCGTCATATACAAAGGAACAAAATGATTAAAATTTTGTTACAATGTTATAAAGCTTTATATATTAATAATAATAAAAACTCTATTATTGTTACTCTACGTCTAGTCAGGGCACACGATTCCCGGACTCGTAGTTATTTACCCCACGGACGGGAGTAGCTACTGATAATGATCAGCGGCCGACCCTGAGAATCGGAGCCAGGGAACCGATCGACTGGATTAAAAAAAAAATAATAATAATAATAATAATAATAATAATTAAAACGGTAGTAGAGAGAATGAGTCCAATTATTACATATCTAACAACATTTCTTTGTTACAGGTGGGACGAACAGTCTTCATGCTCCCCGCCACAGCTCTTCCTTTGCATTCGGCCTAAACTCTTCCATGCTTAACACCAATCCCACGATTACCAACGCAGAATGTTCCAACTTTATCAGGAAGCAAGTGATGCAATCGGAAATATTCCACGGAACACCCTTAAACAATGAATATGAACTTATCCCTTTTAACCACTTCACTTACAGTAGGGTATATCCAATAGATTTAGGGCTGGGCAAACGAGTAGTTGAAAAACCAATAGGGTATAAGAGGAAAGACCTCCTTGAAGCATTGATGAAAGGTTTGGAGGCGCTAAATAAAAATGTAACTGAAAAACATAGTAAATACACGTTGGATGACTTTTTGGAGGGTTTGTATAGGATTGAACCTACAACGGGTACTCAGTATGAATTGTACTTTAGGACTAAAGTGTTAAGTAAAGTTGAACTGTCTGGATTTACTAAAGTAGTGGTGATGCGACCGTTTGCTCCTCTTCAGACAATTCAAAGTAACAGCTTGGCAGG
Organism: Pogonocherus hispidulus; assembly: GCA_963924545.1. Taxonomy (NCBI): domain Eukaryota; kingdom Metazoa; phylum Arthropoda; class Insecta; order Coleoptera; family Cerambycidae; genus Pogonocherus; species Pogonocherus hispidulus. The sequence goes on along the minus strand of OZ004700.1, from coordinate 33,445,618 downwards.
GCCCAAGGAAAAAGAGTTGATACACATTATTTTACCACTCTCAGGCCGCACAGCTACCTTTCAAAGTTTCATGGACAAGTTCGTGAAAATCGGCTTAAAAAATGATCGTCGAGTTCATCTAACCGTTGTCTATTTCGGTGAAGAAGGTCTTTCCGAAGCGCGTTCTATAATGTCTCGTGTTCTGATGACGAAGAATAGTGGCGGTAATGCAAATAACTTGCGACTACTTGCCTTAAATGAGACTTTTTCCAGGGGTAAGGGGTTGAGAGTCGGAGCTGAACGAGTTTGGGGCGCTGAAGAAGATAAAGACAAAAAAGACGTCCTGCTCTTTATGTGTGACGTTGACGTAGTGTTTAGTGCGCGATTTCTAGATAGGTGTCGGTGGAATACTAAGCCAGGAAAGAAAGTTTACTATCCTGTTGTGTTCAGCTTATATAATCCTCATGTTGTGTATACGTTACAAGGAAGGGAAGTTCCTCCGGAAAACGATCAGTTGGTGATATCGAGGGATACCGGATTCTGGAGGGACTTTGGATATGGAATGACGTGTCAATACAGGTGAGAGGAAGTAGTCACGGCAATTAGATGCAAAGTGTTTAAAAAAGAGAAACTACTTACTTTAAGAAATATTTCATAAATGCAAATAGCTTCAGATAAACTATTTAACATATTTTTACGAGCAACCAGTTTTAGGCAGCAGTACTTCTTAGTCTTTAGTCTTAGTTCTGTAAATTATTTATAATTTATTGGCACATGGCATGGAGTATGTTCCAGTTAAAAATTACTCTTTTAACTTTACACTTAATGCAAGGAATCCTGAATGTTGTTGTAGATGTTTTTTATTGTGTTCCATTGTTTTCTTATATGCCGCAAGCAGCCACTTTTCGTGGTCCATCCGGTATTGAAGAGAGTATGCAAACTTATCCCAATCGCCTAGATTGAAGAAATAAAATGCTCTTTACTAAGTTCCATAGCGGTCAGTGTGCGGAAGATAAAACATGTAATACATAACGGTATACATTACATATACAGTGTGTCCATTTAGTATTCCCTTCTTCTGCTATGGCTTTATCATAATCCGGATAAAAAAATCTGATTGGCGGAACGTCAATGAGGTTGAGGGAGGCACATTTTAAAATTAATGACACATGCACAGGGTGTCTAAAAATAGTACGGTGCGGAAAGTATATATTTTTTAAAGGCAACTATCTGTGTTTTTCTGTGGCAATTGAAGCCTCCTTAGATTCTTTTTTGTTGCGTTTGATTGCAGCGTTGCCAAGTTATCGAATTTTAAGACTTTTTTTAACAAAATCAACCGTTTATTTAAAGTTGCATATTTACTCCTTTGTTTCTTTGTTCTTAATAAAAAATTTAGGTGGTACCTAGCTAGGTCCACTTTATACCAAGCCAGTGTTAGAATTGAGATTTCTTATACAGTGTTCACAATTGCCTTCTGAATTTCTACAATTTCAAATAATTCTTTTGCAATTTTTTTAAATACGACACCTTGTATTTTATAAAAGATCTCAGTAGTGTTTTCAACTATCTTTATTTTTATACCAATAAATATAATTTTATCTCTGGTAGATTTTAAGATATAGCGAATTAAAGGATATACTGACAATTTATTACCCTTTACCTGACCAGAAGTTGGATATAAATTTTATGGGATATTGTTTAAAATACTGTTCTTCAGGAAGGGGTAGTCTGCACTTAAAACGCAGTAATTTACATTTTAGATATGTTAGTAAATGATAGAAAAAATTAGAATTAGATGAAAAGTAATTTTTTTTATTGAAACAGATTTAGTAATATTAGCCGTAATTCTTTGTGTATTTGCACATAAATAAACTGAATTTATTCTATTCATGGTACTTTGGTCAGGTAAAGGGTAAGAAATTGTCAGTATATCCTTTAATTCGCTATATCTTAAACTCTACCAGAGATGAAGGTTGCACTGAACCTCGGGAATTATTAGCTTCTTCCCTAAAGGTTCAGGGACATAGCTCCGGTTAGCTCTGGGCTAAAGGCGGGGATTGGATTTTACTGTTAAGCTTACTTATAAAAAATTGGGCACCAGGTAATTTAAATGAGAAAAAAAAATATATGAAATTGTGAATGCGTGAAAGTAAGAACAAACAAATTACGTTAAGATAAAAGTATATATTACAAGTTATATTTACAACTCAATTTATGTTAAATTGAAAAAAGACTCTACAGCCTGAAAGCGTTTATCAAAATTTTACAAAACAATTTTACTGGGCTGGGTTCACCAGTCTTCGGCCTACTTATGGATTGATCTCACCCACTAGCCTCTCCTAGATTAATCCGGAACTCCTGAACAGGTCCCCGTCTAGCTAGACTTGCTGGGGTTGCATGGATGGAGGTAAGAAAATCCCACGTAGCTAGGTTTCAGATTTCAGGCTCCAAAGGTGGAAACAGGCACATGTAAAAGATTGTATGATTAGCCCAGTCCCAGAGTTGTACAAAAAAATGATCCAGGAATTAGAATTTTGTAAACAATCAAACCGTAGAGCAACTATGTCTGAAGGACAGTATATAAAAATTGTAATAGAAAAAAAATAACTTATGACCAGTACTATATACTACAATAAAAATTACCAAAATTGCAGTAACAAAATTCGTAACTGTGCTACACAAAAAAACTGGTTAGCATAAAGGTGAAAATTTCTAATTCATACATGAGATTTTAAATGCAAAATTAACAATATTAAGAACAATGAAATAGAATTAAATTGAAAAAAAAATTAATGTGAGACGGTCTAGAATACCAGCAAGTAATCAAAAATAAAATTCCTGGATATAATAGATTCTGTAATTAGCAGACAAAATTTATAGTATATCAAAAATAACCATATGGTTATATACAAACGCACTAACCAACCCAGGCTCTTCACAGAGAACAGACCTTTGCATACAGGGTACAATTTTCTTTAATCATATTCAATTTGTTAAGAAAATGAAATGTACTCACCTGTATGCAAAGTGCAGTTCCAATCTCGTGCATCCACCTCAAATATGTCCTAAGACGTTCCACCTGGAATTGGATGGTTTACGAGAAAAGTAGATTCCTGGGAAGATTAACGTCTCAACAACTCTGCAAAAAAATAAAAAATTCGGCAGAAAATTTACACCACGTGTAAACTAAATTTATTATCACTTATCTCGTGACAACAACAAAAATATACGATAATATCAATTAATGAGCTTATTACAGATAATACTCTATTATATCAGAACACCGATCACTAACAATAGTGATAATAATTCAAGATTTAAATGAAAGTAAAATTTAAGAACATGTGCTTTCAATAAGAGTAAAATTGTCAACTCATTGACGTTCCCCCAATCAGATTTTTTGCCCGGAGTATGATAAAGTCATAGCAGAAGAAGGGAGTACTAATTGGACACACTGTATATACTGGTAAGTAAAAACAGTATATATTACGTATATTGTGCTAAAAAATATTATAGTTATTATTTCTTAACCTATTTCTTGATAAAAATGCTTAAAATTAAAATCAAAGTACTTTTTTATCAAAATAGAAAGTCTGTATAATGTTCACCTTTCTTAGTAATTGTTCACTAATTTGTATTTAATTATTTTTCATAATTTACGAAATCTTTTTCGAAATCGGTCCTGTAGAATAATATCTGATAATTTTTTGACTTTATTATAGTAATATAACAAGGAAACACATTCAAGACGTGTTTCTGTTATAGAAAACAAATTAATTGAAAACTGTGAGCCTTGTCGATGAAAGCCTATTTTGTAGTAATGTAAATAAATCTAGTGCATGAAATTGCACTAGATTTATTTTTTATAATACTACCTCATAATATCCACAAATTAGCAGTCTCATTGTACACCCTTTTGGAAATATATCAATCATTTAATGTATGAAAGTATTTATTTGTGACATCGTTTAATTATTCTTATTTATTTGGGTATTATGCCACCACCGAAAAATACAAAAAATTAATATTCAACCTCTGCGCCGCCGGTTTTTTTGAATATTTTTGCCTAATCATGAAATCTCACACTAAAAAGCAAATTAACAATATATTACATTAAACACATCACTTAGTTTCGAAAACTTAAAGGTGTTGTTACGTGTTTATATGATAGGGCTAAATTAATATCTTCAAAAGACGAGATTTTAACAAACGAATTAAAATTTTTAAAATATGTGTTAATTAATAATCAATTTCCGGAAAATTTTGTTGGTATTTGAAAGCTTTGAAAATAAGAAAAACAACCAAAGGTAACAATGTAAATTTCGTATATCTTGAAAATTCCATATAGGTATACTTGATCTATCTGCAAGGTTACGAAGAATTGGTAATATGCTCGAAATTAAAATGGTTTTTCAAACAGATTATACTTTAGGGACAATTTTATGAAAGACTCGACCAAAAAATAATTTAAGTTCAACATACTGCATTTACCATGTGAATATACCATGTGAATATAATAAACATTATGTGGGTAAAACATCAAGCCCTCTAAATGTTCGGATCGGAGAACACAAAGATTATATTAAAAGGGGAGAATTTGAAAAGTCAAAAATTAGTGAACACGCTTGGGAAAATGGCCATAGGGTACAGTGGAAGTCAGTTAAAATTTTAGATAAAGAGCAAATCAATATAAAAAAAACTTAAAGAATCCGCGACAATTTTATTAAATAGAGACAAATGTGTATCCAATATTTCTATAAATTTTGATAGCTGTTTTGACTTACCTCTTAAAGACGAGGTAAGTCAAAATAAAATGAAAACCGACTAATATCTAATATGGCCATGGAAGTAGATAAACAAAATAAAGTAGAAACTGTTATACTATTCTGTACGTCAGTCAAACTTACTTACAAAACCAAACTGTCACCCCAAAGAACCAGCATCCAAATACTTCTACGAATTACATAGTATTACTATATATTCAAGTTTATTTTTATGATCCATCTGTGTTGTTAAATATCCAAATAAACTTGTGAATGTACAATTACCTATTAAATACTATTTATCACTTACCAGGAATTATTATATGATGTTTGCACACTTCAATACCTTGATTATCGAAAGATGTGTGTTTTGTTATTGAAAAATACCTACAATCGCATATTATGCTGATAATCAACAAAACGTCACTTTGACACGAATTAACTGCACTTAACCAACCGTTAACAGACAGAGCTGTAACTCGCTGTTGATCAAGCCTTTTCACGCTAAACCATTCGTTACTGTAACCGGCGCGTAAACGATGAGTCAAGTTACGGCTCTTTCACACTATCAGGTCTCGCCTGTCAGGTACCGGATCTGATATAAATCTGAAGTACGATTATGTATCAGGTTTGCATCGGGTTTTGTTGCACTTTGTTGCATTGTTGTAGGTTGCATTTTGTTGCATGCGCTCTGAAAACCTGACGAAAACTACCGGACAGTGTGAAATCATTCGTTTACATGTGTCTTCCACTACCCTTGCGTCTGGTATCAGGTCACCTGACGTTGCAGTCGAGATGTCAGGTTGAAATCAGGCGCCGGACCTGAACCTGACAATGTGAACACTTCCGTTCAAACCAATAGTCCACTACTTCTCAGGTTTGTATCAGATCCGGTACCTGACAGGCGAGACCTGATAGTGTGAAAGAGCCTTAACCCATCAGTTACCAGAGTTTTATACAAGTGACCCTTATAGTTTTGATAACGAAAACGAATAAGTTTTCGAAACGTAAATGTTTTTGAGTGATCTGTTTAATGTTAAGTACCTATATATTGTTAATCTGCTTTTTAGTGTGAGATTTATTGATTAGGCAAAAACATATCTTTCAAAAAAACCAACCTTTGACTGATCCGCCGGCCCAGAGTTTGATTATTAATTTTTTGTATTTTTCAATGGTGGCGTAATACCCAAATAAATAAGAATAATTGTGTCAATCATTGTTATTAAAATTAAAATTTAGCTATAATAGCTAGCAATAAGCCTTTTTCCATAGTCGAGTCGAATGTTATGCTCGCAAGATGAACCAATATTCTTCTACAGAATGTCATTAGAACTTTAACTGTTAGAAACTAAACGTAAATGTAAATCGATAACTTTCCGTATAATTAAAATTTATAATTCTCCCATATAAGTATTTTATTTGCATAAAGTTTGAATTGTGGAAAAATAAATCCTACCGTGCAACTACCGTTAGGGAATGCATAAAATTTTATCTCGCATAATATGTTTTTCAGATGAAACCGATCTATAAAACTGGAAACGTGTAGAATTTTATTGTTACACTAAATTCATGCAAAGCCGATGTTATTTTGTTATTATAATTCAATACGGATCTTATGAAATGGTCGACTGAAAATTTAAATTTATGCATGCAGATTTTTATTCAGGGCTTTTTCCTGGATTATTGTTTTTCTGTACATAATTCTGTTTCAAATATTTTATTCAAAAATATTCATATATAGAATTTATTAAAAATAATGGCAGTAGGCAGTACAGTTTCTTTCATAATACAATAGAACATTATTTGTTGTATAGAGAATCGCGGACTCAGGTAGTGTTTGACTACATATGTATGAAAGTAAGAACACGGAAATATTTAATTTTAGAATATTTTATTATACAAAAATTACATTTCATAATTGTCAAAATTACAGTTAATAAATGTGCATTGGATAAAGGATACGTTCCTTGAACGATTCGGAATACAGTGGAATTTTCTTGAGTGGAAATCATATTTTCTGCCATGGACACAACTGCCGCTGATATACCTGTTCGCAAATTGGATCTTATTTCAGATAATGCACTGCTACACGTACTAAACACTTTATTAGCTATTTCTGTTCTGTGTCCTACCGATTCATCAATATACCCTTCAGCAACAGTTGATAACTTCCAACCGCCATGGTTCTTCTTAAGTGTCATCAAGTCTCCTCCAGATTCAACTAAAAGTATAGCTGACGATCTTTGAAATACATGACCTGTATTTTTTTTTATTAAGATTATTTGTTGGAGAATCTTATTTCTATTAAAACTGGTCTGATGACCAACCATTAATTTTCTTCTAATAATCTTACAAACTAAACATTTATTAACTAAAGTTCATCCAACGACGTCCTTTAGATTGTTTTCTTTTAACAATTTCACTGGCGGACTATGTCCTGCTTTTACATAGCATAGTACACCAGCTCAAATGGTTTGGGTCTCTTCAATCTTCGAACAAGATGTTGGTTGTCTAGCAGCTGAAGAGCTTCTGCATTTATGTGGAGGTGAAGTCTGGAGTCATGTCTGCCAGCAAACCTTTTGATTTCAGCTTTAACCATTGGGATGTTAAGGTCTCGATCCAAGTCGGAGTTGTGTATGTACCATGGAGCGCCTACTATGTTACGCAGCACTTTGTTCTGGAAACTCTGAATGGTCTTAATATTACTATTTCTGGCACAACCGCAAAGTTGAATACCGTATAACCAAACTGGTTTTAAGATCTGATTGTAAATTAGTATCTTATTATGTATTGTCAACTTAGAACTTCTTCCAAGCATCCAATAATGCTGTCTATATTTCAAACCAAGTTCGATTCTTTTCTTCTTCACATATTTTTTCCACCGGAACTTGGCATCCAGGGTCATGCCTGGTCATCACTAGTATATAGCAGGTAAAGGATAGGGCCAAAAACGCTACCCTGGGGCACTCCTGCTCTTATATCTTTCAGGTCAGAATATTCATCTTTCTGTTTTATTCTGAAGAGTCTGTCTGAGATATACGATGACAGAATCTCTACATATTGTGTCGGAAGTATTTTCGGAAGTAAGTACAGGTCGGAAGACCTGTTTATGACTTAACATTTTCAAGTTGAAGAAAGAGGCTACTAACTGTTTGAGGCACCATAAAACTGATTTCTACCCACAACCTGATTGATACATTTTCCGTTGCGATATACATAAAACAGGTGACGATCCTTTGCTGCAGCTGAACGAAGAGCTATGTGTATTCTGTAAAATTTGACATATTGTTCAGTAACTATTATAAATCTTCTTTACTAAAATTCTTTGTTAGCTTAAGATTCACAATTAAAGACTTTCCCGAATCTTCAATATCATGTTATGGTACCTGGCTGATTTCACAAATTCGACAGGCTCCTGCAATCCCAAATACAGCAACAACCTTGACCATTAAATGAACTTCGTCAGGGGCATTATTTAAAAAATCCCTAATATGTGTACTCGTAATCTTCGCAGATTTCTTGGGCATGTGATCTTTCCCATTTTGCTTCAGAAATGCAATTAGTTTGCAGTATTTTGAAATGTCTACATTATTATTGGATTGTAACGTACTTTTAATCATTGAATAATTGGACCACACTGTCTATGGTTTTTGTTGTTGGGCCGGTTCAGAAAAATAAGCCAATAACACCGTCTCCGACAAAGACCTGCAAGTCTTTTTCAATTTCCATTCCATAAATCTTGAATACGTGACTTCGTAAATTTTCCGCGATTTAGCAGGCAAATTGATGTTAATTTCGCTGTTTCTACTAATTCCGATGGAGTAAGAGAAAACTCTGAACCAGAACTGTCCATTTTTGAACTTTGCATATTCAAAATAACTAATAAACAACTTAAATTTACCATTTTTTAAACTCAATCACAGAATTAAATTGACAGATATTTGATTACTTTACCTAAAGGTTTCCTTACCAGTTTAAAACTTCAAATTTTACATCTATTGATTTTCTGATTTTAATATATTGTAATGTTTTTTCAATATTAATCGCCATATTTCCCATCACAAAAAAAATTGTGAATTAAACACGGGTAAAAACTTTAGATTTTAGCTCTCGGTGTTTTGTCTCCCTCCGCTTCGCGTCGTGAGACAAACACAACCTCGAGCTAAAATCTAATACTTTTTTCCTTGTGTTACAAATAACTATTTCTTCAAGCGTATAATAAAACTTACATAAAACACTTTCGTAAATCCATCACTTCTCAACAAGATTATTTCTAACATAAAACAGTAAAAGCCGTTCGTAAATTCACCGATTGCTTTGTGATGGCTGTCAGTCCTGTTCATAAATTTACTAGAAAATTGTATGATGTCCCATCAGAAAACCATCATTTCCATCAGTAAATAGTAGTAGAAACCCTATGGGGCTACGACGCCAAAAACCAATGTATTTTTAAAGGGGCCTAAATTTTGCAAAAAAGTGAGTAATTTTACCCCCTCCACTTTCCTTTTTGAGATAGCCCACTCCCACTTCAACAGATCCGGCAACCCTTACGCTTGCGCAGAAGCTCTTCGGCACCCTCGCGGTCATCATAGCTTCTGCAGCCGTCCTCCAGGTACCACAGGCCGGGCGAAGAAATTAGTCATCGCGATCATCATACATTCTGTAACCGTCCTCCAGGTACCACTGGTAGGCGGAGAAATTGGTCGTCGCGGTCCTGCAGGTTCATCACTTAATAACGGAGGAACCCATACGGAGGAAAATGCATTATATAAAATACAGATTTAATATCCTTCGGACATATAAAACATAGTATTGAGAAGTAATTTTTAAATTAGTAAATTGCCTGTAGAGTTTTCAGTCGGCATATATCCAAATTAGACGTATCAATTATTATCCGCGTCGAGGTAGCAGGCATAGCAGAGGTTGCGCGCGCTTCGTCATCTCCAGCGTGTACGTTCCTGTTTAATCTAATTCATATATTTAATTTAGATATATTTTTAGAGAGAAACTGATACTATTAATTAATTCGCGCTAATTTTTACTATCGAAAATCTCGTAGACACATTTTTAACATGAGAGATTATTATTTTGGTATAATATAGTTATTAGTAAAACAGATTAAGATAAAATATTTTCACATAGCACAGCGGGATAAGAAACGCTGAACAAGCATTTAGCAGTGGGTATTGGAGAGTTATTTTTAGATTTAATATATACAGAGTATATCATAATTAAAGTACGTAGCAAATTGAATTAGATTCAATATATACAGGGTGTACCCAAGTTTGATGTATGTACAATATACAGGATATCTCACAATTACCTCTCTATTAATATAATTTATTCAAAATAGATCTGCTTTTATATAATTTTAGCATAGGTATTAAGTTTGATGTATGTACAATATACAGGATATCTCACAATTACCTCTCTATTATTACAAGTTATTCAAAATAGATCTAACTGATTCACTGATTGGAAGTGTTGAGTTCTCATGATACCGGGTGGTAATATAAAAACAGATGTTTGACAGATGTAGGACTGATTAGGTATTTCATCTTAGAGTTTCACAAGATTGAGGTAATATGAAGATTGTATCATAGTTCTTAATCAATATTGGGTTCCATAGGTACCTTACAAGTTTCTAGCTAAATCCTTATATGTTTGAAATATAGAGTATAACAAAAGATGCAATAAACAATAGGTATACAGGGTAAATCAGATTGCAGAATTCAGAGCATAAACATTTCTAAAGTATTCAAATTACAACCAATCAGACAACTAGAGGTGAATTTTCTGTAACTTTAATATTTCAGCTTCATGACATAAGGTATGAGTATAATTTTACGTGGATATACTAGAAATTAAATAGAATTGTTTGTCTTAATATGTCAAAAGGATATTACCTTAAACTTTGGGCGTTTCTAATAAAACAACTAGAGGAGAATTTTCTGTAACATGAGTATTCCAGCTTTGTGACGTCATTACTAAATAAAATTTGGTAATAATAGTATCTTGGGTTCTGAATAAGAAACTTGCGGTTACTATAGATTTTAAATATATTATAATATGACTCTTAGTATATATTAACATGTAATTAAATGAGAATTTGTTTCAAAGGAGTTACTTAAATTAACATAGATTCTTAAGGAAAAAACCAGCAGTGTTTATAGAGATCTTTCGGTAGATGAGGCATGAGCCAGGCACTTAGAATCATGAGCTGGTATGAAACAGAAAACAGGTTTAATAACAACTAAATGAAAACATGAGTTAGTATAGAATGTGTTAAATGATTCAAACAGTCCCCATAAAAACAGAGTAGCCTCGTGATTATGCGAGATGTATATAGTATGGTGGAGAGTAGAGGGGGTGGTGACTTCATAATGGAATATGTATTATTAAATAAAAGCGATATATATTTTTCTTTATGGGATCAAGCGCCCGGCTGCTGGCTGGGGGATAATTTCATAAAGAAAAATATATATTGTTTTTAAATAACACATACACGATTGATCATTAAAAATATTAATAATCCTTCTGTACGAGGTTGTAAGGGAGTATTTATGAATTAAAGATACAGGTAATATATAGTATTAAAAATAAATAAAAAATTCTATTAGACCTAATATTGATTATTGATATGGGAGATTATGTATGTTGTGGGATAAATCATTATAGGTGGTTATGGATATCAAACTATACATTTTAATAATGATATCATCTTGAGATACTTCAAGTTGTTGGTAATACATATATACAGAAACTTTAGCTACGGAGATAATGTTCAGGTGTGTGGATGTTGGAGTTGGATGTTGCTCGCTCAAAAATCAAGATGGCGGCTAGCTGTTGTTATGTATTAATAAATAATTAAAAATAGTAGTTATCAATTAAGAATATTAAGTATGATCTGAAGGTATATGATTCTCGAGGGAGAGTTAGAGGAATGATGATACAATATATGAATTATTGTAATTATATATTGACACCTATTTTACAGAAAAAATAACCTAGGTTCCATGGATATGTAAAAATAAAATTTGAAGGTTACCATTGACTATTTATCATCTTATGTGCATTGAGATTAATATTAAACAGCATTATGGTTCTTTGTACTAAACAGCACTATCACTTCCAGTCACCTTGTGTGTCGGTGAGATGTAATTTGGAACACTTGTTAGATGTAATCTGTTTGTAAATACATGTTGTTACGTTTGGTGGATGTGTTTGGTGGATTCGCTTGGTGGATCCGTTTGGTGGATGCTTTGGTGGATTGGTGGATCCGTTTGGTGGATTGGTGGATGCGTTTGGTGGATCCGTTTGGTGGATTGGTGGATGAGTTTGGTGGATTGGTGGATTCGTTTGGTGGATTGGTGGATCCGTTTGGTGGATTGGTGGATGAGTTTGGTGGATTGGTGGATTCGTTTGGTGGATTGGTGGATGAGTTTGGTGGATGCGTTTGGTGGATTGGTGGATCCGTTTGGTGGATTGGTGGATGCGTTTGGTGGATTGGTGGATGCGTTTGGTGGATTGGTGGATGCGTTTGGTGGATGCTTTGGTGGATTGGTGGATCCGTTTGGTGGATTGGTGGATGCGTTTGGTGGATTGGTGGATCCGTTTGGTGGATTGGTGGATGTGTTTGGTGGATTGGTGGATGCGTTTGGTTATTGCTTTGGTGAATTGGTGGATCCGTTTGGTGGATTGGTGGATGCTTTGGTGGATTGGTGGATCCGTTTGGTGGATTGGTGGATGTGTTTGGTGGATTGGTGGATGCGTTTGGTGGATGCTTTGGTGGATTGGTGGATCCGTTTGGTGGATTGGTGGATACGTTTGGTGGATTGGTGGATCCGTTTGGTGGATGCTTTGGTGGATTGGTGGATACGTTTGGTGGATATAAAAGAATGTAGTGCAGTCGATATTGTCTCATTGACATGTAAGTTCAGATATGTTAGTGTAACTCATCGAGAGAGCCACGTGATTCACAGCTCGAGGTTTTATATTACATCACAATAGCAGTATTTTGTTTTTAAAAGTGGCATTCGATGTCTGGATTTGATTATAATATTTTATAGGTATATAAAAATGCTTGTTATTGTATTGAATTATAAATAATAAATGTCTGTTATTTAACTATATGATTTCCTATGCTTTATCACACACAGGTACCTAACAACCTGTCTGAACAAGTTGGAATTACATATCAGATGAATTCTCATTTAAAACATATTGCACAACGCATTTCCTTCTGTTGAATTTAACTTGTTCAGACAGGTTGGTAGGTACCTGTGTGTGATAAAGCATAGGAAATCATATAGTTAAATATCAGACATTTATTATTTATAATTCAATACAATAACAAGCATCTTTATATACCTATAAAATATTATAATCAAATCCAGACATCGAATGCCACTTTTAAAAACAAAATACTGCTATTGTGATGTAATATAAAACCTCGAGCTGTGAATCACGTGGCTCTCTCGATGAGTTACACTAACATATCTGAACTTACATGTCAATGAGACAATATCGACTGCACTACATTCTTTTATATCCACCAAACGTATCCACCAATCCACCAAATCATCCACCAAACGGATCCACCAATCCACCAAACGTATCCAACAATCCACCAAACGAATCCACCAATCCACCAAACTCATCCACCAATCCACCAAACGGATCCACCAATCCACTAAACGGATCCACCAATCCACCAAACGCATCCACCAATCCACCAAACGGATCCACCAATCCAGCAAAGCATCCACCAAACGGATCCACCAATGCACCAAACGTATCCACCAATCCACCAAACGGATCCACCAATCCACCAAAGCATCCACCAAACGCATCCACCAATCCACCAAACGCATCCACCAATCCACCAAACGGTTCCACCAATCCACCAAAGCATCCACCAATCCACCAAAGCATCCACAAATCCACCAAACTCATCCACCAATCCACCAAACGAATCCACCAATCCACCAAACTCATCCACCAATCCACCAAACGGATCCACCAAACGCATCCACCAATCCACCAAACGGATCCACCAATCCACCAAAGCATCCACCAAACGGATCCACCAAGCGAATCCACCAAACGGATCCACCAAACACATCCACCAAACGTAACAACATGTATTTACAAACAGATTACATCTAACAAGTGTTCCAAATTACATCTCACCGACACACAAGGTGACTGGAAGTGATAGTGCTGTTTAGTACAAAGAACCATAATGCTGTTTAATATTAATCTCAATGCACATAAGATGATAAATAGTCAATGGTAACCTTCAAATTTTATTTTTACATATCCATGGAACCTAGGTTATTTTTTCTGTAAAATAGGTGTCAATATATAATTACAATAATTCATATATTGTATCATCATTCCTCTAACTCTCCCTCGAGAATCATATACCTTCAGATCATACTTAATATTCTTAATTGATAACTACTATTTTTAATTATTTATTAATACATAACAACAGCTAGCCGCCATCTTGATTTTTGAGCGAGCAACATCCAACTCCAACATCCACACACCTGAACATTATCTCCGTAGCTAAAGTTTCTGTATATATGTATTACCAACAACTTGAAGTATCTCAAGATGATATCATTATTAAAATGTATAGTTTGATATCCATAACCACCTATAATGATTTATCCCACAACATACATAATCTCCCATATCAATAATCAATATTAGGTCTAATAGAATTTTTTATTTATTTTTAATACTATATATTACCTGTATCTTTAATTCATAAATACTCCCTTACAACCTCGTACAGAAGGATTATTAATATTTTTAATGATCAATCGTGTATGTGTTATTTAAAAACAATATATATTTTTCTTTATGAAATTATCCCCCAGCCAGCAGCCGGGCGCTTGATCCCATAAAGAAAAATATATATCGCTTTTATTTAATAATACATATTGCATTATGAAGTCACCACCCCCTCTACTCTCCACCATACTATATACATCTCGCATAATCACGAGGCTACTCTGTTTTTATGGGGACTGTTTGAATCATTTAACACATTCTATACTAACTCATGTTTTCATTTAGTTGTTATTAAACCTGTTTTCTGTTTCATACCAGCTCATGATTCTAAGTGCCTGGCTCATGCCTCATCTACCGAAAGATCTCTATAAACACTGCTGGTTTTTTCCTTAAGAATCTATGTTAATTTAAGTAACTCCTTTGAAACAAATTCTCATTTAATTACATGTTAATATATACTAAGAGTCATATTATAATATATTTAAAATCTATAGTAACCGCAAGTTTCTTATTCAGAACCCAAGATACTATTATTACCAAATTTTATTTAGTAATGACGTCACAAAGCTGGAATACTCATGTTACAGAAAATTCTCCTCTAGTTGTTTTATTAGAAACGCCCAAAGTTTAAGGTAATATCCTTTTGACATATTAAGACAAACAATTCTATTTAATTTCTAGTCTATCCACGTAAAATTATACTCATACCTTATGTCATGAAGCTGAAATATTAAAGTTACAGAAAATTCACCTCTAGTTGTCTAATTGGTTGTAATTTGAATACTTTAGAAATGTTTATGCTCTGAATTCTGCAATCTGATTTACCCTGTATATTGTTTATTGCATCTTTTGTTATACTCTATATTTCAAACATATAAGGATTTAGCTAGAAACTTGTAAGGTACCTATGGAACCCAATATTGATTAAGAACTATGATACAATCTTCATATTACCTCAATCTTGTGAAACTCTAAGATGAAATACCTAATCAGTCCTACATCTGTCAAACATCTGTTTTTATATTACCACCCGGTATCATGAGAACTCAACACTTCCAATCAGTGAATCAGTTAGATCTATTTTGAATAACTTGTAATAATAGAGAGGTAATTGTGAGATATCCTGTATATTGTACATACATCAAACTTAATACCTATGCTAAAATTATATAAAAGCAGATCTATTTTGAATAAATTATATTAATAGAGAGGTAATTGTGAGATATCCTGTATATTGTACATACATCAAACTTGGGTACACCCTGTATATATTGAATCTAATTCAATTTGCTACGTACTTTAATTATGATATACTCTGTATATATTAAATCTAAAAATAACTCTCCAATACCAACTGCTAAATGCTTGTTCAGCGTTTCTTATCCCGCTGTGCTATGTGAAAATATTTTATCTTAATCTGTTTTACTAATAACTATATTATACCAAAATAATAATCTCTCATGTTAAAAATGTGTCTACGAGATTTTCGATAGTAAAAATTAGCGCGAATTAATTAATAGTATCAGTTTCTCTCTAAAAATATATCTAAATTAAATATATGAACTAGATTAAACAGGAACGTACACGCTGGAGATGACGAAGCGCGCGCAACCTCTGCTATGCCTGCTACCTCGACGCGGATAATAATTGATACGTCTAATTTGGATATATGCCGACTGAAAACTCTACAGGCGATTTACTAATTTAAAAATTACTTCTCAATACTATGTTTTATATGTCCGAAGGATATTAAATCTGTATTTTATATAATGCATTTTCCTCCGTATGGGTTCCTCCGTTATTAAGTGATAAACCTGCAGGACCGCGACGACCAATTTCTCCGCCTACCAGTGGTACCTGGAGGACGGTTACAGAATGTATGATGATCGCGATGACTAATTTCTCCGCCCGGCCTGTGGTACCTGGAGGACGGCTGCAGAAGCTATGATGACGGCGAGGGAGCCGAAGAGCTTCTGCGCAAGCGTAAGGGTTGCCGGATCGGTTGAAGTGGGAGTGGCCTATCTCAAAAAGGAAAGTGGAGGGGGTAAAATTACTCACTTTTTTGCAAAATTTAGGCCCCTTTAAAAATACATTGGTTTTTGGCGTCGTAGCCCCATAGGGTTTCTACTAATAGTTATGATGGATTTCAAATTCTGTGATGGAAGAAAGAGGGGGAAGTATCGTATCATTAACTTTGAGGTTGGTATGTTTTTTGTTTGGTTCAAAAGATGCAATTTTGATAAAAGCATAAAAGTAATAGATTTGTTAGTCGCAATGGAGGGTGAACAATTTCCAGTGGATATTTTGGTTTTGGAGACAAAATATACAGTAGTTCTTACTCAACAAAAGAATCATGAAATGGACATTTATGCGCATGTCTTTATACGAGTATATCATTAAATCTAACTTCTGTTCGTTAATTAATCCTAACTGTCAATTGTTCTGATGGAATCCATATCCAGCATAAATTCATCACATCCATTAGTTACGTCATCCGTCACAAAACTGAGCGAAATTTACGAAAGTGCGGATTATATTACGTAAGACGTACTATAGAAAAGGCCTATTGTTTTACTAGTAATAAAGAAATATTCATATTTTTGTACCAGTACAAAAAAGTAAAAGTGTACCCATAACAAATAAGTCAACAAAGTATTAACAAAGAGTCATGTAGCTATGACTTCTCAGAACTGTCAGTTGGAAATTTGACGTTGGGTCAAATCGTTTTTTTTATCCAAGCATAAATGTCTAAAGAACTAACTAGTACAAAAATTCACGTTTTCGGGGCGAGGGAAAGGGTTGCCGGACGACGCGTAGCGGACCACCACCGATCCAGCGACTCCTATTCGATAACTGACTCTTAATAACGATATGATAATGCTGTCATATAAGCTGGCAATACCCTTAATCGCATGATAAGTGAAACCTGTACATTTTTTGATCGGATCCACTGACAGAGTTTTTCCATTTCATTTAAATACCGTCCTTTAGATTTCTCTGGCAACATACGAGTATGATACTTAGCGATTAGTTTCATTTAGAATGTCTGCTGGCACAGTAATATCGTCTTTTACTTCCATAATTTCACAATTTTATGAAAAATGTTCAGCACACGTCAGGTGTATAATTTTCTTGACAACTGCAAATGTTTATATTTTCATTATTTGATGGGCGCAATCAGGGCCTGGGAATCTTATGGGAGTTTTGTAGACAAATTGATTAGTTTCACTACTTCTCACCACAAAGCGTTTCACAAAAAATTTGAGCATCTGGCAATGATAAGGAAATAAAATATTATGCTAATAATCATATACGTAGATGTCAAAGACAACTGTCAGTTTATGTTCTAAAATTATGAAGGGGACGCGTTATCTCAATTTTTATTTTTTATTTATACTGAATTATGTGTATTAGCTTGAATTGTAGTGAATTGTGTCTCAGTATATTTAGTGAAATTTCTTCGGAATTGAAAGCAAACAGATTAACAGTAAAATGCAGTTAAGTGTGCAAATTGTATGAAGATAAATAATTGTTCTCATGGTTTAAGAAGGTAAAAGAAAAATTAGTGTTTTATTAATTTTGAATTTCGTAGGATAATATACACTTTCAAAAGTATGGAGTCTGTATTGTGTGAAAACAAATAATTTTTCTAGATGTCTGAATAAAACAGGAAGAGAAAATCTAATAGATATCAAGTGTAGTATAGTGATTATTGCCCAACAAAATTGGGCAAATATATTATGGTCTTCTATCATTATAAGTATTTTTATCAAATTAATAAATTTGATAATTTGCGAATATATTGTAAATATTGTAATACAAAATATACAAAAATATACTTATTATAGTTTTATTTGTTTCTATCTTCATTAAAAAAGTTAAATATGTTACAAAGGTAGGTCGATTCTGTACAAAATTTTTAAAAAAGTTCCACTACATCTCTACAGATGTCGTTTTCCGCGTCATTTTTTATCAACATGCAGATTCCTATCTACCCCTAACCTAATCTATGAGCGCACTGAAGCATATTTTTTATAAATATCCAAAAAACTCGGTTGCCCATCATTGTTAACAACACTATAAACATTCGATTTTTCTTCGTCTTAATATCACGCAGAGTAACTAGCACCGGTGATCCTAAATCTAGAATATCATCAACTACCAATTCAACGAGTTCTTGATTTCAGCATGCCCCAGGCAAACAAAAAATTAGCAACCTATTTCAATAAATTCAAATTAAAGATTTATACAAAATGAAACACTTTCATTTATTTCATCGGGTGCTTGATACAGAAAAGATTCGATTTCTTCCATAATAAAAACCTCAGGTTTTTGGGTTTGTATCCGTCGGATTTTCTCTTAAAAAATCCAAGTAAACTTGGGTGATTGCTAATATCTACGTGGCTTTAATGGTGGCCTTTAAGTATCGAATAATAGGACCATAGCGATGAGGGCTTCCTTTCCTTCGACAAATACCAGAAGTAAGCCAGGAGCCTTTTTTTGGAATGATAATATTCGACCATATTCTTCTTTATCTTAAACCATTTAATATAGATATTCAAAGTAAGTTTTCTCCTACAAAGCTTTTGATTTTTCCGGCAGCAGGCTGCAATTTTTCGCCTTTTCAGCGGCTTCCTCAATTTCATCATTTATCTTAGTTTCAGTTTATCGAGTTTAAAATTGACTACCAAAACGTCAAATGAATTATCAGTATGTCATGCTTGGTATTGTACGCGTTTTCATGGCAACGCGCCAATACCTACTCATCAGAAATTTTAAATGTATTTCTTTTAAGAACAATAATAGTTATAATTTATTTTAAATCTTTAATATATTAACAGTATAAAATTTTGTATGCATTGCTGGCATAACTGGTTTTTATGATCCTACGGCGCTTTTCTTGCCCTCGCGCTCGAAATAGCGCTTCCGACCATAAAAACCTTATTGTGCCCTTAATACATAAATAACTATTATATTACATATTTTAACATAATATGTACATAATGTGTAAAATAATACGTTATCTCAAAAAGGTTGGTTGATAAAGGCAAGGGCGTTGATTATTAGGTA
The DNA here is from genome assembly GCA_963924545.1 of Pogonocherus hispidulus. NCBI lineage: Eukaryota > Metazoa > Arthropoda > Insecta > Coleoptera > Cerambycidae > Pogonocherus > Pogonocherus hispidulus. The sequence goes on along the minus strand of OZ004700.1, from coordinate 33,426,002 downwards.
ATTTAAGGGTAAGGGTAAATTAACAGTAAATTCTACAACATACGACAACTATTCTGCCTAAATATGTTAATATTAAAAAGAGCAAACACGCAGAACCGATAAAATACAATAATTATGAAACTAAGGATAGAACAGATAGTCTTATTTTGTCAAAGAGTGGAAAATATATAAGACAACGCAGTTACAATAATTATCTTGGCCCCAAGTTGTGTAGGTTACTACCAGCTTCTTGCTATTACGAATATAGAGAATCTTGTGTTATATAAATCATGAGTAAAAAAGTGGATTTTGGTCTCAAAGGATATGCTTTCATGATTTAATTAACTAAAATCTTCTAGATTTAAAGGAAAAATACAGTGAGCGGCTAAATTATGGAACAAATTCAATGAAACTATAATAATTTATTTTTTGTAAAAACGCCGAGACGGGTCGATCTTATTTGTTTTTTGGCCGATTTTCGTGATCATCTAATTTTTTACAGGGTGATTCTGAAAAGATACACGATATATTTTTTTATAATGGAACAGCCTGTATATTTCTACAGATTTAGATAGAACGTTATCTCACGCAGTCAGTAATATAGATATTGATGGATTTATCTTTGATAATAACGGAGATATAACCAAGAGTGCTGAATAAATAGAAGGCTAGGGAAAAAGTTTATTACATTAAGAACAAACGAATAACAGTAGTAGGTTAGGTTAGGTTAGGTTCAAAAGTGAGTGGGCCGAAAACCAGATCCTCCACCGCGATCATGTGGTCTATTGTGGCTCACACCTATTTATATTTCACCCAACAGGTCCAGCTTCTTAATATAGCTGATCACCTTATTGGGTGAGAATTTGTTCAGATCCTCTGGCAGAAGTTGTCCTTTGCCAAATAATGAGTATCTGATCCTTTCCCCAGCGGGGCAGGTGCACAATATGTGTTCTGCCGTTTCATCATCTTCTAAGCATAGGCGGCACTCAGCATCTTCTGCTAGGCCGAATTTGCACAGATGATATTTTAAACGGCAGTGGCCCGTATATAGGCCAATTAGAGTTCGTAGGTGAAACCTGCTTAACTCTAGAAGTTTTTTAGTTCTTGTTTTTGAAGGGTTTATTATAAACGCCTTCGAATGAACTAATCGTGGTAGTTCCTGCCAGTACTGGAGGATTTGCTCCTCAGCCCGGGTCAGGAGCGTTGCTTTGGCAGTACTTGAGGATATGCCAAGCACCGGTTCTGGTCCGACAAATTCAGAAGCAGCACCCTCCCTAGCTAGAGTCGGCTGCCTCATTCCCTTCATGGCCAGAATGGCCTGGGACCCAGACCAGAGTTACTCTATTTTTCCTGCTCAATTGAGCAAGTGCCCGCTGGCAGCTCCATACCGTTTTTGAGTTGCAACGGTAGGAACCAAGAGCTTTAAGAGCTGCTTGGCTGTCTGAGAAGATTTTTATCGATTTGCGTGTAAGTTGCCTTTGTTCCAGCCTCTGTACACACAATTCGATGGCATAAATTTCTGCCTGAAATATAGTTGCATAACTGCCAAGGGATGAGGATATTTTCACCGTTGGGTTGCAACTATATACTCCGGCTCCAACTCCCATGGGTGTTTTGGATCCGTCTGTAAACCAACAACTATCTGCCCTTAATAGGTCAGCCTTATTCCGATCCCATTCATCTCTTCCTGGGAAGAGAATAAATAACAGTATTTATTATTACATTATTACATTAAAAACAAACGAATAACAGTAGTAAGTTAAGTTAAATAGTATTCAAACAAAATTACATATAAACATTACATTAAACATTACATATACCTTTGAGCCAAATGTTGGAAATTACATCCATCAGCCTCTTGGCAATAAGCAAACCTATGTACACATTCTTCTTGTACATTGCGGATGACTTCTGGAGTAATTCTACTATTTCATCACTTATTGGATTTCTGAACTCCTATAAATTATGCGCTCTGGTTATATAGACTTCTGATTTCAAATAACCCCACCACAAAAAATCAAGATCTGAAGGTGTAAGATCTGAACTTCGAGATGGCCATTCTATCTGTTCTAGTCTATAAATCCATTATCTATTATTGTATACCTACTCATAATAGTTGTCCTGTGTGAATATCTGGGTGTAATTTGCGATTGGTTTTTTATTGTTCTGTTCATAGAATTAAGATTTAATATAATATGTATTCCTTGCACTATACACAGCTACATACACATACAAGCGGTACAAACTAAGCGGTTCTAAGCAAACTGTTTGTTTGCTTAGAAGCAGTGGTATTTATTGTATTGCAATATTTATCCAAATAAACCTTATCACTAATAAACCGATTATTATTATTATTATTATTACTATTATTATTATTCCTGTTCCACACGGTACTCCGGTATTGATATAGTATGACGGCAGGCTAGCAAGTGAATACTACAAGTTCTTCTTCTATTAATTTTTAGTTATAAATGATCTTGGTCACCAATCACCCTTCTAACAATGCTGCATGTGTCGAGTACTACTGTCTCCTGTAGTGGTATGTGTAGTTCCCACTGTAAACCCAATTGCTCTAAGCTGTTTTTGACATTCTTAGGAATTTCACCTGTTGCACCAAGGACTATGGGAATAATGGTTACTTCGTCCATTCGCCACATCTCACGTATCTCATCTCGAAGTGGCATGTATTTATTGATTTTTTCGGAGTACGTTTTACTGATGTTACTTGGAAGCGGCACAGCGAAATCAACTATTAGCGTCTTTTTCTGGTCCTTGAAGGTGATTACGAGGTCGGGAATATTATTAGGTATCTGCTTATCTGTTTGAATCTTTCTATTCCAGTAAATTCGTATGCTGTCGGTTTCACACACAGGTGGCGGTTCATACTGATAATAGGGAACCTCTCCGGCGTACTCCATATATACCTCCCGCAATTTTATATGGATTATCTTGCCAACTCTGTCATGTCTATCCAGGTAAGCCTTGGGCGCTAATACTGTGCATCCTGCAATTAAATGGTCTAAGGTCTCTTCGTAGGAGTTACATAAGCGGCACTTAAAATTGTCAATATTTTCCTTCAATATCCGCTTTTTGTATGATCTCGTCGAGATTACCTGATCTTGAATAGCGCCCAGAAAGCCTTCTGTTTCTACAAAGATGTTCCCATGGCGAAGGTACGCAGTTGAAGCAATGTTATCGACAGAGTCGTCTTCTATCCTGGCAAGGTATTTGCCATGGAGTGGCTTGCTTCGCCATTGTAGAAGTTGCTGGTCAGGATTGTTGACTTCGTTTAGTGGGTGGAAATTTTTGTCAGCGAGTTTCAAGGGGGTGGCTTTCTTATCTGCTTTTACTACTATTCGGTGTAGTTCACTAGTTTCCGATTTCATATGGAAATATTTTCTGAGAGTGTCCAGTTGTTTATGGTGTCTTAATTTTATGTCTGGAATTCCGCGGCCACCCGCTTTGCGAGGAAGGTGAAATCTTTCAATGGACGCTTTGGGATGATGTGCACGATGTTTTCTGAATTCCTTTCTGGTCTTGATGTTCAAGTCTTCCAATTCAGTGGCTGTCCATTTAATAATACCAAAACTATATGAGAGCGCTGATGTAGCATAGGCATTTACAGCTTTTGCAACGTTACGTGCAGAGAGTTTGGTTCGGAGGATTAATCGGACTCGTTTTAGGTAGGTGTCGATGGCTTTCCGTTTTGCTAGGGCATGATCGATTCCCCGAGCTTGTAAATATCCCAGGTATTTGTACTTCTCTTCCTCGCTCATTCCTTCTATGAAGCCTTGATTTCCGCCGACTTCGAACCCTTCGTGCTGTACCCACTGTCCTTTCTCCATTATTATTATTATTATTATTATTATTATTATCATTAAATTCTCACTTTTAGAAGTGGTCTTTTATTCTGAGATGACGGGCAATACCAAGTCGTCTCAGAGTCTATTGCTTGAATTGAGGAATGATCGTACTATATTACAGGTTTTAAGGATGACAGATTTTTGTACGTTTGTGTGAATGCTTGGATTAAGATTGAGTTGCTTGAGATGCTCGATGAAAATGTGCAGGGTGATGCCTGTGGTTGAGATGATAAACGGTATAATGACCACTTTTTTCTGTTTCCATACTCGCTGAACTTCTATTGCTAAATCTGCGTACTTTGTTATTTTTTCATTATATTTAGTTTGGATGTTGGTATCATTTGGTATGGATATATCTATCAAGTAGGTGATTTGTTCTCTTTTATTTTGGAAGACTATGTCTGGTCTATTGCACGTTATTGTTTTATCAGTGTGGATTTCAACGTCCCAGTATAATTTGTATTTATCGGTATCTATGATTGTAGTTGGAGAGTATTTATAATATGGTTTCTCATCGGTGCTGAGTTTATATGTGTTGGCGAGTGCTTGGTGAATAATATTTCCTGCCATGTTGTGTCTTTCAGTGTACTCTGTGCCTGCCAAGATTTTGCATTCGCTAGTGATGTGGTCTATGGTTTCATTAAATTGATGACATCTTCTACATGTATCGGTGTAAATGTTTGGGTCCTTTATAATGTATTTTTGATAATTTCGTGTGGCTACGACCTGGTCTTGTATTGCGAGGAGAAATCCTTCCGTCTCAGAGAAAAGGTTCCCAACCTCGAGCCATTTATATGAGAGTTCTTTTGATATATGGTCACGTTGTATGTTGTATTTCTGTTTTCCATGTATTTGTTTTGCTTCCCAGGTATTAATTGTTTCTTCTATGTGTTGTGTTGGGTGAATGTGATTGATGGATGATTGGTTGTGGATAAATCAAGTGGTGTGTAATTTTTGCCAGCTTTGCATACTGCTTGATGAAGGACCGTTTGTTTGCTGCTGAAGAATTTCCGAAGTTGTTGAATCTGGTTTATGTGTAGTGCTTGTATATCTATCATGCCTCTTCCTCATTCTTTTCTGCTTATCGTAACTCGTTCTTTACAAGAGTTGGTATGGTGTTTTCTGAATCTGGTAAGCTCTGCTCTAGTAAGAGTGTGGATATTTTCCAGGTCTGTTTGGGTCCATTTTATTATGTCAAAGGAGTATATGAGTGTTGCGACTGCAAATGTATTGATGGCTTTAAACATGTTTCGAGAATTGAGTGGGGTTTTTAGTATAGCTAGTAATCTTTGTTTGTATTGTTTTCTTAATTGTGTTTTGATATATGTGTGGTTTATCCTGGTGTTTTGTTGGAATCCAAGATATTTGTACGTTTCGTACATTAATATAATAACAACACATCTTGTTTGTATTGTAACATTGTAACGGAACAGAATCAAAAACAGTTCATAGACAAAAGATGCAGACATTTTATTCTGATGTAGTTAAGCTATAATAAATTAATTTTTTGTTTCAGAACGTATTGTAGATGAGTCCTGCACCGTATGGTGGCAAAGTAGATAGGTAACTAATGTATGGACCATATACAGGGTAGCCCAATAGTGTGGCAATGTTCCATAACTTCTATGCCGTAATAACCAAACAAAATGTTTTAGGATCTTATTGTGCTTAAGATGATGGCTATTTTAAAAATATGTATAGTTGTATAGGGTGCTCTATAAACCGGTGTCATATCAAACTTATAGTTTTTTAAATGGAATGATGAATTTTTTATTTCATATTTGATTTTGGATCATTTTCCGAATTCGCAAATACTACTAGTATTTGCGAATTCGGAAAATAACTCACTAAGCAAAGTAAGCAAATACAAGTAGTATTTGCGTACTAGTATTATGCAGAGAAGTTTAAAAGATATGAACATTTTCTTTATTTTAATCGCAATGAATTGAGCATCCTGAATCTTTTTAAGAAAATAAATATAAATATAATAATTTTTGGCTTCATTAATTATGCTATATGGTCTAGTTTTACTTTCTACAGAATTTCCTTCAAAATAGCTTTACTTGTATACAGGGTGAACCAAAACTGGCAACAGCATTTTTCTCAATTTTTATAAATGAAACATCCTATATTTTATATTGTTTTCATTAAGGTCTCTTACGAATCTTTCTATTCTATGAAGCATTCCCTATCCTAATTGCAACGGTTTTTGAGATATTTCAGGTGCTTTCTCTAAATTCTCATTTTCTTTAGATGGACTAACTGACTCTATCGTCAGTAGGTACAACTATTTAATGCAAGTACCAATTGAACTACATAAGAAAACAGTTCATATAAACCATATATCATTTTTTTACTGGTTTTAAAAAAGTTCCTAATGAACCACGAATTTCTCTAATGAACTGCTCACAAAATTAGTCAAAAACAACTTTTTCGTCATTTTTAAGAAACTACATCTTGAAAACGCCTTCGCCGATTTTAGTAAAAAAAGAAAAATGTAAGCTCGCCTCTTGTAGAGTCAGTGACGGAGATCGATGTTCAATAAAAATATTTGTTTAATATTATACTTGGTGCAGAATGATGCAATACAAAATTGATTAATTAATTATTACTTCAAATATCTCACAAAAACTGTTGCAATTAGGTCTAGGGAATGATTCATAGAATAGAAAGAGGCGCAACAGACTTTCATGAAAATAATATAAAATATAGAGTGTTTCATTTATAAAAATTGAGAAAACTGCCCTGTATTTGATTCGCCCTGTATACAAGCAAAGCTATTTTGAAGGAAATTCTAAAGAAAGCAAAAGTGGACGATATAAAAAAATTAATGGAGCTAGAAATTATCTATTTATTTTCTTACAAAAGATAGTGTGCTCAATTTATTGCATTAAGATACAAAAATGCTCATATCTTCTGAACCACTCTGTATAACATTAATAAACCCTATATTGGCGAATTCGGAAAAATGATCCGAATTCAAATATGAAATAAAAAATATATAATGTCATTTAAAAAAACATAAGTTTGATATGGCCTCGGTTTATAGAGCAGCCTACATGACTACAAAATTTTAAAATGTGCGTCCTCTTGGGCTCTATGAAATCCTAAAATATATACCTATATTTTTTTTGTTTATTATGGCATAGGAGATATGGAAATGTGCCACACTATTGTGCCACCCTATACATACAGGGTGACCCATTAAGAATGGAAACACTCGCGTACAAAATTTGTTTATGGAGCGATTTGAATCGGATTTTTTTCAAAAGATCTATGTTGGTGCAAAATTTAAAGACGAAATTTTAATTTTCAAGGCCTACTACGAATTTTTTTTTAAGTGAAAAATAGCAAAATTTTGTTAGCGATTTTTTTATAAAAAATCTGACTACACCACGGGATTTAGGAGCCCCTCGAATGCATTTGTACCAATTTTTCCGAGAAAAAGATTGTTCCTAAAAAAGTTATGACAATATCGGCGTCATCAGTGTTTGCTTTTGTCAGTGAACCTATTCTTTTATAAAAATCGAATAGAACCTAAAGGATAACAAAATTAAACAGCTTATACACTGGTGTAATTATTAGTAAGAACCATAAAAACCAGTATACACAAAATAACCAACAATTATTCTAATATAAACAACAATCGTCACGAACTTACAATCGTAAGTTCGTCAAATTATTATTATTTTGTGGTTATTATGCCAAAACTTTATAGAATATTATTACCTTCTTAGATAAAAAATAACTACATTATAATTTTTTATTCAAAAAGTGTCAATCAATTTGACAGACTCCCTTTTCATTTTTTAAAATGTAATTTGCTAATCATTACTTTTTTGTATCAATTGTTGTTTATATTATAGTAATTAATTGTTGGTTGTTTTGTGTATACTGGTTTTTATGGTTCTTATTAATAATTACACCAGTGTTTAAGTTGTTTAATTTTGTTTCTCTTTGGGTTCTATTCGATTTTTATAAAAGAATAGGTTCACCGACAAAGGCAAACACTGGTGATGTAGATATTGTCATAACTTTTTTAAGAACAAACTTTTTTTCGCAAAAATTGGTACAAATGTATTTGAGGGGCTCCTAAATCCCGTGGTGTAGTCAGATTTTTTATAAAAAAATCGCTAACAAAATTTTGATATTTTTCATTTAAAAAAAAATTCGTAGTAGGCCTTGAAAATCAAAATTTCGTCTTCAAATTTTGCATCAACATAGAGCTTTTGGAGATCTATATTTAAAAAAAATCCAGTTTAAATCGGTCCATAAACAACTTTTGTACGCGAGTGTTTCCATTCTTAATGGGTCACCCTGTATGTCAATATAAAGGCAAGCTGTCACTGTTAATAACACCAATTATTAAAAAAAATTACAGGAGACATAGTCAGTTTGCCTAAATATTTATTGCCTAAATTGCCTAAATATTTATTTTTAATGAGTAGGTACTAATGAGTAATGAGTAGATGAGTAAACATACAAGGCTATGTTCAACAGCCAATATAGGTATCTGCTAGTATTAAAAAACAGAGTCTGCTGATTAAATTTATTACAAAATGTTATATTGTGAAATAGACAGAAAAACAGTAGAATTGATTGATGTATGTATTTCTCTGATAGTATATCCATGAATAGTTCTAAATCTAAACCACTTTGATTTGTTGCAGGTCAGATTTCCTAAAGGTCCGTGGCTTCGACGAAGACATAGTAGGCTGGGGTGGCGAAGATGTGATGCTCTACAGAAAATACGTCCGGAGCAGTATGAAAGTCATTAGAGCAACGGATCCCGGAATCTTTCACATATGGCATCCTAAGGTTAGTTGCTGAAATATCACTGCAGATTAGGATCGCACTCCAATACATTATGTTTTTTTTGTCTAAGCGGATATCCGTTGAGCTTCCGTTCTAGGCTATTTATTACACAAACTGATAGTGCGTAGGAGGAATGAGATCTGTGATTTTATTAATGCGAGTATCGAAAGAAAAGAACTCGGGTATGCAGGAAAATTAATTTATATTCCTCAATATAGGACGTGTTTGATGATTCTCCAAAACACCTCAAATATTTATTTTTTCATGTTGCTGTGTCCGGATATAAATGCGAATTTTCAGTGTCCCAACATCTGCAATTCTATCGAGGTAAATATATTAAGGTAGAAAGTACATTTGTCGCTGAAGTAAATATTCCTTGTAGATATTTCGTTGTTATTAATCTTTTTATATATGTTTTTACAGTACGTATTTTTCGGTCAATGTTTTCTTCACATAATTCTTGAACGGCAATTTGAATGGATAAAATGTAAGCAGATTTACGACTTTCTGCATTGTACCAACAGAAACTTTTCTCACAGAAATACTGGGGTCCATGCCGAAGTTACCAAGAATTTCAATTTAGGAACCCTCATTCAGCATTCTGGGTATATCTCTTTTCTTATTTGACACATTACCACTGGTTAAAAATATTTTTATTAGGTGGGTTATATAGTTATGATCAACATTTTCATAAGGATGCCGCAAGTTAGTATCGCAAGAGGTTTGTCAAGCACTCTGGTTATTTTTGCCATATAATAACTATTTCGGTTCTTTCAGCTAAAGTACACACCATGATGACTGAAATTTAAATACATAATATAAACACAATAATAACAAAACAAGTACGATAACAACGAAATCAGAACACATCTACTGTCCGTTAGCGACATGAAAACAAAAAGTTGCTGTTTATTATGAAGGATGTTTATCTCCCTTCTTTAAACATTAAAAATGTTGCTGGCAAGTATCTTTCAATTTCATTGAAAAAGTAATTTAAGATTAATAATAATTTAAGAATACCTTCCTCTTAGCAATTATTAATAACAAAGCAGATAAAAAAATGTTATTTAGTCCAGAACTTCCATAAAATTGAACCTGGTTTAAAAGACAAAGTACTTTTGTATGTCAGATTAAAAACGGTTTAAAAAATTATGTGATACAAAGAGGGTGGTCGTATTTAAGATTTTAATGTTGGGGTTGCTCGGGGTCTGCAGAATAAATCTATCATGATTTGGTATGCATCAAAATAGATACCCCTTATAGCAAAAATTACGATGTTTTTTACCATTTTTCCTAATGTATAAAATAATGGGGGTGGGAAATTTTCAAACGAAAAAGTAATATTAATAAAGCAAATAGGTAATATAATAAACCACTAGAAAACATTTATACAAATTTTGAATACTGAACAACTAAAATGTAAAGACTAATAATAGAATTCGAATAAATTCTCAAAAATTCTTTTTATACTGAAAACAAATAGGTAAAGTTATTAATTTCTATATTTACAAAGTTCCACTTGTTTGTGTGTAGCACTTGTTTTAGTGCAGTGAGCCATTTAAAAACCCTGTCATAATTTTTCTCCATTTTTTTGTAGAAAAATGTTTTGGCGCATCAATTTTTATTTGGAAGAGGACATTTTAAAAGTGCCGATATTTATACACCGTGTCCGAATTTGGTATGATAAAATGACAAAACGTGTATTTTTTTAAATTAGAGCATTCTAATATATTTTTATAGGACATACATCATCAGCATGAAGCTGCGTTTGATATCTGTATTAATATGTTTGATATCGTCTACTTCTGACTATATATCTGACACCTAGCAATAGTGTGTGCTTACAAACATCTTTCACATCCAAGAATAGTGCCGGATTAAGGATCGGTGTCCCTAGATAAAATTTCCTTATATCCTTTTCAAATCGGTAAAGTTCTTTCTCAATCCAATTTACCATTCGATGTTCCTATACAATTCACAAACCCTTCAGGTGTTCCAGATTTTATAAAAGACCTTACTGATAATTCAGCCGGAGCCTTTTTTCAACTGTTTTTTACCGAAGATTTAATTGATTTTTTAGTGTTTCAAACTAACTTATATGCCCAGCAGTCCGATATATATTATAAGCCAGTTGATAGAAAGGAAATGAAAACATTTCTTGGAAGAAACTTGATGATGAGTATAAAGACATTGCCAAGCTATAGAGATTTTTGGTCATCCAACAAGCTACTAAATGAACCTTTTATAGCTACACTTATGTCACGTACAGTTGAGGACTTACAATGTCCTCAACTTTTAGTTGATTATCATGCATATATGAATGCAGTTCATAAGTTTGATCAGAACAAATCCACATAGGAAATTGTTTGAAAAGTCGCAAGTGATAGGTATCTTATTTTTTTTATTTCCTCGATGTATCAGTTGTCATCGCCCACTTAATACACAAGCAACCTGATACTGAAAAATTAAAAATGGAAGATTTCAGTCTATGAATAATCAAGTGGCTAATTACTATGCCAAAACAAAAATAAACGCCGTTCAGGAAATGGAAGTCTTATAGCCCCTATTACCATAACAAAGCATAAACCATTTTTTTATTTATTTGGAGATGCCTAAAACAACTACTCTACGGGCAATATACCTCGACTGGCGTTGCATTACATCAACATCTCCATGGATGTACCAAAGACAAATGTAAAAAATGTACAAATGTAGCAAAGATACAAAGAGGGCACTACAGGTATTTCACTGTATTATTGGAAGGAGATGCCGAAAACAACTACTCTACGGGCAATATGCCCCGACTCGCGTTGCATTACATCAACATCTCCATGGATGTCGCCACATCCTTCATCAATCCAAGGATGTGGCGACATCCATGGAGATGTTGATGTAATGCAACGCCAGTCGGGGCATATTGCCCGTGGAGTAGTTGTTTTCGGCATCTCCTTCCAATAATTAAGTAGGATTGTCTTCCTCAAAGACAATAGAGGTCGCTGTAATGGCATCTGCTTTCTGCAGATCGTTATCTGTCTGTCAATTAGACAATAATTGTCAGACAGGTAGTAGCAAAGACCCAAAGAGGGCACTGCAGTGTATTTCACTGTATCTCGCCACTACAAACATTCACTATGCCCCTTAGGCAATCACGTCGCCAGATCATTCATCGATTCCAATACCTATGGCAGTCTGACGAGATCATAACAAGATCGAAACCGGTCATTGTCTGGTATTTGGTCTTGATGAAGGATGTGGCGACATCCATGGATATGTTGATGTAATGCAACGCCAGTCGGGGCATATTGCCCGTGGAGTAGTTGTTTTCGGCATCTCCTTCCAATAATTAAGTAGGATTGTCTTCCTCAAAGACAATAGAGGTCGCTGTAATGGCATCTGCTTTCTGCAGATCGTTATCTGTCTGTCAATTAGACAATAATTGTCAGACAGGTAGTAGCAAAGACCCAAAGAGGGCACTGCAGTGTATTTCACTGTATCTCGCCACTACAAGTATTTCACTGTATCTCGTCACTAAAAGCATATACCATTTGTTACTGCAAGTAGTATGCTTATACTCAAGCAAAACATCAACCGGTAAGGCACAAGAACAAGGTGCGGATTATGCAGTACCAAAGATCACCAAGTACGAATAAACTGGCAGTGTTCAACTTGCTCTGCTCCACTACCTGGTATGGGAAAAGATGAACGGTTTCCAAGGATACCATTCCAACTAAGCGGGCGGTGGTTCTCCTTATATACCCCTACTATTTTTGCAAAAATGTGTAATTTTTGTGTTAAATTTTTCTAAAATATTTAAGATTAATGACTTTAATAATAAATATAATAAAAAAAGTGTGTTTTTCTGCTCACATTGGCCTTTTTTATTGCCATATTTCTGCCCCTCAAAGAGTTACGTAAACTCATAAGTAAATAAAATGCGACCACGAAATGCGTCAACTTGAACACTTTATTGAAACAATATTACGGTATTATTAATCAACAAGAATGTTATTGTCGACAACCATATTATACCTAAAGAGTACCTATATAAAACGTCGTGGAGTGCTTGAATTACCGGTCTGCACACCAGATGTGGGTAATTCAGACTTCTTTCCGAAGTTAGTTAGGATATATGTGAAAATTTTGTATAAAAGGTGATACCTAGCAAGAAGTCCAAGGAACTCGAAATTTATATGTAAATCGCTTGTAACTGAATAATGCATAACTAGATATTTATTTTTCAAACAAATTATTTGTAAACAACTGAAATTGTGTGACGAAATGTTTTAACGCAGTGTTTCTTTCCAGGTGTGCTCTGGAAACCCTGCAGGTCAAAAACTCTCAGCTGACCAATACAGGGCGTGTATCCGGTCCAGAGCCCTAAACGAAGCTTCCCATGCCCAGTTGGGCTTCCTGGCATTTAGAGACGACATAGCTGCTAACAGTAGCCCCGCTAAGTATCCTTCACATAACCTAAAATCGCTGAAAACTTCCTCCAAAAAGAACAAACTTCCCACCTAAGAGTAGTGAGTTTTATCTTTAAAAACATTTGGACAATCTAATACCGCTTGTGAATACTGAAACTGTTGATAAAGGTGCTATATATATGGTTTTGACAAGAAGTAAACTGTGCGTTTCTGGAACAGATTTTGGTGGTGTAAAACCATATAGTTTTTTAAAGAGGAACCAAGTTTTACGTTTAGAATACCATGTTACGGTTTACATACACATATGTAAACCTTTTGTCTGCAGAGCTTGAATTTATTTCATTTCATACTGAAAACAAATAATTAAAAATGTGAAAGATAAATTGTTTTTAAAAATCTACAAAGTAGAACTAGGTATGTATAAAGAAAATACATCTCTTTATCTAGGATCTATGATCTCTCAAGGAAAATTTTATCTAAAGGTAGAAAGGTAATATCCTCTACAGCTTTCTTGTTTTTTCTGTAAGAGTCTGTAGAACTTCATATGACAATTTTATTTACTTTTTTTTATTACTGTTTTTTTGCTTCAGGGCACATTTTTCATAATTGCATATCTCAGTAGCTCATAATACATCAAAAACAAATATGGTATATACCAATAAAAAAAACAAAGACTTGATAAAGTTACCTAATATTATAGCAGAATGGAACACATTTCAAAATATTTAAATATTCGTACAAGAGTAGGACCGTTACCTATGAGCAACTGTAGTTGTCACCAAACCATTAAAACTTATATATTTCACTGATATAATTATAATTATCACTCAACTTTTTAAAACCTTTAAATTAAAAAGTAAATCCATTTTTATTTTTTTAAGAATATCGAATGTTGTACATAGAACTTTGGTGTGAAGATATCACTGACGTAGTTTTCCACATACCACCAAAATACAATACTGCACTCGACGCGCGTTTCGCCAACCAAGTTGGCATCATCTGGAGATGATTAAGACTAACCAGTTTTAAAACAGAAAACAGGTTTAATCATCTCCAGATGATGCCAACTTGGTTGCCGAAACACGTGTCGAGTGCAGTATAATGTTTTGGTGGTATGTGGAAAACTACGTCAGTGATAGCATTAGGCGTGTTGTTTTGTTCATCGATTAGTCGTACGCATTAAGCGATGTTGCATTAAGTTTTTTAACAAAGTACCGACCTTTGGTCGAAAGTTAGACTTTTAATTGCTGCAATTCCAATATGCCGATGCCTCACTTGGCAATTCAGAGCGGTGGCAGAGGTCGCCGGGCTAGCAAATTGTCAGCATAGGTATTTATTATTGGGCGAATCGGACTACTAGTTTTATAAGATCTGTGGTGGTAGTGTTAAGTAGGATAATAATTATTTAGCTTTACTAAACTATATTTTTGGTAATTATGGGCGCTGAAGTTATCTTTAATAATCATATTTAATGTATTCCTTCATTAGTGAAACTATTAATTATAATACATACACGCATATATCGTTTCATCATCATCACTTTTACGAAGCCCACCATTGGCATTTTGGAAACCATAAAATATACAGAGTGACTCAAAAAATCCAGTATATCCGTAGTCCGTAAAATATCGCTATAAAACTGAAAAAGTGCATTTTCTTTTTTCTGTTATAACTTTGTTATTTTCAAAGAAAAAAGTCGGGTCAGCCAATAATTAACTATTAGAACGTCTCGGCGATATCAGCAGGGTGTGAGTATAATAGGTCTCCAAGGTGGACAGCAGGCGACTACTCTGCTTTCTGTCAGCAGTGTCGGCGATCACCTTATGCTGGTGGTCAGCAAAGTCTAAACACTAGCGCACTGGCTGGAGTAGGGACTTATCAATATTTCAAGGCTGATTTTTCCTTGCAAAAGTCGGAAATGGTGCAATTTGTGGACTTTTCGCACAGCAGCGGAACTTGAGGGAAATAATATCCGATGTTTAGAATTTGGGGTATTCCTGGCTAGCCCAATTTACGGACTAGAAAATATTTACCTCTCTTTTCGGTGTCTGAACTGGTAGACAGCTGGACTAGGTCGTGCTCGCGGCTGAGACGGGACTGGCAAACTTATTATTTTATTTAATCAAGTTGACTCCAAATAAATCGGAGAATTGGTAATGCAACTGGTCATTGTACAGGGTGGGCCGTATAAGAGTGCGTATCCCCTTATCTCAGAAACTATGTGAGATAGAAAAAAAGTTTTATATAAATGTTGTTTGCGTTAAAGATGTCGGTATTTTTTAAATATAGTTATATTTGTAGCTTTCAATATACAGGGTGATGAACTAAACTTATCTTTTTTTAAATGGAACACCCTGTATATTATTACATTTTTTAAAAGCTCTTCAAAAGACTTGTTCAGCAATATATAATATGATGGGTCTGTAGCCCACCGTTTCGGAGCTATTGACTGTTATCTTCAGGAAAAGGTTAATATTTATAGCGAGCTAGAAAAGTTACTGATTGAGGTGATAAGCTGTAATTTGGGCCAAGAAATTCTAATTTGGTCTATTTTATGAAACTTCTGTCTAATACTAAAATAAAAAAATTTGCAACAGTGATGCCAAGATTCGTGAAATTTAATTTTTCATGATTTTTTTAAAAGAAACACCCTGTATTTTATTACATTTCCTGAAAGTCCTTGCAAAGAGTTTATTGATATATAATATCAGGGGTCTACGACACACCGTTTTGGATTAATCTGCGTTTCTCTTCAGGAATTGACACAAGTTATATTTATATATAGTTATATATATATTAATATCATATTAGTAATATGATATTAATCCATCTACATTTTTCAAATTATATCTCTAGAATTTTAATAATACCATCCGAAACATGCATAACTTATGTGTCAATTCCTGAAGAGAAACGCAGATTAATCCAAAACGGTGTGTCGTAGACCCCTGATATTATATATCAATAAACTCGTCTTTGCAAGGACTTTCAGGAAATGTAATAAAATACAGAATGTTCCATTTAAAAAAATCATGAAAAATTAAATTTCACGAAACTTGGCATCACTGTTGCAATTTTTTTTATTTTAGCATTAGACAGAAGTTTCATCAAATAGACCAAATTAGAATTTCTTGGCCCAAATTACAGCTTATCACCTCAATCAGTAACTTTTCTAGCTCGCTATAAATATTAACCTTTTCCTGAAGATAACAGTCAATAGCTCCGAAACGGTGGACTACAGACCCATCATATTATATATCGTTGAACAAGTCTTTTGAAGAGCTTTTCAAAAATGTAATAATATACAGGGTGTTCCATTTAAAAAAGATAAGTTTAGTTCATCACCCTGTATATTGAAGAGCTACAAATATAACTATATTAAAAAAATACCGACATCTTTAACGCAAACAACATTTATATAAAACTTTTTTTTCTATCTCACATAGTTTCTGAGATAAGGGGATACGCACTCTTATACGGCCCACCCTGTACATCTGCAGTGAAAAGAGTAGAGAGGAGTAAAGGTGTTGGCTCAAATAATATTATTATTATTAATATTTACATTATTAAATAAAGTGGTATTTCCATTATTGGAAAAAATAATCGTAGTTAATTGTTTTATTGGAGGGTAACACAATAAAAAAAAAATAATTAAACTATGGATTTTTGGAGGAAATACACGCCAAATTACCCATATGTTACACATGGTTGGGTTGGAAATTTGGACTGAATCTAATTGCTGCAGAAATTTTTTGTAACATCCATTAGAATGTTTGTATGGATTATAAGAGTCCAAAATATCATTTCTTTTAAACATAAATAAGTTATGAAAGGAACACGAAAGAAAATGCACAGTTTTACAGCGATATAGAAACTACGCAAAATATCCTTGATTTTTTTAGAACATTAAAAGGTGAAACTATTTTCTTATTTCAGACACTCTATATAAACAGTACTGTCAGGATACCATTGGTGGGTATCTTAAATTGACCACCCTATATGTATATCGTGCGATATATTGGTATCGCCGAAACTGTAAGAGATACGAAAACGATTAAATTAGGGAAAAGTACTCCTTTCTGATGACCATTACCTAATAATACATTTACAGTGTTGCCAAATTAGTTCCAGTTTGTGGGATATTAGATAAATCATGAAAAACTGAAATTATTTCTCTTAATCAGTGGAATATTACTGGAACTTGAGGCGAGCGAAAAAGTTAAATGAGAACAAACCACATATTTTCCTACATAACGGTATGATCGGTTTTTTGAAATCACGTTTTAGATTTTTTATTTCATATTTAAAAGTAATATTTTAATTTATATTCAACCATTCAACCAGTCATACAAATATTCTTTCCAACGTTTCGACCCAAAAAACCATTTAAGCACACTATGATAGCATAGTATGTTTCATAATACAGCCTGATTTTGTATAGATTTTTTTTAATTAATATATTTGACTCTTTAAATATTGTTTTTATAAATATTGTGTTTCAACATTGATCCGTATTTCAAGGAAGTCAATTGATAATGATATTTCAAATGTTAAACTAATTTAAAAAAATCACTGAAACGTTTAGTAGATAAGAAATATTATGGTTTGTTCTCATATAACTTTTTTCGCGTAGGTATGTCATTAGTTTTTGAGTTATTAAGGTAAATAATGTTTTGCAATTTTGATTGCCAAACATTATTTTGATTGCCTAATATATCAGAAACTAAAATCAAATTGACAACACTATAAACGTATATTGAATGATTATTAGAAAGGGCAACTTTTCTTCGATTTAACGGATTTTCTATCTCTATACAGTTTCGCAGATAGCAATAGTAGCACATGCTATTTAGGACAGCTGTATATTATGTTAAGTAACTATTAAATTATTTTCTTGGCAACTAGGAGTCGTGTTGTACATAGGTTCCTACCATAGACTTAATAAGAGGAGACCTCACGGTTCATTCATAAATAACCTTTTGTTTTGTATCAATCATTGGCAATGTGTATGACAAAGAATACCGAGAGAAAGAACGGCAAAATTCCGACTCCGTGCAACGTTGCAAAAGTTTTGGGAGAACTTGCTTCCGACGCCAAAGGCGTACTGTTTTTGGAAGGGTTGGGTATGATAATAAAATATCAAAAAAGGAATTTTAAGAAAATCAGTACTATACATTACAACAGCAAAAGCTTGTGAGATTAGAAATTAAATTAGTATCGGAGTTTTAATGTAGGGAATATGAATTGAAACTTGAACACTTAAAATTCTGAATTAAGTAAAGGTGGTACACCTACTACATTACAAAAACTTATATATACAGTAGTGTAATACTTTTTTACACTACTGTATATATAAGTTTCTCAGTTTTTCAAAGATACCCAAACTCTCTATACAGGGTTCGATTACATTTAAAAGTGAAATATAATTTAAAATAAGAAAGATGTACATGGTGTTAATTTTTAATTCAACTTTTTGTTTCAAGTTATTTGACTTACTGTTTTCAAAATAACTCTTTAAAAGCCTGATAATGGTGATTTTCTCTTAGATTAGTATAAAGGATACCTTTAAAAATTACCTTGGTTACGCAACTGATTTTAATTTTTGTGTGCAAACGTTGCATGTTGGCTTCACACTTACCAAACATTATAGGTTTTTTAATTTGTTATGCAGCAAAGTGCTGAATGATGCCTTAGCTTCTTGCTTGGATTCTTGTTTTGATCGTATTTAAGTATGTGTGTAGGTAACTCCAAAAACTAACACATCAGCCATATTTTAAAAAATAACAAAAGCAATTCCATAATATAATATAGTATATATATACTATATTCCGTAAAATGATAAGAAAGCCAGCCAGCACGCCCCTGAAAAGCCGTAAATATGGCGTGACAAATATAGCGACCGAATAACCAAACAAAACTTGGCAAAATTTACTTGTGGAAAGACAGTTTTGAATATAAAGAATTCACTTTTCCATACACTTGATACTGATGCACCATTTTCTGAAGAATAGTAATAAATTCCTTACGAAAAACACTGAAAAATTCACAAAAGCAAAATTCCGACTGCCAGCAACACCGCACAAAAGAAATACTATAAAATACTACTATTCACGTGCATCAATGGACATGCGGATTGGAGTAGGGAGCAATGATGCCTGTTCATTCCATTTTTGCGTTATGAAGTTAGTTTTTATAGCAACGTTTTTAACAAAATATGATTTATCTACTTAACTAGGAAACGGGAAAATATTTTTATGTAATATTTTAACCTTAACCCACAATCATGGTAGTTTAAATGTGAAAATATAAATTACACAATTGACAGTTTGGCAACAGTTTTTCGTACAATCATAAAGTAGACCTTGCAGTTGACCGGATAAAGAGTAAACAAGGGGATCTCTGATTGCTTTAAAATGTAAACAATTACATCTCCCTTGTCTTATAAATCTATGGTTCCTACTAAAACACAATAATATACTGAAATACTGTATATTTGCAGTAGAGGTTTAAAGTTTATAACCCTTTGAAGTTGTTCTCTTCCAGATTCGCACTGTAACTTTAAATAAGCATGTTATTTGTACAGGACGGTATTGAAGGGATTAATATTTGTGATTCGATAATGCCGAAATTCCAAAAAAGTGATTTTTATTGTTATTTTGTTACTTTTATTACTAAGTTTAATTTATTGTTAGACTTAATTCTAAGACTGTTGAATGGCCACATCGAAAGTAAGTATTTTAATCCATTTATATGGGCTAGATTAAAAAATATTCTGTATAAAAACAAGTAGTAATATACATATAGCATACAAGTGATGTACAATTTTCTCTCGCGTTTTTAAATGACACAGACTTTATTAATTAATTAAATAATTATCCAAAATTTAGAAAAACCATTTAAGGTAAAAAAAAAAGTTTGGTTGACTATTTGTATATTCTAATATGGTCATCTAAAACTAGTCCTTCCCTACCGCTATTTAACCTTTTGGCTGGAAAATTAGTTGGATTATCTTACATAACTCTAGAAAAACGCGAATTTGTGGGAACATATTTTCCTTAGTATAGGTACACTAAGAATTTACATATGATTGGAAGTCTAATTTAAATGTGAAAGCATTAGTACGAACGTAAAAACTGAAAACCTTTAAATAAATTAGCCTAAAAATATAATTTCATAAAGTTAATTTAATATCTATTAATTTACCTAAAATAATTTTCGTTGACCTGGTATTGTTTTAATTGCTCATGCTATATTGAATACAATTTACAGCTTGTTTCTTCCGTGTCTTTTCTAACAAACTGTGTCGTCGGTTTTTTGTCATATGAATTTTATTTAATCATGACTTTCATGAAACTTTATAGAGGTTTACTAATGCTCACAAAATGTAAAAATTAGTGGATATTAATAAATAAAGATCCAGTATATGAATGTTCACCACGACATAAATGTCAAACACACAAAAAACTAACTTATGGACTGCTAACAGGAAACAAAACACTTGATTTTTACATATGGGGTCGGCCATATTCCACTGAATAAATTTTCGAAAGCCAAAATTTTTCCCAACAACGAAGGTTCAAACCATTTAGTGATGATGGAACCAAAATTCCTCATGTTAAAATTCCGACGAATGAGCCTGACATATTTTCGCGAAAATGGTGGAAAATATAAAATTATTCAGTGATTAACTTTTTATCCTTTACTATCAGAATAAACCATCAACTTTATAAATAAGTAACCATATTAAGAAACCTGCAACTATATTAAGAAATTTTTAATTGATACTTAGTGAGCCCTCCACTTTTATAATTAATCTAGAAGAATATCTAAGAGGAAGGAAGTCGATTAAGTCAATCAATTCACCTCTCTCGGTCAGACATTGAAGGATGTCAATGATTAGTCATCTCAGTCCATTCACCTCACTCGGAACTGACATTTTGGGAAGTTAATAATGATATAAGACACCGCAGGGCATTCGCTTGTAGTAGATCCAGAATCGCCAAATGCACACTACTCATAAAAGATATACCTACTCATATTATTGTTGTAAAGTAAAATAATTAATAAACATCCATTTTGCATATTTAGAAAAAAGATACTGAAATAACGACTTACTTTTGTTATATATGTAGTAGGGGAAGACTATACTTGCAGAATAATTGGAGTATTCTTTTCTATTACATACACATGACTAATTTTTTATTTTTATATTATGAAGGATGGGATAGTCTTCTAATTTTTCAGTATATTAAATCTGAATTATTATTATAATTTCTTCGTCAAGTTTTAGGTTATTATTAAAAAATACTGATAGAACTAATGACTGCTAACTATTCTGGTCTGGACTACTCAAGGTTTATTTATCTTTAGCTTTACCTTCAAAATTAGGTATCCCGTTTTAGGAACTTTTACCTTAATTGTTAGAGACCGTACTTTTCATCAGAACGTTACTTTGTAAATTATTATAGTTGAACAAGAAAAGATATATGATATCGCCACTAATATACGTAAGATTAAAAAGAGATACCTAGTAATGGAAATTATAATAAAATTGTAGAAAAAGTTTCAACTGTATTTTGCTTTTTATGATTAGTCCAATTTTTATTACATATTTTTTTTAATAGTGTACTGCTTTTTACAACGATAGATCGGGTATAATATGATATTACGTAGCAGGAACTTAAGAAGAACAGGTTTTATTCAAGAATATTAATTGCATGAGTTCACCACTTTTCTACTCTACTAATTTGAATCGTGTACTGTTCTATTTCTAGGAATAGCCGATAAACGAAAATCCTGAAAAAGTCAAATTATTAAAAATATTGGTAATATTATGTTCACTATTGAAAATAATTATGACATTTACTTTGGATCAATTTACAGTCTTATTCCTACGATGAATTGATTGAAATGGGAAATGTAAAAAAATTGTAATATCCGTGCAATCATATATTGTTACTCCTTCCGGAGTTTTTAAATAAGTGAGACTTTTAATAACAACAAAGACACCTTTATTTAATACTTCAGACACAGTACAACACTTCTTGTACCATATCTAAATAAATACACACCGAAAACATTTCGAAAATCCCAGTTATTTCACTTAAGTATTGCTTATTTGCGCTTGATCGCTGCCTGATTAAGACTAGCTCCCTCGTTGGGACGCCACTGCCTTTATAGATGAACTAGGCTTCTAGAGCCTCGTAGAATTTTCCATCGGATACTCATGAATAATCCACATACCAGGGCAGTTTAATACATAATCGACAGATAAGTTATACGAGGGATATTCGATAAGTACCGCTGGTGACATAAAGGAAATGTGGATAAAAGGGCCTATCTCCCTTATTTGAAGGCCTAGAGGGTTGATACTTCGCCCTTGGGGATTATCTCTGGCACCCCCAAGGCGGTGTTGCCAGATTATACACAATTTCCCTAGAGCTGGGGAAAAAGTAGATTTGGCACCGGAGTACCTATTTGGTTTATGTTATTAGTCTATTTTGAAATTAGTCTAAATTTGTATATCAGTGATTTATTACAAAAATAAAAACATATTTTTTAAATCTAGCCCACATTAAATGTTTATGGTATTTTTGTTGTGATGATTTTTAATGTAGATATAGACCTAGTCATACTTAAATAAGGCTTTATATATTTAATAGTGAACTTTTGAATGAAAGTGTTTTCCCCATCAGTTCGTCTCGAAAATGTCCCGAGTGTGTGCAGATATCATTAAATTTAAGTAAAAATGTGAGCCATTTTTAATAAAGGGATTATAAAAATTAGTGTTTTATTTATTGGCAGGAACCAACTTTGAAAATTAAATAGGATCCACTTAATATTTTTATGTAAAAATTAAGGAGTTATATGTCTACATACAATTTTAGTTGTATATTCGACAGAGCTGGGAAGTATTTTACAATGTAATTTCTTTGTAGTATTTAAATACAGCTTATTCCAAGTATTTGCAATTAAAATTTGAATTGGTCAAAGTAATTACTATTTACTAATTATAAAGTAATTGAATACTTTTTATGAAAATAATTAAATTAAAATCCCATCTGCTTAAATACTATTTATTAGTGCTTTGAAGCTACACCAGCCATTTCGGCCCACCACCAAAATTTCTATACCATAATTTATTACACTTTTATTACAAATTTATTCCACCAAAATTAATTTTATTACCCTTGCCGTAAATTAGTTATAAGCGAACAACCTAGGTTTAATTTAAACCTACATCAGCCACTGGTAACTTTTGAACTAAATAAGATATGGAGATGGTTCTTTCGCTAGAATTTATTACAAATTTATTACATTCGACCCCGCCTAGTTTAAACTCCCTACGGTGAAATCCAAGGGGTGAAAACAACCCCAAAGAGGTATTTTCAATTTTAATGAACCTAAAACGTGCAAATTCATCCGAGATATATTTTAATTTATCTCTTAGAAATATTAAATAAACATTTCATACCCGGGGGTGAAAACCACCCCATCTACCCCAAGTACGTCCAAACACCGATAATCGAAATTTAAATTAAATTAAATTTTAAAATATTGCAAATACAAGAAGAATGAAACCTGCTTCGTATTTTCTTCCATTTAAATTATAATCGATTAGAGTAAACCGCGATTTTATTACACTTGCCATTTTCGAGAAATTGGGAGTAGTCTGGCGTGGTTTGAAGCTAGCCCGCCCTCTCGTATCTCCGAAACTGAAAAACGTACTGCAATGAAACATACATCATATTTTATTACATTTTAATTATAATTGAATAGAGCAATCCGCGATTTTATTGCACCTGCCATTTTCGAGAAATCGGGAGTTGTCGGCGTGAATCATAAGCTAGCCCGCCCACTCGTATCTCCGAAACTACATACCGGATTGCAATGAAACTTACATCATATTTTATTACATTTTAATTGTAATTGAATAGAGCAAACCGCGATTTTATTACACCTGCCATTTTCGAGAAATCGGGAGTTGTAGGCGTGAATCATAAGCTAGCCCGCCCACTCGTATCTCCGAAACTACATAACGTATTGCAATGAAACTTGCATCATATTTTATTCCATTTTAATCATAACTGAATAGAGCTAACCGCGATTTTATTACACTTGCTATTTTCGAGAAATCGGGAGTTGTAGGCGTGAATCATAAGCTAGCCCGCCCACTTGTATCTCCGAAACTACATAACGTATTGCAATGAAACTTGCATCATATTTTATTCCATTTTAATCATAACTGAATAGAGCTAACCGCGATTTTATTACACTTGCTATTTTCGAGAAATCAGGAGTGGTCAAAATTGAATGGTAAGCTAGCCCGCCCTCTCGTATCTCCGAAACTAAAAAACCCACTGCAATGAAACCTACATCATATTTTATTACATTTTAATTATAATTGAATAGAGCAAACCGCGATTTTATTATACCAGCCATTTTCGAGAAATCGGGAGTAGTCCGCCGTGGTTTGAAGCTAGCCCGCCCACTCGTATCTCCGAAACTACATAACGTATTGCAATGAAACTTGCATCATATTTTATTACATTTTAATCATAACTGAGTAGAGCAAACCGCGATTTTATTAAACTTGCTATTTTCGAGAAATCGGGAGTGGTCAAAATTGAATGGTAAGCTAGCCCGCCCTCTCGTATCTCCGAAACTAAAAAACATACTGCAGTGAAACCTACATCATATTTTATTACATTTTAACTATAATTGAATAGAGCAAACCGCGATTTTATTACACTTGCCATTTTCGAGAAATATGATGTGGTTCAAATTGAATGGTAAGCTAGCCCGCCCTCTCGTATCTCCAAAACTAAAAAACGCACTGCAATTAAGCCTACATCATATTTTATTACATTTTAATTATAATTGAATAGAGCAAACCGCGATTTTATTACACCTGTCATTTTCGAGAAATCGGGAGTAGTCCCGCGTGGTTTGAAGGTAGCCCGCCCTCTCGTATCTCCGAAACTAAAAAACTTACTGCAATGAAAGCTACATCATATTTTATTACATTTTAATTACTATTGAATAGAATAAACCGCGATTTTATTACACCTGCCATTTTCGAGAAATCGGGAGTAGTCGGCGTGAATCATAAGCTAGTCCGCCCACTCGTATCTCCGAAACTACATACCGGATTGCAATGAAACTTGCATCATATTTGATTACATTTTAATCATAATTGAATAGAGCAAACCGCGATTTTATTACACTTGCTATTTTCGAGAAATCGGGAGTGGTCAAAATTGAATGGTAAGCTAGCCCGCCCTCTCGTATCTCCGAAACTATAAAACGTATTGCAATGAAACTTACATCATATTTTATTACATTTTAATCATAACTGAATAGAGCAAACCGCGATTTTATTACACTTGCCATTTTCGAGAAATCTGATGTGGTCCAAATTGAATGGTAAGCTAGCCCGCCCTCTCGTATCTCCGAAACTAAAAAACCCACTGCAATGAAACCTACATCATATTTTATTACATTTTAATTATAATTGAATAGAGCAAACCGCGATTTTATTACACCTTCCATTTTCGAGAAATCGGGAGTAGTCCGGCGTGGTTTGAAGCTAGCCCGCCCTCTCGTATCTCCGAAACTAAAAAACGTATTGCAATGAAACTTACATCATATTTTATTACATTTGAATTATGATTGAATAGAGCAAACCGCGATTTTATTACACCTGCCATTTTCGAGAAATCGAGAGTCGTCTGGCGTGGTTTGAAGCTAGCCCGCCCTCTCGTATCTCCGAAACTAAAAAACGTATTGCAATGAAACTTACATCATATTTTATTACATTTGAATTATGATTGTATAGAGCAAACCGCGATTTTATTACACCTGCCATTTTCGAGAAATCGGGAGTTGTCGGCGTGAATCATAAGTATAGCAATGAAACTTGCATCATATTTTATTACATTTGGACCACATCATGGTCAATGGCCACTTGTCATTTCTCGAAAATGGCAAGTGTAATAAAATCGCGGTTTGCTCTATTCAATTATGATTAAAATGTAATAAAATATGATGCAAGTTTCATTGCAATCCGGTATGTAGTTTCGGAGATACGAGTGGGCGGGCTAGCTTATGATTCACGCCGACAACTCCCGATTTCTCGAAAATGGCAGGTGCAATAAAATCGCGGATTGCTCTATTCAATTATAATTAAAATGTAATAAAATATGATGTATGTTTCATTGCAGTACGTTTTTTAGTTTCGGAGATACGAGAGGGCGGGCTAGCTTCAAACCACGCCAGACTACTCCCAATTTCTCGAAAATGGCAGGTGTAATAAAATCGCGGTTTGCTCTATTTAATTATAATTAAAATGTAATAAAATATGATGCAAGTTTCATTGCAATACGTTATGTAGTTTCGGAGATACAAGTGGGCGAGCTAGCTTAAGATTCACGCCGACCACTCCCGATTTCTCGAAAATGGCAAGTGTAATAAAATCGCGGTTTACTCTAATCGATTATAATTTAAATGGAAGAAAATACGAAGCAGGTTTCATTCTTCTTGTATTTGCAATATTTTAAAATTTAATTTAATTTAAATTTCGATTATCGGTGTTTGGCCGTACTTGGGGTAGATGGGGTGGTTTTCACCCCCGGGTATGAAATGTTTATTTAATATTTCTAAGAGATAAATTAAAATATATCTCGGATGAATTTGCACGTTTTAGGTTCATTAAAATTGAAAATACCTCTTTGGGGTTGTTTTCACCCCTTGGATTTCACTGTAGGGAGTTTAAACTAGGCGGGGTCGAATGTAATAAATTTGTAATAAATTCTAGCGAAAGAACCATCTCCATATCTTATTTAGTTCAAAAGTTACCAGTGGCTGGTGTAGGTTTAAATTAAACCTATGTTGTTCGCTTATAACTAATTTACGGCAAGGGTAATAAAATTAATTTTGGTGGAATAAATTTGTAATAAAAGTGTAATAAATTATGGTATAGAAATTTTGGTGGTGGGCCGAAATGGCTGGTGTAGCTTCAAAGCACTCTATTTATTACAATTTATTTTGAAACATCGAGTCCGGATATAGCTAAGGTAAGTGAATGAAATTGTAATACCTACACACTAATTAGAAATCTACTAGGTACATAAAAAGTAGTGTACCCACTAAATTTAATTTCATTAATTTTTTTTTCAACATAACAGAACTCGTTTAAATTATTTTATATATAATAGAAAATAACCATTTGAATTCCAATAAAAAAGTTACAGAGAACACTCTTGAATTTTATTCTACATACACATACAAATGTTTTAAATATGCATCATCATTATTTATTAATATTTATATTTATTTATTTTAAACCTAATTCAAAGACTATTTGCACTAAAAATAATGTTAACATCGGAAATTATTGAAATACCGACTAGCAATTATAATTACTAAAAAGTAATTAAACACGGTATTTTGATGTATTTGTAATTGAAATCTAGTTTAAATACCCGTGGTAATTAGTAGTTAATTACTTCTTTAAAGTAATTTTCTTTGCTCTGCGGAGGCCACTCATTTGCTACCCTTTGTCATATACACTGATCTGCAAACGTTTCATTCAAATAATCACGCACAATCCGCGAGTAAGGTGACGGTGCTCCATCCTGTTGGAATACTATTTCCAGTTCAACATATCCAGCGTGGTGCTGTATAATATTACTTAAAGCTGATCCAATAGCATTTTCAAGGCGGTGGCCTACGCGGTCACTCGATTTACGTCCTCTGGATTTATTTTTGTGGGGATACGTAAAAAGTAAAGTTTATTGCACGCCACTAGATACACTAGAAGACTTGCGGGGACGAATCGTGAACGTATGTCGCGAAGTGACACCGGAAGTGCTGCAGAATGTACGACGATGATTTGAAGATAATTTGTATCACTGAATAGAAGCTGGTGGGGAACATTTTCAACACTTACTTCGTTGTAAGTTTTTAAATGAAATTGATTTAATTTTTTCATTTTTCGTGAAATGCATTCATGAAACTTCAAGAATTCATAACTTCTAATAGTATATTATATACCTAGGTTGAGAAGTGAGCTATTATTGACCGCGAAATTTTATATCCTGAGGCGCGTAGCGCCGAAGGATATAATCTTCGAGGTAAATAATGGCCTTCTCAACCGAAGTATATATAGTATTTTTTTTACTACTAATAGCCGAATTAACACCAGAAGATCTTATTTTTATTTTAAAATCAGACATTTCCCCTATTGAGCAATCCAAACCACGTGTTCAAATCAATATGGCGTCGAGGGCAAACATTCATTTGACGTTTGAGTCATAGACAAGTTTATGGTTTGAGTTATATAACTTTGTAGGTACTTGGTTAAAAGTTTGTTTTTAACTAATATTAATAAATAAAATAGTAATAAACTAATAATATATATTTAATAGTAATAAAATGCCTACTGCAAACCCTTTGGTTTCTTAATATCGAAGGTGTTAGGTCATTCCTTTTAATTGCAGCTAAGTATTCTCCGTTTTCTCGATAAATCATAACTCGGAAAATAGTTAGAACTCACTACGTCGGGTATACAACAAAACTTAACTTGGTCTCGATTTTTACGACATCCACAAACCACAACAACTATGCACGTTACCGGCATTAATAAATATTATCTTCGCGACACAATTCTAATAAAAGACGAGTTAACACTGTTCAACACTTCCTTACATAAAATACATGAAACATTCCTTACAAAAAACTCGGATTAAACACTTTTAACTGAAAGCTGCTGGGCTGATTTCAATGCATTCTCAATGTAAACATAACTTGTTTGCCCTCAGCGCCATATTACTTAAAAATTTGACAGGTCCTTGGATTGCCTAATTACTCAAATATATCGAAAAATCAAGTAGGTGAAATGTCAAACTGATGCGTGAAATGTCAAACAGATGAGTGTCAATACAATTTATTATTAACCTAGGTAAATAATGAACCACTTCTCATTACGCAAATGAGGTAAATAATAAGGTTTTCTCATGTTAGTAGTAAAAAAACGATTTTACTGAATTTCAAACACGGAGCGCTACTGTATAAAGAATCAAAAACTCTTTCCAATGACGTATCACTTGACCCCCATTCACATTTGAAAAATTTTGGGGGATGACACCCCCGCATACTATGGTGAAATTTGGGCTATGATTTTTGCGTTAAAAGTTGTCCCCCTCACAAACAAAATCAACGTGTTTCAGCATTTTTTCGACAAAACCTTTTCCTGGCAATTATGACCTACGGTACGTTTTAGATGGGCCACACTGTATAAATTATACTGGGACCTAACCATACAAACTGATATATCGGTTGCTCATAGGGCAATGAACCTTTTTTAATTTTTTTTTTATTGGCTCTAATTAAATAAATTCTATGACATTAGCTCCGGCTAAGCTCAGAGTGGGGACGGATTTTGAGCTTTATAATTAATATTAAATTTTATTCCACCTTGTGGACGCCAGGATAATTTTCTATTTGACTGTCCATGTATAGGAAATCTTTATAAATAATACTTGATGTTTGACGAATTGAAACAAACAAGTAAAAACAATTCTGTATTACAATTAAAATATTTTTTTTTATAAAAGCGTGTATGATATTTAAATAAAAAAATAAAACAATAAAGAACAACTGATGGTTATTACCACTCAAAATTACTGTGCAGGGTGTATCTGCTAATAAAAGTGATCTGGTTTATAAAAATATATCCTTCTTGCATTAGAGAATATAATTCAACCTCTCACCAATAGATACTCTTCAGTAATGGTGGTCGGAGTGGACTTTCGGCAACGTGCAGCAGATAATAGGACCTTCCGGAAACTATGAGCAAGATGGAGTAGCTAGCTAGCTTCTTGTTGATCCGGATACTGCTATCGGGATACAAATAGCTTCTATCGTCGCACTGAAGATGGAGTTCAAATTCCAGGTCGGTTCTCCTCTTCCGAGAAGCCAAAGTGCTTTTACATCAAATTGGAAGTATTTAGACCAAGAACGTAAAAGGAAAATTATATACACTCTTATGACATAAGCAAGATAACAGATAATTTTGCAATGATAACAAATGCAATCTGTTGATTAAAAGTTTAAACTAATGAACTCAAAATTGACAGAAAGTGATATATATAAAATTTACAAGAAATGGGAATTACCCAGTATACAAAATTCCAGGAAAATGATCCAAAATATAGAATTTAAAATGATAATTAAATTAATACTAAAATAAGTGAACCTTCAGTATAAAAAGAATAATAAATGGTCCAATAAAAGATTACTAGAAAATATCTTTTCTTTAACCGGAAAAATAAGTGTGACACAAAACCAATGGCCTTATTGATTACATATTTTCTACACACTTTAAACTTTATTATATACTATATTTATTATATACTATATACTATTTTTCCACACAAATTATAACTT
Organism: Pogonocherus hispidulus; assembly: GCA_963924545.1. Taxonomy (NCBI): domain Eukaryota; kingdom Metazoa; phylum Arthropoda; class Insecta; order Coleoptera; family Cerambycidae; genus Pogonocherus; species Pogonocherus hispidulus. Next base: position 33,395,473 of record OZ004700.1, on the reverse strand, counting down.
TAAACTAATTATAGATTGCATAATATTAATTGGTTAGAACTCCCTGAGAAGGAGTTTTTCCCCTCTACCGAGGTTTCCCTATTCTTGCTGCCAGTAGCATCTCCTTGCACCTCAGGCTGGCTATCTTCCTGTGGCACCCAGCAGTCGATTGATGACGGTCGGGAGTGGCCTGTTGCTACACCAGCTAACCCCACCGAAGGTGTGGTCTCCCTCCCTTGCTCTGTAAACACTTTCTCCTTATTAGTTCTATTCATTTCCAAAAAGACTAGCCAAAAGTTCGTCAACGTTTTAAATCCCGTGAAGAGAGTGATAAAGAAAATCGAGATCCCTAGCCCTTGGATACACCGCCTAACAGTGTCGGGATCGGAAAAGAGCAAGAGTTGTCCAACAGAGGTTATAGCAAGGAAGTGGTGGATTTCGCTTGGGTTAGAAGAAATACTATGTCCAAGGAGTAGTGCGCTCTCAACCAGGAAGGAAGAAGTAATGGTAATGTAAAATTACTCACCAAAAAAAAAGTGGTAAGGAGTGGGTCTGGGGTATGTGAATTGTGCTGCCCTTAGGTTCACTTTATCCTCATCAAGGGTCGAGGCCGAGTCATGCCCGTCCTCGCCCCTGTGAATCATTGGAGTCCATTACTTGGCTCTCAAACTACAGCAACGTGTCAGCACCTGATAAGGGAACCTAACCTGATCTAACCTAACATAACCTAACCTAACCTAACCTAACCTAACCTAACCTAACCTAACCTAACCTAACCTAACCTAACCTAACCGGCCTCACCCATTCGAATAGGTATCCAAACAGATAAGAATGCCCAGTCGACGAAATGGTCAATCCACAAAACGAGAATATACGGTTTATCTTCAATATTCTTTCAATATTTACATGTTCAGAAAATATTGGAAAAATCCTTGTTGGCATTCCTTTGAGAATTTCCAATAACCTAACAAAATATGATTGTTTTTTTTTTCTGATAAAATTATTTTTAGTTTTCCAAGTTTCCAATTATTATTGAAAATATGTTTTAGATCGGTACTTTGTTTATCCGGATCCTTACAGACCGTCATTTTCCGTCATAATTGCGGATTTATTGCGACTAAATAAATAAGGAGGCTGTTCCAAACAATGAAAAACTTTATTGTTTCTTCAGACCGTTCTGTATGTCAAAATTATTATTGACTGAAACTTAAACGTATTTAAATCATGCCACTTTATAGTGCAGAAGATCGCTTAAAGTTTTAGAATGTTTTATTACAAATAATAAAAGTCCGCCATTAGCTTTTTGAACGTGGTATATCCAAATAGAAGAGTGTCAGGTAATACACTATTTTAAAAAAAAATGGGGCAAATGGCGTAGTTAGGAATAAAAAACGAAACCTTCCAAAAATAATTATTCTAACCGAAGAAAAACAAGTAGAGGTCCATTTATATTTTGAAGAAAGAAAGGAAAATTTTCAAAGGAACGCTGAGCAGGATATTCAAGATATTAGCAGAACTAGCATTCAGAGAACACTGAATATAAACAATGTATGGTTATAAACGTCTTCCAGTACAGCAGTTATTTGCAACTGATTTTGATAGTAGGGCGATGTTTTGTATGCACATAATAGATAAGAACTTTAAACGTGGTTTTCTGCAAAATATTTTTTTTACTGATGAAGCAATGTTTAATACTGGTGGTATATCAATACAAAATATTCGCACTACTATATCTAAACAAGATAACGATAATGTAGGAGTTCCTCAAGGGTCAGTTTTAAGGCCCTTCCTTTTCATTGTTTTTATAAATGACCTCCCGAGCATATTACTCAAGTAGTAATGACTATGTTTGCAGATAATACGTTGAATAAGGAATTTTATAGTTTGTGTAACAGAATAACTAATATTAAATGTAGCAAATGCAGAGTGATTATATTTTTTTAAAAGCAAATATTTGACTAATGATTTTGCAATTAAACTGGTGTAGATGGAATTCAATTTTTGGGCACTTAGATGGTGGTTTGTATTGGAATTACCACATAATTCAACTATGTAAAAGATATAATAAGGCTTGCATTAAAACAATTAAAATATTCAATCAATATCAAACCTTCTGGACTTTTACCCTACTTTTCTTTAACTTATTCTCATATATCGGACAGTATTGTACTGTGGGTGCGGAGTTCTGAGATCCAAAGAGATTTTGTCTTACAAAAAAGAATGTGGAGAATTATTTTTAGAATTGGGCCAAAATACTCGTGTAAACACTAGTTTATTAAATGCACATTACGAACGGTGTCATCAGTATATATTTTAGCAGTACTTATACATGCTAAAGTAAATTTGTAATAGTAAAAACTATGAAACTAATGGTGAGTCTCACACATAATTATATCACGAGATATAGGAACCAGCTAAAAGTATCTAAGCCCAAATCAGCTTTGTGTCAAAGGTCTCCCTATTATAATGCAGTATCTTTCTTTAATAACCTGCCTAAATATAAACAGAAAATCTTTTTAAATTATAATTGCTTTTATAGTGTTAATCACTTTTTAAACTTGTGAATGAAAAAAAGTGATGTATTTAATTTTAAATCTATGTTTTATACAATTCATTCAATTATGTTAATTTATTTTTTTATTTAATACGGAGTTTTTATATGCATAGGTATATAAATATTTCGTAATGTTCCTACATTTACTAAGTACCTTGTTGACGTTGATATCAGTAATAATTGTCCCAATCTTTTCCCAAGAAAACATTCCATAGTAAAAATCATGACGTTACATAATTCCCATTTTTATTCAGCACGTTTTTAAATGGTAAAACTGAAATCCACCAACTGCGCTAATAAAACAGGAAATTATTGCATCGTAAAAATATCCTCGAGAACTCATCACCCCTGTGACGTGATTCATTCCAGGAAAAATACCCGTCTGCAGACTCTATGTAATATTCATTAAAACGTGCCCGTGTACCTTACTTCCGAATGAATATTCTAGTAGAAGCAGAAACATAACTTATTTAAACTAATCCTTTCTGCCGTGTAAAATATTAACGCTACAAGATAAAACAAAGTAAGAAGGAGAAGCTATATCTTGGGATTAGGTTACTGTAAACTCGAGAATAAGGTGACTTTAGACATTTAATTTATATCCTTCCTTTTAGGACGTTTTTCCAAAGTTTCCTCATTCCTCACCAGGTTATTGTAAAAAATAAATTTATGAGATATTGTATGTATACGGAAGCGCAGAAGGGCCAACTAATTAAAAATATTTTTTTTTCTTTAAATTCCGAGATAAAAGTCAGAATTCTGAGATAAAAGTCGGAATTATGATAATTCCGAGATAAAAGTCAGAATTCCGAGATAAAAGTCAGAATTCTGAGATAAAAGTCGGAATTCTGAGATAAAAGTCAGAATTCTGAGATAAAACTCGGAATTATGTTAATTCCGGTTGGCTATACTATACCACAGCAAATGTATGCTGTGACTACGCTCTATAATATAATGTTTCGTGATGCTAACTGTGCATCGCCAAGCCGCAGGTTAGCTAATCCGTTACCAAAGGGCTAGCTCATAGTTTATTATTCTATTAGGTATCACAGTTTATCCAACTATAGGTGCAGACAGATTATTAATAAAATGGTAATTTTCCATACAGTGTGGTTACTTTGAAAGTGTACACCATTGGGATGTTTTGAATCAGAAGAGCCTTCAGGGTTGCTTATATTACACTAAAGTTGTGCATTTTCAGGGAATTCTAAAATATGAAAAGAAACTGATGATACATATTTATTTTTATAAGAATTAAGCCAAAAAAAGAAACAATTGGCAAAGAGACATACCTACCTATTAATGAAATTATTCAATTATGATTCAGTTAAATTTTAATTACCTACATCATTTTAAATATGGGATTATAAAAAAATATCTACTTTACAATAAAAAATGTTATTTTTTTACGAAATACGAACAATACGATTTTTAGAAAAATGGACTTAATACACTTTGGCTCTAGGGTACAGATTTTTATATGACACATTCTGTAAATCATTATGTCACTGTATCATTAAAAAGTACTCTAATCTTTAATAGAATAGCGTGTATCGACATTATCATATACAATCAAGGACATTTATTATCACAATTTAAAAAAGATATAAAGTACCTAGGTAGGTAATTAGAAGTAAGATCATGCCCAAACTAGAGAGCTAAGAGAAATATAGTTGTAGGTGGTAGAATGGTAGAATTTTGCAACTATTGGGCAAATGAAAAACAGATACTAAGTTAATAAAAATGTAATAAATAACAGTGTTATTGATTTCCCGACTATACAGTTCAATATTACCTACTTATGGTTTCAGAGTCCAGCTACAACTTTACAACTTATGCCTGTAATTTTTTTAAAGGGAACCCTATATATTTTTATATTTTTGAAATCTGCATATAATTCTGATTGCAAATAAACTTATAGGGTAATATGATCTAATATTGACAGGTTGATTTACAGTATCAGACAAGAATGCCAACGTCACAAAGATTTGTTAATTTCCGACTTTTATCTCAGATTTCTGACTTTTATCTCGGAATTAACATAATTCCGACTTTTATCTCAGAATTCCGACTTTTATCTCAGAATTCTGACTTTTATCTCAGAATTCCGACTTTTATCTCGGACTTAACATAATTCTGACTTTTATCTCAGAATTCCCGACATGTTTATACATGTTTGAGCCATTTGTCAAAAACACCCTGTATATTAATCAGGTACTATTGATCCATAGAAGTAATTTCTCAGTCTAATTGTCTACGAAATAAACCCTATTAAGCTTTTTTTTGGATGTCTTATTTGTTTTGCCGAGATTTTTTGAGCAGGTGTTTTTTAAAGATTTTTTTCTTTAAATGCTAATATCTTCGTAACGGTAAATGATAGGTATAGGGTACTCTTAACAATGTCGACCTAGAATTTTAAGGAGAGTTCAAAAACGTAATTGAATATAGAGTGTCCCATTTAAAAAGGGAGTTGATGCCTGGATCAGAAAAACTGAACAACGTGTATTCAAGAAAGTTATAAAAATTGAAAATTCAGGTAAAAACAAAAAACTTTCGTATTTAACATTTTTCTCTATCTTTTATACTTTCTGAGATAAGGGGATAGAGGATCTTATTTTGGACACCCTGTGCAAGGTGAACCGCGCAGCTCCCCCATCCTATTTTAACAGTTATTTTAAGAGAAACAAAAATATCTTAGATGAAAGAATGAAGGTTATACTCTGGAAATCTGAAACAATTTTACATGGTGCAGAAAATTCTACAGGGGGATCGGAAAAACGTGGAAGACTAGAATTATGATATTTAATAGAAACCCAGAATATTGTTTGCTATCTGCCCTAATCTGCCCTAATAGTTTACTCTCTGCCCTAATACCCCTCTTTGTTTACTTTTAACTGTCAAACTAATAGTTTCCCGACTTAATTTTTAATTTGTTTCTTATATTATATTATAATACTACTTTAATAAATTTTGCTAAATCTTTCAGTTTAATAAAAGCCTAATTTTAGAGAAAATTTGAGAAATTTCACCAGTATCATTATTTTGACAGTTAAAAGTACCACAAAATTACAAACCAAAGCGACCTCTAAAGTATGATGATATTTGTTACCTATCTTTATACTTGAATATCTCAGCCTATTTTTTTGTAAATTCATAAGAGTTAGGTATACAATTTTGAAACAAGAAAAGAGTACTACAGATGAGTGAAACAATATACATGGTTTATTTATTTGAAAGAGATGACAAAAACAACTACTCAACGGACTATATGCCTCTACTGGCATTGCATTACTCCGGCATTTCCATGAAGGTCTCCATATCTTTCATCGAGACCAACCATCAGAGACTGACCGGTTTCACACTAATTTTATACTCGTTAGGGGGCCATAGGCAGCGGAATCGATGAACGATGTTGTGCCATGATTGCGTAAAGGGCAAGAGTTGTGGTGAGAAGCACAAGCACGAGCACAAAATGAGAGCGAAACCAGTCAGTGTCTGGGGTTGGTCTCGATGAAAGATGTAGAGACCTTCATGGAGATGCCGGAGTAATGCAATACCAGTAGGGGCAGACAGTCCGCCCAACTAGCACAAAAGTAGTTGTCTCCGATACAGGAACCTCGAATAGGTAATTATTACAGAACTGTGACCAAAAATACTATTTTTATGAATAAACAACTTTATTGGGTAAATATATCAGTTCTAGTTACGTCGTTTCTACCTTTAGTAGCTACTTTATAGTTTCGTCACTAATAAGTAGCTCTTTTAGTATCGGCGAGATCCTATTTAGTTGAGCGGCAAGATTGAAGTTTTTAAAACTTAAAGGTAGCAGGCGAAAGTAGCAGACACTATTTCAAGTTACTAAAATTCGACTTCAAAGTAAACAATTACTTCAGAGTGTCTTTGCTGGTTTCCGCGACGTTTTGGAAACTTGCTTCTCTCCCCCAAAGTTGTAAAACTTGAAAGTAGTATGTATTTGTGCTCATACCGTTTGAGCTACCAGGACATGTAAACTTTATCGAAGATGGCTACTATAAAGTGGCTATCACCCTTTCAAATCCACCATGAAATTAATTTTACTACTACGTTCCCGGCAGTTCGCGTTTTTTAGGGTGTGCACTGTCGAGGCAGTACCTACTTGGGGTTTTCTTATAATATAATTGCTCAGTGTGCCGTTGTTTTACAAAAATGTTTCTTTACAAAGGAACAAAATGTTATAGACATTCCACAAACTTGTACAGAATATTTAAACTCAGGACAAATGTAGGTAATCTGTAGCAGCACGACAGTGAAACAATATTTTTTTGTCGTGAATAAACGACCCGTGAATGCAGCATGCTGTCAATCAAGACAGCAAGTGGAGGACGAGGAATTAATTGATGATTTAGATGCCAGTCGTTTTGACAGGCATTGCTATGAGGGGTACGTACCCGAAGATCAGTACAATGACAATGAAGAAGTAAATTATGTAACCTCAAAAATATCACTTTCTGAGCAACTGAGAATATGGTATTACTCTCATAGAGTTTACTTCTAACTTACTTAACCATCTGCTTAAAATCCCATGACATAAATTTACCGGTAATAGTAGAACTTAATTGAAAACGCCAAGAGTAGTTCTCATTGAAAAATGGGAAATCCATACCTATCTGGTATTAAAATAATGATAAATGACTCAAAAATTATAATTTTAACGATTTTTAAAGTCGATACGAACACCATAACGAACACGTTCACCATATATAAATGACGTTCACGGTATGTTATGATTTTATATCACATAACCCAACATTCTCAACAATTTTCCAGCCCAAACACAAACCATAAGACAAGGAAGGCACGACAGAAGTTCCCCATCGAACTGTATAGTAAAAAGTTGACTTTTGAACAGGCAAAAGCGACTTTGAAGTAAATAATTACTATAAAGTTAGATTTATATAGTTCCCGTTTGATTACCGTCACTGTTGTCTAGTAACAATTAGTTTGAAGTCATATTTTTTAGTGGAAAGTACTTTAAAGTTAAAAATCCCAAAATGCGCCATTTTTATGCAGAATATTCCATAAAACATTAAGACGTTATTTTAACAAAATAATGAACTTTCACATAATAACGATTTTATAAGATGTTTCTTACAATTTCAACATTAATTATTACAAATTAAAGGTATTAAAAAATTATATTATTTTATTTTATGGTATTAGTCAAAATTTTATTTAAAAAATCTAAATATAAGCGGCGCCTTGTTTATTTGGATCTATCATCACCATATTTGATAGTAAACTTACATTCGTTTAGATTTTCTCATGGGAGTCACTGCGGAAATGTCTATTTTTCGTACATTTAACCTCTACTACTCATATCCATGTCAAACATTGGAATCCATATTACAGTAGTTAATTTGGTTTCACTTCGGGAAATAATGAACAAGGATCATAAAAGAATGATATATAGAAATATAACAAAATCATGTGCAAGACAAAGCAAGCACAATGACCATGTTTGTGGGAGGGAAGTCCCGTGAAAGTCGTGTCTTCCACCCAACAATGTTGACTCCACGTAATCACAACTCCGCTGGAACGTCGCCGTGATTGTTCCAAAAACGTTCGAGGAACGTCGTAATTACTGAATAATTGTTCCACATTTTGGTCACAGAAACGTAAAAGTAACGTTGCTATTACGTGCCAGTAGCTTGTAACTAAACACTTAAAAGTTCTTACAATGGTAACGGTTACGTTCCAACGACTAATTGTGCTAGTTCGGCGCGGAATAGTTGTTTTCGGCCTCTTCTTCACATAAATAAATAGTTTCGTCTTCCTTAAAGACGATAGAGGTCAGAGCTGTAATGTTATTCGCAAAAAAGCAGTTCGCTATATATCTGTCAATTAGATCTTGAAAGAGATTGGAACTTTTGGTGTGAAGATAACACTGACGTAGTTTAACGAGAAACGTAAATTTAAAGAGACACCTCGAAATTCCTCGATTTTTCAAAGTGAAAGAGAAAACCCAAAACTAATATCTATTCCTTATCATCCTCATTTCACACGTGGTTTTGGTAACGTTTTTAAAGATATAGGTATGTCAGTGGTTTATTCAATAGGAACTAAACTACAACAACTTTTAAGCAATCCAAAAGACAAAATAGAAACTAAGGAAAGTCAAGGGTTTACGAAATTAGCTGTAAAGGCTGCAATTAACAAGTACGTTGGACAAACTAGAAGGTAAATTCAAACTAGACTGAAGGAACATGTTTTTCATCTCAAATATGGTAAAACAGATAAGTTTAGTGTCGCCCAGCGTGCGTTTGAGAACAACCATAAAATAGATAGTAGCAATTTAAAACTAATTAAGAATGTAACAAATTCCAGACAGCTGGATCCATTTGAGAGTTTGGAAATTGCAAAGTGTAAAAATGTATGAATAGTGACAGAGGGCCAGTCCCATACATTCCGCTTTATTGGTTAGTAAATCATTGTTCACTGATCCGTTGCGATGGTTCAATGAGCAGTCGCAACGACTTACTGAGCCGTCGTAAAGCTTCACTGAGCCGTCGCAAAGGTTCACTGAGCCGTCGCAATGGTTCACTGAGCCGTCTCAACGGTTAGTAGAAATAGTTTAGGTGTAACTAGAACACAGTGTTAGCATAGGTTTAGTTTTAATCATCTCAAAATGATGATAACGTTGTTGGCGAAACGCGTGTTAAGTCCAATATTGGAGAAGTATGTGTTATGTAGAAAACTACGTCAGTGTTATCAGTTAGGTAATAATTGTCAGATGGATAATGGGACAGACCAAAAAGGCACTACTTTGCACTACATGGTGTTCTATTAAAAAATATTTCATATCAATCTGGCACTAGGTATTGGAATAAATTCATAAAAGGCCGTTTCATAATAATAATAATAATAGTAATACATCTAATTCTATAAGTACCCCTCATTCTAATCACAAGGATTAACACGAAAGTCTCAGACATTATTTTTCAGTAGCCAGCATTTACGTCTACAGTAGTATATCGTGCTACTTTAAAATTTTTTACTATCTTAAAAAATAAGAATTTATAATGAGGGCAAAAATTAAAGTTGACATTCTATACATATACTAGAGATATTAACTCGATTCATTATTTAAACTAAATGAAGGATCTAACGTCTACTGCAAATGTCAGACTTTGTATAGTTTAAATAATAGAACATTCTATAGCTCTGCGATGACAAATCACCTAGTCAGTGATATTCTATGACAATTTTTACAGGATCGAAGTTGTCAATAAAGTTACTTAAGAGTTGATTTTACGGGCGATCAGCACTTTACGGTCTATCTAGTACATGTTAATAGCTTCCCCTAGAACGGCCGTTGGCTTATACACAGAGCACAGGTCTCTTCCAATAGCTCACAATGGGTCGAAATACCTGAGTGCTGCGGGTATCCGCGCCTCTTTCCAACAATAACAACAACAAAAATACATGTTAATAAACTACTAAGTAAGAAGTGAAAAAATAAAAATCGCATTCATCATTCTGAAGAACAGATTTTGTAGGATGCATATTAAAATTTATATATAAAAAAATACTTCGCTACTAGACCATGTAAAAATCTATTGTTGTAATTTCAAAATACCACAATGTGGTATTTTATGGTATACCACAATAGTCATGTATTCATAAAAAATGCATGAGTATTTTTTGGAAGATTTAAATTTTCAGGAAGAAGATGCTGCTAATGAAAATAATTTTGATCTAGGAAATGTTCCTCATTTTTACCCTTTTTTTGTCAATAACCTTTCTGCAGTTGTGGTCGTAGCAGCTTCACCATCATCATTGATTACAGAATAATGTATATTCTACTATTGACTATTATCCGTGGTTCATAAAATTGTGCGTTATACAAGATATTTCCAAACTTGGCATTTCTCCATTAGTGGCACATAAATTATATTCCCATATAACTGAAATTAATTCATAACAAACAAAAAATAAAAAATGAAATACAACTTACTTATAACCCGATAAGTGGGGCTGTGGAATCTGTCTCCCTCTTTAAATTTCTTCCTTTACGTTTTGCATGTCCACTCAGAGTTACTACAATCATAAACAGAAAAACAATACAATACAATAAAGGGTTGTAGAAACTAGTTCTACTACTATCAGATGGCATGCATATAGCAAATAACTACGAATAGTAAGGGACATCACTAAGTATCCTCCATCTGTAAACGCCTTATTTAAATAAAGACTAAAACAAATCAAGCTAAAACAGCTATTCTCCTGGCAATATGCCGCGCCGAGCGCTGAATTACAAAGCAAAATTTGCCATATTTTGTCTAACACAGTTAGAATCAAAATACAAGGATTCGGATTCCAACGAAAACTACGAGGAAATACTAAGACCACACATCGTAGGATGCCACTAATTGCAGACCGGTTTCGACCTTTTTATGATCTCATCAGTGCAATATAAGTGAGCATACCGACGAATGCGAAGAAATGAGTATTTGGCACAATAGGAAAACCTTGCGTACGCAAGATCTACGCAAGGCCTATTGGCGCCACCTCTGTGTAGTTTTCGCAACACAATCCAAACAAATCGTAATGGGGTAAAAATCCAATACAATAAAGGGTTGTAGAAACTAGTTTTATTTAAATAAGGCGTTTACAGATGGAGGATACTTAGTGATGTCCCTTACTATTCGTAGTTATTTGCTATATGCATGCCATCTGATAGTAGTAGAACTAGTTTCTACAACCCTTTATTGTATTGGATTTTTACCCCATTACGATTTGTTTGGATTGTGTTGCGAAAACTACACAGAGGTGGCGCCAATAGGCCTTGCGTAGATCTTGCGTACGCAAGGTTTTCCTATTGTGCCAAATACTCATTTCTTCGCATTCGTCGGTATGCTCACTTATATTGCACTGATGAGATCATAAAAAGGTCGAAACCGGTCTGCAATTAGTGGCATCCTACGATGTGTGGTCTTAGTATTTCCTCGTAGTTTTCGTTGCAATCCGAATCCTTGTATTTTGATTCTAACTGTGTTAGACAAAATATGGCAAATTTTGCTTTGTAATTCAGCGCTCGGCGCGGCATATTGCCAGGAGAATAGCTGTTTTAGCTTGATTTGTTTTAGTCCTTATTTAAATAAGGCGTTTACAGATGGAGGATACTTAGTGATGTCCCTTACTATTCGTAGTTATTTGCTAGAAAAATAATATTTATATGTCATAAATTTTTTGTCCAGTTTAGTTCCTACGTAACCAAATTTATAAAATATTTAGTGTGCTTAATCCTCTCGGCTCATCTACTGAATCCTTAGAACTAAAAAATTGCGCAGAATACAGATTTAATTATAGAGCTACGAAGTGCAATCCATAATGTAAAAGAGGATTGTCCCTGATGTTCAAATTGTCATATGCTTTTAGTTTACTAATATAATATCTACTTCATTCTTGTAGAACTGTATTTTCATTTACCTTGCATTCGCACAATGGTAAGTTTTAAAATACGTTTTTAATGAAATGAAACCGTACGTGTTTCTGTCGAAACCTCAAAGCTAAGTACTAAAAACTTTCAGCTTCCATTAGCTGTGAGCTTTCAGCTTTATATTCCAGTACGGTAGTTGTTCTATAAATCATAGTCATCTACAGAAACCACAAGAAATATTAAAAATATGTAAAACATGACTGCACTATAGATATTCAAGATTCTAATAATCACTCCCGATACAAGGCACATTTTAAATCAACGTAATGTTTTATGGATTTTTAGCTAGACTGATGAAAACGCTCATGTATTTTTAAAGAGAATCGGTACAGAAGGCAACGTGCTTTGCCTGATTAAAACTGCATAAATTTAATGTTTTTCTTTTGAACTACAGACAGGATTCAAATTGAACTGCCTACCATCAAATCTTCTGTATGTTAATGAATGGAAGATATATTTGCAAACTTGTTTTTATATAATTAAGCATATAATTACTTAACGTGTAACTAGAATCAGATATTTTATTTAGAAAATGATATCTTAAATACATTACACTACATTTTCTGATGTTTTAAAAAATCTGGATAAAATAAAACAGAAACAATGTAATGTCTGTAACTTATTTGTGCTGCAGTTGTAAGATTCATTGTAGTTTCTTTTGGGATTACACCCCCTATAAAATAATGAAAAACAGGAAACCAGAAGTATTCATAATAAAGATTGAAAGTGTAGTATCAAGGCAAACCTCTATAATTTGGCCCAAAGAAACCACTTCACAGGGTGACCCAACACTGTGGCAAAGCTCGATTTTTCCTGCATCTTTCTTTTAGAAAAACATTTTGATACGCATATAGTTATATAGGGGGCAAGAAATGCATAATTTAAAAATAATTTTGCCTGTACAAGGTTCACCTTTGATGGGCAGACCAAAGATTATTTTTTTTTAAATGGAACACTCTATATTTGATAGCATATTTAGATACTACATGAAATTTTTTGTCATAGATACTATGTACCAAAAGGCACCGTTTCCGAGATAAACACGATTTTCTATAAAAAATTACATTTTCAGCCGTGCAGTAGTGCAGCGCATTGCATTGCTGGTGAATGAATTTTTTGAGATAGGATCTAAGTGGATGGCACACTTAATACAGTAGGCCCACCGTAAATTCCAGTTTGGTCACTGTTCTCAAATTTCATACAGGATGTACACAAAACCCTGTCAAAGTTTGACTTTTTCGAATACAAAAATATTTGCTTTTTTCAAATGGAACATACTGTATTTTTTAACGAGATGTTAGATGTCTACTCAAAATCTACCAATTTTATTATGCATGTTCTATACCGGTTCCTAATATTTTAAGTGATTTCAAGCAATTTTGTATTGAGTGTATATTTTATTGAATTTTAACATACCATGCCTGACTGGATTAATCCGTCTTTAAAACAAATAACAATAATCACATCTGCCACTAGTTATAGTTTTGCTTGTTAGTTAACTTTGGTTTAGCAAAAGTGTTGTTTTATTAGTTTTTGGTGTATAGTTTTAGTCCGTAACAAATTTTTCCAAAACCAGAGCACATAAATATGATGTGGGTGTCCTGAACACCGACAACCTTCCGAAAGAGCTTTCAGAACTTTAATGAAATATGTTTACTCCACTGGAAACGTAAGCTATACTAAACAACAAAATTCAAAATAAAAAAATTTAAGAAGAAAAGATTTAGAAGTTTTACTGCATGTGGAAGGGGATCCACATGTTAGCAGCAGGCAGTTGGTAGTCTGAAGTTCCCCAATTAATCTTCAATAGGAAATCTAAGTACATTACATGAGAACGATTTACCAGTTAGGGTAGCTTTTCCTCTGTCTTTCTAAAAGAAAGACAGAGGAAACTCGAGCTTTGCCACAGAGTTGGGTCACCCTGTCTAAAATAAAATATGACTAGGCAATAAAAATAAAACTAAATTTCATTAGTGGTTTTTTTTTAGTTTGATATAAAATTCTCTAATATGTACCGGGTGCTCCATTATATTTTTATCCTTTTTAAACCTACATAACTTGTGAACCAGTTGAGATAATGAAATGTGGTTTTCGCCAAGTTTTTTCTTTAGTATCTGTCTTTTTTCTCACTTCCGGTTTAACCGGAAGTGATATAGCGTATCTTCGGGGATAGGACAACTTTGTTATTTCAAATGGAACACCCAGTATGTTTTCACAGTTGGAAATACCATTCTTTCCCCTTTCTGAAAATGTCATATTTCTCATGGAAATTATACAGAGTGATAGTTTTTATAAGCTTTTAAAGTGAATACCGCATTTTATCGAAATGCTACGGAAAAAATAATAATTCACTAAGTAGACTATAGAAATAAAAGACAACATCACTTGTAAACGTCAAATTAGTTTATTGACAACTCAGGTACTTGAGTTACATTAAGAAAAATGTTTACTTTAAGTGAAAAAGCTAAGTGTGTAATCTTTTTTGCTGAAACTAAATCTTACAAAACAACACAAAGAAGATTTAGAACTGTGTTTAACAAAGAACCTCCAACAAAAAAATTCAGTTAGAAAGCGGTATAGAAACTTTTGGATTTCAGGTTGTATTGACCGCAAAAAAACTACAAATAATGAAAACATTTTGTGTCCTTTCCAAAATTTCAATTGCATTATTCTGCCTATTCTCAATCAAAATTAGAAGAAAACTGGCGTAAACTGCATTTCATTATTTCAACTAGTTCACAAGTTATTTAGGTTTAAAAAGGGTCAAAATACAATGAGGCATCCGGTACTACAAATAATGTCGAAACAAATAAAAATTAAAAGAAATTAAATACTTAACTAACGTTGTTCTAATCCTTTTCAGTCGATCCTCGATTCGTCGTTGAAGTTTATATGATAAAAAACTGTCAGATTGATATTTTTGTTTCAAAGGTGATCACTAGGATCACTTATTAATTTTCCATTGGTAACATCCTTCTGGAGAAGAGGAAACCACGCTTGATCTAAGAATATTATTTTCGGCAAGATACCATGACCATTATGGTTAACAACTTTTTTTTCTTTTAACTGATTTTTCTTCTTTCTGTGTAATTTTAGTCTGTGCCCCCGGTGATTGTTGCCCCATACATGTTTTACTGATGTAGACCCATCAATTTGGTAACTTTTAACATAATTTTTGTGTTCATGGACGCTTATATGTAATGGCTTATATGTTTTACCATATAATATTTACCACATTCAAAAGAAATTTGATAAATTGAATTTTTTTTAAATTTTGATCAATATTAATTGGTTTTGTTTTTGTAATTATTGATCTTAAAGTGCTTTTTGTTTTAAATGTAGTTCTTATGTTAAAATTATTACCAAGTTTTATATGAGTTATATTAAATTTTTGATATATTTCTGGAATGTATGGAATAGTAATGGTTGTTACTGGATTTTCCCTATTTATCCTTGGATTAATATTTTACCCATTTTGAATTTTTACAAACGTTTTTTCAACAAAATCTTTTTATTGTTTTATTATTATTATTATTATTATTATTATTATTATTATTATTATTATTATTATTATTATTATTATTATTATTATCATTATTTTTTTTTGGGTAGAAACTGGTCAGGGCTTGCAACGAGCCCCGACTCATCGCTGCAGCCGTGCCAGAAGTCCAGGTCGTGACTGCAACTACTCCTCCCCACCGGTCGGTAAGTAGTTGCAGGTTCCCAAATCGTGTGCCCTCAGTAGACGTAGTGACCCCAGGATGACTGATTTCTGCATCCGACTTACTAGGATCTCGGCAGAGTTCCTGCAAGCCGGAATGGTCTTCAGTTCAGATAGCAGCGTTGTGCGAACTCCTCCTAAAACACCGATAATGAGGACTACAAGCATGACTTTGTGGCCAGGGTATAACGTGCAAAGCTCGAACAGGAGATCTTGGTATTTGGTCCGCTTTTCCTCCTCCTTCAGGATTATGTTTGGTTCCGCCGGAGCGGAAAACTCGATGACGTACATAGTCCTGGTTTGTTTGTCGAGGAGGACAGTGTCAGGTTTATTAGCGTGTATAAGCCTGATGGTCGGGAACTGGTAGTTCCAGAAAATCTGGCATATGTCGTTCCCGACGACGGACTTTATATCTCCTGGCAAGTAAGGCGGCACTGGCTGTTGGTCTATCTGATACGAGTGCCTAAGGTGGTAGTATAGCACTCTAAAGCCGCATTGTGGCGATGGATGTACGCCGAAGTGGCTTTTGCCGGACACGCTGACAACAAATACATCAATGTCTCCGGGGCCCCACGGCATTATTATTATTATTATTATTATTATTATTATTATTATTATTATTATTATTTATGTTTTATTATTTATAGTTATTGTTTTCCGTTAATATATTTTTAATAACGTCCCTTTCTTTTTTATAAAGACGATATTATTAAAACTATCTAAAGAAAAAAGAATTATCCTAATGCTTTTGTTGAAGAGAAGTATGTAAAAATTTTAAATGGGCAAAATATGAATACTACAAGAATAGATAAGAAAAATCCAATAACAACCATTACCATTACCTAAAAAAAACACAAAAAAACATGAAATTTAGATAATTTGTCATATATTTATTTTTATTGCTTATTAACAGTGGTTTTTTGGGGAAAACTTTAGAAGTTTGCGTTGACACTTTCAATCTTTATTTTTAATACTCCTGATTCCCTGTTTTTAACTATTATTTTACAGGTGGTGTAATCCCAAAAGAAATTACACTGAATCATACCTAGTTTTTATTATATGTAATCAATCTACATTTTTATGCATATTTGTGAAGAGTAGGCATCTTAAAATTAGCGACTCTCTCTCAGTGATTTTATACCGTCATAGTGACACCAGTGAATGAATATGAATTATCGTTTTGTAAATTCAAAAGGATATCCTTTAGTTATAACAAGTTGCTTGCTAAATATTTTTTTGGCCGAAATTCCTCTCCGCAATAACAGCAAAGTGCTTATATTAACCACCAACCCTATTCAAATCTAGACAGCATTCTGCTCAAATGAAATACGCCTCTACTTGCCAAATAATTTACTCCAGCTTTCACAGTTCACTACACCGTGCAGTCGTATATTTGCCCCTAATTAGTTAAATTGCACATAATGTATACAAGCCTCTCCAGACCTACATTTTCTTCAACAACAACTATCCAGTTTCACAAGTTTCTGCATTCCCGATTTGTTACGTCATACATTGCTAACAAGCCCACAACCCGGGCCCTTTATCGTGTCGGTGGTAAGTTTCCAATATGCGCGAATTTCGAAGAGATAATGGCTGCAAAAACAGTTTGCCGAACAGTTGTTGGTAGATAGTTTCCGAGAACAAGAATTTCTACGAGAGAAGTTACACTCCTCCGTTTCTGCGTTCAATGTGTTTCGGTTTCCTATTTGTGCCAGGGGCGGATTTTACTTTAATGCATTGAGAGGGATTAAACACTGCAGAGACCTTTAAAAATAGTTTTATAGGCACGCTGAAAGCTTTGCGACCACCGTACGGTGTGACCCAAACGTTTTACAAACTTTATAAGTATTTTCAGCTACACTGTCTTAGCGATTGTGTCTGCACCGATTATGTCTCTGGTGTCTTTTGTATTCTTGCAGTCCCCTTATGTAGGTACACAAACGATATGCACTTTCTACTTGAATTAGAGTGACATTTACACAATGGATGTAACGTGATTCTTTAGAATGATAGTGTTCTCATGTATAAAGATAATGGAGAAGATGGAGGAAAAATTTTGTTCTAGTTAATGAAACGACACTTTGCAGAATATATACTTTTATAGGGACCCTACATATGGTGTGTCAATGAGATATGGCCAAAATAAAAAAAAAATTTTTTTTGGGGAATATCCAGAAAAACTTCTTCAAGGAGTTACAAGCCTCCAAAGATGCCTTTTTTTAAATTACGATAAGTAAGAAAATAAATTTTAGTAGAATTTCTCTACGACAGTTTGGAAGTGTTATGAATATTTTTTCGATTATCTCTAATTGGCGCCGGTAGTGAAATTAGGAACCACTGAAATTTATCATTTCGGTATCCAGATAACATGTTTCTATTTGAATCTTTTTTCTATTTATACCCCGATTCAGAATTAAGCAAAGTGGAATGACCTCGCCGATCTGGTAAAATGCGGTGAAGCATGGGCGTGCGTATTCTGTTTTACCATTGGGCACATTTCAGTTAATATATACTCGTATACTATTCTATAGAATACTTCTAGTATATGCACTTCCACTTTTTTAACTAACACAAATAAGTATAAACACTGACACAAAGAATAAATACACTGATAATTTTACCACAAATTTTTACCGTTAAGAAACGCGCGCGAAATAACCCAACATCACGCCACTGTTTCGAGCGCAGTCGCTTGTTGGTTCCCATTGGTTCCTAATTCGACCAATCAACGTCGTTGAGGCTCAGAAAAAAGAAAGGGAAAATGCAAGAATATGTATGTTAAATAAGGATAAACAGCTTGTCGTCAACTTTACGGCTTTCATAGTTGTCAGATATTCCGAAATTCCTTGATATTATCACAAGTATAAAGATATATTATGTCTTTATACTTGTGATATTATTAAGTAAAAGCAAATTAAACATTGTGTTTGCTTTAATAAAGTACAATAGGAATAAGGGACGTTAAAGACAAGTAAAAAAATGGGTAAATAAGGTAATTAATACGTTTCCTGTTTTAAATAAGAATACTTTAGAAATAAATGTGACAACACAGATCTACTCTTTTTCCGGTCATTGCACTTTGCTTAATTCTGAATCGGGGTATAATTACGTTATGTTTTATATTCCAATTAATTGTATACCATTACTATAGCAACTGTAGCACACCATACAAAACAAAGTATGTAAATTTGAAACTGTGATTTTAATATAACCAATTTCAGTAATATATTAGCTCAAGATCACCAGTGTGAATTAATGGACAATTTTATTGATTTTATGGACGTTCCTCAAATTAACAATATTTTAAATTCCAGTAGTAGGCTGCTTCATTTAATATTGAGAAGTATAAACTGCACAGTTAAAAGAGATGATAATCTACCTGTAAAGGGTGAATGACATCACCCACCGTTTATAGTAATGGCTACTTACTACTATTTTTCATTTTGAATATACTTCTATGAAGTATCTATATGTACATAGTGTGTCTATACATACTCTGTATACTCGTATATACCTTATATTTTAAATTGTTCTTTCCTTATAAATTTGAATCTTTAATCTATAAATTTAATCTCTTTTTTTATTCATATTATTAGATATATCGAAAATATTTTGGATATTTCCAATAATAATTTACAAAAGCGGAAAAGAGGTACTCATTTTCTTTCAACAGGAGCATTTTTTATATTGAGGAAAAGATGTTCTCCATTCATTTATATTTTTTAGTTAGAAATAAAAAATAGTTTAATCTATTCTCATCAACAAGAAAGTTTCGCAACTATTTACTTGTGGATATATTTCTAGGACCGACAGGTTGATTAGGGTAAGTTTTCCCGATAGACTGGGAGTTACCGACAGTTCTTTGATTGTGATTTTAGTCAGTATGCCTTTCAGAGAGTATTATGATGCGTATATTCTCATGATGAAAAGGAATGAATCAAAGAGTCATCCTAGGTTTTTCATATAATGCTGCTAATGATAAGTACAATTTTTTGTTACAAAACTGCTAAAAAACAAGATGGCATACCGTTTACGTATACCCGAGTACATTTACATTAAAAATATTGTGTAAAATTATGGAATATATCTCGACTTTAGTCAGTATACCATTAAAATTTTTATCAGTTTATGATGACGTATGGTAGGTATAGGTATATGAAATTGGCATATCTATAGAAATGATAAAAATGACAGGCAAAGACAAAAACCATTGCAAAATGAAAATAAAATTTTCCGTAATGTTGAATGGGGTTGGACATTTGGTATGAAGATAACACTGGCGTAGTTTTCCACATAACACCTTACTGCACTCCACGCGCGTATCGCCAACCAAGTTGGTATCATCTATAGATGATTTTACCCGCACAACTAGTATACCATTTTCAATTTATCAATATTAATTAACAACTTTAATTATAAACCAAAAGAACCATAGTGGGAAAATGCTGAAAATTTTTTTAATTAAGCCTGCACAATTAGTATGCTATTTATTATTTCACTTAAGTATATCGTGATTGCATCAACAATGGAATGGCATATTGATTAAATACACAGAAAATTGTTTTTCTATTTTACAACTGCATTTTAATTTTTTTTTTATGACAAACTCGTATGCCATTCTGCATACCAATATTTTAGGATTATAATTCATGTTACAATATTTTTTTTATTGACTAAAGTCACAGAATATTAGTCCATAATATTACACGATTTTTTAATGTAAAAAAATCTCATCAAACATACGTTACGTATGCCCTGTACTTGGGCATACGTAAATATGCCATCTTGTTTTTCAGCAGTATTATAACAAAAACGGCTATAGGGCTGTGCACTGTACAGCCTTATAGACTATAGCCTATAGCCCTATAGAACTATACTGCACAGTGTGGAGTACAGTTCTATAGTCTATTCTATAAGGTTAGCGTCATTCAACCACAAAATCGCATATACGATTTTGCTATAATATGTATTCAAAATTGGAAATTATATAGACAACTGTCCTCTCTTTGTCGGGCAAGCCAAAATCTTCAAAAGCTTCCACAATTTTGGGAATTTACCATAGACATAAGAAGGGGGAGACAGAATTGTTTACATTTTATGCCGATCAGACATCGTTTTCAACAAAAATCAATGATGTAAAATCTATGCCGATTGCCCTAGATCTACTGCCGGTGTTTGAAAACGAAGAGTATATTAATTATATTTATCTGAATTTTTATGTGTAATTAAGAAAAAATAATATACTAAATATTTATCTGTGTTTTTTAATGAATATACATAATCTCTACTTTTAAAATTATTTATAATTTCCTAATAACATAAAATTATTATCGTGTTAGGGAAATACTATGGCAATGCTGTACGGCTGTTTTGCTTTCAAATGACGCTCTTATGCCAAAAGATGACGTTACAATGTTGCTGTGCTGTGTTTGTGATCTTATGGGATTTTTTATTTATTTGCAGTGTTTTTTTGGCAGTAGAGGTATTTAGAGCCTTTTATAATAATCTACAATAGTTCAACAGTGCGTGGTTTGTAAAAAAGTCGACTATTCTAACCCCGGACTGGTATTTCGGCGGTAAGTAAGGTTATGTTTTTTTAGCGTAAGCAGTGGTGTTGTTAACTAAATTTTAAATAAATTACCAAAAAATATTTATCTGTTTTGTATAAAATTTTTGGAATTAAAGCATTTTAGACCGATAAATGATGTAGTAGCGTTGTAATAAAATTATTGTCCAATTCCAGGCTGGATTTCCAGTATTTAAACAGTAAATAATTTTGTTGCAACTATTTGAAATGCAGAAAAATAAACCTATTAGATGTTTGTTATATTTTAATACAGAATATTATTGTTGTAGCTTTCCTGTTAATCCTGAGAGCAGACAAATGTGGATTTTTTAGTGGTTGGGAAAGCTTCCTGATGGAGTTTGGGGTATAAATAATACTGTCAATGTAAATGTTTAAACAAATCCAATAAGATAATACAGAAATTCAAGCTATGAGAGATAAAGTAAAGAGAAAACTTGATCATTGATGATATTGATAATGAATGATTTGCATTCATAAGCTTTTCAGTCGAGAAATGAAAAGGTTTGATAAGAAAAAGAAGTGTTACTTACAAAAAGTGATCTTGTCTTTGGGCTAGTGCTGTTACAGACGGCAAAGAGGTAACTGGAAAATTAAAATATGGCGGGCTGTACAAGGTAACTACAGTTACTGGGAAATAATAGTTAGGAAATTATTCCGTAAAAAGGTATTAAAGGTTACAAAAGGTGTATGGTTGTAAGTAGCAGCAGATAGTTTAAAAAAAATAGATAAATAATTTAGACGTTAGTTCTGATAGTGACTTAAATAGCACAGATGAATTGATTGATTTGCTAGAGTGTTGAAACTATTATTTTATGTGAAAATTAACCCGTTTATTAATTAATTATTAAATTTTTCAGCTATTATTAAAATTAATTGGACATGCCATAGAAAAACATTTTATCTAATTGTTTATTATAATAATTCAAAGCTGGATAATGCCGATGTGTTCCTTTAAATGTATAAGGATATGTATTAGGTAAAAGTTTATAAAAATAGATACGAGGGAGAATTCGTGAATAGCGCCCACAAAAATAAATATTTTTTTTATAGTTGTATAAACATCCAACTATATTTTTGTGGAACGACTGAGGCAATAGTGTATAAATATTAGTGTTTATAAGGTTGGAAATTTAAAGCTGTTGAATAATAATAATAAGGAAATTAAATAATAAATTATATTGATAATGAATGATTTGCATTCATAAGGTTTGCAGTCGAGAAATGTGTGAATAGCGCTTGTATGCCATACAATAAACAAAAGGAAAACCTGCAGTAGAGAAATGCGTTTATAGCGCTCTACTATGCAGAATAGTTTCTCAAAATTCATTCATACCTATGTCTTTTAAAATGTTACAGGTAGCATCCGTTTAGGCATGGCAAAACTTTCTTCGGTGCAATAGAAACACAGGAAGGCCGAATATTAGGACCAGCTGTGTCAAGACCAAGGACAATGAATGAAACACCATTATAAGTGTTTTGAATTGTTTATATAACATTCTGCTGAGATTTTAATAATGATTTTGTAGAGTATTGAGAATATATAGGTCCAAGCAGTAATAGATGTCTTATTTGCTCCCACACAAATATCAGTTCTAACATAAATAAACTTTTAAATTAAAACTTATTGTAATGGTCCCTAAAAAAAACTGCACACCACTGGTAAAGATAACATCGGACGTGGACGCCTAGGTTACAGTATTGCCATTTTATAAACCCATCTCCTTCCAACTTATGTACAAGTGTGAAAGTGTGTATGATTGTAAACAAATGGTGTTTTTCTAATGGAATGTTCTGTCTCCCCTAGTATTATATGTCTATGGAATTTACTCTATGCATAAAGCTACACTCCAAAAAGAAAGTCACATATTTTTAGGAGGAAATCATGATCATGAAAAATTTATTGCTGAAGCACCCGATGCGCAATACTTTCGATACTTTACCAATTTAATATAGTTTTTTAACATATTTATTTTAGATAGAACTTTCTACGGGTGATTTTGGAAATATGCCATAGAGATGAGTTTATTAAAAATAAACGATGTAGAAGAGAAAGGAAGCATTTTATTAGTAAAAATTCCAGCTCCAGCTACCTACAAAAACTTATGCTCAACGTACCTTCATTTTTATAAGTTTAGCATTGCCTGCATTATTTATGCGTGTAGTGTGTAATGCTTTCTAAAGAAAAATAAGGAAAAGTCACTGAACATGTCAATCTGAATCCGACATAGAAGAATATGAAATCAAAGTAGAAATATGAAAGCGCTTATGAACAATTTGAAAAGTGCAGTAAATATAAAAGAGTTAAATTGATCAATGAAAATGTTTTACTAGCATATTCTGAGCAACAACCCACGGTTCTTAAACAGCAGCACGTTGTGGAGTCTACTCAATACTATGATCGACACTGTCATAAAAAATTTGTTAGTTTAATAGGTATTATAAACAGACAATCAACATAACATCGACCCAAAAAAATCTAGTGTTTTAATAAAATCAGAAATGGATTGATTCTTGTGACAAGCAGATGATACAACTTACTTGATGTTAGTAGTGGTGAGAAATATACCGTAGTGCCCTCTTTGGGTCTTCGCTACTATCTCTCCGACAATCATTGTCAAATTGACAGACAGATAACGACCTGCTTTTCCGCAGGTGCCATTACGGCAGTGACCTCTATTGTCTTTAAGGAAGACAATCCTACTTATTTATTTGAAGGAGATGCCGAAAACAACTACTCCACGGCCAATATGCCCCGACTGACGTTGCATTACATCAGCATCTCCATAGGAGTCGCCACATCGTCCATCGAGACCAAATACAGACAGTGTCTGGTATTTGGTCTTGATGGACGGTGTAACGACTCCTATGGAGATGTCGTTGTAATGTAACACCAGTCGGGGCATATTTCCTGTGGAGTAGTTGTTTTCGGCATCTCCTTAAAAAAAAAAACTTACTGGATGTTGCAATTCATTACAAAATCCAAAATTTTAAAAACTAATTTATTTTTGTTACTTCACTTCGTCTTGGTTGCTGGCTTTTGACTTAAACTGACTTTTATTAAACATGAGAAGCTTAAAAGGATCGGGATATGTGTTATATATAATATGATATATTTAGTGTTTAAAATGAGTTTTATTTAAGAATCTTAATATTATTACAAACAGAATAACTTTGGTAGCTTAGTTTCTAAAGTACAAAATCAAACTTATTAAAAACTGGCATTGAACAATCAAATAAAATGAGGCAGTGTTCAAGTGGTTAAATGTTATAAAACACAAAGTTAATGTAAATTATTGTCTAAGTTAATTAACATTTCATTAATAATTGTACCTTGAGAGAAAATTGCACATGTTATTGCTGCAAAAAAACTATATACAAAATTCTCGAATACATTTAAAACAAAATAAGTATAACAAAGATTTCCCCAGTACACTCTAGTTTTGCTTTTCACACTACACCTACCAAGCATCTATGAATTTATTTAATGTTTACCTTCTGCATTATCTTCTGCATTTCGTCTATTACAGACCCAGCTATAATTAAAATTACTTTTTATATACAATGCCTAATTAAAGATGTACAGGGTATTCGCGTATATTTTGACCCCTACCTACAGGGGTTATTAAGAAAGTTAGAAAAAAAATTTAAATACAAAAGTTATTTAGTTTTTCACGTATTATCTTTTGGCTAGGTCGAAAAAAAATTGCACGTCGTAAACTGAGGAAAACCAATTGAACATAATATTTTTAAACGGAACACCCTGTATAATTTTACACATTTGGGGAAACATTTTTTTCCGGATTTCAAAAATATATATCTTGTTGACATTTGCACTGACAGTTTTCGAAATATTCGACAGCGAGTACCTACCATAAAAAAATATTTAACGATTTTCAATGTAACCTCCTTAATTATTTAAACATTTTCTAATATTTTAATTTTTTAATATTTTTTTTATGATTTATTGTAAACATTAGATATTAAATATCTCGAAAACTGTCAGTGCAAATGTCAACAAAATATATATTTTTGAAATCAGGAAAAAATGTTTCCCCAAAGGTGTAAAATTATACAGGGTGTCCCATTTAAAAATATTATGTTCAATTGGTTTACGACAATGCAATTTTTTTTCGACCTATCCAAAAGATAATACGTGAAAACCAAACAACTTTTGTATTTAAACTTTTTTTCTAACTTTCTTAATAACCCCTGTAGATAGGGGTCAAAATATACGCGAATACCCTGTACAGTTCTAAATATGGGAAAAATAGATTTGATTTACAGGTTTTAAATTTATGTTATGTGATATTTTATTCTGGCATCCGAATTCTTAATATTAACTGATGTAGAAAGAAAACTAATGATTTTATTGGAGCCACCTGATAAACAATTCCATTGATACAAATTCCACAATTCTATTGTTGAGTTATGATTTAAACGTTATGTACTTTATATCAATTTCGCTTAACATGTTCTATATATTCAGATTAAGTAAATATTGATATATAGACAGAAAGTGTCTGCATGTAATGCGTATATGTGATGCGGCCCTCGATAGTAAGAGTACTGATGTCACAGGAATAAAAAGTTAAATAACAGTGAACATATTTTTTATTTATCATGAGAGCTGTTATCTAAATTATGGTATTTTATGATCATAGTCACATGGTTGTGTAAATTTAATCTGTTGAATTAATGGAAATTTGTAGAAATGCGTGTCTGCAACTATTGCTTGGGTATTTGATTACCTTTAGGATTGGTTAAACTGACGTTACCGTGTTCTGTAATTGTCACTCACTACAAATTCTAATTCGGAATGAAACAATTGCTAGAAAGATCGGTAATAAAAGTAATCCTAGAAGTACCTTAAATATAACGTTCAATAAATACAGAGAAAAAGAAACGAAGCAGACAATTCCTTCGAGTAGGCTGATTTGACAACCAATGCCTTCGCAACGAAAGAATTGAATATATGAAGTTGATGAACTTGTCTGGTTCACGAATCAGCTGAAACATTAATTATTAAGTTTCATGAACTTGAGGTCATCATAAAAAGGGTGACCTTCGCTGATTAAAGGAGAAAACCTAAACTACGTATTGTCGGTATTAACTTCGATAAATTATGAATACTAAATGAATATTAGTTCAGAATTTCAATAAAAGTGCCTTCTTCTACTGTAGTAAAAGTAAAAGAAACCATGAAAATAATTCTGATGTACAGGCATCAATCTTCCACCGGAAACTGAAGGATTTACTGTATGTATCACCTTCACCCACAATATATTTTCAGAGTAGTTTTAGAGTTTAGAGATGGGAACAAACGCAAGATGAAGGAAATAATACAATTTTAATTTTGCTTGACAGGGAATTGAGAAACTGTAACTAGATACATACACTACATTCTTTTGACGCTCCAGCTATTAAGACATACATATTTCTTCTTAAAGTTCTCGTAAAATATTTACATATTAACCGTGTTTTTTATTTTACTTCTTATCCACTTATGCTTTCAAAAAATTTTAAACTAAAGAGGCAGAGGAGATCTTTCTTATTCTTATATTTTAAATGTTTTGTGCCTAATCTTAATACTTAAACTATGAGGAAATATAAAGTTGAAGATAAGATTGCATCTAAATGATCATCAAATTGAAATAAAATAAATACTAAAAAATATAGACATTTTCTTTTATAAAAAAACAAATCAAAATTCCATTTTAATTAATCCCGCTCTTTAGCCCGAATTGTCTTGTGGGGATTGAGTATTGCTAGAACCATTATCTGAAGGAGGTTTAGAAGTAGTTGTTGATTGCCTTCCGTAAAGATAGCTGGTAGTTCTGTAACCATCGTATTGGTCCCGGTTGGGTCTGTAGCTGCCTCCTGATCCACCACCGTATCTAAAACAAGAAGATACTATTACCTAGTGGAATACACAAAGTGGAATATAAGAAATAAAATAGTTGAATAAGTCAGCATTTAGTTTAAACTACAGACAAATAATATAGAATTTCATAGGTTCTTTCTCGATGCAGTCGCCACCTTATCTCCAAAAGATTTTAGTCATTTTTATTAACAGTATTTTTCTCAAAGATAATTTTGTATATTTCCATAGCATTCTTTTGTTAATTTGTGAATTTTTGTAATATTATAGAAGTGGATGTATATATCACAAATATATAATACCTCTATTTTATGTGGGTGAAGCTTCATGTATCATTTTATTTTTTTTTTTTGGTTTACACCACCTGTGAAATAATAAAAACAAAAAACCGGAAGTATTCAAAATAAATATCTAAAGTGTGGTATTAAGCCAAACTTGTAATGTTTGGCCCAAAAAACCACTATATAATATGCAAAAAGAAAAAATAAATATATGACTAATTAACCAAATTTCATCAGTGTTTTCTTAGTTTGATATAAAATTGTGTAATACTGCAAATTATATTTCTAATTATATCTAAACAATCAAATTATGGTAAAGTTTAGTCCTTCTTGATAAGAGGAAGGCACATTTGATATAAGAATATTGTTTTCGAAGAGATATGATAGAAATGGTGATAACTTGTATCTGATCGGAAACAAAATTCTTAGATCAAACGTGGCTTCCTCTTCTCCAGAAGCATGTTACTAGTGGAAAATTAATATCATACTGATCAGTGTATATGATGACTTTTTAATTAAAAATGTCAATCTCAATTATTTTTCTTTTACACAAACTTTTACTATTGTATTGACGACGAGTCGAGGATCGACTTAAAACTTATAGAACAAAGCTAATTATGTGTTTAATTTATTTTAAATTTTATAATAATTTGTTTGTTTAGATATTTTTTATATCAAACTAAAAAAACACTGATGAAATTTAATTAACTTGTCATAATATTAAAATTTACTTTGAATACTTTTGGTTTTCTGTTTTTTTATTATTTTACAGGTGGTGTAATCCCAAAAGAAAATAAAATGAGTCACAAATATATGTAATAATGTATTATAAGGCAAACATGTGTAACAAAAGCTCAAGTTATACATAATGTTTGGTAATTAAATATCTTTAGAAAGTAAAGTCCTACCGGGAGGTCAATGTCCTACCTGTCAATGTCAATTAATTTATACATAACGTGAGGACATAAAGTCCGTCCCTCCCCCCCCCCCCCACTCTAATTTTTGAACCACTGGGTAGATTGTGATGAAATTTGGAACGATAATATATGACTAAATTCTGCATTTTTTGACACATCAATGAGAGTTCTGAATCTCAAAGTGACAGCAGTGAAGCTATTTTTATGCTCAAAACATCCCTCAATTTTGAGAACATTTGGTTCAGTAATTTCCAAATTATATCATTTTTTCTGTTATATCATTTTTTTGCATACATATTACAAATTATTGTAAATTATTTAAAGCAAAACAAAAATTAAAAGTAAACAAATAACAATAAACCATCCCTAACCTAAAATGACCTAAATTAAAAAATTATGAAATAATTTAAATTAAACGTAGAGGCAGAAACAAATTTATAAAACACGTGTTTCTTCAAAAGATGTTGAAAATGATCTCCATGAACCTCCTGACAAATAAATGTTCCATGGGTAAGTTCTATTATAAAGATTATGTGGTAAGAAAATTATGTTATAAACTGATATTACTGGTTTTTATTTGGAAATTACTGAACCAAATGTTCTCAAATTTGGCGTATGTTTTGAGCATAAAAATATTGACCACTCGACCCCCATTTCTATTTAAAAAAATTTTCCTATTGCGCGCCCAGCTGTCACTTTGACATTCAGACCTGTCATTGATGTCAAAAAATGCAGAATTTAGTCATATATTATCGTTCCAAATTTCATTACAATCTACCTAGTGGTTCAACAGTTAGAGGGGGGGGACGGACTTTATGTCCTCACTGTATACTATTTATTCATACAATTTTACATTATATATTCATAAAATTTACTGTGTAATATTTGGAGTATTTTAAGATAGCCCCCAGCCCCTATGTTTTGCCCCTTTAAAAATTTTGTTGCGGACTCAATAACTATCAAAAACTAGTTTTTGATATTTATTGAGAAAAAAGAATTGTCGAAAAACTTTTCTGTCACATTTTCTGGGAAATAATTTACTTATGTCGAAAAATCTTATGGAACCATAAGGAAATTTTAACAAACCACTTGACATGAAATGCCAATTTCAAGAGTAAAAATTGGACATTCCATTAAGAATAACGAAATTAGAGTCAACTTCCGGTATTTTGCCCACAGCCTAATTTGCAGATTAAAATAGTTTTCTGTTCTCGAAATACTACTGGACGGACAAACAAAAATCACCCTGTATAACAAGTTAGCAGGCACACTAATGTTCTCAGGTTGAAATTTGAAACTTTGAAAACATACAAAAGGTACGATCACTGGCGCATAACAAGTTAATATGATAAAATGTAATTTTAATCTATTTGTAGACTTAACTTTGCTGGTAATCTATATTATTTCAAGTAATTACTCTATGCCTCGAACAATAATTTGCTTTAGCAAAAGAGCAGGTATTAGTCATTTTACGAATGTTATTGCGTTTTCAAATAAAGTAGTGCAGTTGTAGGCCTAAAAACTAAAAAAAAAATTCAAGGGGCAAACAAAATGAGAGAAACCGATAAAAAACTGTACTTATTAAAGAGAGTTGTCCTTATTTTGATTCCGCAGTGAAGAAATATTTGATGTTGAGGTCTTCTTCCTTCACCAAAATTAATACTTGCTGTAAGAAAACTAATGGTTGTTTATAACTGAGAGGGATATTTCTCCCTTATAGTGCACAGAGTCATATGATGTCCATGTGTATAGTATGGTTTTGCAAATATTGGCATATTCTGTAGTCGACATAACAGAAGTTAAATAGCATGGGAAGTTCAGTTACTGAAGTTTACACCGAAAATTATTTAGTGATTTGAGAAAATTGTAAAAAAGATTTTAGCAGAAAAAGAAACTACTAAAGCAATATGATATCCGCTTTAGTTTCCGTGAGCTTGTAAGTTCTTTAAAAGGAATGTATGTATAATATCCTATATCCAAGTCAAACGGTGATAGCCTTTAGTCTTTATTATTTGATTTGGGTTGGTTTCAATATTGAAAGGAACATAATATAAAGACATAAAATAACTTACTGCTGACTCCTCTTTCAAATATTATGAATAGCTCTTTTCAAAACTCTACCCTCCCGGACGCTTGGAAGTTGGCCTCTGTTACCCCTATATATAAAAAAGGAGATAAACTATGCTCGTCTAATTATCGACCGATTAGTTTAACATCAATCATTGGCAAAATTATGGAACGCATAATATCAAAGAAACTTATAAATTTCTTTGTATCTGAAAAGATAATACCTAATGAACAACATGGCTTTATCCCTAATCGGTCAGTGCTAACAAACCTTCTTATCTCAACTAATGACTGGAGTTCTTCCTTTGATAACAAGATACCAATTGATATAGTATACTTAGATTTTTCCAAAGCATTTGATCGTGTCCCACTACAGAGGCTTATTCTTAAATTGCGTCATTTTGGTGTGCGAGGATTGCTATTGCACTGGATACAAGATTTTCTTAGACAGTTTTCTGTTCGGGTAGGTGACGCACATTCGCCTAAATATCCTGTTTTAAGTGGTGTCCCGCAAGGTTCTGTCTTGGGACCTATTCTCTTCCTGGCATATACTTCTGACTTGGCAGCATCGCTGAAATCTAAATTTGCAAGCTACGTGGATGACACAAAACTTTACGGCAACCCATTGCAATCATATCAACAGCTTCAAGAAGATTTAGATAGGACACATAAATGGTGCAACGAATGGCTACTTCCCCTTAATAAAGACAAGTGCGTTGTTTTACACATGGGTAGAAAAAACCCAAACTTAAGGTATCACATTAACAATATAGAACTCGTGTCTGTCGAAAGTCATGTTGATTTAGGCGTGACAATAACAAAGGATCTGACATGGTCTCAGCATATAACAAATGTTACAAGGCGAGCAAACAGATCAAATTTCTTGCTTCATAAAGTTTTTACCAACGTATCTCTAGAAATGTTTTCAAAACTTTTTACAATTTATACAAGACCGATCATGGAATATTGTGGACAGGTGTGGCACCCTACCCTTATGCGCGATGTGCAACAACTGGAATCAGTGCAACGACGGGCAACCCGTTTACCATTTGGCCGTGTGAGACCATCGTACGAACAAAGACTACAAATCGCTAACTTGCCTGTTTTTGAAAGTCGTAAGACTCGTGGCGACCTAATTCTGACCTATCGAATACTTCATGAAATGATCCCAGAGTTAAGCAATATTCTTAAATTAAACAACAATGAACATCTCCGTGGTCACCATTACAAACTCAAGAAAGAGAACTTTGAGACAACTGTGCGTCAGTGTTTCTTTTCTAACCGTGTGTTCGATACTTGGAATAGACTCCCGTAAAATGTTGTTAGTGCTCCGTCCGTATCTTGTTTTAAAAACAGACTCGACCAATGGCTGAGAGACAGTTAATTCCGCTACTACCTCCAAATTCTCTCATTTATTGTTTATTTTTCTCTATGTTTCATAACCGTTTTTCTTGTGGTATATGTGGTTTTTATGTTAATTATGTATGTGTTTGTATTTACTGCTATTATTATACTTCTGCAATTCTAAGATTTACACAGTTATTTTGTAATAAGGGCTTTACAGGTTCGTCCGCTGCCCATTTCACTATGTAATAAATAAATAAAATAAAAATAATTTAGCACACTCCTTCGTAAAATATTTTAATAATTATTAAGATAGGGTGCTCAAAAAAGAAGAAAAATGAAATGCAAAAAAGTCTCAATAATGTTTTTTTTTGTCAAATGGAAACTCCCTGTTCAAATTTTATAATTTAAATTTATCATATTCAGCAATAAAAATAAGGTTAACTTTGCTTAAGGTCGTCTATTCTGAAAATTTGTATTTTTCGAAATTTTGCATTCTGGTAGTATTGCTGATAGTTTTTAGGAAGTAGTAACATTTACTCAATACTTGATTGTTTTCTAACGCCGTCATGGCCAACTAAGAGTAACTAAACTTAAAAGCCATAACATTTTTGCAATAGAAAAATGTTAAATTGCCAATATTTCTTCGAAAACTACATACTGGTTGCAATGCACATAATTTTCATTTAAGAATTGTGTGCCGTTAATAATAATAAAACAAAAATTCCTCAATATTGTAACGTTTGGCTAACCTCCAAACAGATTAAACCAGCTTGCTCGACAAAACAACACAAATCTTTATTGTCACTAGATACAAACTTCAACTCTTTTTCACAACTGTCAACACAAATTCCTTAGTTTGACGTTTCGACTTAACGCGCTCACGCTTTCCACTAAAAACTCTCCGTCCTCTTGAAATCACGAGTATTTATATATTTTTCAAACTTCTGGAATATTCAGGAGCTTCCTTTTGGATTCCGGAACCTAATGGAACGATTCTATGACTTAAATGAAAATTCTAGATTAGAAACGTCAACCTAAAGATTTTACAAATATTAATTTATAAACAATAAGAAATGAATTAACAAAACAGGCAGATTCACTAGCAAGGTAGGTGAGCTTCCGTAACACTGCTCCCCTCTCAGAACTGATCGTCTCGATCAGGTTACTCCATTGTCCGCATGGTGTTCTTGATAAGGCGTCAGTCGATCTATGTGAACAATCTTCATTTTAGATTGAGGATTTCTTTGGATCCTATACACGACATCGTTTAACCTGGTCACAATCGAATAAGGGCCTTCCCAAGATCTCTGTAATTTAGGTGATTTGCCCTTAGTCCTCTTTGGGTTGTACAGCCAAACTTTATCATTTTCATGAAACCCACTACTGTTGGCACGTAAGTCGTAACGGGTCTTCATTCTGTCACTTTCTATTCTCAGCTTTTCTCGTACCTCCTCATGTACCAACTTTATTCGATCTTTCAGGTGGCGGAGATAGTCACTGATATTTTCCTGATGTTCTGGTCTATTTGCAATGAGGTCTATCGGTAGACGTAATTCGTTGCCAAAAATCACACTGGCTGGTGTTTTACCAGTGGTTTCGTGAACTGCCGCTCTATAGGCTAAGAGAAATGGAGGAAGGCAGGTGTCCCAGTTGGTCTGCTTTTCATTCACGGCAGTTTTCAGGAAATTTTCAATGGTTCGATTGAATCTCTCGACCATTCCATCTGATTGTGGATGAAGAGGTGTTGTTCTAGTTTTCGAGATACCTAGTAGTTGACAAACATTCTGAAATACCTCAGATTCGAAGTTCCGTCCTTGGTCAGAATGGATTTCCCTCGGAACTCCATAACGGCATATCCAGTTTTCAAATAGGACCTCTGCTACGGTGACTGCTTCCTGATTAGGTATAGGATATATTTCTGGCCACTTGCTGAAGTAGTCCATAGCTACCAAGATATAACGATTGCCAGAGTCACTTCGAGGAAATGGGCCAGCTATGTCAATAGCTATTCTTTCAAATGGAGCACCGACATTATACTGCTTCATCTGGCCGCGACTTCGAGTCATTGGTCCCTTACTAGAGACGCAGGTTTCACAACGCCGGCACCATTCTTCCACATCGGAACGACTCCCAAGCCAGTAGAATCGCTCTCTGACCTTGTTCAAAGTCTTATTGATTCCAAAATGTCCACCACCAACGCCACTATGAACCGCTTGGAGAACTTCTGGAACTCTTGTCCTAGGTAATACAGTCTGGTAGTTCCTTTCTTTGCCGTCCGGACTCTCCCATACTCTTTTTAGTAGGCCATTTTCTACAACTAGGGAGTCCCATAATGCCCAGTAACTTTTCAGAGATGGAGATTTATTGGAAATATCCTGCCAATCGGGTCTATCCATTTTATTTATTTTCCATTGGAAAATTGAGCCAAACTCTGGATCTTCACTCTGTTCTTTAGCAAGGCTTCTACTATCCCAATGTTCTGGGCCTTGGATGCTAATTCTTCGGCAATGAAAATCGTCCTGTTCCCTTGCTTCCTGTCGCAAGCAATATCTACAATCAGGAAGGCATGGCCTTCTGGATAAAGCGTCAGCGTTGCGATGGCTCTGTCCTCTTCGGTGTTCAATTTTGAAGTCGTACTCTTGCAAACGTTGAAGCCATCTTGCCACTTGGCCTTCCGGGTTCTTGAATTGCAGGAGCCACTTCAATGAAGCATGGTCGGTTCTCAAAATGAACGGCTGACCATAGAGATACTTGTGAAAATGCTCCACTGTTTTGACAATGGCAAGTAACTCTCTCCTAGTCACACAGTAGTTCATCTCTTGCTTGGAAAGAACTTTACTAAAGTAGGCAATCACTTTCTCTTGTCCTTCCTCTACTTGCGATAGTACCCCTCCAATTCCAGTATTGCTGGCGTCAGTGTCTACGATGAACTTCTTTCCAGGAATTGGATATGACAGGATCGGGGGAGAACACAGGGCGCCTTTAAGCTTCTGAAAAGCTTCCTGACACTGTTGCGTCCACATAAATGGTTGGCTATTTTCGGTAAGTCGATGCAGAGGTTTGGCGATATCGGCAAAATTTTTCACAAACTTCCGATAGTATGTGCAAAGTCCCAGAAAACTCCTTAACTCATGTTTGTCTCTCGGCACTGGCCATTT
The DNA here is from genome assembly GCA_963924545.1 of Pogonocherus hispidulus. Taxonomy (NCBI): domain Eukaryota; kingdom Metazoa; phylum Arthropoda; class Insecta; order Coleoptera; family Cerambycidae; genus Pogonocherus; species Pogonocherus hispidulus. The sequence continues at coordinate 33,360,506 of OZ004700.1, read as the reverse complement.
CCAAATGGTTTCAGTTTTCTCCGGATCAGTCTTGACTCCATCTGCAGAAATAATGTGTCCTAAATACCTGACTTCTTTTTGGAAGAGCATGCATTTCTTGGGACTTAGCTTCAGTTGGGCTTCTCTTAACTTTTGCAAGACTTCCTGTACATTCTTTAAATGATCTTCAAAGTTTTTGCCAAGTATTATCACATCGTCAAGATAGACTAGACAGGTTTTCCACGTCATTCCACGGAGAATTGTTTCCATCAGTCTTTCAAACGTGGCTGGCGCGTTACAAAGCCCAAACGGCATAACGTTGAATTGCCACAAACCTGTCCCAATGGAAAAAGCTGTCTTTTCTTTGTCGTCCGCATGAAGTTGGACTTGCCAGTAGCCACTTTTCAGGTCTAAAGTAGAAAACCATTGAGATCCAGATAATGTGTCCAGAGTGTCGTCTATTCTTGGCAACGGATAACTGTCCTTCTTGGTGACATCATTTAATCTTCGGTAGTCAACACAAAATCTAGTAGAACCGTCTTTCTTCCTCACCAAAACTACTGGAGAGGTCCATGGACTTTGCGATGGTTCAATGACTCCCTGTTGTTGCATCTCGCTCAACAATTTCGATACTTCTTCTTGTTTGGCCAATGGAATTCTTCGTGGGGCTTGCTTAATTGGAGCGGTGCCGCTGGTATTTATGCGGTGTTGAACTAGGTCAGTTCTTCCTACATCGTTCTCAGTTAGTGAGAATACATCTTGGTATTGTCTTAATAATTCTTCTACTTTATGAACGTCCTCCGATGGCAATGATAACGTGGATCGGTTAACAAGGTTTTGCAGAATTTCCGGCAGTATTCGAGAGTCACCGCGTGCTGTTGATGATTCTACATTCTTGAAAACCACATCGACTATCTGACAAACTCCCAAGGATTCTCCTTTCTTCACTTCCTGTGGGTAGTCTTTCAGATTTAACATTCTCACCAACACTGAGTCGTTCTTCTTTTGTGTTAGAGTCTTTCCTATTAAAATTCCTCTTTTGAAAAGATTGCTCTCCGGTTCTGGTTCCACAATTACTGTTTCTTCAAAAGCCGCCGAACTGTTACAAATTGCCTCAATAGTTACTTCTGATGCCGCCGGTAGAATAATGTCTTCTAATGCTTTAACGGTTTTAATCGGTAGATTTCTCACTTCAGGATAATGCATTAAAATTTCTTCACCTTTGGTCTTTAGTAGTCTCTGAGGAAGATCCAGGATAAAATTATGCTCAGTCATGATATTCAGACCAAGAATGACGTCATCGGTGATGTCGGCTACAAGGATGTCTTGTTGGAATGTATTTGTTCCTAAACAGATGTTTGCCACATGGAGGCCTTTTACTGGTATGACTTCCCCGTTTGCTGTTTCCAAAATGAAGTTTCTGTCTGGCTTCTGAATTCTACAATGGGCTACGATGTCTGGCCTTACTATGGTGTGACTTGAGCCAGTATCAAGGACCATTTCGCATTCCCGGCCGCATATTCGCCCTGGTACTACCAAGCTGTTGCTGTTATTGTGCAGCCGGGTAACCTTGATCTTCATGGTTGGTGGGGCTTGGTAGCACCTCACCAGCTTTCGCCCCTCAAAGCTGGCTAATTGGCGTTTCCCTGGTCCTGTTCTGATGTGTTTTTAGGGCATCGATTCCTGAGATGCCCTTCGTCCCCGCAATTCCAGCATCGTATGGATCTACGTCTGCTAAATGTAGCAGAGTCGGTATGATTCCGTTCGGTTTGGAAATTGTTCAATAAATCTTGAAAATTTTTCAGCAATACCTCCACATTTTTGTCATTACTTCGATAGTCGGCTGGCTGATATTTAATTAGCCTTGCTCTGCCTTGACCCCGTCTGGATGCTTGTTGAGCAGCTTCAATTTCTAACGCCTGCGCCAAAGCTTCGGAAATGGTTTTGTTTCTGGCTAACCTCAACGCCTGACTGATTTCAGGGTCTCGCAGTCCATCTATGAAGCTACTTACAGCTAATTGCTCTTGGAACTCTACAGGGGCAGTGGGGTAAGCTAGCTTCACCATCCGGGCTATGTCGGCCTCATATTGCTGAATATTTTCTTCGAATCGTTGTCTTCTACCCTTTAATTGAGCCTGGTAAACATGTTGCATGTGGGCTTCACCATACCTCATTTCGAGAGCACTTTTCAGCATTTCATAATCGGTTTTGTTCTGCTCAGGCATCGTTCTTAAGATTTCCATAGCCTCACCTCTTAGAGCTACAGTTAACGATATCGCCTTTTCACCTTCGGACCAGTTACTTGCCATGGCAGCCGCCTCAAATTGCTTTAAGTATGTGCTCCATGGTACCTTTCCATCAAATGTTGGTGGCTTGACCCTCGAAGATGCAGGATTACTTTCAACTTTAATAACTCCTGTCGTGGACAGCTGTGTGAATTTTCGGATGACTTCTTTCTGCATCTCTTCGACTTCACACTTCAACGTACTGTTGACTTTCTGCATTTCGTTGACTCTCTCTTCGACTTCACACCTCAGCGTACTCACACTTTCTTTTACAATTTGGACTTCGTCTTGCATACTATTCCTCAATTGATTTATTTCTTCCTCTACAGTTTCTTCAAAATCTTTGAATTTTTCTTTCATTAGCTCTTCTAACTTTTTATTGCTTTCTTCTAAACTGTTCTTTAGTTCTTCTTGGCTGTTCTTCAGTTCTTCTTGACTGTTCTTCAGTTCTTCTTGGTTATTCTTCATTTCGTTTTTTAATTCATCTTGACTGTTCTTTAGTTCTTCTTGACTGTTCTTCAGTTCTTCTTGGTTATTCTTCATTTCGTTTTTTATCTCCTTCATCATTTCCATTAATTGTGTCAAGGTCTCTTCCATTTTTATCGATTTCGATCTGGTAACTGGCATACACTTACTATTTGATCTTTTTTTTTTTTTTTTTTTTTTTTAATCCTCGAACGTTTCACGTCGTGGAACGTCCCACTTCTGACACCAAATGTAACGTTTGGCTAACCTCCAAACAGATTAAACCAGCTTGCTCGACAAAACAACACAAATCTTTATTGTCACTAGATACAAACTTCAACTCTTTTTCACAACTGTCAACACAAATTCCTTAGTTTGACGTTTCGACTTAACGCGCTCACGCTTTCCACTAAAAACTCTCCGTCCTCTTGAAATCACGAGTATTTATATATTTTTCAAACTTCTGGAATATTCAGGAGCTTCCTTTTGGATTCCGGAACCTAATGGAACGATTCTATGACTTAAATGAAAATTCTAGATTAGAAACGTCAACCTAAAGATTTTACAAATATTAATTTATAAACAATAAGAAATGAATTAACAAAACAGGCAGATTCACTAGCAAGGTAGGTGAGCTTCCGTAACAATATATTATCGAATATTTTATTAACGTAGTAAGAGAGGAGTAATATTAATCAAGGCCATTATTTTCCCTATCTTAGATCTTGTGAATTAAAGCAATCATCTAAATCATTAATGATTTTAAATAACTACTTCAGAATCAGCTGTATAAAAAAATCAAATTATAGTTGTTATTTTATGTTAAATAACCACCCATGTTATAATGAATATCAAACGGGATTCCCTGGTGAACGCGTAAAAAAACAAGCAACTATTATTCACGATACCGTGATTATCAGTACGTGAACTGCTTCCGTCCACTAAAATGACCGGACGTTGTACACGTAAAATAAAAATCACACGCAAATTTTACTATCACTATCAGATACATACTATGTACTATAATAGTACACATTGGTTTCGTAATGCCCCAAATCGTGAGAACTGTAGTTACTACCTACTTATAAACGATATATTGTTTGCCAGCCCTTTTCTTGTTTACAAAAATGATTTGTAATTTAAATATGGTTGTGTAATGGAATAACAAAGAGTTACTGAATATTTTCCTTATTACAAATATGAAATAAATACTGACGAATTAGTAATATTTTCTTAGTCTGTAGAAAAGTTGTTTTAGCAGTAACAACAGGATTGGAAAGAAGATTGATCACTCCTCTCTTGCTGTTTCTAGATTCTAGATAAACTTTATACATATTGTTTTGATTCTGTCTATAAATTCCTCGGTTTGTTTTTATTGTATACTTGTATAATTTTTCTAGTCTCTCCAGTATCCGTTGTTGGCTTTATTTTTAGAAGATTCATTCGTTAATTCAGGTATTCATTTTTTAATAAAAAAATTATTCATAATTATATTTTCCGTAGTTTGCAAAATTATTCATTCGTTGAAAGAGAACAAACAGAAAAGGTCCTATTTTCTTCTAAGAAGACAGAATCATCTAACAAAGATTTCAAAAACAAGGGAATTATAGAAAAAATAAATACGCATTAAAAATCATCAATTATAGTGAAATTTATTGTTAAGATTATACTGAAATGTCCAAATTTTAAGATCATTTAACTCTCCTTATATTTTTTCAATGTGTAATTTTTTGAATATTTAAATTTATCTATCTGGTAATAATATTGAGGCAGAATATTGAATCACTACACTAACTAAAACTTTTTCTTATAAGTCCCCAAAATATATGAACTTTCTTATTAAAGCAATATATTCTCTCCAACTACTCTCAGTAAACATAAAAACAGGAGCTATATATGGAAGAAGCGTACAACTATCTTTCACTTCATTGCAGAAATAGAAAAAAAATGACAATACAGTTTGTACTACAGTTGAAAATCATCATTTTGCAAAATCTATAGATATAGATTAAATTAACTAAAATTAATTCCTCTCGGCCTTTCAATACTTAGTTGAATGTGATGAGTCCTGACCTTGACTGTCACACTCATGACTGTTTAGTTTAATTTTAGTGAACGCTATTTTTTCTTTCACGAGAAGTTATCTTCAGTACGTAATTCGTTACTATGAATATTTTAGTCCTGGATGATCACTAGGTAATGTTTAAATAATACGTTCAAAAACTCGATCAACAATTAAACCGGTTTCATTTACAAAATCTTTAAAACCGTTTTATTATATTGAAGTAGCATCGACCTAGAATATCTTAAGGTGGCTGCAAAGTACATCATAATAGTTGAGGATTAAAAACAATTAACAATAATTCCTATTTAAAGTTTCCGGTAATAAACAATGTAGTCATTAGTGCCGTGACATATTCTGTCTCTTCTTTTTTCTATAACAAAGAGCAGAAACATTACCTTCAGTCTAATTCTTTCCAAACCATTAAATTAGTGAAAATATTGTTTGTAGGAACAGCAAAAAGTGCATGTCTGTTACCGTGTTACCTATAGGTACATACAGGGTGGCCCAATAGTGTGCCAAAGTTCCATAACTCCTATGCCGTAATAAACAAAGAAAAAATTATTTTACGATCTTATAGAGCCTAAGAGGATGCAAATTTCAAAATCCTCCCAATATTTTGATAAACAACAAAGAAAGGGTTAATAAATTGAAACAATCGGGAGTATACCAAATTGACTTCGTGGATTGTAATGCCGTGTATGTGGGTCAAACCGGTAGAAGTATTGAAACTAGAGTAAAAGAACATAAAAAATTCAAACTAAATAACATAAAAAATTCAGGATTATCGACGCATTGTATAGAAAACAATCATTTTATAGATCTGGAAAGACATTTTTTTTTAATTTTCAAGGGCTATCCCAACTAGCACAATTTAGTCGTTGGAACGTAACCGTTACCATTGCAAGAACTTTTAAGTGTTTAGTTACAAGCTACTGGCACGTAATAGCAACGCTACTTTTACGTTTCTGTGACCAAAATGGGGAACAATTATTCAGTAATTACGACGTCCCGCGAACGTTTTTGGAACAATCACGGCGACGTTCCAGCGGAGTTGTGATTACGTGGAGTCAACATTGTTGGGTGGTAGACACGACTTTCACGGGACTTCCCTCCCACAATTTTAATAACATGGTCATTGTGCTTGCTTTGTCTTACACATGATTTTGTTATATTTCTATATCATTCTTTTATGATCTTTGTCCATTATTTCCCGAAGTGAAACAAAATTATTTACTGTAATATGGATTCCAATCTTTGACATGGATATGAGTAGTAGAGGTTAAATGTACGGAAAATAAACATTTCCCCAGTGACTCCCATGAGAAAATCTAAACTAATGTAAGTTTACTGTCAAATATGGTGATGATAGATCCAAATAAATAAGGCGCCCCTTATATTTAGATTTTTTAAATAAAATTTTGTCTAACACCATAAAATAAAATAATATAATTTTTTAATACCTTTTGCAATTTGAATGTGAATTGTTAATTTGTAATAATTAATGCTGAAATTGTAAGAAACATCTTATAAAATCGTTATTACGTGAAGGTTCATCATTTTGTAAAAATAGCGTCGTAATGTTTTATGGAATATTCTGCATAAAAATGGTGCATTTCGGGAAATCTAACTTTAAAGTACTTTCCACTAAGAAATAAAACTTCAAACTAATTGTTACTAGACAACAGTGACGGTAATCAAACGGGAACTATATAAATCTAACTTTATAGTAATTATTTACTTCAAAGTGGCTTTTGCTTGTTTCTAAAGTCAACTTTTTACTATACAGTTCTATGGGGAACTTCTGCCGTGCCTTCCTTGTCTTGTGGTTTGTGTTTGGGCTGGAAAATTGTTGGGAATGTTGGGTTATGTGCTATCACAAAATCATACCATAGCGTGAACGTCACTTATATATGGTGAACGTGTTCGTTATGGTGTTCGTATCGATTTTAAAAATCGTTAAAATTGTAATTTTTGAGTCATTTATCATTATTTTAATATCAGATAGGTATGGATTTCCCATTTTTCAATGAGAACTACTCTTGGCGTTTTCAATAAAGTTCTACTATCACCGGTAAATTTATGTCATGGGATTTTAAGCAGATGGTTAAGTAAGTTATAAGTAAACTCTATAAGTTCTGAGTTGCTCAGAAAGTGATATTTGTGAGGTTACATAATTTACTTCTTCATTGTCAGAAATATCATCTTCGGGTACGTACCCTCATAGCAATGCCTGATTGCCTGTCAAAACGACTGGCATCTAAATCATCAATTAATTCCTCGTCCTCCACTTGCTGTCCTGATTGAAAGCATGCTGCATTCACGGGTGGTTTATTCACGACAGAAAAATATTGTTTTACTGTTGTGCTGTTACAGATTACATTTGTCGTGAGTTTTAATTTTCTGTAGAAGTTTGTGGAATGTCTATAACATTTTGTTCCTTTGTAAAGAAACATTTTTGTAAAACAACGGCACACTCTAAAAAACGGGAACTGCCGGGAACATAGTGGTAAAATTTATTTCATGGTGGATTTGAAAGGATGATACCCACTTTATAGTAGCCATCTTCGATAAAGTTTACATGTCGTGGTAGCTAAAACGTTATTAGCACAAATACATACTACTTTCAAGTTTTACAACTTTGGGGGGAGAGAAACAAGTTTCCAGAACGTCGCGGAAACCAGCAAAGACACTTTGAAGTAATTGTTTACTTTGAAGTCAGATTTTAGTAACTTGAAATAGTGTCTGCTACTTTCGCCTGCTACCTTTAAGTTTTAAAAACTTCAATGTTGCCGCTCAAGTAAATAAGACCTCGCCGATACTAAAAGAGCTACTTATTAGTAACCAAACTATAAAGTAGATACTAAAGGTAGAAACTACGTAACTAGAACTGACATATTTACCCAATAAAGTTATTTATTCATAAAAGTAGTATTATTGGTCACAGTTCTGTAATAATTACCTATTCGAGGTTCCTTTATCGGAGACAACTACTTGTGTGCTAGTTGGGATGATAAAAAGTAGGTATAATCTTATATCGCAGAATGGAGTCTTTAGATATTTATACTATGAAAAACAGAGCATTTAAAAATCATCAGCATATCATTTAAAAAAAATGTAGGGAATGTTATAGCTCCGTCAAACATGGCTCAAAAACATAGGAAATATTGCAGAGTGACAATTTCTTTAGACTAATTAACCTGTTTCATCATTATATTAATCTCTACTAGATAAAATATGAATTTTGGGACACACAGTAACATAAAAATACCAACTTTTAATGAGTATAGTTTTCTTTGTATTATTTACTAAACGGCCAAAATTAAATATTTCGCTACGTTGCGCTGCTTTTCAATTCCTATTTCATATAGTTTTAAGTTTTATATATAAGAACATAAATAAAAAGTTTAAAACGTTTTTAAGTTTAATTTCCTTGGTATCCTGACGTAATATTGTATAGTATGTACTGAGCAAAATTTCAGGTAAACAACAAATTCCTCCGAATTGCAATTGGCATTTAAATTTCCTAAGTAAACATGAAATACATTTTCACAGGTAGTTAATTCGTGTATTAATCAGGAGCAGTTGAATTCATTGTGCGAAATCCGCGCAATACTGCTTGTTTAAATTTATCACTATTGAGTAACCTTTGGATTATCCTGTGTGGATCTAGTGAAATTCAGTGTGTGCTTACAATTCTACATGAAAATTTGTTAGCGCTACATTTAGTAAAGTACAGGGTATGGCGCTTTAGTTTTATTATGTTTAACTACACGAACACACACATTCCTGCCAGGAAATTTTCTCTGCTGAGAATCAATTACAAGCTTCTGAAGGCACATAGACTTCATAACAATTCAAAGTGTTAGGTTATACTTGGGAAACACCTGATTTTTCTTTTATTAGCGACTGAATATTCAGCATTAATACATTTGACTATTTACTGGTAAAAATAAGTATATTGATTATTTAAGTTGTTCAGTGGACTGTATACTGTATTGACAAAATGTAAGTATTGAAAATTATAGCTAATTAATGTTTACTGTTCAAGGTCTAAGACATAGAAAAGAATACTTAGTCTACACAGTAAAAAAAGACAAATGGTAAAATTACTAAGTGGTAATCGTAATTTGCTGCAGTGTTATTTTTAACACGAACTGGGTGGTATAATAACTAAACCTTTAGAACTCATATTACACGAATGATATACCCGTCAAGTTTGTAGAAGTACTCATAAATTGTAGTAAAATTGTAGTAATAAAATAATTACACGGTGAATAATTAACTATTACACATTACCTTGTAAAATCTGCTGTGTTAAATTACTTTTATGTAATGTAATAATACACTGATATGTCTAACACTGCCAAGTGTGGACTATATACACACTGATGAGTGTGGATTCAGTGTTAAAATTACTCGTTTTTTTTTACTGTGTATGTACTTCACTGATATCTTAAAGTTCATTTTATAAGAGAATAAGAGTTATATCAATAGGCTCGTGTGTACTTTTATAAAAAATATTATACTCTTTTGTTCTTATTTTGAAAGTAATAAAAAAAATGCAATGAGATTTTGCGCTCATGTGGTCTTTCCGCTCATAAATAGATAAATATTTTAGTTGTATAAATAAATATAAAATTAATATTATTGTACGCAGGCCGAAGAGATATACAGTATACACCATTTAATTTACACTCTCTTGAAACAATCCAACATACATATTTATTGAATGTTCCATGTCCAACCAATTAAAAACGACAGAATTACGGGGTTGAGGTACTTCACAGCATTACTCCTAAAACAGCTAGGCAGTTGTGCACTTTTGTGAGTTGTTTCAAATTACGTTCTTTTATTTTAAATTAGTAAGTATTGAGAACGAGTTAGGTATGTTTTTTTTTTGCTTTGTGCTTTTATATTTATATTTTTTTGAATATGGTACTAGTAAACTGCTAAACTACACATATTCTTTTTGTTCTTTTTTCTGTTTTTTTTTGTGTTTTTTGTTTATGTTTGTATATTTTCTAATTCAACCCACAGTGTATATTTAATGTAGTATTAAGTAATATATCAAATTCCTACACAGGAATAAAGTTATTATTTATTTTTGTTACAATCCACTTGACCACTTCCATCATGGCTCCGATTCTCAGGGTCAGCCGCTGGTAGTTACCAGTACCTATTCACCATGTCCGTGGGGTAAATAACTACTGAGTCCGGGAATCGTGTGCCCTGAGTAGCCGTAGTGAACCCAGAATAACCGCCTTCTACATTCTTCCGTCTAGAAGATCTGCGGAAATTTCGGCAGGCCGGTATGATCTTCAGTTCTGAAAGTACTGATGTCTCTTGCTCCACCGAGGGCTTCTATAATTAGTACCACAAGTTTCACAGTATGTTCTGGACGGAGTCTGCGGAGTTCGAAGAGAAGGTATTAATATTTCGTCCGTTTCTTCTCACCTTTCAAGGCTATGTTGGACTGAATAGTAGCCGAGAACTCGATGACAAACATTGTCCTGAGTTTTGCCTGAGAGTGGGAAATGAGTAGTTCCAATAAATTCGGCACTTCTCATTCCCCATTCTCAATATAGGAGCCCTGGAGCGTATAGCAGCACTGGTGTTACGTCTATCTCATACGAGTACCGTAGAAAGTAGTAAAGCACTCGTAAAGCCGTATTATGTCTATGGATATAGACCGAGACTGCATATGCGGGACAAGCGGAGAGCAGATATATAACTGTGTGCTGTTAAAATTTATAGCAAATTGGAAAAGAGTATTAATTATAAAATTAAACGAACTTACCTTAAGTGAAGTTCTATTATAATTATATGAAGCGCCTCGTCCGAATAGATCACTTTGTAGTATACTCATTTCCGCGCTAGATGGCACACATTTCAAAGCAAACTTGAATCAGCTTGCCCTCTACTCACTCTCGCTCTGTGGTGGCCCCGAACTCCGTCGACTGTCATTATTTTAAAGCTCCGTGTTGCAACTTCATATACATACAACTTCGGTATGCAGTATATATATACACAATCTATATACATATATACCAATCTATACACATATATATGCTATCTGCCTTAATTAGATCACGTGGGCATTTTGATTTCCTTATTTACCAAACTATTCTCATTGGGTAGGGATGGGAGTGATCTATTCGGACGAGGCGCTTCATATAATTATAATAGAACTTCACTTAAGGTAAGTTCGTTTAATTTTATAATTATATTCCGCGCCTCGTCCTCTAGATCACTTTGTAGATGTTTAAAGCTGTTGCAACACATAAACCTTTATTCATGTATAACTAAATTTACAAAATCAAGTAGATATTGTAATAGGAACAATTATAAACCTATGTAATGTTTCTACATCAAACATAACCTTAACTAAACACCTAATCAAACCCCTTTTTTTTTTTTTGCGTGAAAGTTAAACATTAACGACAGCTTTCGCAAAAGATTGACTGGCATCCAATGGCCTATTATAAAAAGTTGCAAAAACCCTGGACTCTGCTGACCACCCCGCAGTATTTCTTATAATATCTAAGGTTACACCCTTTCTGGCAGCGGCCGATGTGGCTGCATGTCTGGTACTATGTGCTGAAAAGATCGATGTATCTAAACCGCTTTCTTCCAGCGTCAGTTTAATCCATCGGCTTATGGATTGACTTGAAGCTGCTCTGTGAGGCTTCTTATAGGTGATCAGTAAATTATCTGTTGAACCTGGGCGAAGCATTTGAGTTCTCTTTAAGTAACAAAGCAAAACTGAGACCACACAAATTTGAGGCTTCTCCTCAAACTTTGGCAACCTCAATAGAGGCTGCATTCTACTAGGCCCTGACGTTTTAACAAAATCAGGAATTTTAATTTCAATGCCTTCTTTTGTCACAGAGATATTCTGAACTTTTATCAACGAAAGAGTTTGGACTCTATGAGCCGTTGTCAGGGCCATTAAAGTTACTAACTTACGGGTAAGTAATTCTAAATTCAACATTTCATTAGTATCTAGATTTGTAAAATAATGTAGAACTATGCTAGGATCCCAGGTGACACTATATTTAGGTTTTGTAGGCTTCAGTCGAAAAATTCCTTTTAGGAACCGCTTAATCCGATGGTCACTTCCCACTTCTGGTGATAGCAAGAGAGATAGCGCCGAACGAAAAGTATTTAAGGAACCATAAGAGGCTCCTTTATTGAAACATTGTGACAGAAAGGACAAAATGTTACTCATACAAAGGTCATAACAATCATAGTTATTATAAATGCAGAATTCCCACCATAGCTTTAATCCAACATTGTACTGCTTAAGCGATGATTCTGCTAGGGATGAGAGTAAAACTTGAACGGCATCCTCAGGACAACCTTGGTTTTTCAGGCCTCGCATGATAAATAGCCTGCCACCAGGGTAAGGTTCCGGAACATCGGATGAGGTTTTCTGTTGGAAGAAAGAATTAACTTCACACTAGGTTTGAAAATTATAGGTTCCTTTTTTAACAGGGAAACAAATAGTGGGAACCAGGGCTGGGTTGGCCAATATGGCGCTACTAAAATACCCTCAGCCCCGTCAGAAACTATTTTTTGCAAACATCGGGCTAGCAAAGAAAAGGGTGGAAAAGCATAAAATTTAAGTTTAGCCCAAGGGATTGTGAAAGCATCTACATTTTCAGATTCGGGATCCCTAAACCATGAAATAAAACGTTTGCATTTGGTATTCCTCCTTGATGCAAATAAATCGATATCAGGATACTGATATACGGAACAGATTTCATTGAAGGCAAACTGCGCCAGCTCAAATTCGGTTTCTGGAGATAATCGTCTAGACTCGCGATCAGCTTCAGTGTTACTTGACGATTTAATATAAGAAGCAAAGATCCATATGTTGCGCTTCTCGCACCATTGCCAGACTTTCTTGGACAAGTTGTGTAAATGTGGGTACTTAGTCCCCCCCATTCTATTGATATAAGCAATAGCGGTGGAATTGTCAATACGTAACAGAATACTACAATTTGACAATTTTCTAGCAAAGCATTTAAGTCCAAAAAAGGCTGCCATTAGCTCGAGAAAATTAATATGCATCACTGTTTCAGCATCTTTCCAATGACCGTGAGCTGTTTGGTTCCCCTCAACTACTCCCCACCCAGACCGTGAGGCGTCACTAAACAGTTCAGTTACAAATTTGCGGGGAAGCAGAGAGTTAAAACCTGACACATGAGACTTCCACCACTCCAAATCCTCTTGGACATATCTAGGAATTATCATTTCTGCATTATAGTTGTTGCCCCCCCTTTTCAAGGCTACACACTTAGCATGTTCCAGGGACTTTGTATATAACCAGCTATAACAAATGGCTGGGCAGGCCGATATCAAAACGCCTATGAGCCTAGCGAACTCCCTTATCTTACATTTGGATTGAACTTTACATTTGTTTAATAATTTTGCAATAGATCTTTGTTTTTGCTCTGGGAGTCTTACCGTCATGTGATAACTATTATAAACAAATCCTAGATAATGAACCTTCTGCGATGGTGCCATTTGACTCTTTCCATAATTTACTATAAACCCCAAATTTTCTAATGATTTGCATGTTGTGGTTATGTTTTCTATACTCTGTTTATATGATTTATCAATTAACAAAAAATCGTCAAGATACACTACTGACAAAAAATTTTCAGCTCTTAAATTAGCTAAAAGGGGTTTCATTAGTTTCGTGAAAACAAATGGAGCTGTACTAATACCAAACGGCAAACATTGATACTCATATAACTTGCCCTGAAACTTAAACCTAAGGTATTTTCTATGTGACCTTCTAATTGGTATTAAGTGATATGCGTCTTTCAGATCTATTACAGCCATAAAACATCCAGGTGAGATTAATTTACAAACTAATTTATGATCTTCTAATTTAAAATGCCTAGTGTATATACATTTGTTCAACTGTTTTAAGTTTAAGATTAGCCTACTGGATCCTCCCCGTTTTGGTACTAAAAATATACTAGATATAAACTGAACCTTCTTTGGAGTGCATACCCGAATAGCCCCTATACGTAAGAGGTTCGATATGTGGGTATTTATATCGATCCTTTCCTTAAGAGACCACATACGCTCTCTTGGGCAAATTTTTTGAAAAGGTTTTTTGGTGAAAGGAATACTATAACCTTGTGTCCATGACAGAATTAAAGGATCTGACGTCAACTGACGCCAGTTCTTGATATAATACTTGATTCTGCCACAGTAAGGTCCTACCTTTAACGTCTCCTTGGCGGCATCGCTGACCTCGACCGGTATGGCTGATGCTCCACTTTTGTGACGTCCCTTGTTCTGCCCTCTCTCCTGGTTTCCATTTGTTTCTTCCGAAGCTGGCCCTGTCTGCCCCGATTCTGATAGTAATGTTTTCGGGGCAGACTCTTGGAGTTTAAATTGTAGGATTTACCTGTCAAAACCTTCTTTACTTTAGGTCTGGAAAGTCTCAGGTCCTCCGAAGTCTTATCCAGAGCTTTTGTTGTTTTCATTCTCTCACTAAGGTTTTCCCCAAATAACCATCCGTCCACTGACACTTCAGTTAATGTTGACTTAACATTTTTATTTATGCCTGCCGAAGCTAACACTCTCCGAGACTGGGATTCTGCAAAATGAACTGCAGCTAACAATTTACCAGCATTCCCCAGAAGTTCTATTAGTTGCTTCCATTCCTCACCGTCATTCTGCAAACAGAATGTAAGGGCTTTACCTACTGCGGCCATGGCAGCCCCAATCTGGTTTTGTACTCCTGCAAGCCTTTCATCTCTCTCTAAATGTTGTTGTGTAATAACCTTTTTTACTTCCATATTTAATTTTGGAGCTTCAACCAAACGACAATTGGCCACCGGAGGATATTTTAGTAACAAACTTCTAATGTCTTCTATCTCCATCCCCTTTTGCAAAATACCTGACCAGACCTGGGCTACCTCCTCATGAATATCTTCCCCTAGGGTCACCGTCGATGGACCCTGTTGACCTAGTATTTTTAGGACCTCCGGTGCAAGCTTCTTAAATTGTTTAGGAGAGTCTCTACTCTTGCTCTCTCCACCACTGTCTTTGTCACTGCCAGAGTCTAGAAAAAATCAAATAAACCGGTCACTTTGTATCTAGTATTAATTCCTAGACACCCAAACTCGTTGGGTTCAGTTGTAGCAGTTTCTACTTCTGCTATTACGTAGGCATTCAAAGTGGTTGAGAGGTCAATGCATTAGGGAAAACTTAAACACTCAAAACTCGTTGAGTTTAGATAACTTTGGCTGTGCTTATTAACATGATCACCTAGTCCCAAACTAATTGAGAATTACCCAAAACTCGTTGGGTGAAATTACAACTACCGTGGTGGAATTGAAAAATTTCGTTGGATCTCAACCTCGTTGAGAAAGCAACATACTGGGATATAATTTGTTGTATCCAAGACTCAACCGTGGTTGATTAACCCCATTTATAGCCATTGACCTATCCACCTTTCCAAAACTCGTTGGAAAACAACCCAAAACTCGTTGGGTATAATCACAGCATTCGCCGTGGTGGAAATAACACTACACAAAACTCGTTGTGTAACGTGTTTATCACAAGAGGTAGGTTTCTAAAAATTATTTGTGGTATAAACAATATTAGTAACAACTTACAGTCAGATTGATAGTCTCCCACAGCTGACAAAACATCCGACTCGCTGTCGGTTTCGGTCTCTGACGAGCTACTTGGCACACGCCTTCTTTTTAGCCGGCCATGATGTTTTTCGCGGCGTTTCCTTCTAGAACGGGCTTGAACGGCTTCTAAACACTTCGCAGCCCTTTTAAACTTTTTCTTGGCATTTACCAATTCATCCTCTTCCTCAGACGATGTGTACGTTCGTCCTTTACCAGTTTTATTTCGCATTTTGCACTATTTCGTACGCACTGTTCTGTGAAACGTGTGAACCGTTTCGCACACAAACAAGTAATGACAGTCGACGGAGTTCGGGGCCACCACAGAGCGAGAGTGAGTAGAGGGCAAGCTGATTCAAGTTTGCTTTGAAATGTGTGCCATCTAGCGCGGAAATGAGTATACTACAAAGTGATCTAGAGGACGAGGCGCGGAATATAATGCAATACAAGTTATCTTGTTGGGTAAGAATATTAACAGTTCCGTTAACATTAACAGACATTATACAGAATAGACCCCTATGGACGTTTATTATTAACAGAAAGAAACGTCTACTTAGAGTTGCTCTCAGTATTTTTGTAAATTTTTATTTCAACTATTAACCATCTTAATATTAGCTGAAGCGTTTCTTTGAAACTCATAAAACCTTTAATGGTTGTTCAATAAAGATATTGGTAGAATACTATTAAAAAAAGTCATTAACACGATGTAGGTAATATACATTGATATACTTGGTATATAACAGATCATTAGTTGTATCAATATCAGAATCTAAAAATGGCTCAACAGTAAATTGTCGTCATTAAACTTAAAACTTTTCATAGATGTTTATTCTTTCATTATCTCTAGGAAAAGATAATAATATAATAGATATAATTTTGTAAATTACATGAAATAATGCGTAACTCGATCGGACTATTTCATTTGTAAATCAGTTTCTCGTATGTATTTTTCTCCCGTGTCAAGCGACTAGCACTGGAACTTAAATCGATCTATTGTGGACAACCCCATGTATTTAGAACAGTTTTAGTATAGTAGAGAGCTACTAGAGAATAGAGAGCTTTTTCCAGAGTACTATTAATTGTACTCCACCGTTTGGATATGGCTTCTTCCTTCTTCGTATAAGAACCAGCTCTTGAATTTTCCTCCCTATTATAAATCTCATCCCCCCCAGGTATTTAAAATAGTACAATATATCAAGAAAGGCTTCCTCTCATTATTAGAGGAATCCGCATTCTTTGTCAAAGGCTTTAAATTCAAGTGTCGATTAAAGCCTAAAATGACCATTTGGGAGGCCCATTATTATCATATTCATAATCAAGAAAATGGAAGAAGTTAAGAAATATGTTTATGTGTATTGAGCATCTAGAGATCGAGACTAGAAATAAGTTCAACAAAGTCTCTATAAGGTTAAGTTACTAGGGCACGAACATGTCGATTTCAATTCTTACGTTCTCGTTTTACATATTTATATCTCGAGTACGGAAAACTATTTTCATCTGAAAATTTGGCTAGGGGCATTTAGTGATGGGATCCCTTTACGGAAAATATTTTGGAGGCGAAAGTACTTCCTGAAACACCGACATTTTCGACAGATAATTTTTTTCCATAAAATTTAACAGAACAGCTTTTCAACAAAAAAATTGTTTCTCAATAACGATTAAAAGCAGGACATGCTTTTCAACAAAAAAATTGTTTCTCAATAACGATTAAAAGCAGGACATTGAAATTTTCATGTACACTCAAGAAGAGACTTTAGAACTGCGAGAAATATAAAAAAAAGCTTCCAAATATTTTACAGAACAGTTGAAATTGGCCGCATTAAATGGAAACGGTAAAATACATACAAATTTTTTATACCATCTTCACCTTCAGAAGAAATACCTTCAAAACATGTATGCAGTATGTTAACAAGATATTATTTATCATCCTGTGTCTAGTTTCTTCGGTCATAATCATTTTATAAGGTCATTTAATCAGCGTGTCTCCCTCAATGCTAGAATTAGATCCATCAAAACAAAATCAATTTATTCGTGACGAGAATCCATCAAAAAATGTCGATAGTGTCACAGAAGAGATTAATATGGCAAAATACGAGTAAGGACTAAACCAAAAGTTGAAACTGATATACCAAACTAAGCTGTGTATCTATACGCCTTATAGTTTTATATACCTAATTTAATTCAACCTTTAGCTGCTAACTATCTCGAGCTGTACAGAGAACTAAACAGTTTTAGAACTAATAATTTTTAAATATATTTTTACCGCCGCAATAGCCTAATTAATTGGCTTATTATTGGCTTAGTTCTATTTAAATTTAATAAGAACTATAATAATATATGAAGTAAACTGTTCTTTTAATATACCTAAACTTTTCATAAAGCTGAAAGCTTATTTAGCTGCTTTTGATATAAAAAGTTTATTAACCTGTCAAAAATTCGACATACAATGTTAGCATGAGTAATGAAGATATAAGTGAAAGATTGATAGTATTGGTATTATTGTATTAATTACTAGAAATCAGGTTTTGACTTGTTTTATCATTAAGGATATTATGTATAACCTATTAAATGTTTCGAAAAAGAAGAAACATTATTAAAAAAATCAGACTTACTCAAAAACCGCTTTACTATAATATGTACAATATTAATTTGATCTGGAACTGGCTGTAGATAAATAATTATTGTTCATTTCAGATCCTGGCATATCATTAATTTGATAATGAAGGTTGCAAGCTACTAGTTTTGAATGAATAGACACCTGATATACTGTCCATACTGTCTATACCATCTACATTACTACTAATTAAAAATAAATTGTCATTGGTGTTCGAAATAATCTCAAATATCAATTTATTTAACAAGTTAAGTTGTGCTTAGATATTTTCGAAGAAACTCATTAAACCCCTAAAGTAGTAGAGAGGTTGAAATTTTCTTTATTTAAAGTTATAGACAATATGTACAATAAATACTGTTTGAAGCAACAAATGTTGCCGTAGATTATATAAATTTAAATAACTAGTTTTAATCCTTATTTTGTCCCTGAAGTTGAATATTACGAAACAGAGACACCCTCTATAAATATGGATTGTGCATAAGAATTGGCACTCGATTTTCATTTATCACAATTAGTGGAATAAGGTATTACACATTATTTTCTTAATGATTCAGTCGACCTATAACCTACAAGAATGGCTATCATTAATATGGGGGTTACCGATGGATCAAAGTTTATCCCTAAGTGGCGCCAGATGTTGCTAAAATCGTGCCTGAATTGTGATTATAACAGAGAAACTGAATTATGTTCCCAATACGTGACCCAACAGTTAATCGCAAGATCGTGTAAAAACCTGTAACGTTAAAAAGCACCGAAAAGGAAAGGACAATTATATAACATAGGACAATTAGGAGGACGTAGGAGTAGGACAATTAAGGCTTATACTGTGTCATGAAATGTTTAGTGCCTATTCCATTTTTGAACTAGGTGCATTGGTTTAATTTGTTCATTATTTTGTACAATTTTGTACCATAAGTACTTAATCTAAATTTGAGTACTTCCGAAAGTATTTCGCATATTATATTATTTTGTTTTTTTGTTATTATTATTTTTAGTGCCTATACTTTTATTTTCTATACTTATTATGATCCATTGAGTATATAAGTATACATATATTATTATACAGAGTGTCCCATTTAAAACGAAACTAAACGTTTGTTTTACTGCATGGAAATTGATGGTGGGCACTTTGAGCATTTAAACTAGTTTTTACATTGTTAATTTTGGGTAAAAAATACAATTTCGTGTTCTTTTCCTCTTCTTCTCTTTACGCAACTTTAAACTACAAACGTCGATTACTCGATAACGAATCGACTGATTTTAAAACTAAGCACGCCATTGAATTGATAAAAACACCATTCAAATGAGGTGGGACTCGGCCCCTATTCCCATTTGCAATTTTGTGTATGCAATGTGCTTTGTGTGTGTGTGTTTTGTGTATTATTTTATACTTTATACTATTTCGTAATAGTACACGAAATGATTAAGATAAGCAGATATAGAAATGCAACAAATAACCGCACTAATATGTATTTTAAAAAATTCCATAGAAAATTACAAGATTTAATATACCTAAATTTGACACCAACATCGAAACAATTTAAAAAGTAATAATAGTAATATAGTAAAAGGGGAAAATAAAAAAGTTTTACAACTTACAGAAATAAGCTGTAGTTTACATAAAAATAATTAGTATTATTACATTCCATAATTACATTCCATATTAATACAAGTATACTCTAATCTGTCTCATGGTGACAACCCATTAGAATATTTCAAAAACTGTTTTGATTTGAATTTTGAAAATCTGGGCAATAGTGTTTTCTGGTATGCCCACCTTAAATAAAATAATGACATTCACGTAACACTTCCGGTTATACCGGAAGTTGACGCCCCGTTTATTATTTTCAATATAGCACCCTCTATATTATTGCAATTTTGCATTATACGTAAAATGTTAGGTGCACTTTCATATTTCAAGTTTCCCTATCCCTAAAATTAACCGTTTTTCAGAATTTTTTTTTCAAAAAATAAAAAGAAATATGAAATAGCCTCAAACAAAACCAGGTGTATTCTACAGAACAAAGATAGAGCTCCACTGGTTATACCTATTTCTTCTAGTTTAAGATATCTATAGTGTTTTGTATAATCAATTAGTATCATTTAATTACTTGCGAGGATGGCTGTGAAGTTCTTAGCAGAATTTCAAAACAAACAACAAATCTGTCACCAGTTATTTTTGTTGTCAGTGTAACGCCCATAGTGATGATTTAATCGAGTATTATTTATATAACAAATTAATAGGAAATGAAAACATCTATTCAAATTCTAATATTCTAAGTTTATTTATTCATAGAGAATTGAACAAGATAGAAGATATGTATACCAACAGTTTTGTCAGCTAATCTGTAGATAATCTGGAAAGCAAATCAAATAAAACTAACTTAGTTTATTTGCACCTCAGCTCTAAAGAAACATGTAGAGATAACATAAAATGTCTACAACCGCGAACGTTAGACTTAATTTCATATTTTGTAAGTAGGAAAAACAAGTATGAAATGTTTTACACTCTGCAGAATATCTAAAAATAGATGAATAAAACTAAAATGTAAAGTTAACTTATAAGGAATTAAAGAAGTGCTTTATTCAGTGATCGATAAATAAAACAATGTATTTTAAAAATACAGAAAAATCCACCCAAAACACAATGCTCAATGAATGAGGTCAAATTTTAATCCGAGAGTCGAAAATGAGAACAGTAGTGACTAGGTAGCTGCGCCATGTTTGAACGGAAATTTAACGTGGTCGCTGTGGTCTTGTAAATTATAAATAAGCCATCGGGATCCGAAGTTCCGCCGCAAAACAGTATATCACCGATAAAAGCCCTCTACATACACCAGCTTAAGTAGGGGCGCCACTCCGTGCCGCTTAATTTATAATCACAATGTCCTTTTTTGCGCGAAGGCATTTGTACTGCTGGCGACTTGATTTTAAAGTTAATTTTTAATAGGCGAACTGGTGAAATCCCGAGATATATTGGCTAATTAGCATTTATCCACCATGAAAGGATGATCAAGGAATAAATTTTATGCAGTGATAGTTTTATCACAATTTCACCGGCTAAATTTTAACATAATTTTACTTTATCTAGAAAGGTGATTTGCCATTCCTAATAATTCTGATCTTGACGGTGATCTAAAAGTCTTTGTGTCTTTGAGTTAAAAAACATTATTATTGGTTTTGCTTTTGCATTTAGTGCTTTCACCAAAGTTAATTAGCTATTTTTAAAATTTGTATCACAATGATAAATCATATTTAATTTTTCATTTTACTTAAATTTAATTCAAATTTCCACAATCATATTACAACAATGTTTAACAACGAAAAATATATTTTTATCATATTATTATATTCTTATATGTATCCTTAATTGGGCAATTATCGATGAATAGAAGATAGCGAAGCGGAATTTTTGACGAAACAGAGATTTTATTAAATAATTTTCAAATGTAGTTGTTGACCATGTATATTTATGACTTATATTTTATTCTGTTGGTATATATTCTGTAGTTTTCGAAGTTATTTCAGTTACTGATACAGAGGGATTTAACTCATGTTAAAATAAAAGCCCCATTTACATATAGATTTCATTAGAAAACATGTAGGTACAGCTATTAAATTTAAATTATGGTGCATTCACACTCTTTGTGGAAATCACTCATCCCATCTATCCAATTAATGGCTCGAGGCCCAAGAACCGACACTTTTAGACTCGGAGGTAGTGGGCCGTTCCTCGCTCCTGTCCTGTCGTGTAAGCACAACAGGAGCGATACGCACGGCTCCCACATAGCCTATGGAGGCTCTTCTGTCTCTCCCTAAACTGCATACATGACAACTGCAACTTAGCTCGAGGGGAACCAAGGGCCTCTTATAGGGACAAGCAGTGGGTGCGGTGGCTAGATAAAAGCCACGATAGTGGACACACAGTGAGGAGATAGTCTGCTGGATGCACCCAGCGACAGGATATCTCCCATTTATGTGTTTCTTAAACTTTTCACAGCAGAGATACCGAACAGGGACGCCTGGCTCGAAAATACTGATGATCAGGTCTCAAATGGGCTCTCTGGTTTACGGATGGGTCCAAGAGAGACCAGGGCTCAGGGGCGAGAGTCCGAGGAGAAGTATCCTTCTCCTTGGGAAAGTATGCTACGGTCTTTCAGGCGGAAGTGTTTGTTATCTCTGCATGTGTTCAGGAAAATCTCAAAAGGAGATATTCTAATCAGCATATCCAGGTATGCACCGACAGTCAGGCAGCTTTACATGCCTTGGTCTTCTACAGGATCACCTCAGGTAAAATTGACCTGGGTACCTGCGTCATCACAACATAATAGGAAATGAGAAGGCCGATGCACTGGCAAAAGGAGGATCATACATAGGGCCCGAACCAGTACTCGGGCCGAACGTGACTGGGCTGCGACAAGCCAGGCTCTTAATTGAAGGGCCTTGGCCGAAGGCAACTCGATCAATACTTGCGCTAAGTCGTAACAGCATAAGGATTGTCACGGGACTGTTGACAGATCAAGTATATCTCAACAAGCACCTTAACACTATCGGCCTTGGTTACACTAGAAGGTGCAGGTTTTGCGGACACGATGACGAGGACTCCATTCACATCCTCTGTCGCTGTGCCTGCCTCATGGTCAAGAGACACAAACATCTGGGTGCTACATTTCTCCTGACCCAGGACATTAGAAAGCTTCCACTAGAATGGGTCTTCCAACAACAACAACAACAGTGGGTCTTTTATGAGATTTCACAGGTTATTCTCATTTCTGCAGTAAATGGTGGTTAGTATTTACGAACCTGTCATTGCTAGGCGCAAATACGGTCTACAGAATAATAAAATGCCAGCTCTCCCACACAAGGCATTTTGTGTTTATCATTGTAGTTATTATGAGTGGAATTTATTAATTATGTGGAATTATTTAATATCTTTGTAACAGATTTGTTTATTAGTAAAGCGAGAATCAAAGATAGACTTTAAAATGTCAAAGTTTCGAGATTAAAATTGAAGTATCCTTCGTTCTCAAGACACCGCAATTATTCTACTTCTACTGTATGGTGGTCTTTCTTTAATCTTTGGGAGTTGTATGGATGACTGCTAAGACTGATTTTTATGGTTTACAACAGAAGATTTTAATAAAATTGTTACTTAGGCACAAAGAGAGTAAAGTGAATATTTTAGCCCCTGCAGAACAGGAGCTGGAATATTTGCGCTGAGACCTAGATGACATATAAAACCAATCCAGAGACTTATTCCACAGCATTTCAAATAGAAATTTTTGTCAATAATGGCGTGATTGGCGGAGAATGTGAGGAGAGATGCACGCGTGAAGTCATCTGCATATTCTCCGATAGACAAGCCGCTATAAAGTAAAGGCCTTGAACTCCAATCAAGGATAGTTCGAGGCTTGTTTAGGATTGCTACTAATTGCTAATGGAACCTATAATAGTAATATAGTGAGACTGTATTAGATGCCAGGGCATAAAGGCATTGGAGGAAATGAACGTACAGATAAACTGACTAGAAAGTGATTTGAAATGGCTTTCATGGACAGGAGCCAGCCAGCGAACCAGCTCTGGGAAAAATGGATGAAACTAGAACATAGAAATTACTGAGTCTTAAAATCAGGACAGTCATATGAAGGCACTGATAGAAGATCCTTCGCAGAAAAGAAAGAGATGCTGGGCATGAGTAAATCTCGGCTCAGGAGTATGACAGAGCTAGGAAAAAGTACGGTATATCGGGTTAGTGATGATCCAGACGAGACGAGGGCTGCACATTCTGGGTGAATGCAAGGGCTACGCTAGTATGAGACTGACGCTCCTTGGTAAACCATTCTTGAAACCTTGTGAGCTGAGGGAAATTTGAGTTAGACTTTTGGGTTTTAAGTAAAGAACAAAGATGTTCGCTGAATAGGAAATCAGTGGGATGCACAGTAGGCCTAGCTTTGACTCCAGAGCTTTGGAACTCGTTCAGAGAAACCGGCCCACATGAAGAAGAAGAAGAAGAAGAAGAACTTTCTTCCCTGGGTCAACACTACATATTTTACATGAACATGAAGCTAATTTCACCATTGGTCTGTTGATAGATTAAAAATTTTACATTTCCATGACATCGTTAAATGCCACAGAAATAAACGTGTCTATTTTGAGACCTTAAAATATTGCTATATTTCCGTTCATATAAAAATATTCTTTGCTTTTACTTGCTGGCAAGTAATACATACATTTTATTAGCAAATCAAAATTTCAATCAGTTTCAGAACACTGTTTTTTCTTCAATCATGGTAGCAAAATTTCTGTCAGAGCCACTCGTTTTTTTCTAAACAAATTTAAATAAAACCCGTACTACTCTTATAAGATCATACGTATACCAATTACTCCTAAATATAAATCCCGCTTACACTTAATAACGTTTTAAAGAACGTCAAAAATAAATTATTATTGTTAGAATAATTTTTAAAGGTTCTTCTATGTATCTGTCTTCTATCCGGATATTGATTCAGATAGATTTGTTCGACTACATTACAATTATTTTGATGGCACAAAATGTAACACCAAATTTTTTTTATTAGAAAATGGCTCAACAATCTCGAATCAAATGTCAAAACACGCAACCAGACATTATAATAGGGAAAGTAAATAAATTTCTTTTCAAAGGCAACTTATTATTTAAAAGAAACAACATTCTCCTCTATAAAATTTTAGATTTTTGAATTTTTTGTGTTATGTGTGTAACATATTAACATTAACATTGTTTTAATTTACTCATATTATTGTTTATTATAATTCAAATTAAATATGAATCCATTTTTTACATGGTAAACTTCATTTATAATTATTATAGTATTTTATTACCACTTAAAAGAATGATAAGTATATTGTAACAATTATTAAAATGTGTCAGAATGGACATGTCCGTAAAAATTAAATTTTTTTAAGACAATTAATAATCCAAAAGTCATATCGAAAACCCTATCATAGAGATAACCTTATTATATTCAGGATAACGGGTACATCACTAATACATGGGAGTACCAAATATAGATTATCTTCAAGTATTAACAACCATAAAAGTATAATGCACAAATCTAATTATGACGTGTCCCTCCCAATTTAATATTTTATTAAGCCTGGACGCATTAAAAATCCAGATCGTCGAGCTTTTTCCGACTGTAGAATATGGTAATACTAAAAAGGTCGTATCTTTCTAACAGAATTCCCCTAAAACTGTTCCATAAAAGATGCATATTACAATTTGCCTTCGAAGTCTATGAAAATTGTATGTTTTAACTTGCTAGAAAATGTGGAGATTTTAACGAAGTATCTCAATCATAAGGAACCCATTAGAAATTGAGTTGTGCTGATGATCTAAAATAGTAGGCAATTCAAACAATTAAAATGAAGTAAATGTGGGCGTAAGTTAAGCGTGATAAAAGTTTTGTCTTTAGTTAAAATTGGACCTTTTACTCCTTCCACTGCGAGCTAAGTGGAAAATAATTTAAGATGAGAATAAAATCACGATTCTAAGTTAAATACTTGTTTATCTATTGTATAGGAAATCGATTAGGTCCGAGGATATTTGGACAAGATTAACCTAAGGAATAAGATACTATGCTGAACAGCAAGTGCAACAACACCTATTTTTATAGTGAAATTTAACTACCTACTCATATATTTTGAGTCGTTTAATTTAACCAGATAACCACACTAATAAACAGCACTAATTTAGAATGGCATACATATGAGAATAAAGCCATTAGACCAATACGAGTGATGGTAAAAATTTACATCCCTCTTGTGACCCCCAGAAAATTGAAAAAGAGCTTGAAGAAAAAGGATTTAAGATTATAGAAGTGATACAAAAGCTCAAGAAAATAACAAAGGATAACAAGGAAGAACGTGTACGCCTACCATTGTATATGTTAACGTTTGACAATTCTGAGGACATTAACAGGATATTTAGCATCAAATACTTAAACCATATGAAGGTTAAAATCGAAGCGATGAGAAGTAATAAACTCATTCCGCAATGTAAAAAATGCCAAAGATATGGTCACACCCACAAATTCTGTAAACACACTCCCACTTGTGTTAAGTGTGCTGGAAGTCATCTGACAGCGGAATGCACCAAACCAAGGAATACCCCTGCAAAGTGCACTAACTGCTCAGAGGCACATCCTGCCAACTATAGAGGATGTCTTGTAGCCAAGGAACTGCAGAAGAGACGACTCGATGCTATAAAAACAAAGAGGGCAGCCTCTCAACCAAAAATACTTACCTCCAATAAAATTAAAACTGGTGTTTCCTTTGCACAAATTACTCAAAGTAAGCCGGTGGAACATGTCCCCTCCACATCCAAGTCAGAATCATCTATGATGCAGATGCTGCAGAATATGATGAAAAGGCTTGACCAAGTCAATGATAGACTTGATAAAATAGAATCCAGACACACTGGTACTATCCCAAAGAAGAAATAAATTGATGGACCAACGAGACTTGCGAATTGCTACATGGAATGCCAACGGCGTCCTTAACAAAAAGCATGAGTTAGAAGAGTTCCTTAACTCCCAACATATAGATATATGTCTCGTCTCAGAGACACATATGACAACTCAATCTTGTCTCAGGATAAGAGGCTATAAAATTTATCATGCCATTCACCCTGACAATCAAGCAAAGGGTGGTAGTGCAATCTTAATCAAGGAAAGTATCAATCATTTTGAAAAATGTCACTTACAACGTGTAGATATACAACTTGCTATGGTTGGGGTTAAGTCCACCAAACAAAATCTAATGGTTGGGGCAGTTTATTGTCCACCCAGATATAATCTTAAGAAAGAAGACTACAAGATCCTCCTTCAGCATCCTGGTGAGAGATTCATTGTGGGAGGTGACTTCAACGCCAAGCATGTTGACTGGGGATCAAGATTAACCACGACCAAGGGGAGTGAACTGAGAAAAGCGGTTCGTGAAACTGGTTGCAGCTATCATTCCACAGGTAAGCCTACTTACTGGCCTACTGACATCAATAAAATTCCCGATTTGTTAGACTTCTTCAACACAAGAAAAGTATCACCCAACTTTACTGAGGCTGAAGAAAACTTTGACCTGGATTCTGATCACGCAGCTGTCATTTTGACCCTAAGTGACAAGATAATTAAAAAAGAGGCTCGGCCTGTATTGGTAAACAAAACCACTGACTGGGAAAGTTTTAGGCTGGAACTTCAGGAGAGCATTAACCTACATGTTAATTTGAGAACAACTGAGCAGCTTGAAGTAGAAGCTGAAAACTTCACCACACTTATCCAGACGGCAGCACACCACAACACAAAAGAAATTAGTCATATTACCAAAGGTATCAATTACCCAGTAGAAATAAGAGAACTGGTTAAAGAGAAAAGAAAAGCTAGGAGAAGGTGGCAGCAATCGAGAGATCCTTCTGATAAAACCACCTTAAATAGTAAAACACAGCTTCTCAAAAGAGAAATAAAAAAACATAAGGAAGAGTCAATCAATTACTATATCCAAAATTTAACTGCAGATGAAGAGACAAATTATTCCCTCTGGAAAGCAACTAAGAAAATCAAGAAGCCTATTACTTCAACCCCTCCTATCAGGAAGGACGATAGCTCATGGGCCAGAGATAATAAACAAAAAGCTGACTTATTTGCTGAATATTTAGCTGACGTATTCACACCTAATCAAATTCTTGTAAACAATTTGCTTGATATTGACAATCTAAGGACAGAAAATATTACCCCTGTTACCCCAAAAGAAGTAGCTGAGGAAATAAAAACAAATTTAAGACTAAAAAAAGCACCAGGTTATGACTTGATTACCACTGAAATCTTAAAGCAGTTACCGAGAAAGTGCATAGTCAAGCTGACCTACCTCTTCAATGCAGCCTTTAGACTGAAACACGTTCCTCCCAGCTGGAAGGTAGCGGAAGTGATCATGTTGCCTAAACCAGGCAAGCCACCAAATGATGTCAAGTCTTACAGACCTATCTCCCTGCTGCCAACCATTTCAAAGTTGTTAGAAAAACTACTTCACAAGAGATTAAGACCACTAATTGAAAATGGTAATCTTATTCCGGATTACCAATTTGGCTTTAGACAAAAGCACTCAACCATTGATCAGGTACATCGTATTACTAATATAATAGAGCGTACACTTGAAGAAAACGAAGTCTGCTCTGCAGTCTTCTTAGATGTTGCTCAAGCCTTTGACAAGGTATGGCACGAAGGATTGATACACAAATTAAACAAAATACTTCCGAGACAATATGTAGAGATTCTGTCATCATATATCTCAGACAGACTTTTCAGAATAAAACAGGAAGATGAATATTCTGACCTGAAAGATATTAGAGCAGGAGTGCCACAGGGTAGCGTTCTTGGCCCTATCCTTTACCTGCTATATACTAGTGATTTTCCAGTACTAGAAGAGACCACTGTAGCTACATTTGCTGACGACACTGCACTTCTTGCGGTCGGTAAAGATCGAGGAATATCTACTAGAAGACTGCAAGTAGCTAGCAACGCAATACTTGATTGGACCAAACAATGGAAGTCGAGCTAAACGAGCTAAAATCGACTCATGTTAACTTTACTAACAAAAGACTAGTTAACCCTCCGTCCTTGGATATTAATGGTACTATTGTACCCAATGAGAATAACGCCAAATACCTAGGCATGACCCTGGATGCCAAGCTCCGGTGGAAAGAACATGTGAAGAAGAAAAGAATCGAACTTGGTTTGAAATATAGACAGCATTATTGGATGCTTGGAAGAAATTCTAAGTTGACAATACATAATAAGATACTAATTTACAATCAGATCTTAAAACCAGTTTGGTTATACGGTATTCAACTCTGGGGTTGTGCCAGAAATAGTAACATCAAAACCATTCAGACTTTCCAGAATAAAGTGCTGCGTAACATAGTAGACGCTTCATGGTACATACGCAACTCCGACTTGCATCGAGACCTTAAAATCCCAATGGTGAAAGATGAGATCAAAAGGTTTGCTGGCAGACATGAGGCCAGACTTCACCTCCACATCAATGCAGAAGCTCTTCAGCTGCTGGACAACCAACATCTTGTTCGAAGACTGAAGAGACTCAAACCATTTGAGCTGGTGTAGTGTGCTGTGTAAAAGCAGGACATAGTGCGCCAGTGAAATTGTTAAAAGAAAACAATCTAAGGGACGTCGTTGGATGAACTTTAGTTAATAAATGTTTAGTCTGTAAGATTATTAGAAGAAAATTAATGGTTGGTCATCAGACCAGTTTTAATAGAAATAAGATTCTCCAACAAAGAATCTTAATATAAAAAAAAAAAGTTTAATTTAAACAGGTTTTTTGTATGTTTGTTGTTTTTTTTGTAACCATAGACTTAACCTTCTGGAATATAGCTTTTGTTTTGGAAATCTGGCGGTTCTATTTTCTTGACGAATTTGAAATATATGGAAATATCTTTCCATAATTATAATATATGGAAATATTGGATTTTTTTCGGAAATTTTGGAACTGTTATTACACTTTTATTTGATAATGCGATATATTCCGTGTATGTATATTTTTGTTCCTTTTTTTATCGATTTTACTTTCAGATAGGTATAAGTGTTTTTCTAAAACACTGGAAATCAAAACAAACTCGGCTCATTTGAAATAATACTTGTCAAAATTTTACAAGTTTTTACATTTACTTAAATAATAACTATCAATTAACTTAAAATAAGTCAAGACTGAACACTTAAATGAGAAGAGAAGACAAGACACTGAACACTTAAATTAAACAGTTGGAATACTTCTAACAGGTCAGTCACAAAGGCAACTAGCGATTTTTTTAATGTAAATGTTTAATGCATAATTAATCGTGCCAGAAGAAGATTTGAAGAGTGTTTCCGCAGATTATTTACATGGTTGATATTGTGCTAGTAAAAGTACTTTTAGAATTGACAGATTTATTCAATTACAAGCAAGAAGGCGAAGAACCTAATTTTGCTATTATAACAGCAATATGAGTACCACAGGATACTCATTATTACACTGATTATATATTTTTTATACTTTAAGTAGTTCTACCGTTACTTGAATTTCCTAATTTCATTAAATCACCTGTCTTTTGGTACAGTGGTTTAAACGAGAAAGTATTCTTGATGTCCTTTTTGAACATTCTTCTTACTCTTAAATGCTGAAAATAAAACTGAAATGATGCGTCTTATTTTTATTATGCAAAAGCCTCATATCTAAAATTAAAAAAAAAACATAAGTTTGGTAATTCTATTGTTGAAACACATTCACCCTCTCGTCAAGTAGCATTGTGTTTACAGAGTGAAGTTATTCAACTAAATTCTCTGAGTTCTACCATATTATTCAACAAGTAAGTAAAAAACATTAGAGATAGGTACCTATTTTGACCTGTACTATTCCATAGGATAAGACTTCACTTTACGTATGAAATGTTTCATGGAATTGGCAAAATCGAGCCATTTAAGAAGTAACTAGAACTAGTATTAATCTGCATAAAGTAACAAAAACTGACTTCATTATCGACTCTTCAAAAAAACTGTCTCCTTCAAGACATGCTTTTAGAAGTTATTAAGTTAAGAAGTAGATAAGCATGAACAAGATGGGCAGAAGATCATTGCTCTTGGGAGTAGCCGAATATATTTATTGAGTCCATTGAGTATTTATTTAACTCCAAGAGCCATTTATTATCTTCTGTCTTGCAATGAGTATTTCCAAACTTGTGATTTTTCCCCAACACCAAGCTCTTGATTGTCACTAATTTTGATGTAGGTAACTAAACTATCCCACATGTACCGCAGCTGTATTGCAGCAGCTGTAAATTGAGATTGCTTTGTGATATAATTATGTGAATAGTGTCGACAATAAGACTGTGAGAACCGTTATAATTTATCACCTATATATAATCTATCGAAATTTTTATATATTAGGTAAAAGATAATTCCAAAAGTAAGCATTCTAACAGTGCTTGTGCGGCTGCAAATTTTTCTTAGTTGGTCCAATGAGAGAGGTAATCTTTATGCCTTATGCCAGTCATCTGCATCTGCTTTAATTTAAGGTACGTATGAGTTTCAGTACATTTCAAAATAATCCGTATGAAGGAAACAATACTACACTTTGTTTTCAAATTTTATCTTGTATTTTAAAGATTAATCATCCGCATCTGTTTTAATGTAAGCTATGTATGAGTTTCAGTACATTTTAAAATAATCCCTATGAAGGAAACAATACTACACTGTTTTCTAATTTTTTCTTGTATTTTAAAGATATACATCTTTTATATAAGATTCGTTTACTTAAAATGCAGCAACAATCAGCTTATTTTTATATTATTTCATTAATTCTAATTGGAATATATGTACATTAAAAAAATTGCTTTAATAAATTGCGCATTGCAAAGGCAAGTTTTTTTTTACTGCGTATTATGTCATTCAAGTTCGCCATTTAATATAAAAACATGCTTAATTAATATACGAAATTAACTGCTTCTTAAATTTTGCTAATCTTTAAACAAGTCAAGTTTTAGAACAGCATAAACTACGTGTAAACTTTAGCATTTTTTTGTCCACATGCTTTTTAACATATATTTTAATTAACATTTTTAATATCTCTACCCCTCATTCTAATCACAAGGATTAGCCCGGAAGTCTGAGATTTGTGTGGAAGAGGGGGTGGCATATTATTGTTTTGCGGGCCACATTTGCGCCTTAGAAACAGCATACATTAATTTCCGCTCCATGTCGACCAATCTGAACAATGTAGGCGTGGCATTATGCTGTCAATTTTAAAATGATTGTACCTACTTATTTCCTACTTCGCCAAGGTGAAGCTCATAATCAATAATCATAAATTATAATATATTTAGAGTTCCCTTATCTTAAAACCACTATTTTATATAACCGATACCCAGCCAATGTCTGTGATTTTAAAAATATATACTTAGAGAAAAGGAAATTAAAAAGCTACTGCAATTTTACTGATTGAAATGAAGTACCACCTGTTGTTGGCCTTATAATTATGATTTTTGATGCATTTTGGGTATTTCTTTAAAGAAAAATAAGGATCGGGGCCTGCTTCGTGTAGCATCATCGTCTAGTACCAGTTTATTTGCTGATTCGATTATTTCGATTTCCGTTTTCTTACTTTTCAACTTTCAGTGCATCTCATCTCATGTCATAGAATTTGTTGATTTTCTAGCATTTTCAAGGTTTCGAGGTCAACGTTTGTTAACTTGATAGAAACAAAAGTGTAAATTGTTATAAATCTTTCAATTTGCAATTTTTATTGCGATATTATTGATTTATTGAACTTTACTTGCAACATGGATTAGACAAGTTAGTTTTACCAACCAATTACTTTATGGTAGTAGATTTGAACTTAATGGAGTTTCTCGCCAAAATATCTGATTTATTTCTACGTTTATTTAAAAATATCCAAATTAAATGTAAAAATAAATGGTTTTAGCATGTATACCTTGTCAATTTACCTTTTAAGTTTACTTGATCAGAAATCAGAGCCGGTTTTTAAGATTTTATAAAATGAACAATGTCAAGATCAAACGTTGATTTAGTAAAAACTATATAGACACCATAAATCTATTTAAATTTTAAGCCTAAAAGGAAGATTTAGTGAAAGTAGACTTGCTAAAGTTATTTATCTTTATATTGTTGAAGTATTTTCACATGAACATAGAAAATTGGATATTGGCGCCAAGCTTTCGATTATCACTAATTTTAACCATGAACCTACTTTTTTTTAGGAAATGTAAACAGAGACAACCATGTCTGGCCATTTTTGAGCCGTAACATATTTAAAGTTTGTGGAAAGAAATTTTCCAATTACAAAAAATAGGCGCTTGAGAAATGTTCACGATAAGACAATAGAAGAGAAGAAGACACGCCACATTCTAGCCTGCTGTATTCCAAAGAAGAGAAGTTTTCCTGTCACGAAAATCTAACGACACATTTAAAACAGTTTCATGGTGTTAGTATTAAAGAATCTATTTTAAATATTAGAAATTTTGATTATTTTAAAACATGGAGAGGATTGCAAAATGGAGATGTTGATTATGTTTGCCATAAGCGATGTAAACATTTTAATGGTGAAGAAAAGATGTATTACAATTGTTGTAATAGAAGTGATCCTAAAGGTTGTACACTTCTTTCATAAATATGTGAACTATAATTATTTATTACATACATTTATATATGTAATTGTAACGAAGTTACTTTTTAGCCCGTAGTAATTTAAACAAGAATTAAATATGAACCGTTTTATTTGAACACACCGTATATAAGTTTGTAAATATTTTTATGAACAACTCATATTCAAGTAATGCCTTAATGTTTTCCAGTATAGTGTTATTATTATAGTACATTTGTTAATAGATAAGACTATAAACAATATACATTTATTCGATGGAAACCGGCCGAGATTCAAGAAATTCCAAACATTGTTTTTACGCCGCCCGCAGTTTTTGTTCCTAGCGAAATACATGAATATTTTCGTGTTGTAGGTACCCTAAAATATTTATTTAATGCATTGGAACTGGATAATATTTGATTCATATGCTATTTAAAAATACTTATGCAACCGCCACTTGAAATTTGATAAAGTCATATTATAATATATCTATTAAACTATTTTATGACAAAGTTTGGAATACCTCTCCGTATAGTCATGTTATGACAATTAATTTGTTTATTAATGTTTATGCACTTTCCGGCAATAAATGTTTACCGAACTTGTTTAATTTACTAAGGGGAATATATCTGAGACATGTTTGATGTATTACTATACCGTATTTGCCTATTGTTACCGAATTAACTTAAATTAAATTAAGTTATATTGAATTTAATATTGTTTAATTATTAAAGATATGATTTCCGTTATAACTTGTATATAGTTTTGTTAATGATAAGTATTTAAATATGTTATTTTGTTAGGAACCGATATTTAAATGCAGGTTGATGCAGTAAGGCATAAAAGTCAAAGTACGTTACTAAATCTGATTAAAATATGTTCTAATTACACATTAGATTCATATTAATCATTTGCCGATATTATAAATTAATTTCAAGTAAGCATTCCGCAAATTTAATAAAATTTGAGACCATATTTAGTCATGAAGCGAAATCCGCCGTTCTGATTGGTCGAGCCAGCGGCCGAGGACTATAAAAGACCGGCCGATTTTCGTTGAAAAGGCAGTAGTTTTCCGGTCCCCGAAGAGGCAAGTACCTGCTCAATCTCCGAAACACCGACAGAAATATAATTATCACCGATCGTCAATTAGAGTAAGTTCTAATAGGTAGACCTCCTGTCCGACTCCCTTAGGTAAAAGCTAATGAATAACCTGTAGTGTGTGTTCGACCCTCAGGACAGATTTCTATAGCCATATCTATCCCGAACCCTATATATAAGCTGATGAATAAACCTGTAGTGTGTGTTCGACCCTCAGGAAAGATTTCTACAGCTATATATACCCCGAACCCTTAGGTAAAAGCTAATGAATAACCTGTAGTGTGTGTTCGACCCTCAGGACAGATTTCTATAGCTGTACCTATCCCGAACCCTATATATAAGCTGATGAATAAACCTGTAGTGTGTGTTCGACCCTCAGGAAAGATTTCTACAGCTATATATATATTGCACCCTTAGATAAAAGCTAATGAATAACCTGTAGTGTGTGTTCGACCCTCAGGACAGATTTCTATAGCCATATCTATCCCGAACCCTATATATAAGCTGATGAATAAACCTGTAGAGCGTGTTCGACCCTCAGGAAAGATTTCTACAGCTATATATACTCCGAATCCTTAGGTAAAAGCTGATGAATAAACCTGTAGAGCGTGTTCGATCCTCAGGAAAGACTTCTACAGCTATACCCGTCCCAAACCCGTTATATAAGAGTTGATGAATAACCTGTAGTGTGTGTTCGACCCTCAGGAAGACTTCTACAACCCGTTCCTTTATTCCGAATCCCTACAAAGCCGTCTGATTTATTGTAAAATAACTTGTTTAATATTTGCACCGCTTCTTCTCTTAAACTGTGATTGAAACTTTACTGCCGCTTTAATGTTTGAATAATGCACTACTGCTAATAACCTGGGTTTAATACATTGCATATATGTATATAATATTGTTGCTTATTACCGCTTGTCTATTTTGCTGATTTGCTACTTTTGCTAATTTATTTATTTTGCTATCCGCATTTTGTCGCTGCTTGGCTATTTAATTTTATTTTAATAAATCTTGTAGTAACTTCCGAAACCGACTTTTATTACCTAGATTTGAGAAACGTTTGACCCTCTGGCAAGTGTACGTGTGTGTACACCTTCTTCACTATAGCTACCCCGCCTTTACTCATAAGCGAGTAGAGTCCGCGTGGACCATTCACCACGTGAAACCTATGGATGTGTGGCGCCCGATGGCAAAAACCCGAGGATAAATCCGAAACCGAATTAAGAGAGTGTCACAAATTGACGCCCTCGAATTAAGAGCGTCACATAATAAATTTTGTCAGTACCTACATCTGAAAAACGTAACATAAAATATGTAGCATTCGAATTTGAGGAATGTCTAAAAAAAATTCAGTTTGCTTTCAAAAATTGTAGTGTCTATTTTGCTGAGGTTTTACATGAGAGTGGTTGGTGTAACCACTCAAAAACAAAAATAAACAAAAAATTCAGAGAAAGCTTGGGAGCTGCTAAGAAGTTAGACACCGTTTAATTAATTAGTTATATTTCTTTATTAGCGACTTACAAATATTGAAAGTCACCTTGCAAATATTTACAAACGACTTGCTAACAACAGGCAAGGTAAGCAAAATATTCTGAAAGACCTTGAGGGTTGCTAAGAAGTGATCCCTCATTTAATTGATTGGTTATAACTTTTTTATTAGCGATTTACAAATGTTGTAAGATAGCTTACAAATACTTACAAACTATTTACTAAGAACTGGTAAGGTAAACAAAACATTCTGAAAGAACTTGGGGCTGTTAAGAAGTGAAGTTAGCCCCATTTATTAATTGGTTATAACGTTTTTAATAGAGACTTACAAATGTCGACAAATACTTACAAATGACTTACTAATACCTGATAACATAAAAACTGCATTTATAAAAAACTTGGGGCCGACTAAGAACTTAGCCCCTGAAAATTAATGACAAATAAAATGGTAATCGTTTACTTACAAATGTTACCAATGGGCTTACAAACACTTACTAAACTTACTAACCGACTGTGGATTAGTGCCATGCAACTCCACGAGTTAGGGGTTAACTTTACGGACTCGTAAATTTTAATATGTATTCAATATTATATATTTACAGTCCAATATTTCCGAATCAACTACCATATATTCATAATAATTATTATTATTGGAACTATGAGTAAATATTTATTTATTTAAACAGTTTTGGATTCCAATAGAATTACATCATATACTGAAACCATATATAATTGTACAGTGTGTCCCAAAATCATGGAAGAAAATTTTTTTTTGATATCAAGACCCTGAAATAGATCAATTAATATACCAATTAGTATAACTTTTCTGCAATATTTCCTATTTTTTGAGTCATGTTTAATGGAGCTATAACGTTACCGACATTTTTTTTAATAGGACGTTGTATATTTCATAGTATAAATAGGTGCCTCCTAAAGACAAATTCAAGGATATAGGGTTATACCTACTTTTGTCATAACCGTTAGAAAATGTGAAAAAAACTATATTTTATGTCGCATTGATTATTGCATGGCGTCTTCTGTACCTCAAAAAATGTACGTACTGTATGTATTAATCTTTTTCGTACCATACTACTACTTTAAACCATTTCTTCCTAAAAAAAAACCATAAGAAAAAAATAAACACCTGACTAAACTCATAAAATTCACCCAGAGTACCTTAGAATCGTTGTAGTTCCAATTTTTTCCTTGTTAAATTATTTTGAAAAATAATTGTCCGTCAGAGAATTGAAATTTTAATTATGATTGGATGCGGAGATAAACTTTGTAGTCAATTTATTTCATCATAAGCATTCAGACCAGATAATTAGTCAAGTTACAATAAGTAAAATGTCTATAAAATTGAAAAAAACCGGAAAGATAAAAGATTTTCCTGAATTTGTTAACGTCTATGACAAAAAAGTAGGTACAACCAAAGAGAATTAACTAATAAAAGTCTTCACATTCACATACCGTCGACCAAATTTCTATCTTTGTCACTATGCGCCAGATGGATAGAATTTGAGTGAAAAATAACGCGTTCGGCGCAGGTTATAGTAAATTATAGTAAATTTATGAGACTGGTTTAATCATCATCATATCGCAGATCTAGTTATCTTCGCCAGTGACACACAAATAAGTGAAATGGAAAATGAGAGGACATCTACACGAGTTGAACATCTCGCTGCCAGGTCAGGGATTAGTTTTGTGTTTACTTCGTTACTTCCATTTTGTTTTCGTTGTTATCTCTTTGATTGAATCATTTGGAAGCTTGGAGTGTCCCGGCATTTGAGTGCTTGGGTTAAGTACATTATAACAGTTATCTTGCATTATAAAAGTTATAAAAATACTGTATCAGTGCCAGACATGGCGTAGCCGCTCCTGTGCTCTCGTACATTCCGAAAGGCAATGTCAAATGTTCGTTTTAATGAATGAATTGTGTAGATCTACGCGTGCAGCGGGCTCAACGGAAATCACCGGAAAAAACGAAACTTAGGAGATAGGAAATTACATAAAAGGTAGACTTTCGTAACAAGCGACAGCGACAGGAGACCGAGACAGGCGACAGAGACAAGAGACCAAAGAGCTCGTTCGCAACGTACGACAGGCCAGTGCATTAACACCTTTTGCTGGAAACTAACGCGTGTGCAGTGTTTAGATTATAATATCCGCAAATAAGAAAATTATTTTAAAACAAATACTATTAGAGGAAGAAGATGAAGATCTGACTTTATATTACTTTTATAAAAAATGTGAAAGAGCGCCAATGCATATTTTATTTACAAAACGAAAAGATGAGGGATCTTTTAACCTATTAATATCGCAACATTTAATGTCTGATGAAGATATGTTTAGAAAATATTGTAAGTTAAATAAACAACAATTTTATTTTGTTTTAAGTTTAATTGAGAAGTAAACGGAACCAAAAAGAGCTGGAGCAATGATTTCAACTGAGGAGAAACTATTTATTAGTCTACTAGTCTTAATAGACAACTAGGTCTATTAGAACTTCATCTTCAGATGAAAAAGCAATTAACTTAGACTGTGATAAAATAATTTTAGCTTTTTTCGATGTAGAAGCCATTGTTTGCTGAGCCAAAATACACTTGTATCCGCGTGGCGACAGCGACACTACTGCTCTAGAAGCAGACGTGAGACAGGCTGCAAGAGACAAGACGTGACAACCACGGAGCTGCGTGTCGTTGTCACATGCTTCGAACGGAATCGTATTGAATTCCATTGTATCGGTAGTGTCGCTGTCGTCTGTCTCTGTTGCCTGTCTCGGTCTCCTGTCTACCTTAAGTGAATTCTCTTATTAGTGTATTCTCTTTGGTATAACCGTATATCGCTGAATTTGTCTTAGGAAGGGCTATCTATTTATACTATGAAATATAGAACGCCATATTTAAAAAATATGTCGGTTATTATAGCTCTGCCAACCATGGCTCAAAAACTAGGAAATATTGCAGAAAAATGGCAATTTTTATATACTAATTGACCTGTTTCAGAGCTTCTTGTTTAAACTCATCTAGAGAAAAATATGAATTTTGTTCCATTATTTTGGGATACACTGTATAAACGATGGTACTGTTATACATAAAAAAAAAATATATTGCACCGATTTTGGAATTCAAAATTGACTCAGTGTATTAAATCTTGTTTTCAGGAAGACTTTGAAGATGATCGTGATTAGACGTACTTGATTCCTACTTACTAATTGGATTTTCAAGAGAAGTGTCCCAAATGAAAATCTTCTGGAATTTTATGATAATGAAAAATTTGAGTAGCAATTTTCTAAAATGTGAATATATTGGAAGAAAAGAAGGTTCCGGTGGGCCAAAGAGAGTATCTCCTTTAATTGACAAGACCACGAATGGACGGACGTAGTTTCAATAACAGCAATTAGCATCATTTATGTCGGCAAGTTAATGATTTAAGTTACGAATCCTTAACAATTTTCTCTTAAATAAAGTTTACGACTAGGAGTTACGTGATGTTTTGTACACCAGGATGGTACAACATATCATGCATTTGAAATTCAATAAACGTTTAACGCTAATATTTTCGTGAGAGGATCACACAAGGGGATAGAGAGGAATATTGGAATATCTTGATCTGTAGCTCGTGTGATACAACTATACATTTTTTCTATTGCCCTATTTGAAACACAATAATTTTATGACTTTAGTTAATGACTTAAACATTGAACTTGATACATAACTTATACATTGAAATTTAGAATTGAACAAAAGAAACTAATAACTTAATACAATTATTATTAAAATATTTGGAGAAATAACAAGGCGAGTCAAGATATTCCCATGGAGTGGGCAGACATTTTCAATATTGGATATGATTGTATTAGTTCAAAGTTCTGAATTTTTCTCGTCCAATAAAAGGTATGAATTATTATTATTTAATTGAATCTTGAAATTCACATTACAACTGTTTCCAGATTTTAATAAATAGGATCCTTAAAGATTATTTTTATTTCACAGCTCGCTAAGAATCTTATATATTTAATTGGGACCTCCTCTGTACTATTGGTATATTTATTAAACTACTGTGTTAAATTGGAAAACGCTAAATGACTACAATTGAAATTACAAAATACAATGAAACATTATGGAGACTAAATATTTTTCGTTGACAACAGTTACAGTATGATTTTCAAAATTTAGATGTCTGATGCAACAAACCATTTTATAATGTATTTTTTTAATCGGCAGTGAATAACAACGCAATCGATATTAAAATACTAGAAATAGGCAGTGAAGATATATATTGTTTTATAATTTCTTTCTTCTAAACGAATTACCTTATCGAATCCTTTTTCTATAAGTTGGTGGGTTAAAAGATAAACCTTATACAATTTGTGCAGTGCTTGTGGCAGGATTGTGTGTTGGTTGTGACATTTTTTATTTCTCTATTAAAGGAAACGCACTGTGCACCTCGGTCGGAAATTCCTTTTTATTACTCATGGTTTATTTGTCTCAGCTATATGAGCCTCGGAAACTAAGTTAGTGATTAAAGATTGAACTTTAGTGGTAAGAAAATAGGAATAAAAATTTCAAATTGGTCATGATCAAATACCGTTAAATAAATATTACTCAATACTAATTAAGTCAAATGCAATATATATAATATAGGAAGAACGAATATTGGAATTTACCATATTTTAGTCTAATATGTATACAGGGTATTTATTTAAAAACGAGCAATGCCCTGTATGTATGGACCTAAAAAAGATATAAAAAATTTTTCAAAACCGTTTCTAGGGTATGTGGGGGGAATCAGTATGACCACAAAAATGACCTTCACTAAGCAACCCCTGGGGCTGTAGCCACCCCAACTCAATTTTTTTTAATGGCAACACCCCCTTTGTGATACCTCATTGGAAAGCTCTTGGAAATTGCTATTTAACAGTGCTAAACAAAATACTTCTTAATAGTTTAATTTTTGAGAAATACGCAAAATAAATTTTATAATTATTTATTCCAATTTCTCGTTATAAATATCAAATTAAACCATTTTGGTGCAAATAAGGTTGTAAAAACATTCGTAAAAAACTGGAGAACACAAAATAATTCTAACAAAAGTATAATAGAGATAATAAACAAAAAAGCAGAAATAAACAAATTGTTCAACAATAATCAGAACACCTGAATTTATAGCTCTTTAAAATAAATGGTCAAAATGAAAAATTAAAGTGTTCTGATTCATGTTGAACAATTTGTTTATTTATAACAAATACATTAACATTTTTTGTTTATTATACTTTTGTTCGAATTATTTTGTGTTCTCCAGCTTTTTTACGAATGTTTTTACAACCTTATTTGCACCTAAATGGTTTAATTTGATATTTATAACGAGAAATTGGAATAAATAATTATATAAATTTATTTTGGTATTTCTCAAAATTGAAACTATTAAGAAGTATTTTGTTTAGTACTATTAAATAGCAATTTCCAAGAGATTTCCAATGAGGTATCACAAGGAGGGTGTTGTAATTTAAAAAAATTGGGTTGTGGTGGCTACATCCTCAGGGGTTGCTTAGTGGGGGTCATTTTTGTTGTCATACTGATTCCTCCCTAATACCCTAGAGACGGTTTTGAAAATTTTTTATATATATTTTTTAGGTCCATACCTACTTAAAGAGCATTGCTCGTTTTTTAAAATAGATACCCTGTAGAATATATTATTCATAAAAAAGTTGATTTTAGTTACTTATTGAATTATTTATATAATGATGTATTAACTATTATCATTTTTAGTCCAATAATATGGCTATAAAGTTGTTGTTTAGCGTACCTGTATATTAATAACTAACAAAAGATAGATTCCTAACATGTAGTAGATTTTCTTGTAAACTCCTTTATAGGTAATTCAAAATTACTATTATTTTTTATCAAGAAAATATTATCTGTGAATTTAACAATTATTTATGATTATATTTTAGGACAGTATTTATTCAGCTCTACAATAATTAAACATATTATAATTTAAGTAATTTCCATCTGGGGGATGGCATGGATCTGTAGGTATATTTTATCTGCATAAAAACAAAAGCTCGTAACTAATGTCAATAATAATGGAAAATAAATGTCTAAATATGACCCCTGAGCAATCACTAGGGATTCTAATGTATATTAAAATTTTACAATTTTACGTGTAAAGTAGCATCATACATTTATACTGGATAATTTAACTAATGGTTCAAATATGATATAAAGTTTTGACATTTATTATATTTCATACCCATACTACCTAGTTTGAAATATGTTGAATACATTTTTCGTTTGACTGATGTTAACTAAGTTAATATAATTACTTAGATTTAAAAAAATAGAAAGAAAGTTAGAAATAAAACTAATCAAAGCATGTTGATTTTTGAATTATCATGAAGTACAAAAGAAAATAGCGTTATGGACAATCAACTAAGCTTATTGTTTATTTAACAGGGTCAACATATAAGTTCAGGTTGTGTCATGTCATACAGATGTGGTTGACACTGGTTTGCCAATTAACAAATTCAAGTTAGATATATATCGAATTATCTGTCCACCACCAAGATAGTGGATAGGAAATTTGACTAGCTGGAGGTAATTGAACATTAATAATTTTCTATATTATATGAAATCCCTAAAACCTACAGGAACAGGATAGTAATTTAATATAATTCCTAGGAGAAATTGCCATCTGTAAATGGTAAATTTGTGAAAGTGGAAGCAATTTGAGAAAATTGATTCTATTTAATATATTGAGTAATGGGTTTGTAAGCATACAATATCATATACCACTACCTAGTAAATCTAATAGAAACTTACATTAGTAAGATGATTGATAATAAATATGATAAACAGCAATAAAGACGTGTGTGCATGTTGTTTTATGAAATAATGTAATACCTCAAACTTGATATGGTCATAAATTATGATATAAATATGTATTATCTTTGAATTAACTAAAAAGATGAATGAATAGTCTAAGTTAGTAGTTGAAACTCATGCTTTGACAGCGAGAACATACATAATTAGAATGAATGAGTAGATATACAAAGCCACTATCAAGCCACTTCTCTGGTCACCAAGCTCCGGATGGCTGTAGGTCCCCCGCTATCAGAGCACCGAGCTCCGGATGGCATGTATCCATCAACAGAGACCATCAGTAGCTTGCTTCAGGATAGAATCTCAGGATAACCTCACCATAGGGGGATGTTGATGAGGTCTTCGGCTAAAGGGGATGATCTTCAGCATGGGGGACAGTGACCAGAGGCTGTAGTTCAGAGTTCTGCCACCAGGATATTATAGGGGGCGCTGTTTAGGGGGAGGTGGAGTGCAAGGGGGTTGTGGTACGTGGGGATGATCTTCAGCGTGGTCGACAGTGACCAGAAGGTGTAGTTCCGAGTTCTGCCGCCCGGAAATTATAGGCGGCGCTGGTGTGTGGATGATTCATTACCTTATCCGAGAGTTGGTGAAATTCCAGGAAATTAGTCTAATAAATATGTCAATTAAATGTTAACAACGTGTGATTTATTGATGGCGGTTTTCTTTGCTTAGAAATGTAATTTGATATCCCAGGATGAACACCTGCATTCAAGGTTAAGCTGAGTCAGTAAGTTCAGATATTGTAGTGTAACTCACCTCGAGAGAGTCACGTGATTTACAGCTCGAGGTTTTATATTACATCACACTAGCAGTATTTTGTTTTTAAAAGTGGCATTCGATGTCTGGATTTGATTATAATATTTTATAGGTATATAAAGGTGTGTATTTATATATTGTAACTAAGAAATATGTATTTAACTATATGACTTCCTATGCTTTATCACACACTAACTTGTCCCGACAGGTTGGAAATTACGCATCCGATAATTTCTCATTTAAAACATATTGCACAACGCATTTCCTTCTATTGAATTTAACTACCTACAATAGCGGTTTCAATCGTATGTCATATTCTAAATACAGTAATAAATTAATACATAAATGGGTCGGCATTGTCCTCTGTCGGCAATGATAAAATACCTTGTTTGTTTATATAAATAAATATATTGATTTTAGTCAAATAAGCACTATTTTTAATGAAATGCTTTTATATTTTTATGAGATAAAAACGTACGTTTTGTTTTACC
Organism: Pogonocherus hispidulus; assembly: GCA_963924545.1. NCBI lineage: Eukaryota > Metazoa > Arthropoda > Insecta > Coleoptera > Cerambycidae > Pogonocherus > Pogonocherus hispidulus. The sequence goes on along the minus strand of OZ004700.1, from coordinate 33,316,540 downwards.
ATAGGAATGTAGTATATTAAAATAACTTATTACATACAGAGCGATTTAATTTACGTGATATTTCATAAGCAGATATTATTTATGTTACAAAGAAATGTACAATTTAAATTGATTCATGCAGACACTTCAAGATGATAAAAATATTGTTTACATTTCTCGGTTCCTCAGTTTTAGGTATCATAATCTTTAGATAGTACGATTCCAAGAATTTTATATGAGGCGGCACTGTGCAAAGTAAATATTTTATCTGAATTTACAAACGGTTAGACACCGCTTCCTTTCCCACGATGACAAGTTTCGATTCAAGGCGACACAATCTCGAGGTTAAATGATATCACCGCAGTGGTAGAAATAAAAGAACCCGATTATATTAATACTTTATTCAAATAAATTACAATATTAATCTAATTCATCGTAACCTATATACTGTTCGATAAGATCTTCACTCAAATAAATGGAAACATGCTGTTTTAATTGTTCATGTAGACCACACTTGGTGATTAAAGCGCAAAATTTTCCCAGGGAGATGATTTCACCGATATACAGGTCACAATACCTAAGTCCATTTTTATATTTTTCTAGATCCAGCGGAGTCAACCAAAACGAATAACCATTTTTCTGAATTTCTTGAGTAGAACGGTACAAATCAAAACGTAATGTACTACGTAGAAAATCAACAGCTTGATTTATAGATGTAATGGGATCATTAGAGTTCATCATAATGGTTTCTTCATGTCTTAGTATAGAAGTTCCCTTTTATGTCTTGAACTTGAAAATCTTTCAGTAAGTATGTGAGGACACGTTCAAAATATTATTAGAATTCATTATCATGAAGTTGACTGCTATGCAATTTATAACCGAGATACAAGAGATATTTAAGATTTTTCATTGTTAACGGATTGAGAATTACAGATGAACTGAGAGGGTGGCGGGCTCCTACCTTCTTGCTATAACGGTGGTTGGGAAATCTAAGACCCATTTCTCTTCAGGTGTAGTCTTATCGTATCGACTTCTCCACGGAAATTGACCAGATCACAGTCCTGATCCACTATTTTAACTGTTAGACTGGCTATGCCACGCTTGGTGGATACGTTTGGTGGATGCTTTGGTGGATTGGTGGATGAGTTTGGTGGATTGGTGGATGCGTTTGGTGGATTGGTGGATTGGTGGATCCGTTTGGTGGATTGGTGGATGCTTTGGTGGATTGGTGGATGAGTTTGGTGGATTGGTGGATTCGTTTGGTGGATTGGTGGATTCGTTTGGTGGATTGGTGGATGCTTTGGTGGATTGGTGGATACGTTTAGTGGATTGGTGGATCCGTTTGGTGGATATAAAAGAATGTAGTGCAGTCGATATTGTCTCATTGACTAAAATAATCTTAAAGGGTGAACATGTATTCATGTCAACTGTGTGACAAAGTATTTTCTTGGCCTACTGGCTTAAAGCGTCATAATAATAATGTTCATGCAAATAAATCATATAAGTGTGATTTTTGCGAAAAAATGTTTAAAAGACATGATGTATTAAAGAAACATATAATTAGAAAACATAATTCTGAACTTCCATCTAAGGAACTCAATCAAAAATACAGTGATGTATCAAGCAAACCCAAGTTGGATGCTCTAGAGCTACAAGGACAAACAATAGAAAAACCATTTGCACCTAGTCCAATACATCTGGGTTCTATAACTAAACGTGTTAATCGAGAAATAAATGATTATGACAAAAGCATCAGCGAGAAAAAGATAAAATTTGAGCAAAAAATCGAGCCAAAAGATGAGCGTGGGGTGATTAAACAGGATGTAGATGATTATACTTTTTATAATGATGATGTTGACAATGATGAAGATGATTATGATTCTAATATTACTGAGAACTCTGATGATTCTTATATTAGTGAGAACTCTGATTATTCTAATATTAATGAGAACTATAATGATTATAATTCTAATATTAGTGAGAGGTCTGATGATGATGCTTATTTAACCAACTTTAGAGAATTACCTATAACTTCCATATTGAGGAAATTGAATGATAATCCTGTCGATTACATGTATTGGAATGATCCAAACGAACTTGTAAATAGGTTAAGACTTTTAATAGCTTCTCAAGAGGCTGGAAATACTACTTATAGTAATGAAATCAACTTAATTATACAGGAACTTGTAGATGCAAAAATAATCGAGCCTCGTGACTAATTGTTAAATACATACACTGTTTAATAATTATTTTAATTTTTAAATGTATGTTTATTTTTCATATATTCAATAAACGAAGTTATGTTGAATACGAATGTTTCATTTCATGATTGTAAGGGGGGAAAAAGGTGGTAGTAGAAGTGAATGTAAATTGACTATACCGATTTCAGTAGTAGACCATTATTCTTTATTGATTGCTCAAAAAGAAGTGATTTTATAAAATCTTCAACCGTCGATGTTAAGTTACAGATTGAAAACAGAGTAAAAAAATATATTGCTTCAGTATCAGACAAGCTACGAATCAGGGAACATGAAGCTGGTTGTTGTGGATATTCAAGGATTTAATCTTCCCGCATTTTATCCCAAGGAAATATCATTTGTTGATGGTCAACAAAATAGCCACTATTTGCTGAAACCTCCAGTGCCATACGCTAAGTTAAGCTGTGACGTCAAAAAACATGTAAATTATTTAGAAAGAAATCATCATGGATTGAAATATAGTAGCGGTTATGTGAGTGACGATGACCTTAATGAAATATTACGTAATCACCTGCTTAACGATATTACCGATATTGTGTACGTAAAAGGACATCAGAAACAGGAATTTCTTGAGAAAAGACTACACGAGTTGGAGGAATCATCTGCAACGCCATCTGTTGTCAATGTTGAGCATCTTAATGTTTCTATGGAACAACCACCGAATTTCTGTAAAGATTTACCATATTGTTTAAATCATATTAATAATTCTAAGAAATATATGTGTAGTTTAAGAAATAGTTTTAAGCTTCATAATTGGTTGTATTCTAGTTTACCTAAATAAAGATATTGATTTAATTAATGTTTTTTTATTTCCTACCCCCTTCATCTCCACCAAACGGATCCACCAATCCACCAAACTCATCCACCAATCCACCAAAGCATCCACCAATCCACCAAAGCATCCACCAATCCACCAAACGAATCCACCAATCCACCAAACGAATCCACCAATCCACCAAACTCATCCACCAATCCACCAAAGCATCCACCAATCCACCAAACTCATCCACCAATCCACCAAACTCATCCACCAATCCACCAAAGCATCCACCAATCCACCAAACGGATCCACCAATCCACCAATCCACCAAACGCATCCACCAATCCACCAAACTCATCCACCAATCCACCAAAGCATCCACCAAACGTATCCACCAAGCGTGGCATAGCCAGTCTAACAGTTAAAATAGTGGATCAGGACTGTGATCTGGTCAATTTCCGTGGAGAAGTCGAGACGATAAGACTACACCTGAAGAGAAATGGGTCTTAGATTTCCCAACCACCGTTATAGCAAGAAGGTAGGAGCCCGCCACCCTCTCAGTTCATCTGTAATTCTCAATCCGTTAACAATGAAAAATCTTAAATATCTCTTGTATCTCGGTTATAAATTGCATAGCAGTCAACTTCATGATAATGAATTCTAATAATATTTTGAACGTGTCCTCACATACTTACTGAAAGATTTTCAAGTTCAAGACATAAAAGGGAACTTCTATACTAAGACATGAAGAAACCATTATGATGAACTCTAATGATCCCATTACATCTATAAATCAAGCTGTTGATTTTCTACGTAGTACATTACGTTTTGATTTGTACCGTTCTACTCAAGAAATTCAGAAAAATGGTTATTCGTTTTGGTTGACTCCGCTGGATCTAGAAAAATATAAAAATGGACTTAGGTATTGTGACCTGTATATCGGTGAAATCATCTCCCTGGGAAAATTTTGCGCTTTAATCACCAAGTGTGGTCTACATGAACAATTAAAACAGCATGTTTCCATTTATTTGAGTGAAGATCTTATCGAACAGTATATAGGTTACGATGAATTAGATTAATATTGTAATTTATTTGAATAAAGTATTAATATAATCGGGTTCTTTTATTTCTACCACTGCGGTGATATCATTTAACCTCGAGATTGTGTCGCCTTGAATCGAAACTTGTCATCGTGGGAAAGGAAGCGGTGTCTAACCGTTTGTAAATTCAGATAAAATATTTACTTTGCACAGTGCCGCCTCATATAAAATTCTTGGAATCGTACTATCTAAAGATTATGATACCTAAAACTGAGGAACCGAGAAATGTAAACAATATTTTTATCATCTTGAAGTGTCTGCATGAATAAATTTAAATTGTACATTTCTTTGTAACATAAATAATATCTGCTTATGAAATATCACGTAAATTAAATCGCTCTGTATGTAATAAGTTATTTTAATATACTACATTCCTATGGTAAAACAAAACGTACGTTTTTATCTCATAAAAATATAAAAGCATTTCATTAAAAATAGTGCTTATTTGACTAAAATCAATATATTTATTTATATAAACAAACAAGGTATTTTATCATTGCCGACAGAGGACAATGCCGATCCATTTATGTATTAATTTATTACTGTATTTAGAATATGACATACGATTGAAACCGCTATTGTAGGTAGTTAAATTCAATAGAAGGAAATGCGTTGTGCAATATGTTTTAAATGAGAAATTATCGGATGCGTAATTTCCAACCTGTCGGGACAAGTTAGTGTGTGATAAAGCATAGGAAGTCATATAGTTAAATACATATTTCTTAGTTACAATATATAAATACACACCTTTATATACCTATAAAATATTATAATCAAATCCAGACATCGAATGCCACTTTTAAAAACAAAATACTGCTAGTGTGATGTAATATAAAACCTCGAGCTGTAAATCACGTGACTCTCTCGAGGTGAGTTACACTACAATATCTGAACTTACTGACTCAGCTTAACCTTGAATGCAGGTGTTCATCCTGGGATATCAAATTACATTTCTAAGCAAAGAAAACCGCCATCAATAAATCACACGTTGTTAACATTTAATTGACATATTTATTAGACTAATTTCCTGGAATTTCACCAACTCTCGGATAAGGTAATGAATCATCCACACACCAGCGCCGCCTATAATTTCCGGGCGGCAGAACTCGGAACTACACCTTCTGGTCACTGTCGACCACGCTGAAGATCATCCCCACGTACCACAACCCCCTTGCACTCCACCTCCCCCTAAACAGCGCCCCCTATAATATCCTGGTGGCAGAACTCTGAACTACAGCCTCTGGTCACTGTCCCCCATGCTGAAGATCATCCCCTTTAGCCGAAGACCTCATCAACATCCCTCTATGGTGAGGTTATCCTGAGATTCTATCCTGAAGCAAGCTACTGATGGTCTCTGTTGATGGATACATGCCATCCGGAGCTCGGTGCTCTGATAGCGGGGGACCTACAGCCATCCGGAGCTTGGTGACCAGAGAAGTGGCTTGATAGTGGCTTTGTATATCTACTTGAATGAGAAAAGTTAGTGGGGAGGTTATTTGTGAGTGCAGATTTTCTGGAAATAAATCTAAAATACATTCTTTTGGTGTACGGGGTATTTTTTTTATTCCTTTTATTTAATGTCGGCCTTTATCCTCGACTAAGGGCAATCACCGACGTCAGGAGACGAGCAACCCCCAACCTAGAAATTTTACAATTTTGCCGCCGAACCCCCACTTTTTATAGCATGGTAGGGATCTTTTACTTGCCTACCATTTCATAGACAAGTGATCTCGGCTTTACATCCTATCCAAGGGATGGTACGTCTTCTATGCAAACCTCGCCTAAGTTTGCATAGCTTCTGGGAATTCACTGACGTACAGACTACTAGAAGATGCGGGCAGGTACCACCGGTCTTCCCTGCATGGTCACGTCTACTGGGTAGTTTTAACGGATTTATATTATTATTTCTCAAATAGTGAATTTCTAAATTATAATTTAAACAAGCGTATATTACGATGACTTTCTAAATAATAATTAAAAAACATGTTGTTTTTATGAGAAAAGATTATTGTAGTCTCATGTTGTAGAATCACAAGTATGTTGTATTAGCCATATTATAAGTGTAAAAAAACAGTGAAGATTACATTTTTTTTTCTGAAACTGATTTCTTATTCAAACAGCATTCAAATCTGGTTCCTAGGAAGATGAATAAATTACATTTTTTACAGTTAATTATGGAATCAAGAAACATGCTTTTACTTTCTTTTTTTATACTGCATATTATGTTGGATGATTTTAAAATATTAATTATATCACAATGCTAATGCAGTTGTCTACTATTTCTATAATATATATTATCACTGTTCTTAATATTACTGTGTTGTACAAAATAGTACATACAGTATGGCGATAAAGTAACGCGCAAAATTCATAACTTTTATACAGAGTGATTTTTCAAAAAACGCCGTGTCATGTCAATTTTGTTTTTTAAAGAGACACGTGCTGACAAGACAAATTTTGTGTTATCCGCTTTTGGTTTAGAGCTGTGATGTCATCATACATTTTTTTAAATTGCAACAATCTGTACTTTAAACAGAAATGAAATTCCCATTTTTTTCCCAGTACAATGGGACCCCATAGTAGGGATTTGCTTACCGTTTACAAGATACAGGGTGTTTTTTTGAGAAGAATAAACGTTAAGCATACACATTTTGTTTTCATTTAAAATAATTTCAAAATTAAAAAATTTAAATATTCAAATATTGGAATTTACGCGCCTTTTCTTATTAGATAAATTGTCAGTACCCACTGTTAGTGATGGAAAATGCTCGAGCATTTATTTTTGGAGAACCCAAATTGAGCACAAACCAGAATAAACGAGAAAATACGAGCATAAACGAGCATAAACTATAAATTCCCCAGTATTTATTATCGTCAATGTTTCTCATTTTTCTGTTTTATTCTGAATATTCTCGTAAATATTCTGATTTTTCTCAATAATCTTAAGAATATTCCCAATCTTCTCAATGTTCTCGAGCGGATTACCAGTTTTTTCAATATTTTCACCTTTATTATTAAAAAAAAAAGTATTTTATGTTAAATGGTTATAAAATAGAGAAAATAAAAATAAAGCTCGATACAAGAGGAAAAGTTTGCAATCGGTAGAAACAAAATAAGTACCTTTACGGTAACATATCGGCAATCGTCGTCCTTGTTTATTCTACATATCAGATTATTACGACAGAAAGAGATAAATTCTATGGTGCAGCGGCGGCCCGGCGGCCACCTGTGATTCTCGGGAAATAGGTCGCAAGTCACAATATTGCCACTTTTACCTCTTAGCGGCAATTTGAACAATGTGTCTCGATTGTGCTTATAGAACATTCGCGAAGCTTCGCGAAGTTTCAAATAAATTTGCGCGCACTTTCCCGGTCGAGCATTTTGGAGCACAAATTGAGCATTTTGGAGCACATATTGAGCATTTTGCAGAGAATTTTCGAGCATATCAAGGGAAAGTTCTCAATATGTGCTCCAAAATGCTCGGCCGGGAAAGTGCGCGCAAATTCATTTGAAGCTTCGCGAATGTTCTCCAAGCACAATCGAGAATGTTATCTCATTTACAACACTACCCACTGTAATGTTATAAAGACTACACACTTCTACATACACATTATCTTTCAAACGGTAAGTAGCAAACCCCTAATATGGGGTACCATTATACTGGGAAAAAGTGGGGATATCATTTATGTTTAAAATACAGGGTGTCGCAATTTAAAAAAAAAGTGTATGATGTCGTCACAACTCTAAAACAAAAGCAGATAAAACAAAATTTTTCATGTCAGCACGTGTCTTTTTCGTATGTCACGGCGTTTTTTGAAAAACCACTCTGTATAAAAGTTATGAATTTTTTGCGTTACTTTATCACCACACTGTACTTAAATTTCCGTTATATTTATGAAATAGAAATAACATATCCTTAAATCATATTATTAGATATTATAATTCATTTTTCACTTCAGCGTTATAAATTTCAGATATACCTAAGCAAATATATGTTACGATAGCGTGACATTTGAGCATTATAATAATTTAACTTAAATAGAGCTAAAGCGTGTGTAAATATTATGTAAATTTATTTATCTGAGGAAATACTCGTATCTACAAGAAAATGTCTGGTCTATACTTGTGTACTAATTGCTAAGGAATAGTGTTCCTTATATTTAAATTAAGTTTTATATAAAAATAATACTATTAAGTCCAAAATAGAGATGGGTGGACCAAATTCGATGAGAGTTGGGGTTATCTCGGAAACTGTGGAAAGGTAGGAAAAAATCAGTAAGTGCTTCCTGATATCTACACTTGCCCAGATACTACCGACAAGGCGTTTTTGGTAATAATTTGAGTTCAAGTGCTGGTTTACTTTTATTTTAAAAAATATGGAATTTTTAAACAACGGAATGCTGTTTTTGGAACTCCTAAGTTTTTGAATTCCTGATTTCTCTATGTTTCTATACGATTTATATTATTATGTCTTTGGCTGCTATTTGGCAGATCTCTTAAATATGTTTTTATTTTGCCTAACCTTTTCATAATTTGTCATTAAAATTTTTTCACAGAAATATTTCCTGCTGAAGTAAATTTCTAAGGCTAAATTTGAATTTTTCTCACATTCAGTCAAACACTAAATCATCATTTACCTCTATTACCAGAACGGATAATTTTAAGCAATAATATTATTATTTTAGCAAATATCGCACACAAAAATACACTCTAACAGAGGATGTAATCTTTTCAAAATAAAATGTATTTTAAATTTCATCGAATTTAGTCATATGACTTAGTTACTCATATGAATTTAGTCCACCCATGCATATGAAAGAGAATAAGTGTTTGCCACTGCTGAGCAAATAATCTTGCCGTACTTCTGTTCGTTTGAAATTCAATGTAAAGGAAAAACTTTTTGACAACAAATCTGAAGACTGAAAAATGTTAAAATTGCTAATATTATCAATTTGTTCCTGGTCATTTAAAAACTAATTATATACACGGTGTCCCACTGGAAATGGCCGCGATCGATATATGGAAAAGTACTTACAGAGTGATTTTGAAAATTTGGTCGTCATTTTTTTCTAAGAATGAACTGGAATAGAAATATTATTTCCATCCCAGGTTATACCACCAAGCACTATGGTGGTATAACCACCTAGATAGTATCCTAGATATATATATTTCTACATTTTTATTAAATGAACTGCTCTAATAACGGCAATAGATTAATATTCCGAATCGCAAAGAGCGGAATAATTTCCCCTCTGAATATGTAATCAAGTAATTTTAGGACACTCCAAATATTAAAATATGTAAATTAAAACATATGTAAGTTTTTTATCGTGTTACGCATATTTTCTGTGTATGTATACATTAACTTATAAATCACTTACCCCCTATCTCTGTAGTCATCCCTCCCGCCTCCACTACTTCCATAATTCCATCCACTAGCATAGCCCCCTCCTCCATAATTTCCGTAACCACTTGTCGCTCCATACTCGGGTCTACCTGAAGCGAAGTAGTACCCCCGCCCGGCACCATCAAATCCTGACGTGCCTCTATAAGTCTCGTCCCAAGGTCTGTATCCATCTCTATCAGATCCTCTGTAATCATAACCTCCCCTGCTGTCGTATCCAGTACTCCTCTCTGGATATCTATCATACTTGTCATATCTGTCATACCTATCGCGGTAATCATAGGGACTGTTTCTGTCGGGATAACCACCAGAAGAGGAGCCACCATATCTGTCTCTATATCTGTCGTACCTTTCAGAGTGTGAACCATATCTATTGTCCCTTTCGGGGTACCTGTCATAATCAGGATATCTAGACCTCTCTGAATACCTGTCGTATCTGTCATAGTATCTGTCTCTGTCATTCCTATCATAGTCTCTGTCATCATATCTATCGTAGGTCCCACTTCTGTCTTCGTAGCTATATCTATCATAAGGGTTTCTATCCCGATACCCTGATTCACATCGAACACATCTTTTTCCTAGATTTTGCGGATCACGACTAACTTCAGGAGATTCTTCCGGCTGTAGACTTTTGTCATTTAAGCTAGTTGAGCGGTATCTATTTGGATAGCTGCTTTCTCTTGGAAGCCTTGTCAGTGGGGAGTCTGGTGTAAAGACGTCTTTTACGGTGGCAGAATTGGTGCATTGCAAGGTGGATAATGTTAATAAAGTGATAGCTGCGGTCCACTGACAGTCCTAGAACAATTTCAATTGATTAAATAGTTATTCACTGTTAACATTTGAAATGTATAGTTAACATTTCACTTTTTTTTAATTTCAATAAGATTTTCAATCGTGATAAAACTAAAAGTGGTTTTTATATAATCAGAAGTTTATAGCATCAATTCGTACAAAACGAAAATCCATATTGCTTTAAAAATACAGTAAGTAAACTAATAAGAAATTGCATTTTGCTATTATTCACTACATATTCCATTAGTAAAAGCTAGTATTTACTGGAATCCCAACTATTACTCTAACTCTTACAGTAAATCTTGCAAATCTATTTCTGATTTGCCTATTTGTCTAAAGCTAAATATTTTTAATACCTAACTTTTACTAGTTTGCATTGACTGAACCGTAAAAGTTGGATAGAATAAGGTGGTTACCTGTTACTGTCAGTAAATGTTGTTTTTATGAGATTTTTCCAAGATTCACCAATAAAAATATAAAATTTCCGTTAAATTTAAAATCTACTAATGATTTAGGTAACGACTAGCATTAAGTAGTAAAAGCTACCAATTACTGAACTATTACTGTAATTTTTACAGGAAATACTGGAAATCAGTAAATGTGTTAAGAATTATTAGGGATAGTAAGCTATTTCTTATTTGCCTACTCTCGGCTAGTAAAAGTTAAAGATTTTTAAACTGAATATACTTTTACTACCTAGTAATAGTATATTAGGCTACTAGTAGTAGCATTTATTGAACTGTTTTAGTAAAAGTTGGATAGGATAGAATGGTTACTAGTTGTTTAGATTTAAGTTTACCAATGTATAATTTCTCATATTTCTCTCTAATGTTTCTCAATATTTCACTACTTCATAGTCAAAAATCACTAGTTACTGTCAGGAAATGTTTTTCTTAAGTTTTTTCAAGATTAACTAATAAAAGTATAAAATTTCCGTTAAAATATGAAATTTACTAAGGTTTAGGTAATTGCTCTAGCGTTAGCATTTAGGTACTGAATTTCCAACTATTATTTAACTGTGCCATAAATGCTGCAAATCAGTAAATGTTAAGAATGTACTAGGGAGAGTAAGCTATTTCAGATTATCCTACTCTCACCTAGTAAATACTAATTGACTAACACTAATGCGATATTATATTAATGCGGAGTAGGATTTTTTTGTTACATTAGATGTTCCGTAGGTATACAGAAAAGATGAGAACTGAAAGAGTGAAGGAAGATATGAAAACAGTTGACTGCGTAACTGTTATCATTTCTCCTGTATTTTGTCTATTGTTGTTAATTTCTACCCAAATTAAACTGTTTCCCCTGTTATTTCTTATTTTCTTATTCTTCCATTTTTTTATCAACTTGGTTGATGTTTTACTGCCTCTTGCTATATTATATATTTATCTTTTTTATTTCAACTGTTATTTGTTCTTGTTTTATGCTATTCCTCATTTCTGTGTTGTTGATTATTTTAAGTCACTCTATTTTTCTAATTTTTCTAACAGTGGTATAATCAGTGAGGATAATTTATGGATATCTGTATTTGATCCATTTCGTTAATAGGCAGATATCGTCAAACTCTAAATATTTCAGAAAATTGTATACAATTTGTTCCGTTGGTTTACGAATTACTCTATGTAATGCCAAAAGAAGAAAGACATAGCAAGTATTTGATAAAAGCAATATGAATACAATAGTTGCAGATGAGATCTTCCGATAATGCTGAGAAAAAATATTCGCAAATTTAGGACAAATCAGAGCAGAAATTTACATACAAAATTTTATTTACACCACCTTCATTTGACGACACATGGATTACAGGATCCAGAGGCTTTCACACATATTCTAAATTATAGCTATATGGTATAAGACAAATTTGTCCATTTTATGTTTCCATAAATATAATAAAGTACTTAGATGTGAAGGTGTAAAATGTATCAATAATTAATCCACTAGATAAATAAATATTATTTAGGTATTACTCATCACCGATATTTACTTACTTGATTTATCCTTAGTGCTTAATGTATAGTAATTTATAAATTTAATTGATGCGTTTTTATTGGAAGAAAAATATGCATTTACAGTTTTCATGATAATGACAAGATTATTAATAAATTTGTAGACCTCGTAAAACTCGTTTCTATAATAATTATATGATAATATTTATAAATACATTATCTCTCTTTTAAATCTGAGTTTGTATATTATTTACAAGGAAAGAAATTATTAAAGGCCTCGCTCCTATACAGTTCGATTGTTTTTATCATAGTTTTGATTTATAAGAGTGAGACCATGTGGCTAAAAGAAAGAGCTAATGTATGACGATCAATCTTTCCAATTTTAAACGTTACATGTAGATGAAATCTATTAAGGATTTTATTCAAATTTGTTAAAATATGTCGGGTAAGAATAAGGTGAGTGCTACTAATATGCTAGCCGTTCCGATCCTCCTCAACTCCTTCGAAGTAGTGAAATGGACACAACAGGAACTGCGGCAACTCGACATAGGAATACGCAAAATTATGCATCTCAATAGGAGTTTGCATCCTAGGTCGTCGGTTCCACGGTTGTACTTCCCAAGACATCAACGAGGCCGGGCACGCTTGAGTTTGAAGTGTCTGCACAACAGAATGGTATTGGATGGAGCCTGCAAGGTAATCAGGAGTTCAGATCCCCTCATATGCATGAATCAAGACCATGAAAATGCAGGGGTCGGAACATTTCTATTTAAGACAGCACGAAGAGCAGCTGATGAACTCGGTCTCATCTTCGACGCTGAACGGAGAAACCCAGAGTCTGTCACCGAGCTGAGACCCGTTCAGTTGAAAGCCCAAGTTAAAGCTGCAGAAGGCCGTAATTTTCTGCAGCTGCATAAGGATAAGCCATTGCACGGTGTCTTCTATAAGAGCCTTGAAGACCATGGCTTATCCGAAAGGCTGACCTTTGCTTTCTTAAGGCCAGCTGGGCTTAAGTCGGAGACCGAGGGATTCATAATGGCTTGCCAGGATGGTGTATTTAACACCCTCGTCTATTGAAGCCGTATGGAGGCCCCACTGCAGGGCCTGCCATAGGGCGCAGAAGACAATTATGCATCTACTCTCAGCTTATCCGGTATATGCAGTCTTGGCCGATATCAACTACTACTCATTTCTCACACTCAGGCAGGTTCGAGCCAATAAGCCTGATAAAATTCTCCTCGACCACCAGCTCAAAACAATGTTCAGCTGAGAATCGGAGCCAGGGAACCGGTCGACTGGATTTTAATAAAACAAAACGAAAAAAATAATTATAATAATCATACCCGTCCTGTACCCGTTGATACTGATAATGAAGCAATGAATAGATAGTAGCAATTTAAGACTAATTAGAAATTTAGCAAATTCCAGACAGCTGGATGCTTTTGAGAGTTTGGAAATTGCTAAATGTAAATAAAGTATGAATGGTAATAGAAGGCCAATTCCATATAGCCTGGTAGCCCGCTTTATTGGTTAGTAAATCACAGTTCACTGGACCATAGCGGCGGTTCATGAATCCGTCGCGGCGGTTCACTGATTAGTCGCGATGGTTCACTGAACTGTCGCGATGGTTCACTGAACTGTCGCGATGGTTCACTGAATCGTAGAAATAGTTTAGATGTCAATAGAACACAATGTTAGCATAGATTTAGTTTCAATCATCTCCAAATGATGCGAACTTAGTTAGCGAAGTGGCATCGAGTGCAGTATAGCGTTTTGGTGTTATGTGGAAAACTATGTCAGTGTTGAAGCAATAAACCTTGTGTGTGTCATTTTGGTTTTAGGTCACAAGATAGTTTTAAATCGATTCTACTTGAAGATGGTATATTCTGTTGAATCAAAATAATATACTTCTTCAGAAAAATACACAATTTCCATGTTCTTTTTTAATCAGAAGTAGGAAAGATTGTAGCTCAAAAAGTGAACTAAATTTACCTCACTTTCGCAAACCAGTTTAATAAATTCATCATGTATTATTTCTTCTCATTAATTCCAATACCCCGTCTATTAAGTAACCTAGAATTTACACATTCTTATCAACAACAACTGAGAAGACCATTCTTCCAGTTTCTTTGAGCAACTTATTCCGAATTCATATGCTTTTATATTATAGTTATTTCCACCTCATCTTCCAGTTGTAAAAAGTTAATATATAAACTACCTGAGTACTAACGGAACTTGCAGTTTGTTGTTTTATATATTGTCTCATCCAGTTCAGTTTTAATGTGTAATGAAGATGTAGTGTACTTTTCGAGTTTGTTCTATAGCAAAGCTTTCCACATTCATCTTAATTCTAGAACTTCACTCGCTCAAATGAAAACCATTTAATCAATTTATTTAGGAAACTTGTTAAATACTTCGTAATACATTACTTAGAAGAGACTGGGATAGAAATATTACTGACATTAGATTATATTTTGCAAATACTACTTTGAAAAAATACATATCTAGTCAGCAATATATATGTAGTCCAATAACTATTAGTACAACAACTACTGTAGAGTTTCTTTTGGAATTACACCACCTGTAAAATAACAAAAAGCAGGAAACCAGAAGTATAAAAATTAAATTTTCAAAGTGCAGTATCAAGGCAAACTTTGCTAAATTTTGACCAAAAAAACCACTGTACAATATGAAATAAAATAAATATTTGATAAATTAACTAAGTTTCATCAGAGATTTCATTAACTAATTTTATTAGTTTTATACACAATTCTGTATTACAAATCATATTTTGAATTATGGTTAAATAAAATAATTATAATTAAAAAAAAATAAAAACTTTAAAAATTAAAGTTTTAAAATTGTACTATAATAATTATTTTATTTAGACATAATTCATAATTCAATATAATTTGTAATATTACACAATTTTTATAAAACTAAAAAAACACTGATGAAATTTAGTTAATTTATCAAATATTTATTTTATTGGATATTATGCAGTAGTTTTTTGAGTCATTTTGGATATTTAATTTGTATACCTACTTCTAGTTTCCTACTTTTTGTTATTTTACAGGTGGTATAATCCCAAAAGAAACTATAAATCATGAAAACGCACCACAAATAAGTTTATGTAATGCTTAAAGTTTGTTACGAAGTACATCCAATCCGAAACACAGACAATGATTTAAATATGGCTGTGAACATATCCAAAAACACTAGAGAGAGGCACTCAGCATTGGAAGCACTCAAAATGAGAGTCAATTTGAACTATAATAATTTCTTCTAAATAATTGAATCGATTTTAACGTTTTTTGTTAAATTTTGATTCTAAAATAGACTGCTTATTTTCAGGTACACTTCTTGTTGTCCACTTAAAAATAAATATAAGATCAAACATAACAACCTGCTTTTTATTATTTATTAAGAGGCTACTTGGCATTGCCTATTAAGCTTTTATAGTAGTGTGTGCTAAATCTTTAGCTATGAAAGTATTATTTTTAAATCTGTTTAGTTTTTTGAAATGATGAAGACATTGATCCATGGAAACCAAGGTTGTTAAACGTCTGACATTTTAGAAGTTGGAAGTCGCTTCGTTAATTGACATCAGGCTTTCGAGAGTTTAATTCTCTCTCTCTGTTATCGCCACGTTTATTTTTGGCTTTACGTTTGTGTCATTTGATTTATTTATATGTTATGTCAATGAATGACATTTGCACAGATACGTGCACCGCCAGTAGTTGTAGTCAGAATTAAACTGCATTCTTCTCATATCTAGAACGTTATCACTGTAATCGCCACGACTTCACAATGGGCTACAGATTTTTGTGGGCATGTCACTGTGTATCATGGTTCGATACCCAGTTCATGCACAGGCAATGTCGGAGGGTTTCTATTTCTGTTCCTTATAAACACAACATTAATATTTAGATAAAGTAATGTATGAGACCTATAAGATTACACCTACAAGGAAGAAGCAAAGGTTTTCCTTTAAGAGTGTCGGTTTGGAATTTTCTAGTACATTGCAGAATTTATATTGCAACAAGAATAAACAAATGCATTCAGTCTACACTGTGATAACAAATTATTTTAGTGTAACTTTTTTAACAACTAACATGACAAACTATCAACTCATTCTTTAAAATACCTTCAGTAGTGTGATTAACGACGAAAATCAAATGGGTACTACGTAACAAAAATATAAAGATGTATCTAATTTTTTTGGACCTTGTCTAAAGTGGTTTCCTAAGAATTAAAAGAATAAACTGTACTCCTTCCAAAGTACAGTGATCCTGAAGGAAACAGGAAAAATAGAGCAGGATTACCTGCACTACTACTCCATCTCAAACCTGATGAAGATAGCGCTGCTTTGCACACTATACACTGGTAGGTATACCAAATATGAAATATTTGTTTCACCAGTTCCAAGTTGTAACATAAGAAATTTGTCAGTGCCAAAAAATTGAACTCCATTGAGTAGTGATACCATAAATAACTTATAATGAAACGAGTAGCTTTCAAAAAACTACTTCACACTCGACTTCCTTCTCTATTAGTAATTACATCAGGTTTACGCGTTCATTGTTTATCTTTTGTGTAATTGTAACAAATTGTCTAAATAAATGAAAATGTTTTAACTTTTTAATCATTCTGTTAATTAAATTTTATATCAAGCAAACATTACAGTCAAATTAGTAATAACAATCTAAAAGATAAAAATCATATAATCATATAATTTTAACCAGAAGCCGGATGTCAATTCTCATTTTTCGCTAATTATTGTATATATTGCTTTTCCGGTTGCAATATGAATGCATTCAACAATTTATTTTTCAAAAGCTAGTCTAGTTATCTATTATATTATACACAGTGAACCGAGATAAGTTGTAAAAAATGTGTCGCGTCGAGTCAAAATCGTGTAATACTCGCCGAAAGTAGAAAAATAGTTTACATTGTCTGAAATATATTTCTGTAGTGAGTTATCCTCTTTAGAAGTGAATTAGAGAGTATAATTCTTATTTAATTGTTTAAAAATAAAGTTATTAATGAAATGAAATTGTACAGGGTCTTCAAGTATATTTTGAACTGGCTTCTAACTCCTTGACCTTTGAGTTTACAAAAAAAAATAGTACAGATCTTGAATAATAAGAATAATATGCTGTCATAAACAGCAAAAATTGGGCATCTGAAATCCAAATTACATGACCAACTTGATTGTTTTAAATAGAGGATACTATATATTTTCAGCAATGTGGTTGACATTTTTCTTCTGTTTTTAAAAATGTAAACTTTAAAAAATTATCTCCAAGCGTTTTGGTTAAAATATATTCATCTATTCTCTCACATTATACTAATAAACGGCCTAAAAATAGTATAGGCCAATCTCAGATGCCCAACTGTGTTTGTGATAGCATATTCTGAATCTTCAAAGAACTCTTTAAAATCTGTATTTACAAAGTTTTTTGATCTCGGTAGTTTTTTTCTAGAAGAAATCAAGAAATTTGACAGTAGTTCAAACCTCGTCAGACTCAGACATCACATAAGTGTGCTATTTGATTTTATTGTGTATGCCTGCCATCTTTAGGACTACTCTGAATACCATCATCAGATGTATCTGTAGTAATTATGTCACAGATGTGTATGTTAGGATCCAAAATAAAGGTGCACATTTGTGTACTAAATGAATTATGGCCATTTGTACCGACTGTCACTTAAGTAAGGCTTAGCTAAACGGAGCTTAAATTTTAAGAAACCCTTAAATTACTTTAGCTTGCACCACGCAATCATATGTTTGGCTTTGTTAAGCCAAAGGGCCCTTGTACAGAGGCTACTTTATTTAGGAAATTTTAACTTTTAAGGTTATTATACCTAGTGTCTTTTACTTTTATCAACCACCAACCTTCTTACCGACGTAACGTAACCTATATATTTTTTTAATTTTACCTATAATTTTCTGCATCTAATTCGCTTTTGTGTTTTTGGTTTTTCAAAAAAATATTTTTGTTCGAACTAGGGCTTCGTACTTGGGAATTATTGCAAGAAAAAACGATGTAGGATAATAAAAAAGCAAAACGAGTAAGATCCGCCAATTTTTCTGAAGAAGAAAAATCTTTGCTTTTAAGCATAATTTCGAAAAAAAAGATGTAATTGTATACCAAAAAAACTGATGGAGTTTCGTAAAAAGGCTTTTAAGGCACAATTATAGAACTAAATTTATAAATACTGTAGATATTATTGGCATTAACAATGTATATTTTGTGTAAGTATAGGTACTTACTTGTAAGTAGCATACTCCAAATCTTCTTCAATTAGGTCCAATAACTGAATAACAGTTTGTTTAAACAGTCGAAACCTTCTGAAAAACGTTAAATGGTCTAAACCTTCAAAAGGACATGCCTGTACATATACTTTTCTAGGAAAACCATAATCGATTATTTCTAATACGAGTATATCCATTTCATCTTCAAAAATTTCCATATCCATGTTTCAATTTACAAATTTATTGAAAATTTTAGAATATATTCATAGAATTTATAGGTTAGGTTACATCACTTAAATTTAAGTTTACTTTAAGCCTGCAAATTTGGGGGCTTAGTTAAGTAGAATTTAAGGAACCGATAAGCCTTGCTTAAATATTGGTGCAAAATAAATTTAATTTTTAAGTAGACCTTAGTCCTAAGCTCTCCATAAAATCGTCGGTGCAAACGGGCATTAGTGTGATAAATAAACTGTATTGTTATCAAAACTGCTAACAATGTTAAGAAAGTGGAAATAAAAGCGTATGATCACAAAAATTAAAATAAAGACCACATGAAAATAAAGTAAAACAACATTTAAGTATGAAATTCAGAAAACAGTGTTGCTCTTTACAGTGTGTAACAACGCACAAAAAAATATTGCACTTAATGCAGTTTACCCTGGATTTTTGTTTACACCCAGGATTTCGGCAGTTTTGAGCATAAGGGAGATCCATTGCTTTTGGCGCATGTGCTGCATTTTGACTTACAACTTCACAAAATGGCAGCGGAACAGTTTTTAATTGGTTTGCCTCTGGTGGTCTGCATGTAGTTTTGCCTTCCCACCGGCCACTAGTTTGGATTTATCTGTGTCTTGCGGTTGTTGTCTTCCTTGATAGATCTCAAAATCTAAAATGATCCCGCTTGAAGCAACAAGAACATAATTCTTCAGACCCGTAGGATTTGATTTCCTAGGCACCTACTGACTAATTCCAACATGTCCTGCAAATGGAATCATTTGTTCATAAATGCTTACATTTTGCTCACGTGGAAGCTTTAGAACTGTTGTATGAAACGCATTAATGAGTGGCTTCACTTTTCACAACTTGTCCCTATCTTTTTCTTCCTACTTAAAATTTCGTAAGAGAAAATATCGGTTTCTTGACATATTGTCAGCAATTAATGGAATTCGTAATCCACGTGCCCAATACATGCGAATTCTAGGAAACCCGAAAGTACTCATTAATATAGTTATTCCAACAAAAGTTTTAATTTCGTTAAAATTAGTATTTTGTTTTGAGTTTGTAAATAACGAATATTTGAATTACCAGCTATCTGCACAAAAAATGTATTATTAAAATACTGAAAGAAGTAATCAATTGGAGAATAACCAGCACGCTCGGAGGCCTTAGAGATGGTTCAAATGGCGGAAAGTTAGGAAGGATGTCGAAATCGCCTTCCACGCGTTCCCAAGTCTTTTGAGGAGCTTTTTGTGCTTTCTTTGGTTTCGGCTCTGGTGTTCGTTTCTTTAACAATTGCTTGTTCTTGCGGGGTCGCTCTTTTAATGTTGTCGCTAACTTTGCAGGTGCTCTTGAAGATTCGCTTTTATTATTAGACTCACAATCTGCTAGTTCAGGCGGTAGAGTGACGCCTTCCGACTAAGTGTCTGAACTGTCAACCCAACTAGTCTACTGTTTTGTCTAGGGGTGTAAAATCCTCATCTTCATCTGTTTCATAAAAATCGCTTTGTTCTAAATAAAAGCTCAGCAAGCTATGCATCAGTATAAAACACTTCCCGACTTGTTAAAAAAATTATCAATTTGAAAGTTCTATACGGACCCTAACCACACAATTGTGTACAAACTAAATTATGGTAGAAACCCAACATACAGAAGCGTGTACAAACAAGTTTAAAAACAAATATAGATAAAAAGTCACAATAAACTACATTAAATAACAATTTGACATTGTTTAAAAACGAATGGTGACAAATGGTATTTCGTACCTTACTTACAATGGATACTTCACGGCAATATGCCCCGAGTGGTTGCATTACTTCAGCATCTCCATAGGAATCGTTACATCATTCATCGAGACTAACCACCAGACACTGACAGGTTGCGCGCTTATTATGCGCGCATCAGAGTGCTATAGGTAGTGGATTCGATGAACGATGTTGCGACATGGTTGTCTAATGGGCATCGTGAATGTTAGTAGTGGTGAGAAACACACCGTAGTGCCTTCTTCGGGTCTTTGAACTCTTTGCTACTATCTGTCTGACAATTGTTGTCAAATTGACAGACATATAACCACCTGCTTTTCCGCAGGCGTCAATATAGCAGTGACCTCTATTGACTTTGCGGAAGTCAATCCTACTTATTTATTTGAAGAAGATGCCGAAAACAACTACTCCACTAGCAATGTGCCCCGACTGGCATTGCATTACTTAACAGTAATGATAGTTATAATTAATATATATAATACATAACCCTTCATTGTTTACACTTATTTGTTATTTGAAGAAACAATGTATTCTTACAATTATTGAAAACATCAGTATTACTTTATCTTTTGGAATATGCAAAATAATTAATTATTCAGATTTTATCTGAAAGTAGAACCTTACTTGGAGAGGTTGCTTAGTGGAAATTTTTATGATATTTTGTAGAAGTTATGCCTTCAGAACTGTCCAAAATATATATAATCGCTAAACAACAAATCATTTTACTCTTCAGATAAAAATCCATGGAGTATAACAAAAACGTTTTTCTATAGAACCCTTTGGTAGAAATACTAAATACGTTTTGTAATGAATAAAGATTATTTTAAAAGTAATTATTTTTGTAGCATGAGTTTCGTATTTTAATAACTCTCTACTTTGTTCCCATCATTTCGTGAGTTGATATACAAATTCTTAGAAGTTAATAAAAAAAAAAAACAAAAACTCAGTACAGGAATTTTTTTGTAACTACGTTATGAATAAACTGCTAATTTACTCTTTAGTCACGGACCACCTAAGTGAAAAGGTTATTATCCTCCCATAAACTTAATGCTGTAATTAATCCTTCCAATTATCTGCTTTGACTCTACCAAGAACTAAAATTCTCAGGCTGCAATGCATACCTTTTAACATTTTAGTTGAATCTATGCTATAATTATACTACTTCGGGTTTTCGGATCTCGGATCGGGCAAAACATATGCTTTAATGAGTTACATTATTAGACTGTATGTAAAGGAATTTTGAAACTCACGATAATACAGAGAGTTCCAGAATAATGGTCCGGTACGGGAACGCAGCCTATCCTGAATATAATCAAAATTTATTTCAATTTGCTAAAATTACTTTCTTTTTAACTGTCAATTTGATAATTTTCATATTTGACAGCATTTGACGTTTGACTCAGTGGCGTTCAGCATTTTTCGTGTTTAAATTGTTTTACTGAAGTATCATTTGCGTTTAAAAGAGTATTTTTCAATACTATACAGTTTCAGAGAGTCCTACAGGTTGGTAATTTTGTATGTATTAATATTGAAATTAATGTTGAAATTAATATAAGAACCATAAATCAATGATTTTTAACGCTCCACAATACACAGTTTGAATAGGTTATACTGGTGATACATAGGAATAGAATAATACAAAATAATAACTATATTATTTTGAATAAATTGTCTTTATTTTATTTTTATCATAACCTATATTTACTGACATACCATGGCATGGAACAAATCAAATCAAACCAGTAAATTCCTTTGCCTGCGCTCATGATTCTAGTGCAGATACTAAAAATAGAAAAGCGGCACATAAAAAATCCTTATGAAGAGGCACGGGCAATCATTCTGGAACTCTCTGTAGAACTGTGCTACTTGCAATATAAAAAAATCCACACAAGTTTCACGGAATTACTATGCCTGTTTTATTCTTTATAGTATACTATAGCAATACAATTTGATTATTTCAGACAAATATTTTTAAGTATTTAGCTAATTGTTGTTAGATTTGTATACTTCCTATAAGTACTGAAAATTTATGGCAACAATACGAGAATCTGCGGTTGTTAGGAAATTATTAGGTACCACAAAATAAACGAGAAAAGGCACAATGCATAGACATATAATACTAGGGTCTATGGTCCAATGGATAGTCATCGTTTTAATTTGTCGATGACTGATCGTGATCAGTCTATATGGACACAAAAAATTTATAAAACAATTAAAATAACGGACTAGCAACTGATTGAACTTGGAATATATAATCAGAAAACCCTGCTGTACTGGGTGAAAACACTAAAATAATATTCAATTCTTTGTAATATTTAACTACCGCTTCTTCGAAGTCTTTTCCGTCACATTTTCGCATATTAAAAGCCCAATCTTGCAGTATTATATTCAATTTCGCAATGGAAGTATCTTGCTCAAATTTATATCCTTTCCCTTCGCAAAAAGGAAAATTGTCGACAGATTATCACCAGGCACACAGGTATAACAAGTTGACTAATTTCGCTGTTCGTAGACTCACCGAATCGACTAATTGTTAGTGTTTAATAATTCAATAAGTTGTTGACAAAAATGTCAAACTATTTATTTTGGCAACCCCCACCACCGGCACCGCGATAATTGATAAAAAAATGATTAAGTGAAAAAACCACTAGTGCATTTGTCACTGTAAAAGTTGGAGGTAACTTTTGTCGCTATCAAAGTGACAATTGCACTGTGGCATATGCGATTTTATAAATTAAATTGTCTCTCTAAATTACTGTAACTTTCACACCGTGGTAGAAGGCATTTTTTGACTGTTCTTTTTTTATCCCAACTATCTGTGATGTGCATATGTGCGTAGTCACTATAATATTTTTATGAAAAAATATGTATGCTACTAACTCTCCGGCTTTTTAATACAATTTAATCTCCATTAAGTGCTTAACAAAAAAAGTCTCTTCACATTTTTTTTATTTAGGATGTGGTTTAGGTAGAAAACGTCATTTTAATATTAACAAGTAAAACTATAACGCTCTGTATCTCAAAACTAAGCCATTTTGGAAAAAGCTTCATATGACATTTTCATAAGCAAGAGTTTCCTTCAGAATTTCATATTACTTAAGAAACATCCTGTATAATCTTGAAAATATAATCGAGATAACCCCGTATCTGATAAAATCTGAAAACGTTAATATACAGTGAGGACATAAAGTCCGTCCCCCCCCCTCTAACTTTTGAACCACTGGGTAGATTGTGATGAAATTTAGAACGATAATATATGACTAAATTCTGCATTTTTTGACACATCAATGACAGCTCTGAATGTCAAAGTGACAGCTGGGCGCGCAATAGAAAATTTTTTTTAAATGGAAATGGGGTCGAGTGGGGACTTATTTTGAAGCTATTTTTATGCTCAAAACATCCCCCAAATTTGAGAACATTCGGTTCAGTAATTTTCAAATAAAAACCAGTAATATAAGTTTATAACATAATCTTTTTACCACATAATCATTATAATAGAACTTACCCATGGAACATTTATTTGTCAGGAGGTTCATGGAGGTCATTTTCAACATCTTTTGAAGTAACACGTGTTTTCTAAATTTGTTTCTGCCTCTAAAAATTTTTTTTTTTTTTTAGGTTTAATTTAAATTATTTCATAATTTTTTAATTTAGGTTATTTTAGGTTAGGGATGGTTTATTGTTATTTGTTTACTTTTAATTTTTGTTCTTCTTTGAATAATTTACAATAATTTGCAATATGTATGCAAAAAAATTATATAACAGAAATCGATATTACTGGTTTCTATTTGGAAATTACTGAACCAAACGTTCTCAAAATTGGGGGATGTTTTGAGCATAAAAATAGCTTCAAAATGAGTCTCCACTCGACCCCCATTTCCATTTAAAAAAATGTTCCTATTGCGCGCCCAGCTGTCACTTTGACATTCAGAGCTGTTACTGATGTGTCAAAAAATGCAGAATTTAGTGATATATTATCGTTCCAAATTTCATCACAATCTACCCAGTGGTTCAAAAGTTAGAGGGGGGGGGGACAGACTTTATGTCCTCACTGTATGTATTGGCTTATAACTCGAAAACAAATTGATATATTGGATTTATATTTTAACCGTAATTCTATGAAAGATCATTCCATGCAAATCTGTAAAAATATACAGCGTTTTATTTCTATTATACTTATGCTAATCCGAAAGTGACTTTTGACCAATCGAAAAGTTCTATTATAGAGCAAGAGAAAACATAATGCTTAAGAGCTAAACCGCTTTATCTTCATAAATTATGGGGAGGTACAGGGCGTACAATTATAGGGCAATTATAGGGCGTACAATTTAAAAGTTGAATACTAATAGTTCACTTTAATTATTTTGAATATTTTTAAGGTAATTGCGTCCGGAATTTCACGAAAATTATTGTCATATTTCATTGTTAAATTATAGTTCATATTTTTATTGTTAAAATAATTTAACATTGATTTCCATTGAACATTGATATGAGATTTCCACATACCGGACACACGTGATTAACTGGCTCTCCATATAATTATTGATTCTTCAACTGTAGATTTACATCAGTAATGTCATGACAAGCAAAATATTGCTATCGGAATTAAAATTAATGTATTATTTAATACAGTATATTTTATTTTGTTTTAAATATATTTACAGTATGTCCCAAACTGATAGTAAATGTATTGCGATTTCGGAAACTATAAGAGACAGATAAACTGTTAAATGGGGAAAGTTTTAGAGAATTTGGTTGGTAACTTAACGGTGCTTATGGAGCGGTTTTAGCTGTTCCTGTTCATTTGTATGAAATATGTTGAAAAAATTTAAATCTTGGATTTTGAAGAACCTTAGTAGTGGTGAGAAACACACCGTAGTGCCTCTTTGGGTCTTTGCTACTATCTGTCTGGCTCTTATTCTCAAATTGAGAGACAGATAAAGACCTGCTTTTCCGCAGGTGCCATTACAACAGTGACCTCTATTGTCTTTAAGAAAGACACTCCTACTTATTTATTTGATGTAATGGAATGCCAGTCGGGGCACATTGGCCGTGGAGTAGTTGTTTTCGGCATTTCCTTCAAATAAATTGAAAAACCTCTTGTAACTTCTTTATTTATGAGAATTTTTAAAATCCCTGAAACATTTTTAGAGCAACTTTTTACGCTGAATATGCCTGTCCAGTCGGATTTCAATTACAACGTTTCGGTTATATGAAAAAATCATCAACTTTATTTTTTCTGATTTATTAAAAAAATTATTGTTGACTTTTTCCCAAATAATGCATAGTTTTGCATAGTTATAAATCGAGATATGATTTTAGACATAAAACTGTTTTTTACTTTAGCTAGTGGCGTAACATTTTTATTTTTAAAAAGGGGTCACGTTGGAATGGTGTACCTAACTGAATCCCGACTAGATGGCGTATTCAGCGTAAAAAGTTGCTCTAGAAATGTTTTTACGTATTTTAAAAATTTTCGTAAATAAAAACTTGCAACTGGTCGTCCAAAATACATTTCAATTTTTTCAAAATGTCTCAAATGTTTCAACATCAGTCTAGAACCGCTCCTTAAGCGCCATTAAGTTACCAACAGCGTTCTCTAAAACTTTCCCCATTTAACCGTTTTTCTATCTCTTCTAGTTTTCGAGATCTCAATATATTCACCACCAATTTGAGACACACTGATTGTCATTCCAAATATAGTTACTACATTTTCTAAATTCACCTTCGTAATATACAGTGAGCGGCAAAAGTGTTGCATAAATTCATTATTTCACAAACGTTCAGTAAAAAAAAAACGCTTGGACCCGTCGTTTTTCTTTTGTTTAGCCTATATTTATACGGGGTGATAAGGACGCACATGGACACATAAATACATTTTTTTACTAGGACACCCTGTATATTTTTACATATTTAGAAAGAGGACTTTCTCACGATAACAGCAATATATGGTTTGGTGGGGTTAATACAAATATTATTGGAGATACAGCCACTGGAATATTGAAAAACATTCCTCTTTATTTAATCACATTTACGGCACCTGTCAAATTTTGACATTATTGTATTGGGTCCATTCAGTTGTAACAGTTAAAATTCAATTATGGTGGAATTAACAAAGACTCAGAGGATAGAAGTTTTAATTTTTCTTGGGTATGGAGATTTGAGTAGAACTCAAAATCAGGTGTGCGACTTATTTAATGCAAAATATCCAAAGAGGTCAATAAACCATGATCCTGTTAGTAGAATTGAAAAAAATTCAGAGAACCTGGACATGTTAAGGATATTAAAAGCCGGGTCGCTCAAAGATAAGTTACGAAAAAAAAAAATTAAATATTTGCTTACAAATCCAAGAATACCCTCATACTACATCTAGAGCAATAGCAAACGAAAATTAAATTAGTCAACGCTCCGTACTAAGTGTACTAAAAAAGGAGAAATACCATCCATATAAGGTACAATTTATTCAAGAGCTCAATGAAGATGACCCTGACTGACGTCTGCAGTTCTGTGACACACTAATGAATATGTGTACCTAATGTTAATTTAGATATGAAACTTCAAATCATATTTTCGGATGATGCCACATTTTGTCTAAATGGTACGGTGAACTGTCAAAATTGTAGATATTGGGATACAGATAATCCCCACTGGATGGTTGAATCATGTACTTAGCGTCGATAAAAACCTAACGGAAGTAATTGATAATCGAGTAACAGGTCCTTTTTTCTTCGATGATACTCTTATAGGGGAGAGATATTTACCATTTCTCCACAATTATCTCCTCCTCACCTTAGTGAAACTATTTCCCGATAACAATAACCCTGATCTACCGAATAGTTCAATCTGGTTTCAGCAGGACGGTGCGTCACTACACTTTCCTCGACGTGTTCACGATTATTTAGTTATACATGTTTTCCTGGGTGGAGGATTAGTAGAGGTTGATCCATCAAATGGCCTCCAAGATCCCCAGATCTTACTCCAATGGATTACTTTTTGTGGGGATATTTAAAGCCAAAAGTTTATATCGACAGACCACATAATTTAGGAGACCTAAAAAACAGGATCAGACATGAAATGAGACAAATTAGTGTAGCTGTTGTCCAGAATGTTCAACGGGAATTTGTAAATAGGCTTGACTATTGTCAAGAAGTTAACGGAAGGCATTTTGAACATCGTATTCATTAGTTGATATTAAATGTATAATTTTGTTTTCAATTTTTGTAATACAATTAGGTATGTAAATGCGATTAAATAAAGAGGAATATTTTTCAATATTCCAGTGGCCCTATCTCCGTTAATATTTGTGTTAACCTCACCAAACAATATATTGCTGTGATCATGAGAAAGTCCTCTTTCTAAATATGTAAAAATATACAGGGTGTCCCATTCAAAAAATGTCTTTATGTGTCCTTGTGCGTCCGTATCACCTTGTATATAACATAATATACGCTAAACAAAAGAAAATCGTCGGATCCAAGCGTTTTATTTAATAACTGACACTTTTGCCGCTCACAATATATCACTGTAATACCACTATAATA
This sequence comes from Pogonocherus hispidulus, assembly GCA_963924545.1. Classification (NCBI taxonomy): domain Eukaryota; kingdom Metazoa; phylum Arthropoda; class Insecta; order Coleoptera; family Cerambycidae; genus Pogonocherus; species Pogonocherus hispidulus. The sequence goes on along the minus strand of OZ004700.1, from coordinate 33,288,519 downwards.
TTTGCATTAAAAAAATACGTTATTTATATTGTATCTACAATTTACTATACAGTAAATTTTTATCGGAAAAAGTTACTTGAATGGTATATTTTTTACTAACTGAAACTGAAATTTTAGGAACCTGAATTTCTCGAATATTGTTCCAGATTCCCGAACAAAATTTGGTATTACTGCTGGATATTTCTATCCAGCTAGTAGATAGCCATTTATTTATATAGAACAATAATAATTATTAAAAACATTGGCCTTTTCTTCTGATAAACTCGATTCCAGTCAGTTGCATGTCTTATTAATTCGTTCATAATTCAACTATTTGAACATTAACATTACTAATTCAAAAATAGATTATTGAATTAATTTGTTTTGATAAAAAAACTAATTTAAACATTTAAATATTTAACATAAAACGTTTAAATATCAAAAATATTAAAACTGAATATGAAACAAAATAATTATGTATTCCTACCTTCCACTGTAGTCCCATGATGAGAAAGATGAGATCAAATTGTAGACACTAAACTATCGACAACACGTATATTTTATACAAAGGTCACCATGCAGAAAAGTTGAAAGAGTTCCTGTTGACTCACCTGCTGCAGGTACCAAACTAAAATGACCGACAAGGGGGCGCACACACGGTAAAATGTTAAATATAGTGAATATGATCATATATTGTGTGAGATTTATACAGCGTGCTTCCGTTGACTAAACCACGGGTCAGTGTATATGTAACCTTGGTGGACGGGGCGACCGACCAAATATTTCCAGCTATTGAAAATACTTCTTTTTGTTAGCCCGAAACATCAAGGACAGATAAATTAATGGCACATAATTATACTCTAGCGCGAAAGTTGTGTGAAGGCATATTTAATGGACTTGTCAGCATTTTCTTTTACAATATCCGTTTCAAACAAACACTTTTAACAATAGTAATGTAAACGATTGCGTTATAATCTCCTATGCTTCAAGATGATATTAATTTAGAAATACATTAGGCACACGCACCTAGGAAAGAGTAATTTTCCGTCAGTTAAAAAATTGTGCAATATTTGTTTCACAACAAATATTCATATCATTTTGAATAACGTTATTTCTGTAAAGGCTCAAATATTTTAATAAAAAGTGGTACCTACCGTAGGGGTATGTACCACTTGCGCTTGGCGCGTCACCCCTAACAAATGATCCCGGCAACCGAACCTAGCCGATTGTTCATTATACAAGGTATAGGTATAGGTACACCTACAATTATTGTCAAACAAATTTTAATGACAAATGGAATTTTAATTCTTGCATTAAAATACACATTACGATGCCCTGAACTATGCCTCAGGACCTGCAGGAATCAAGTGATACTGTTAATTTATTTAAATGTCCAATGCGATAAATGCGATGTAATTTAAAAAATGGAATACTAGTTCATTTTAAAAATGTGCATGACATTGTAATTAACTCAGAAGAACATATATTTGAATCGTTTAAAGATTTTTGTATTAGCAATTGGTTTGTATTACATAAAGCTTGCTTTTAAAACCGAAATATCCTGTCATTTGTGTTAACAGTAAGTATTTGTTAATTTTTCACTTATCTATTATTCGTCCTCATTTATAGAGTCCGTGTTTATAATATACATACTTGTAAGATATAATAAATTGTATATTATTTTATTGTAATAATAAAAAATGGTATACCTCCTGCACGTTTTACAAGTATAAAAATGAAATGGTGTTCTTTTTATTATTATTATTATTATTATTATATTAATTGCATTATAATAATTTAAAAAATCGCTGAAAATTGAATAAATAGTTTACACATCGCTGTTACTGTTCATGTCCAACTTTTTTAAAGATAGTAGTTTAGTTAAATGTATGTAATGTCAAAAAACTAGTGGTAAAATCAGCTACTTTGACCCCCCTAAATACCTATAATAGAGAACGACTTAAGTTTCATCCCCTTCCTCTACAAAAACACTGATTTTCGATGTCGGAAAATCTATTTGCTCGAAACAAAAAATAAAACTGGATTAATTTACTCCAAAAATCTAAAAAACCACATAAAACATCATATCATAAAATTTCACCCCCTCTCTTCTCCCTCCTATTCTAGTAAAATGTTTAGTGGGTTGTAAAATCTAAATCTGCATAACCAAAAACCCTTAAAATGACATATCACTCGATTTTTTTACGAAAAAAATCCAATTTAGGTATCCCCTTTCAGCCCCTACCCCTACCACTGAACAATTTTGATCAAAAACAATCGAAACCGTTCGGGTAGATACCTACCCGTGTACCAAATTTAAAGTCAATAGCTTAATTCTTTCGAAAGTTATCGCGAGAACCAACATACAGGCATTTTTTTTTTCACTAAAATTATGTTTTTTGCACGTTTTGGGACATTTTAGGTCGATTAAGCGAAAACAAAATTCTGTTTTTTTTTTTCCGATAATTACCATACTTCCCCATGTCACAGAATTTGAATTTGTGACTGTGATTTGGAAGTAAACTATTTTCGGTAACATTTAGACACAATTAATTGAAATTATTTTCCAAATTGAAAGTTATCTCCTAATAATAGTCATACTTTTTGACCAAGCCACTAGAAATAACTTACTCTGAGCATTATAACTCGTTGCAAAGCAAATATCTGCAGTCAAGGATATTCGGTTCGGCTCGGCTGCCGGGATCATTTGTTAGGGGTGACGAGCCAAGCGCAAGTGTATGTACCTACCCTAGTAGATTGGTAAGGTAGGTAGGCTATCTACCGTGTCTACCAGAAAATTACTGATCTGGAAGAGATATCTACTTTTTTATAAAAGTTGGTTAAAAGTAATAATAAATATGGTGGAGACCGATTGAATAGAAAGAAACACAATTTCGTAAACTTGAATTTCTATTTATATATTTATCTATCGCTCTGCTTTTTTGATCAAAATTGAAATTATTTATCAAAAAAAATCCTTCAAACAATTACGGCATCTGTAGTATAATAAATAGTATAATAAAACAGGGGAACAGAAATAGTGTAGTACCAAGGATAACATTTTATGAAGCTTGCTCAAACAGCCGTACCCATTGGTACAAAATATAATAACAATGGCAATGACAATGACAATGACAATGAAAATGAGAATGAGAATGATAATGACAATGACGATGGCAACGGTAATACAATGGCATTATGGCATAATTAGTTAGTTGTTAGTTTTCTACTGAAAAGATTGAAACCAATCATGGATGAAGGTAATTTAATCCCAACTCACCAGTTTGGATTCAGGGAAAGCCACTCCACCCTAGATGAAATACACAAAGTCACTGACGTAATAGAAAAGTCACTAGAAAACAAAGAAGTCTGTTCAGCGATATTCCTTGATACAGGCTTTTGATAAATTATGGCATGATGGGTTAAAATATAAATGAAATAAGCTACTCCCATATAAATACTCAGAATTAATGGAATCATATATCTGGGATAGACTCTTCAGAGCCAAACAAGATAAATCATACACTGGATTAAAAGAAATCAGAGCAGGAGTACCACAAGGAAACGTCCTAGGCCCTATCTTGTACCTGCTCTACACCAGTGACATACCACAGTTAGTGTAAAACACAATAGCCAAGTTTTCAGATGATACTGCCATCCTTGTGACAGGCAAGATGCAAATCAACTGCAAATATCAGTCAACCAAATCAATAACTGGACCAGAAGATGGCGTATCAAGGTGAATGAAACCAAATCAGTGTAGATTAATTTGACAAATAAAAAAGAACATGAACAATGCCCAGATTCCATATGCAAACTCAGCACAATATATAGGCATCACATTAGACGCAAGACTTCGCTGGAAAGTCCATGTTAAAAAGAAAAGAGAAAAGCTAGACATTAGATACAATAAAATGTACTGGCTACTTCGTAGACACTCCTGCTTATCAACTTAAAACAAAATACTGTTGTATAAACAAATACTCAAGTCAGTGTGAACCTATGGAATACAGCTCTGGGGCTGGGCCGGTAAGAGTAATATATTAATCATCCAAAGATTCCAGAACAAAGTAGGTACTCCAGAACATCCCCTATTTCTTTACAGTCACCTGCATAAAGTATATGGATAGACTTTCTACAAAATGTTTATAAAAATTTTATGAAAATTGTATAATAAAAAGTTTTTTATATAGCCAAATTATATCTGTTCCATTAAGAACCCTAAAAATCATTGAGAAGTGCCGTCCGCCTGGTAGTTTTGTAGTAGATTTGTCAGGAAACTTAAACAAAATTAAATTATGAGCAATTATGTGCCGAATTACCTACATTATGGATATTTTTTACAAAATTTTTTTAAAATTTTATGAACAAAGCCAAATTTAATCTGTTCTATTAAGAATCCTAAAAATCCTGCTCTATACAAATATTTTAAACTATAGAAGAAGTTGTAAGATACTAAGTGAAAATATCGAAGAATATTTCATAACTAATTTTCTATAATCGGACTCGAATCGAAATCGAAATCGAATCGAAAAAACTATTTGTTTCAAATTGACCATTAAAAATTCCATACTAGTATAAGGTTAATTATCTAAATCCCAGATGTGTTACATTAATATTACATTTTGGAAAAATTTAAATATTCAAAACATTTAGCTCCAACTTTAGGCTCTAGAATAATTATTATTAGTATTTCTTTTACGTTAAATCAACAGTTTACGATATTTAGGTACCGAAAAAACTGAAATCTGAAAACAGTATCTGAGATGAGAACCTTTAGATGCACAGGTTCATCTTAAACCTGTCCCTTACCTGATACACACCTTAAAAAATAAAATAATTAAATAATCCTACTAAGCGTAGAGAAAATTACCGTCTCTATATGTTAGGTATACTATTTTTAACATTTTTTTTGTGTTCACCTTTCGAAGAACTGCAGAAAAAATTTGTTATGTGTTTTCTTATGCATCATTCCGGAGCAATAATGAGGGTTTTAACATGTTTGTAAATTTTTTTAACAGCTAATTGTATAATTTAGGAAAATATTTATATACACAGAACTAGTTAAGAAAAAATTAATAGAAACCAAAATATAATGCTGATTTTCCAAAACTGTTAAAAATGGAGCGAAAAAGTAAGCAAAGTCAAAATGGAATTGTCCAATAAAACAAGCAGGCATAAAAATTATTATTTTAAGTAGATATATGGTCACGATATTGTATATTAGTATCAAATCAATAACTTTCTAAAATCTTCAACTTCTTTCAGCTTTCATTACAAAAAAGAGTACTTATAAAATAAAAGTAGAGAACTGGAAAAATCGTTAAATACCTAGACAAATTAATATAAATGGAATTACGAAAAAATAATAAACAATATGTGAACACGGTCCTGTTATATACAGGGATATAAACCTAAAATTCAGCATGATTGATATACATCAGAAAACATTGATGCAAGCATCTGCATCTACGTCAGATGACCATGTTATTAATTATGCAATTATAGCTATTTCGTATTTTACTGTAATAATTTAAATGGTTATCTTGCAGTTTCAATAAATTAGCATACAAATGAACAATTATGAGTAGTTTTGTTTTGTTTATTCAGGAAATAGTCTAAGAGATGTTTGTGTTCAATGAAAGTTATCTAAAGGTTCTTTAATTTGGATTGCTGTTTACCAAAAACTAACACTAAGCTAACACTAAAAACAGTTTCTAATTATATGTAATAAATAATATTATAACTGTTACTTACTGACGAGCAGTTGTCTATGTTTATGAGGCAGATCGTCAGCGTAGCCGAGGGAATACAAGTCTGCGAGTCGAAAACATCGCATTTTATCCGAATAACTATTTTTTCTCCAATCATCTGAGATGAATGATTTTTCATTATTCTAATGCTCTTTACAAACATCTAATCCATATATATTAAAACGCGTCGATTTAGTCGCGCTCTAAATTCCGTCGCCAAATTTCTAAGTTATCACCTCCGAGCGATCCCCGCGGGCGACCGAACGTCGCCCCAAGTCTTTCTCCTACGCCTAGGCGTATTTTCGTCGCGTTTCCTACACACTTTCCCTATTTAAACGCCTCTGCAAAATTTGCACCGGCGTTTATTTTCGCGCCTAATGGTCCCGTCACTTCTGCCGAAATAACGACGTTTCGAGAGATCCTCTCGACCCCTTCTCTAATTTTTATGGCTTCGAAAACCGCTTCACACTACACTTCCGTCCTTTCTCTACTCCTTTGAGATTTTTTTTCGAGACCGTACGTCGACTCCTTCTCCGTCTATTTAGTCTTCGAAAATCTCGAGTCGCTTCCGTCTCAACTTCTTTCTCATTTTATCTGCCGATGTGAGATTGAACTAACAACATGCACCTCCTACGAAAACTGTCAACTTAATTAAATTTCAGATAGGTTATTTTCCTATGAGAAATATTGCTAACAAAATCGATAGTACTAACTGCCAAACACTTCTGATTACCAAAATACTGAAGCGAAATGCTTTTCCAAATAGAATATCGGTAAAAATAAATTTTTCAGGTTAACACGTACAGTTTACGTACTTAACTGTCTCTACATCAAATAATATGGCGCCCAAAAGAAAGAACAAAGTTAAGTATTGTAACACTTGTATCTAAAATACCATGGAAAATATGACATATTTAGATTTCCTGTAAAAAATGCATTCACAATGTTTCAGTTAAAGCAGCTTTGTTGGTTATTGCTTAAAAAAATAAAAACGAAAATTAGGATTTTCAATTTTTATGCCTTAATACAAAAACAATGAATTACAAATTTTCAGATTATTGATCAGCATAAGAATGCGCAACTTTTTTCTAATTTAACCGATCTTGTTTCTCTTATAATAACCGAAATAGCCATGCTTGAGGTCGAAAAACGGGTACCCGGTATACGGACGTCCATAAAAAAACTAAATGTTAGTTTGAGATCGAAGTCAGACCTCCGCACATCATGACGTCACAAACGTAAAATATACGTCATAAAGTTTAAAAAATTTCGTTGATTACAATGCCGAACCCCAGAATTTTATACGACGTTCCATTCAGCTGTAATCGACCAGTACCGGGACTTTTTCCCAATCCTGTATATCCAAATATTTTACAAGTTTTAGTAACCAATTTTACTATTCTTCGTTATGAGTATAATATCATGTATGTTTTCGTTTTGGAAATTGTAACATTTTGCTGTGTATAAGTGGATTAATATTGGTTGCTGTTAAGCTATGCGATAGCCGGCGATTCCCAATTCAGTATAAATAATTTATTCATATCTGCATGAATATATTAATTTTAAATCAGGCTATTCAATTTTCAAACAAGTTGCTTTTTTTGGTCGATCTGAAAGAGAAACCAGAATAAACAGAAAAGTTAGTTACGGATACAAAACATTAATTATTCATTAACCCTCTGTGGCAATACGAAAGCTCGAAACGATTTTATGTCCACGTTTTCATCCCAATTTAATCATATAGGGGAAGTAAATGTTATTCAAAAATGTGAATCGTATTCACAGTATCGGCTGTTGACCATTCTGTAAATTTTGTAACATCGTTTTGTAGAAATTGGAGTTATTACTAGAGTACCTACTAGAGTAACTGAAATATCTAGCACACTTGTAGATCTGGTGATTACGGATTTGACCACGTTCATCACGGAAACAAAAAATATTGATATGTCGGACATAAAATGTGATCATAACTTGGTGTATTGCACAATAAACCTAAAAAGAGACCCAGCACAGGAAGTAATAAAAACATATCGAGACTATAGAAACATGGATATGGAAATGTTTCAAATAGATGCTGCAGAGATTGATTGGAGTGATATGTATATGAATGAGGATATTGATAATAAGTTAAACTTATTCAATAATAAGGTCATAGGAGTATTTGATGTACATGCTCCACTAGTTACAAATAAATTAAAAAAAACAAAAAACTTGCCATGGATAACCTTTAATATTAAATGTTTAATGAAACAAAGAGAAAAGGCTAGAAAAAGATGCAATCAAGATCCAACAAATGAAACACGAATCTTTTACAAACAAATCAGGAAAGAGGTAAAAAAAGCAATAGATAGGGAGAAGGTTGCATATTATAGCTATAAATTTAATAGACACCTTAACAACACTACTAACATATGGTTTGAAGCGAATAGACTTGGAATGAGAACGAACGTTTCTAATATAGAATTGCCACATGATCTCAGTGATCCTCAAATGATTAGCAATTATTTCATATAACTAAACCTCCGATTCTGGAGCCAGGGAATTTACCGGTGGGTAAATTCTGAGTCCGGGAATCGTGTGCCCTGAGTAGACGTAATGAGCCCAGAATCACCGCCTTCTGCATTCTTCCGGCTAGAAGATATGCCGAATTTCGGCATGCCGGTATGTTCTTCAGTTTCGAAAGCAGTGTATCTCTTGCTCCACCGAGGTCTCTTATTATCAGTACCACAAGCTTCACAGTATGTTCTGGATGGAGTCTGTGGAGTTCGAAGAGAAGGTCCCGATATTTCATCCGTTTCTCCTCCTCTTTTAAGACAATTTTGGTCTCGGCAGGAGCCGAGAACACGATGACAAACATTGTCTTAAGATGGTGGTTGAAGAGGACTACATCAGGCATATTGGCTGAAATCTGTCTGAGCGTGAGAAATGAGTAGTTCCAATAAATTCGGCACTTCTCATTCCCCACAACGGACTCAATATCCCCCGGAGCGTATGGCAGCACTAGTGTTTATTATTATTATTATTATTATTATTATTATTATTATTATTATTATTATTATTATTATTATTATTATTAATTGATATATTTTCAATTAAAATATCATGAAATTGAATATCTGCTACTTTAAATTGTTTAATATAGAAAAAGTATAAGAAGATATAAAATCAGAGTATTTTTAAGTTTAAGTTTGCCTTTCGGCTCCATACAAACATGATTCTTCCTTTGCTTCTACTGATGTATTTATTTTACTTATAGTGTAATCTAGGAAAGCATAGAAAGAACATATCGTGAAATAATTTTATAACTGCCAGTTTAAACTGACAATTATAATTATAATTTACTATATCATTAGTTCCCCAAAGTTTAATAATATATTAAGAGCTTTTCTTTTACCAGAAGGGATACCGAGATTCTGTATTGTAGTTTAGGGTCAAATTGTCCATAGACTTTCCCTATTCAATTAAAAAAATAAATTACATGAAGTGTCAGTATCTTATTTTTATTTAAGTATACGAGTAATATTTCCATTTAACCATAAGTTCCTAAGTTCCATAAGTTTCAAATAACGATTTTAATTTATAAATGCAAAATGTTGTAATACTATTTTAGAAAGAGGTCTTACTCCTAGCCTTTGCTTTTTCCACTCCCGCAAAAACCCATCCACCAAAAATTCCCCGATCCCAAAAAATTCTATTGTAAATACAATAATAGACATACGCTCAGAAAGTCAGCCAGTCAGCCAGTCAGTCAGTAAGTCAGTAACATTAGATTGATATTATTTGTAAAGCCCATGCATTAACTAATGAATAATATGTGAATTTTTGTTCTAGTCTCGTCAGCCATCTGAAAATAATAACATTTTTTATTATTGATTGATATTATTGATTTATTGATATTATTTGTAAAGCCCATGCATTAACTAATGAATAATATGTGAATTTTTGTTCTAGTCTCGTCAGCCATCTGAAAATAATAACATTTTAGAAGTTTTAGTTCACCAAAAATTGTAAAATCGCGGACCAGATATCGTTTGATCCACGTCTTTTTAAATAGTAGACCACATATAAAACCGACGATGTTTGGTTAATTGGCAGGTATTGGCTGAATAGAGGTAGGTAATCATATTAGCAAAGAACACTAGGCTTCTTGCATCGAAAGTTTTGCATAGAAACTAATTCTCTCATCGTCAAATTTATTTATAACTGTATTAACTTTAGCTCTTAATTTATGTACCTTCAATTTTCTGCATAATTTCATTGACCTCCTTTTCTCTAGAGATTTTACCTTTTTTAGATGTACCTTTTCAGCTTTACGTTTCATTCTATCAATAACCGCAAATTTCAATAGCATGTATTAAAAACCTAGATTGAAGTCGATGAACAAAGTTTCATATAATTAGCTCTCATTATAAATTTTCGAAATATCCAATAAAGCAGAAAGATATACAATCTCCTTGATTTCGCTCTATTATAATTAGATTCATTTCGGTGTTGAATCGGTAGTTCACAGTTTATGGTCTCGCTCGCCTAACCCAGAAGTCGTAGGATCGAGTCCATATGCCGCCGAATAATTTTTAATTACATTGACTATTCGTATATTAAGGCCTGTTTGTATGGATGAGATTCTAGCGTGTGTAACTGGGATGGGAAGAACGTCAGCTAGGTATCAAAGTGAGGGATTAACAGGGTTGATGTTTGACTATCCACCTAAGTAATGAGGTTTTCCAAGGTTTCCTTCTTTCAAACACTAAATGGTGATTATCAACGTAAGTCGTTCCTGTGGTAAAATTGTGGCCTACTGGATAACAAGAATATGCCGTCCCCTCTCCCACACAAGTCTCAGACTTGGGCTGATCCTTGTGACTAGAATGAGGAGTAGAGATACTATTTTTATTATTTGCAGTGAACTTTCCTGAAACTTTGTTTTCTGACAATTCATCTTCAATATTACTACCCCCTCGTTCTTTTATTCCTTCAACATCTTTAATACTTTTATCTACTGACTAAACTCGCCTATGAGAAACTTCAAATAATTTTGACGTTCTAAATAAATATCGTTTTTTCCAACCACACGAATTAGACACTATAACATTAAATTATTTTGTATAAAAAGAAGGCCATTTCGGGATTGTTTGAGGTCGCCATCGTAACTGTACAAAAAAGAGATTTTTGTACAGTACCAAAAAGTAATTTGACTTTGACATTGTACGTCACTTATATTGTAATTTATTCAAATTGAAAAATGGAAACGGATAGCGACTGAGATGAATCGTTTTTCAACCCTGTACGCCACATAATATAAAGATGTCAGCAGAAAATGCCACTTTAGAACTATTACCCAAAAAATCATGAGTATAGTGTATGAAAATAGTTATAAAACGATTATAATGTTACTTATTATTCGAAGTAATAAGTCTTCTGTTGAATTTACTAATAAAGTTATGTCATTCTCATGGTGACAGGTATGTGATGTGTCATGGTTAATTAGAAACGGATGGAAAAAAAATATGTAAACTCATACAAAAAGTACGTTTTCGAGACTCGTAAAATTGTCGGACTTCGCTACACCTCATCCGGTTACCTTTTCACTCATCCCGAAAACGTATATTTTTTATACTGCTTAAAGAAATAAGTACTTTCTCCAACCGCCTTAAAAGACGCTTGTTTTCATACCCATATCTGACTATAATGTTATGATTTTCATTACTAAGTTGAAAATTAATGGGTTGCTAGGCAACACTTTTAAATCCGCCGGATAAATAGTAGGCTTGTTTTGGTTCTAACAAGAATCAGTCTGAGCTGTACTGAACATGCGTAGTTTGAATAAAGCCTTGGAATTTTTAAACTGCGCGTGCTTAGTACGATTCAGAATCGGTTCGCGTGAGAACTAAAACAAGCCTTATGTAACTAGGAGTAGAAGCAGCAGCGTAGAAAGCGAACATTATTTGTTGATCCCAGAAGGTTATATATATAGCCGAGGCGTTAGCCAAGGCTGTGTAAATTGGTCGAACACACAAAGAGCTTTATACTACGAGTGATATACTATTTTTTCTTCAAGGGTCAAAATTAAAACTGTATTCCTTTAGACATTTATGCTTAAATAAAAATCGATCTGACATAATTTTTAACTTCAAACTGACAGTTCTAAGAAATCAGGCATACATAACTCTCTTCTTTAATCCGTTGTTATGGTTATACTTTTACCTTTTTGTACTAGTAAAGAAATGAAAATATTTCTTTACTAGTAAAACAGACTTTTCTATAATACGTCTTACATAATATAATACCATGAGGAAATATATACTTATACCATGGTTAAATGAGGAAGAAATTTTGGTAGGGATTAAAATATTAAATCCTAAGACATCAGTAGGAGGTGATGGTATTCCACCATATTTTTTCAAAGGTTACATTGATGTAATAGAAAAGCCCTTCTGTATAATTTTTATTAGAGCGCTAAAGGACAAGAAATGTCCTAATAAATTAAAACTAGACAAAGTAGTTCCTATTCATAAAGTGGTGATCAATCCCTGCGAGGTATTATAAACCAATCACAATTTTACCAGCACTTTCAAAAATGTTTGAAAGGGTAATTTATAACAGAATATTCAAACATGTTGAAAAGATAATAATCTCTGAACAACATGGATTCCTAAAAATGAAATCAACCATTACCAATCTGGCTATTTTCAGCCACGACATAGGATGTTCCATAGATAAGGGTGGACAGATGGATGTTGTGTTTACGGATCTAGCTAAAGCAGTCGATACAGTCAATCATAGGTACAATCCTAATTAGTAAACTAAGATGATACTTTTTCAGTGATAGTGCTCTGATGCTGATAACATCATATCTAACGGACAGAATACAATTTGTTGTTTTCAATAAGGCTACATCTCGCCATTTTAAGGCAATTTCAGAAGTTTCGCAGGGGTCGTTATACCCCCTATTATTAATTTTATTAATTAATGACATTAAAATGTATATAAACTTTTCACGTTTCCGAGTTCGATATGAGCAGATTGGATACAAGAAGGAATAAATTTGATGTGATATTTGTCTTTGGGATACTTAATAATAGAATAAATAATGTGCTTAAGATTTTGGGTGCATTCCCATTTTATGTGTCAAATGTAAATCTTAGATTACTTAATAGAGTATTTTATCTTAAGAGCTCATCCTTTTATTTAATGAAGTGTTTAAATAGTGTGAATATGTTAATGGATGCTCACTTTGATTTGGATATTTTTACTGTAAGTTTTTGTGATCTTGTAAAGTTTTTAGAATAAGTGTACTTTGTGCTTTGTTTTTTTACTGTGTACAATGTAAAGGTAAATTGTTTTCTGTTGTGTAGTGAAATATAAATAATTAGAAGTTACAAAGTAACTTCACATTAACTAGCTTTTTAGATTTTACTAACTGTAGGTTTAATACGCAGGGCAACAAATATCTATAGACTATAGAGCTTATTACATGCTTAATATTTGACCATAAGAAATCGTTATCCAATTAAACATAAAGTAATGTTTGTGACAGCACTTATTTCCCAACAGGGGCTAATAATAGCTGGTCGTAGATTGTGATATGAAAATAATATGTTCTGCGGGAAAGCAGACAGAAATATAAAGGTCATGGTATCAAGCGGGCTGTCAAATAACCTGATGGGTTCGTTCGTGGGCAATGGACGCTGAGTACGCGACAGCCAACGGAAGTGGGCCCCAAACCGTGACGTATCCGGTTGCTCACGCTATCGCTAGGTCGAAATAGGTTGGGAGCATTTTTATATAAAAGGAACTGTATAGTATTTCTAGAAGTAAATCATATGTATCTGGCTTTTTACTCCTGTTTTATCAATATCAAGAAAACTAGATCAGATGTTTAGCAGTTATATTTGTAAAGGGCTTAACAATCCGTTCCGTAACACATGGAAACTCTTACGTATTTAGGGGTCAGTTCCGCTAGTTCCCTACCTGTTTAGGGGTTGATTTTGAGATTTTATTGAAACACTTTTTAGTTGTCGTAGCTCGTTATTTGTATTAACATTACACATTGTACATTACAAATTGAAGTAATTTTATTTTTCATGTAACGTTGCTACTTTTTGTACTTTATTATAACTATGCTAATAAAAATATTTTTAATTCTTACAAATAAACAGTGTTGAGAGAGAAAAGTCTTTAGAATTTAAACTATCACTAAATTTTACAGAATGTAGAATTTTCATGTACACTTTATAACATAACTCAATAAATGTCTACCACGTGGTATCATGAGAAACTGGCTAGTTGGTCTATGAAATAATTAAGTTTATTAAATTAAAAAAAAATACTTTTGTTTTAACAAAACTTTCAGCTATTTAACACTAACACACTATAATCAACAATTATAAAAAAATAAGGAAAAATGATAAGTTTCTAATAAAGGTTAAAGGATTCAAAAGAAATATCGATAGCAATTACTCTATAGGCAAAAGCCTCGATCAATACTGCATTACACATGCAAATTCTAAAAGGTAGCCACATTATTTGCCAGCCCCATCACCAGCATCAACCAGTACCGAACTTTATATGATCAGTATGAATCTAATCTCATCTCGCTATCTGTCTATTGACAATATTTTCAACCCAATAGAAGACTATACACTAATAGAAGCCACTACTATATCTCTTATCGCTACAATAAAAATAAATAGCGTGTTAAGCTTTTGATCATGAATTTTTACAATAAAAAATGCTGCAATAAAAAATGCAGCATCTTGAAATATCCGTTATTAATCAATATAACCTTATATTTCTGGAATCAGCAAAGTGAGCTTGATTAAAATACTATGGCGAAAGGCCCCTGTATATCTAAAAAACCTCGCCATGTCAACACTCCTGTTCTACTAACAGTCTCTTCTATATAGTCAGTCTATTCTAAAAGAAGATCAATAATATTTCATATCCAGCTGGTCACAGTCTTCTTCCGCGCCTCTATCTCTTCTGATATGTATTCCTTATCACTTAAATTAACAACAGTTAGAAAAATCATCATGTAGATATATATGATCAGAGGGTTTTTGTAGTAATTATGTTCTTATTTATTATAGATTTCAGAAGCCGATGGCGAAACAGATCCCTGATCGAAAATTGTCTTCTAAGATATCAACTATTTGATCTCTAGCAGTGTTCGATAAGAACAGAGAACAGAGTATTTCAGAGTAACTATAAGTACTTTCTGTTAAAATATGATCATTGAAGTTCTCAATGGTAATTCTTTGGAAGGCGTTAAAGTTTCTGGATGAAAATTGTTTTTTTTTAACGAAAATGCGTCAATTATAAAGAAAGGCGTAGAGAATAAAGAAAGTGAAGAGAAGAGATAAGAGAGTAGAGATTAGAAGTGAGATGAGACAGCTAATAAATATGCAGCTCTTCAAAAAGAGTTCATGATAAATATAGTACAGAGGGCCAATCCCATACAGCCCGCTTTATTGGTTATTAAATCACGGTTCACTGCTCTATCGCGACGGTGCATTGAACCATTGCAACGGTTCACTGACCCGTCGCAATGGTTCACGGAACCGTATCAATAGTTTAGGTGTAAATAGGACAGGATTAGCATTTACACCGTTCACTGATCCATCGTGATGGTTAACTGAGCAGTTGAAACGGGTCACTGCACCGGAACAATAGTTTATATGTAAATAGAACATAGTTTACGCATAGGTTTAGTTTTAATCATCCCCAGATAATGCCAACTTAATTGGCGAAACGCGCATCGAGTGCATTATAGTATTTTGGTGTTATGTGGAAAACTATGTCAGTGTCGTCTGCTTATTTACGTTAAATATTAAACCTTTTATATTTTGGTGTACCTAAATGAAATAATAATTATTTCATTTAGATACACCAAAATATAAAAGGTTTAATACTAGGTACTACTACTACTAATGAAATTAAAACTTTGTTCACTGCAAAAAAACTATGTCTACAATTATTGTAGACATAGTTTTTTTGCAGTGAACAAAGTTTCAATTTCAGATTTGGTAACACTGACGCAGTTTTCCACATAACACCATATCACTATACTGCACTCGACACGCGTTTCGCCAACCAAGTTGGCATCATCTGGAAATGATTAAAACTAAACTTATGCTAACACTGTGTCCTATTTACATTTAAACGATTGCTACGGTAACATTAATACTATTTTGACACTTTCCAAACTGTCAAATGTACCCAGCATTTGTTATATTCATAATTAGTCTTAAATTGCTACTATCTATTGGTTGTTTTCAAACGCATGCTGGCGACACTAGACTTATCTGTTCTACTATATTTAAGATGAGCCATATGTTCCTTCAATCTAGTTTGAATTGACCTTCGAGTTTGTCCAATATACTTTTGATTACAGTTTTTACAGATAATTTCGTAAATCCCCGACTTTTCTTTAGTTTCTATTTTGTCTTTTAGGTTGCCTAAAAATTGTTGTAGTTTATTTCCCGATGAATAAATGACTAACGTACCTATATCTTTAAAAACCTTCCCAAAACCGCGGGTAAAACGAGGACCATCAGGAATACCTATGAATTTTCGTTTTTCTCTTTCATTTTGAAATGTCGAGAAATTACGAAGTGTCTCTTTAAATTTACGTTTTCATAAACTTACTTTCAACTAAACTTACTAACTTTCAAGATTCATATTCGTTGAGGGTATTATTTCATTTGTGTCTCACTTCTTGTACCTATTCTAATTTGTTGAAGCAGTTTAAAGTATGCCCTGTATATAAAAAGGAAGATAAATATGTTTAAAATTTCAGACTTATTTCTATAAAATGTAATTTTAGCAAAGTATTCGTAATATTACCCCTGAAACTGATTTAGGTAAACAAAAAATTAACAATATCATGAGCATGCCTTCATGAAGAGTCGATCTTCAATATTGTTACCAGTAGCTCGAGAAATGTATAGTTGCTCAATTGAATTAAAGGTAGCCAATACTCTGTCTATCATTTGACAACCTGACAGCTGATTGACCGATTAATTTCGTTCCTTCAATAATCTCCAAATATCTTCAAATCGGTAGAATTTAGGTACAGGGAATGTTAATACCAATCGAAAGAGAATTAAGAAGTACATAGGTTAGCATTATAAAACACAGGGTGTTCCATTTACAACAATGAGTTAGTTATTGGGTTTTGAATTTGCCATAATTGGCAATTTCCATTTTAGACACCCTGTGTTAATTGCACTAGCCTTCTTATTTTTCGCAAGTTTCGATAGCGGAAAATAACATTTCAGTGTTACGCCCTTAAAATTTCAAGTGTTTAGGTTACAAACTGAAAGAGATAGAACGGGATAAATGTAACTATGTTCTTTGAGAAATTTTTGAAAAAATCAGAATATCTCAAAAACGATTAAAAATAAGAAAAGGGCAGGGTATGCTTACGAAACTTACCTTCAAATTTGACGTGCAATCTAAAAAACGAAATAAAAAATGACATACCTATTCCATTTAAAATAAGCCAGTTGACATAGACTTCCGGTGGAACCGAAAGTCGCACCTCAACGCCAATATTTTTAATTGGTAGAAAATTGCGAGAAACCCCCGTATCCAAATTTTCAAAATTCCAGTATGCGTAGTAGAATTCTAAAAACGGCTAACTGAAGAACAACGTGGTACACCCTGTAAATATTAATAAGTTAGAAAGTGTTCAGAGGAAATTTTTAATTCTGGAAAAATAGACATCGTTAATTACAGGCTTAATAAACTAAAAGCATATTTTAAGCATCCTTTAACTTCCTGGTTTATGCAAATATGTACGATTTTGTACATCTACTTTTCTTTCTTTCCCAGAAACTCATATATACTGTACCATTCTGTTCTGTAGTTGTATTTGACCTGTAGTTAATAAATAAATAAAAGGATGAAAATCCTATTCCTCTTCCAGTCATCATGGTGCCTGGAAGAGTTTTACAGGGTTTTACAATGCACGGATGAACATAAATTTGCTAAAACTGAAAATGAATATAGTTAAATAAGACAATACATCTTTCTTCACATTATATATGTGAAGAAAGGTGTAATGTCTTATTTAATTAATAATAAATTTGCTAGTAAAGAAACTGACTGAAGAACTCGGAACTGAGGAACTCGGAACAATATCCGGTATACTGTGTGTCCAAGATAAAGATGGGATAGCATTGGGATCTTGGAAACGGTAAGAGATACAAAGTTGGTTAAATTATGAAAAAGTTGAGCAATTTCAATATCTTTTACATGGACTTTGCAAAAATAAGTTATCTTTTTTTGATTTCGAAATATTTGGAAAAACATTTTTTTGCGATATTTGTTTTTATTTATTTCTGGCGTTATTTTAACAGTTATCAAAAAATAAAAAATTCTTTTCCATTGTCACTTTTTGAGCTTAACAAGATAGCATTCACCAAGTTTTTGTCCAACGTTTCGTTTCCGAGAAACCATCATCAACTTCTTTTTTTAAGTACGGCCCTGTATTTTTAAATAGAAATTTTGATACCATTTTTTATTCTCAATTCAATGATGCATCACAAGTAATGGTTTAATTACGTTTTTAGCTTGTTTTTGCCATCATTAAAAATTAACGTGGAAAAGCCTCCTGAGTTTATAACAAATAAACAAATATAAAATAATATTAATACGGGGCTACATAAAAACTTATGTGTACCAACGTAATTTTCAAACAGAGGAAGAATTACGTGAATTGGTACTAGAAGCATTTCAAACTATTACGCCAGATGGACTTAAAACTTGTTTGGAAGCTACAGTTAAACGATGTTCGAAAATAATGGTCTTTTGTTCGAACATCTTTTGTAATTAACATGCTAATAAATAATTAAGATAAATAAATTATTTTACTTGTTTATTTGTTATAAACATTGATTTTTAATGGTGGCAAAAACAAGTTAAAAACGTAATTAAACCAATACTTGTGATGCATCATTGAATTGAGAATAAAAAATGGTATCAAAAGAAGAAGTTGATGTTGGTTTCTCGGAAACGAAACGTCGGACAAAAACTTGGTAAATGCCGTCTTGTTAAGCTCAAAAAGTGACAATAGAAAAGTATTTTTTATTTTTTGATAGCTGTTAAAATAACGCCAGGAATAAATAAAAATAAATATCGCAAAAATAATTGTTTTCCAAATATTTCGAAATCAAAAAAAGATTATTTATTTTTGCAAAGTCCATGTAAAAGGTATTCAAATTGCTCAACTTTTTCATAATTTAACCAACTTTGTAGCTCTTACCGTTTCCAAGATCCCAATGCTATCCCATCTTTATCTTGGATACACTGTATTCCTTGGACTTGACTTATAAATAAAAGACAGTGTTGAATGTTCGGTATTACTAGTTCTCATTGCTGCATAATTTGGAACAAGTTGCATAACTTTTAGTCCATTAACATGTCCAAGGGTTCCAAACCTTAAAGTTTTCTTCAATAACTGTCCTGTATGTCTGAATCATTTTTG
Source organism: Pogonocherus hispidulus (assembly GCA_963924545.1). Taxonomy (NCBI): domain Eukaryota; kingdom Metazoa; phylum Arthropoda; class Insecta; order Coleoptera; family Cerambycidae; genus Pogonocherus; species Pogonocherus hispidulus. The sequence continues at coordinate 33,269,298 of OZ004700.1, read as the reverse complement.
TTGAAACATAATCATCAAAAATTTTCCTTTGACTATGTGTATAATATAAGGTATAAACATACATACTTGTAAACAATGTCTTAGTGATATAGGCGCGTTAGGCAACAATCCACTTGAATATCTATCTCAAGTAATTACGGCTTAATAGTAACTTAGGGTTTTACGTATAATAATAATTCATTTAACCATTTTAAAATTAATTTACGCCAAAATATTTTATTTTTTATGTAATTCGGATCATAATCAATCACCAGCGACACATTTTATATAATGCTCTATTATACTATTTAGAATACTTGAGATTTTTGCACGTTCTCTGTATTTAGTAAATATAATATAGTCCGTCTCTGATACTCTTGCCTTGAAATTCGGTGTTTACTCATTGTAGCCCCCACCTTGAATATCGGACTTAACATAACTCAAACTTAAACCCAGATTTTCAACAATGAATCCTACCAAATGAGAGTAAAAGCACACATATACACACTTATTATCATGATGTGCTTCCAGAATGCCTGATATTATAATATGCCCTTGGTCTAAAACGAGCTAACGCTCCGGCGACCTGCAGATTCGGTGGTTGCCCACCACACATACGACTAGTTAGTTTTTGTTAAGATCGAAATTAAATGCACATAGTTATGAGTGAGTTACAAATGAAAGTGTATTATTCACTCTTACTCTCCATACTGTGCGGCCTTATGTATGCTTAAATTAGTTTCAGTACACTGCTCTGTTATTTCGCGGAAACGTTTTAAAAGTGGTAGATTTTTATTTTAGTTTCAATGAGTTATTTCATTCTATCTCTCGTATTTTAACAGTGGCGGCTAGTCATAATGGGCACAAGGGCACGTGCCCTATGCGTAAGCACATAAGACTTGTGAATGTTGTGATAGTTTATAAATTTTTATAATTATTATAATTTGGTGGATTTTTTTATTAATTTTTCATCGTGAATATTGAATCATTTGATGCATACATATCCGTCTAGCCTCTAGACCGCGTGTCCACTGGGCTGGGCACGCCCGCTGTGTGCCTGTTCGTTTTTCTTTTCTATTTGCATGCGCAAGAAAAGGATACACAGCTTCTATTTTTCCAGCGCGTCTATTCTAATGCGTTCTGTTACGTCATTGAATGGGCGCTGCCCCGTCGACCAGACGGTACAGAGTACAGACAACAAAACAAACACCAGAACTTGTGTTGTGGTGTTTGTTGTCCACAACGAATTTAATATTTAGTTTACTACAGTTTGTTAGGTTAGATTATCGTTAATGTTTTTTAGTTCTTTGATTTGATTAAAGGTCATTCACGTTAAGTTTAAAGTGACGTCATTTTCAGTAATTAATTGTTGTCAATATTCGATAAACAAATGACCGATAAATTAGAGTAGCATTTGCCATTTACAAAGAGTTTTATGTTTGGCAACCCCCTAAGTGTAAGACCGTGTATTTTAATTAAGATAATCTATCTGTGTTTTTTCTGGTCTAGCAGAAAACAGAAATTTCGCCTGCCATTTTTCGGACATGTATACTTTTTTTGAACCGATTTAAATATTATTTTAAATAATTTTTCCATATTTCTGTCAATCGCATCAAAAAAGGGGATATTTTCCTAACGAAACCTATTTCTTCAAGCAAATATTTTTGCTCTACGAATTTCTAATTTTTAATTTTAAGGTGTTTGACCTTGAAAAATGCAAAATTTTCGCCTGCGGCGCATTTTTTTCCCCTGTGCCCCCCATTCCTAAATTTCACCAGCCGCCACTGTATTTTAAGATATGAGGATGAATTATATTAAATCAAATACTAAAGGACAATTATTAGGAACAATTCTTAGAACAAAATAATGTAAATGAATAATTGAAATTTTAATACTAAAGAACAATTATTAGGAACAATTAAACTTCCTTCCTCCTTCCTTCCGAGCAAGGAGCTCGGTGTCCGAGCGGTTAAGACGTCTGGTTTTTAATCGTTCTCCGCGGTTGACGACGGTTCGAATCTCACCGTGGTCAACTTTTTCTAATTGCTCCAATATTAAATCTTTGTGTGTATAAGGCTAGCAGCGTTCTTAATATGCAACTAGTACTACAATATCACTGTATAAATGGCTAACAACCTACTGTACACTTTAATTAATAAGGTTTTCCAGGTTTCCCTTATTCTCGTACTAAATGGTAGTTAAAGTTATAACATCGTAAGCCATTCCTGGGCGCACTCGTGGCCCGCAAAATAATAATATGCCGCTCCCTCTCCCACACAAGTCTCTGACTTCCGGGCTCATCACTAAGATGAGACTGAGGGATAGAGATATTATTATATTATATTATATTTCTTAGAACAAAATAATGTAAATGTAATAATTGAAAAACTAGATTTATTGAATTTATTATAGTATGTTTAAACCAAAATTATTTTCAGTTGAATAACAATATTTACACCTCTACAGAAGACTTAATTATGGGTAATCCTCTCAGTCCCTTATTAGCAGGAATTTTCATGGATTATTTAGAGGCTCATATTCATAGAAATGGAGAGTTGAATAAAGGCGTATAGATATGTGGATGATATTTTATCAAGTTCCGTAGGCACTAGGAGGCAATTGAATAACTTTTTATCATTTATTAAATCACTACATCCAAATATAAAATGCACCTTAGAATTTGAGGAAAATAATAAAATCAATTTTTTAGATCTTACCATTCACAGAATGGACAATTAATTTAAGTTGTCAATTTATCATAAACCTTCTCATACTGATACTGCCATAAACTATACATAAACTCATCCAAAACAACATAAACTGACAGCATATCATGGTATGGTACATAGATCATTAACGGTCCCTCTATCGGAGTCTGTTTTAATAAAGACTTAAATATAGTAAAACAAATAGCAGTAAATAATGGATATCAAGTCAAAATGATAGATAACTTGTTATGGAAAACACCAATATAATATAGCTCTAAAAGCTATTTATTCTTTGATAATAGATTCTATTCCTAAATCAAAATATAACTCATTCACTTTTTGTGGATATTCAACCGAAAAAATAACTAATTTCTTATATAAACGTGGTCTGAATATAGCATATAAAACAATTAACACTTTGAGCTCCATTATAAAAAACAACAAAGATAAAAATAAAAAAGATGAGAATTTTGGTGTTTATAAGTTGTCTTGTGGTACTTCTCATAAGGTATATATGTTGGTCAAACTGTACGAAATTTTAAAAAACTGTTGGATGAACACAAAAAATGTTTTTTTAATATGAAGACTTGCTTGCTCTACGTATGTCAATCATCTATTAGAAGAAAATCACACATTCAACCTATAACTTTGATGTCCTCCACACAGCATCCAAAGGAAGAAAACTTACGTTATTAGAAAGTTTGGAAATTAACAGATAAAAATTCTAATAATTTACTAAATGATCAAACTGATGTAAATAATTCTCCCTTACTAAAGTATTTTTAACAAAAATTTTTTGCTTATTTAAATAGGGATTTCCAATTATTCTAAATAGGTTTATATTTCTTTAAAATTCGGTTACCTGTTCTTGATTTAATTATATTTAAGGACCACTCTTCTCATATTGTAAGTAGTCTAGTATTTATATCTGATGAAGCTAAAGTTTAGCGAAACAATTGTTATGTTTATTATACAGGGTGTCCACCTAGTGCGCGTAAGTCCAATATCTGGGTTAATAAAAGAGATAACTTAATTTTTTTTTCAACAGGGTTTTCTAATATCCCGAGCTGCACAAAATGAAAATATATTTACATATTCAGGGTGTTCAGTTTTTCCTGGACAGGTACCAACATTTTTTTCATTGGAAACCTATATTTTTTATGGCATTATCGAATTCTACGTAAAAAATTAGTGGGACTTTGTGCATAACACTGCTATTGAAATATTGATAGTTTTCGAGATATTTGACTTTTAATTTTTTTTTCTTATGTTTCGTCACTTCTAATAGTTGACATAATTATGGTTGTATGACAGCTAGAAATTATTTTTTTTCAGAAACTGTAGAGTGAAGATGGCTCTTTCGAAAAACGTATCAAAAGTTGACCTGCGATATACAGGGGGCAACAGAAATCGTGCCAAACCTGATGGTTTAAAATTTAAAAAATCTCGACTTTTTCAAATGGAACACCCTATGTTTTATGATTTAATTAGATGCCTTTCTGTAGACTCTATAATTTTATAATAGCTTTCCCTATACCTAAGTTGCGTAGTTTTTGCAAAAAACCCACTTTTATGAAAAATACCCGATTTGCGCACTCCTTTGACGGAAAAAATATTGTAAGGCTATTTATTTTTATAAAATGTATTAGTTTACACTTCTTAAAATAAAAATAACTGAAAAATTTAGATAATTTCAGTTTAATAAACAAGTCTTTATGGAAAGTTACCATTTATTTGTAAATAAAAGTAAAAAATCATAAAAGCTCTACATGTAATTAAGAATTAGCAAAACTGGCGTATGCTTTAGAAGAAGTTCATGGGAATTATCAACAGCAGAAACCACAACATTAAACTAAATATTATCGTTGTTACTCCCATGTCTCCTGGTAGTTTTCTCATAATTCCCATTTGCTGTTCTTTCAAATCTTTCTTTCACATTTTCAAAACAGTCAGCACGTGGGAATCTCTATAAATACGTGCTGCTAGCAAATAATTCCCATGAACTTCTTCTAAAGCATACGCCAGTTTTGCTAATTCTTAATTACATGTAGAGCTTTTATGATTTTTTACTTTTATTTACAAATAAATGGTAACTTTCCATAAAGACTTGTTTATTAAACTGAAATTATCTAAATTTTTCAGTTATTTTTATTTTAAGAAGTGTAAACTAATACATTTTATAAAAATAAATAGCCTTACAATATTTTTTCCGTCAAAGGAGTGCGCAAATCGGGTATTTTTCATAAAAGTGGGTTTTTTGCAAAAACTACGCAACTTAGGTATAGGGAAAGCTATTATAAAATTGTAGAGTCTACAGAAAGGCATCTAATGAAATCATAAAACACAGGGTGTTCCATTTGAAAAAGTCGAGATTTTTTAAATTTTAAACCATCAGGTTTGGCACGATTTCTGTTGCCCCCTGTATATCGCAGGTCAACTTTTGATACGTTTTTCGAAAGAGCCATCTTTACTCTACAGTTTCTGAAAAAAAATAATTTCTAGCTGTCATACAACCATAATTATGTCTACTATTAGAAGTGACGAAACATAAGAAAAAAAAATTAAAAGTCAAATATCTCGAAAAATATCTATATTTCAATAGCAGTGTTATGCACAAAGTCCCACTAATTTTTTACGTAGAATTCGATAATGCCATAAAAAATATAGGTTTCCATTTAAAAAAATGAAGTTGGTACCTGTCCAGGAAAAACTGAACACCCTGAATATGTAAATATATTTTCATTTTGTGCAGCTCGGGATATTAGACAACCCTGTAGAAAAAAAAATTAAGTTATCTCTTTTATTAACCCAGATATTGGACTTACGCGCACTAGGTGGACACCCTGTATAATAAACATAACAATTGTTTCGCTAAACTTTAGCTTCATCAGATATAAATACTAGACTACTTACAATATGAGAAGAGTGGTCCTTAAATATAATTAAATCAAGAACAGGTAACCGAATTTTAAAGAAATATAAACCTATTTAGAATAATTGGAAATCCCTAGACAACCCTGTAGAAAAAAAAATTAAGTTATCTCTTTTATTAACCCAGATATTGGACTTACGCGCACTAGGTGGACACCCTGTATAAAGTTTTTGTGAAAATGTATTAAAACATTTATGTTTTATTCAACATGCAGTATCAAATACCTACTAAAGAGTTTTGGTACCATGTGAACTCTGAGAAAATACTTTACGATTTCTGATTCAGTAAAAATATAATGATTATAAATACAGTATGTTTCAAATTGGATGCAATAACATTGGTATCTAGGAAACCATCAAAGATAGAGGCTATATTAAATTGGGGCAATGTTGAGGACAAATAATATACTTAAAAACATACTTACTGTTGTTTTACTACATATTATCTTATTCACACAATCCCAAACCTCTTAGAATACAAACCTCATAGATTAGATTAGATTAACATTCTTCCGTTAAACATTCAAATATTTAGAGTGAACGATGATCTTTTCACTCACCGAATGAGACACAGAAACGCTTCTAACTCGAAAACGGATAACTCAATTTCAATATTTCAACAACTGGTGTGAAGATAATTGAAATATGTTTCAAACTAAGTGTGACGCAGCCTCCTATGCTATTTAAAAAAATGTGCCAATAGTGACTCTGGTGCCATCTATCAGTTCTCAAAATTCCGTTTTCGAGTAGAAAGTAGTATTTTTAATACCATTCTTCTTACATTTTGTTTGAAGTCGATATCTCAATTCTTTCTAAAGTTAAGGTGGGGTTTACTTTAGGGTCGGACTGTATGATAAGTATGAAGTATAAATATACTTCGTACTTTTGTACAACTGAAACATTGAAAATTGAGTACTTTCAATATATTCTATTGTGCAGTATTTCATTTACTCCTAGGAATATACATCTATTTCTGATCTAAAACACTTAATCTTAATTACCAAACAACTAACTGTCCGGTGCAGGAGGAATAAGTAAGCTAAAAATGAAGTAAATTTTTTTGTTCACAGAAAATCGACGGTCCAATCTAATGTAAATAAATTCCAGAATCAAAGCGAAGGCAGCCATCGCGTATCCGAATAGCATCAATATAAAAATATCCTCAAAATGTTGTAGCTTTAACGGAACTGGTCCTTTCTTTTTCATTTCGATATGTGATCCGTTTCTATTTTGCTCAATAATATCCCGCATCCATTTGGAAATAAAACCTTTTTCAAACATTTCATACGCCCAAAACTGTAGTGAGTTCTTAAGATGGAAATCATTTCTTATGTAGAACGTGGCAAAGAGTGTCAGATATGCGTTACTGGCATCAAAGGAGTAAACTAAAGAAGCTTCGTATGGATGCGATACTAGTGTGGAAAGTAAGTTCAAAGTTATGTTTTGTTGGCCATATGCCACCTTGAAAAGAAAGAAAATATGTTATACAACGTTGAAATTTTATTTTTGAACCATATTACATGCAGGTTATTCAGAAACTACTATAAATTTGGACACATTCTCAAGCTTGCTTTTCAAAACAAACTCATGTTTTCCAATCAGAAACTGAAAAATGTAATTAATATGCCTACCTACATACATTTTTTTGTCATTTTTGTTCACATCTGGTAAAATTGAAGAAAGTTTCTACTAAATAATTTATTATATATAATTTAACAAAGTTTTTATCTGAGCGTGCGAGTGTATGAGTGTGTGGATGTGTCCGTAATATCGACAGACACTTGCATTTAGGTACATGTGTCTGCATACATATATTTATTTAAGCATCAATCGAGTTATCGTCGGATTGTAAGACCTAAGCGATAGAAAGTTCGGAGAAAGCACTTAATAGAAATAGAGAATTTGGAGACTATAATAATTAGTATCAGAATATTATGTATCACTATATTTTGATCCACTTTTGTATCAGAATACACTAGTGGATAATATGTGAACACAAGATTGGAGCGCTCACAAAGAGCCATAAATATTGCCGACAGATAGTGTAGAAGCGCAGATCTTTCAATAAACTCCTAAAAAAACAATACGGTGACTTTTACCCGCAAAAGAGCCCTAAGAATAATTAGTCTTATTGTGTTTAATGGGGTGGATATTCCATTTGCCAATGAGGCGTAGTATTTAAGGATCATCTTTGACCAAAAAATTACTTGGAATGTCCACATTCAAAAAGTCACCCATTAATCGACGATTACCCGCCTCTTTAGTTTTATACTAAGGTTGTAAGACTGATGTTAACCAGTGAGTCGTCAATGGTATGGTGGACAAAGACCCATAGGGCGACGCGGCTAGGCTTCTTAGAGATGCCACTTGCACATCTTAGTAGACTTGCATACTTGGCTCCCGTGGCTGCTATTGAGATACTCTTGGATCTACCACCTCAACATAATATTCAATTATAAGCGAGGTCATAGTATTCATGGCGAGGCCCGGTCTGTGATGCGTAGACAAATGCGAGACCAAACACCGATCAGAGAGCACAAACACGGGCTGGAGCATCAGAGGCTGTACTCAGAGTTGAAGTTCTGATCCTGTTTTAGAAATGCCTACGGACTTAATGGTTCCTAGGTACAGCTTCCAAAAAACTTTGGAATTAAAATACCCAATAGGTAAAACTGGAACTATGGTTCCCAACAACTACACAAATAGTCTTATATGTATACAGATGGCTCCAAAACTTGTTGGAGTTGGAGCCTGGATTTATGGAATGAGGCTGAAAATTAAAATTTCTAAGGAGGCTATAAAACGAGATACGGGCAACCTATCGATTGCCGTTTTCTCCGACACCCAAGCGGCGATGCATGCAATGGGTTCAGAATAAAGTGGCTCTAGCTTGGGTATCTCGACAAGAGGGATACAAGGGTACTGAAGAGGCAGATGCATTAACCAGAGAAGGCGCATTAAAGACCTCATAGGACCAGTACCGTTCTGCAGCATAGCGAAGACATGCATAAGAACATCCACATAAGGAAATAAATGAGAAACAAATGTCGGGAATGGTGGAGGAATCTGCCACAACTGAGACTGGCAAAGATATTAATAATTAATCTTCTTCTCTTCTCTTCTCTTCTCTTCTCTTCTCTTCTCTTCTCTTCTCTTCTAAGTTCTTTAATTATTAAAAAACGTTCGTAATTTAGGATGGATCTGCTATGTCAGTATAAAAAGGTCATTGGAATAATACTGGGTTACGTAATAGGCCACTATAGACTTAATACGCACATGAGTCTAATGGGACTAGATGTAGAGCAATATGCTGATTCTGCCAATAAGAAGAAGAAACATCACTACTGTACCAGTGTGAAAGCTTGACGATACAGTTTTAAAATACCTGGGGAAGAAAAATCAAAGGCTAATAGCTACATAGAAGGGCTCCTATCGAGAGTCTAATTTAATGGCCAAAGCTCGATAGGATGCTATAAATAGGTTGGGAATGGACACAGTAGGTGTTTGACGTTACGGTATACTAGGCTAGGCGGCCGACTCCTTTTGAAATCTAATTTAATCTAACACAGTAGAAGCTTGTAAAAACAGGAGGTTTGTATGGAGATATTAAATTAAATAAAGTATTTTTTAAAACAGTAAAAGTGTAATAGTTGTCTTAAGCGTAATATAGCCGTAATTTGAAGTAATACTACAATTTTAAGTTTCACTACTACTTGTTACCTGTTTTAGTACATCTTCATCGCTTCCATTGGTAAATATGAGGCGCTGTTTGCCGAAAGCAGAGAATTGTCTCTGTCCTACAAAACCTACTTTTCCCAATCTTTCTGCAAACCAATTTATTTTGAAAATAAAACCTTTTTGCAAAATCTTCAATGGACTGGTTGTTTTAGCCTCATATAGAGCATTTGTAAATATACTGCTAAGTGTTCCTAAATATGCTGAGTCCATATTAATTGAAAACAGAGAGTAACAGATAAATAGTAGACGCAAAGAAATCGATTCTGGCAAAACTGGAACACTGTAACTGATGCTTAATCTAAATACATTCAAAACTGCTGTTGCAAGTCTTAGTCTACGTGACTCTACTGCAAAATTAAATACAAAATATAAAAAAGTCGTTGCCAGGAAAGTAATTAAAAATCCCTTCCATATATCAGCGCTGAAAGCAATTGTAAACTTTTGATAACTAGCTTTTCTCTCTCTTTTTGAAGAGAAGTACAAAAGGTCTTTAAAGAAAATAGGTCCATAACTAAAAGGAACCACATCTGTAGAGTTCATAAAAAGGGGACCAATTGCAACGTCGTATTTACCTCTCAGGAGGTCATTTCGTAATTTAAAGAATGTGCCATTATTCAAAAACTCTTCTTGATATACAGTGTTATCTTGTTGAAAAATTACCTCCACATTTCTTTTCTCACCATACATTCTTAAAAAGGAGACCATTATTCCTGGATTAATTTCACTCTGTATATCATTTACGAAAATATAGGTTCTTACCCATGATATTTTAAGGCTACATAAGTTTCCCAAATCATGTCTTGAGATATAACGTTTAGTTATCCTCATATCTGTACAACAGTTTTCGTAGGTCTCGTAAATATATGTAGGGCATATGTTTCTCCTTTCCAAATTTAAATTTGTAGTGAACGAGATATCTCTACTTTTGTAGTGAACTACTCCAAGTTTTTCTTGACCACTAAGCAATTCTGCTAACAGTATTTTTCTTGCATTAAAATTGTGTGTTTTTCCTGCTACTGAAAACTTTATTTTGTTATATTCATACGTACTACAAATAGGTAATTTGCGATATAGCACCATGTTTAGCTTCAGAAAAGAAACATATGATTCCTGTAAGAAATAGATATAATTAAAATATGTTAATATAACATCTTCCCTAAATTGATCTTCGAAATTTATTTCATCAGTTGTCATGCATTCATGATTTTTTAATAATTTTGTTATTAAGTTCTGCACACATATTTTAGTTAAAGTAGAATTTTGGGTCATCAAACTATATTTTGCAAACGCTTGAGACAATAATATTATTACTAAAATTCGGTACATAGTAATGGTTTTCGATTATATAGACAAGTGTGTCGTTCTTGATGTCGAAGAAAACTAACTCCAATAAATGAAGAAGCTAATTTTGAATAATATATATTCATAACAAATGTACGTCGTACTGATTTATTACTCTAATATCGCAGTAGTGTCATATCATTTATAAAGCTGCGTCATGTTGTAGTCGGGTGTTTCATTATAAGAGCAAATAATATACATACAATAGATTTATATTTTAATAAAACTTACCTAGATTGAGTAAATAGAGAGATATTGTCATTTGTGAAATTAATCAAATTAAATGTAGTACTTACGTTATACAGAATATGCGCAGTTACTCAAAAATAAAATATTTATTTTTTAATGTCTTTAGTTTTTGAACCAATATATTTATTATCCTGAATGAACGCGTTTCACCTCACTTTAGTTTCAAATTTGTCATTATGACAGGATTGGAGGGTAAGTTTCAAAATGTAATAGGACGAAGAAAACCTCAAGGGGCAAACCGTAATATAAAACGGGTATAATCATCTACGAAATTTTTAACACGGTCATTGAAGTGGACCTAAGCCCCATTTTTAACTTAGACGAAATTTATGCAGAAGAAGCTAAACTAATTTTTGAATTTAAGGCCGGCCACTCACGTTTAGTGAGTGTTGTTAGTTGAAATTGAACGTGAGTGGCCGGAATTAAATTGAAAACTTAGTTTAGCTTCTTTTCAAACTGTAAAGTTGAAACTGTACACTGCAAAGCACACACACATACAATCTAATCCTCCAGTTTTTATAATGGATTCGAGGGAGCAGGGTGATCTGGCCGCTCCGTGTTTACTTTGTGTAATTTTTCAAAAAAAAAGTAAAGAGTCGAAAAATCGTAAACAGTGGCGCAAGAAGTGGTTATACAAAGACGAAATCAATTTTCGAACATCAGCTCATTAAAATAATTGAGTGGAGAACCATTAGATTTCCTGAATTATTTGCGCATGACAGAACCAGTATACCAAAATTTGCTTTTGCTGGTTTCTCCTTTGATTAAGAAGAAAGATACAGTAATGAGAGCAGCAATATCTCCAAAGCCTCAAATTTTGTCAGAGAACGGTATAACCCTTAACGTTCGTGATCCTTATACTATTTTTTGCACGATCGCAATAAATTAAAACGAAGTTATACATACGTAGTTAATTTTTTATGTAATGTCAAAAATGACGTTTTTGAATAAATTTACGAAGCAGGTTTTTTGAAATCTATTGATGTTTATTGTTCAGTCACGGCTTTCTTAATTGACGAAATTGACAATTCTGGAACTAGTAGCTATGGTTTATTTATCAGCAATTATTGGTACTTCTCAAATTTTACGATGCGTTGTTATATTTAAAGAATTTAAAAGAGCATTTAAGTGTTTGTAAAATGAGTGACTCGTCCATAGATTCAGACTTGGAAGAAGCGTGGGCTGTTGGATGTTCCATATTAATTCCTGAGGAATCAAAGGGGCGATATGAAAATACATACAAGATTTTCAAGAAATGGTGTGAGACAGAAAACCAACATATTAGCGAGAAAGTTATGGTGGCCACTTTGTCCAAAGAAACGAAAAATTAAAAGCTCCAGGAAGCTTATGGGCAGAGTATTCAATGTTAAAAGTATAATTTTGGTACAAGACTAGCTTGACATTTCCAAATTATTTTCGACATTAATTGGTTACCTCAAACGGAAAAATGTTGGTTATCGATCAAAGAGCCAGTGTGTTTACTAAGAAAGATATGTTCCAATTTCTGTAAGTAATTGTACAAACTGCACATTTAATTTCAACATCAATAAATAGATTTAAAAATACACCTTTCTTTTAATTCAATTAAATTTTAAACTGGATTCTAGATAACTCATTCTAAATCAATGCGATGTTAAAAATGTCAATTTTGACAAATATGTACTTACCGTTCTAGAATGGTAAGGGAATACTTACCGTTTTGTTAGCCTTGGCAATCAGTAAGCGTATCCTACTGTCGTAGAAACAAACATGGTAAGTTACCAGAAAAAGCTTGATCGTGCAAAAAAAGTTATAAAAGTATTGTATCAGTGCCAAACGTGGCGTAGCTGGTCCTGTACTCTCGTCCTATCCGAAAGGCAATATCTAACGTTCGTTTGTATGAATGAATTGTGTAGATCTACGCATGCGCATTTGATTTGAATTGATTGTGATTTGAAGCGCATGACACATACAGATTTGTAAAATTAGCACTGAGAAATTAATGCCCCTGGACTGCCCGCTGAAATTAATCGAATTACCATCGGGTAATAAGTTACCAATCATGGAAGAAGATGGCATTAAAAAATTAAATTAGGCATTAGAACTAATTTCGTAATCCACTATACAATTTGAAACTGTTTTCATTCGTTTGTCTACACCATTTTATGTAAAAAAAAATTAATAAAACACACCTCACCGTGTAATTATTAAGGAATCTAGTTATCTAAATATTCCCCACATAAATATAATAATTTACTTACTTACATGCTTGCAACGAAATACTATCGAATTTTTGGTGAAGTAATGTAAACAAATGTCTTTGTAAAGTTTACTAAATTCTTGAAGGGTAAATATTACCCCATATGCGTGCGGACTTCTCTGGACCAAAAACCGGAAATTTCGTGTAAAATTTTACCCCTCTTTTTATACTATGAAGGTACAACCACAGCTTAATAATATTAAGCTGTGGTACAACCAGTTCGAAAACTGGCTGCTCTGAAACTTTTACTCCACCAAAGGTATAGAAAATACCGATATGCTTTATTATAAAACAAAATAAGTAACTATAATACAAGGATTTAGTATTTTTCCTCTTCAATAAATATGTCTTCAAGGTACGAAAGGTTTTCGTCCTCATCTCCCCAGCTTTCAGCCTTTTCCTGTCTTTACTTTTTTCTTCCCAGGATAATCTACAAATATAGATAATTAAGAAAGCACCGTGACGATACAGGCAAAGTCTACTTAATACAGGTAATAGAAAGCCCGCAATATCAGGTAACTATTTCTGGTTTAAAAATGATTTACAAACCACCTCAAGTACAAACGCACTTTTTTAATGGAGACTGACTGCAACGAGTACTTGCAACGATATATGATTTATCAGTAGTAGGTACGTATTTGTTGCTTTAAAATTAATTAAAAAATTAAATTAAAATTGTTAAAAGAATTTTATAAATAAGAATAGAAGTAAACATTGTAAGACGAAATTTTGCATTAATCATAAAGTTCGTTGGTAAAAGTCATCTGATTTTATTGTACGAGGGCGTTGATAAATAAGTCTAATAAAAAAACAGTCAATTTCAATAACCCTGAATGTTATTTTTTTAATGATAGTTTATAGTTATATTTTAATAAATGTTAATATACCCGTGAGTTAATAAGCTTTTGTTAAGATTTTATGTCCTAAGCTTCAGTAACCGTCATATGTATATATAACTTATAGTTACTATTTTTTTAAGCAGTACTCATTATTTTGCCTTAACGTACATTTTAAGGGATAGGTAAGTATACCTATAATATATATACCTGTGGTATTACATAGGTATGTAGGCAAAAGTGTGTTTTTGGAGCGTCCAACGTCAAAGTTTTTAGGCTACAGTGTTTCCAGTGAAGGCATACGTTCCTTACCAGATAAAATTGAAGCAATCAACAAGTTTTCCAAATCAGAAAACGCAAAACAATTGCGACGTTTCATGCGAATGTTTAACTTCTTCAGGCGTTTTGTTTCCAAGGCAGCTGTTTTACAAGCCCTATTAAACAATGTTTTACAAGGCAACATAAAAGGAAAATCCCCTATTGTATGGATTCCGCAGACCAATGAAGTATTCGAAAGGTGTAAGCAAGGGTTAACACAGAAAACCTGGGTAACATACTCCAAAACTGATGCAGTGCTGGCCCTGGTAACCGAAACACCGGATCTTGCTGTTGGCGTAGCCCTCCAACAACCCATCGAAGATGTTTGGCTACCATTAGCTTTTTCTCAAAAAAACTTAGCTCTGCTGAGCAGAAATATGGTGCATTTATCTCGAATCCTAGCGATATACCTAGCAATGAGGCATTTCCGTCACATGGTAAAAGGCAGAACATTCATAGTATTCACAGACCATAAACCCATTACTTTTGCTTTTAAGTAAAAGTTGGAAGAATGCTCTCCAGCTCAGTTTCGAAATTTCCGACTTCATTGGACAGCTAACTACAGACATACGGCATGTTGCAGGAAAAGATAACATCATAGCTGACACGTTGTCTCGAGTCGACGAACTGGCCTATGTTATAGATTTCAGGTGCAGACTTACAAACATATTTACAGGATAGTATCTCTCCACTGCAATTAAAAAAACTTATTTTGGCAGACACCAACGTAATTATTTTTTGCGACGTATCGACGCAGACAGCTCGACCCTTTGCCCCAACAACATTCCGCAAAGCAGCTTTCAACTCATTGCATCAACTTGCTCACACAAGGATTAAAACCTTCGCCAAGCTGGTAGTGTAGCGCTATCTCTGGCCATCTATAAAAGCGGATTATCGCAGATGGGCGGGCGAATGCCTACAGTGTCAACGGTCGAAAATGTCATGACTTGTCTCGGCTCACTTACCATCATTCGCTCCACCCTCCAGCAGATTTGAGCACGTTCATATCGACTTAGTAGTAACTCTACCTGTTTGCAAAAATTACAAGTACACATTGACATGCGTAGATAGGTTCACACTCTGGCCTGAAGCCATTCGTTTGGAAGACATAAAATCGTGTCACAAACACCTCTGCGCATAACCATGGACCAAGGACATCAGTTTCAATCACATCTTTTCAAGGGGCTTGAGGATCTCATCGGTTCAACGCATCTACGAACAACGACGTACCATGTTAGCACAAACATCTGAAGTCGGGTTTCAAATGTCACGGAGTCATCTCCGTGACATCTCCATTAGGGTGGAACGATCTTATAGGGACTTGTTTTTCATTTTTCATTTGGATTAGCTGGGGTACCAAAAGTTGCTAAATGAATAAAAACTTGAATAGATTTCTCCACAACCGCTGTCAAACTGGTATACGGTGTGCCACTACGACTTACAGGAGAATCTCTCACCTCAAAGGCTACAAAAAACGCTCTTTTAGACACGGCGGACTATGTAAAGGACCTGAGGCAATGCTTCCGCGATATACGTCCAGTGGACTGCGCACGGTATGGCCATCATCGTTTATTTATGTTTAAGGACCTCCAGACTACATCACAAGTTCAACGCAAGGATAAGACTTTCTTTATCCGCAGGGGTGCTGCTAATATCACAGTCTCCATTCATTGCTTAAAACAAGCGTACATCGCATAAGAGGAGGACATAATATCGTTAAAACGAAACTTGAGCAACGAGCGAAACCAGAGGAACCCGCGGAACCCAACAATTCGACGTTCGCGGCGGCAACCACCACACGTTCAGGTAGACGTATCCATTTTGCTCAACCTTGTGAAGTAGGTTTTTCGTCATTTGAGTAAATCACTGGCAAGAAGTTGACGTAGCGTTTATTCAGCTGTGTTTTTTGTTGTTGATTATATTGGGTATGTTTTCCAATATTGATTTTGTTTCATTTCCTTTGACATATTGGGTTTGTAGCGGCACATTTGCTACATAATAATTTTTGGTTCAGTGAACATTATTTATTTGTTACCAAATAGTAACAATCGGGTTTTCCTAATACTTCTTAAGCGATAAAATAATTTAGCATATAAACTCAATCATTATATTAAACCCTTCCAGCAATCTGACCTACAATTAGTTAGTTGCTGTTGTTGCAATAAAGCGTTTTGTTGTTAAACGTACCTAATTTCCTTCAGTACCACTAACTCCACAGGTTATTCTACCAATATCTTTCCTCAATTCTCTCCCAGTTTCTAACTATATGTTACCTAATAGGTAGTTCGGGATAATATTGTTGTTTATTATTTTAATTATATTATTTGTGTTTTGGTTTATATTTAACACATGTTATATTTATTTGAAGGAGATGCCGAAAACCACTACTCCACGAGCAATATGCCCCGACTGGTATTGCATTACATCGCCATATCTATAGCAGTCGCCACATCGTTCATCGAGACCATCTACCAGACACTAGCCAGTTTCGCGCTTATTTTGTATTCATCAGAGTGCCATAGGTAGTGGACTCGACGAACGATGTTGTGACGTGATTGCCTAATGGGCATCGTGAATGTTAGTAGTGGTGAGAAACACACCGTAGTGCCCTTTTTGGGTCTTTGCTACTATTTGTCTGACAATTATTGTCAAATTGACAGACAGATAACGACCTGCTTTTCCGCAGGAGCCATTACAGCGGTGACCTCTATTGTCTTTAAGGAAGACAATCCTATTTATTTATTTGTAGGAGATGCCGAAAACAACTACTCCACGGGCAATATGTCCCGACTGGTATTGCATTACATCGGCATCTCCATAGGAGTCGCCACATCGTTCATCGAGACCATCTACCAGACACTGACCGGTTTCGCGCTTATTTTGCGCTCATCAGAGTGCCATAGGTAGTGGACTCGATGAACGATGCTGCGACGTGATTGTCTAATGGCAATGGAACAATTGGAATAAAAGGTTGGTGTTTGCTATGTACTCATGTGCAATAATGAATTTTAAAAAATTGTTACTGACGATTTATTATTTATGCACGACTATATATAGGCATTAATTTTTTATTTATCTGCTTAGAAAAGAACAATGTTTATTAAAGAAAATATACAAATAATTAGAAAAATACAAATGTTTGAGTTTTAATTCTTCTCAGCAAGTTTATGTAAAGTTGCCTCCAAGGTAGCACCGTCAACAAGTGTTTTTTCTACTGCCTTATCAAGCTTCTCATTAGCTTCTGGAAATTAAAAAAATATTTGAGACTATTAAATTAAAGATTAAAGAAGACTAAATAAAATTCCGGTTCAAAGAGAATACCAAAACCTTTGACATAATCAGGTCTATTGGTACTGCTATTATGCAACTTACAATCATAAAGTATTGCCGCTTTTTTATTATCGAAAGCTATTACATTAAATTTGTTAATAATAAGAGGAAGCATGTTGTTACACCAGTTTTTTAGTGAAACAAACTTACCTTATATAAAACATATCATACATTGAACTCATGTGCAGTATCATTGATGACAATAATGAAGAGAAGTCGTCCGAGTATCGACCCTTGGAGAACGCTCGAAGTTTGAAGAAAAGTGTTAGATAGACCTTCAATTATTTCGATTTATATTTTGAGGTAGAACAATAGGTAGGCCATATTATAAACACTAAAAATAGTTTTTTATGAAAATTTAATTTTTAAGATGTCACTCTGCTGAAGACTAACTATAATCTGGCACCATCAAGACCCAAGTATTGAAGATTTTCAGTAAGCAAAATATAAAGGGGTCATGGCTTTTGTATTGTTATTTTAGCTTTTAAATAAATGTCTCCTATGAAGCTGCTTTTAAAAGTTTTATTCATACTTGTGTAAAAGTTATAGTATACAAAATTATGGTAAATTATCTTGTAGTCATTATTAATATTTACAACGCACTAACTTGAATTACGGAACTGGATTCTAGGGGGTCACTAAAACAGATGAGCTTGGAATGTATACTGCACGTGGAAATTGAAATAAGTATCAATTTAGGGCTACCAATATCGTCTTCTCTATCAAAATAATTTACTCTCCTACAACTTTTCTTACAAGTGTTCTTATTGTCTGATAGATATTTAACAATGGTCGTATTCAGGCAACCGCAGCGCTTCAGCGCTTTATTCAAATAGCTGCAGCGCTGTATTAAAGCGCTGCAGCGCTTTATTAAAGCGGTAAAGCATATATTTTTCCCGCTGGATCGCTAAATAGTTCCATCAAGCGATAAAATTAATTTAGATTAGGTTTACGTCTGTGGGTTTACGCACAAAATATCTACGGATAATATAAATTATTATTATTAATATTAATAACAAAATATGAATTACTGAAAATTATGTCACTTTAAGCTTGCGTTTGAAATGTCGATTCAGCGAACGTGAAGCGGTAAAGCGCTGAAGCGCTGAAGTGCTATGTTTCCCTGAATGCGCCCAATAGAATGGATATTATCCATATATATTAAAACGCGTCGATTCTGTCTCGCTCTAAATTCCGTCGTCGAATCGACAAAGTTTCAAAGCTATCTCCTCCGAGGGGCGATCTCGAAACGATCTCCACGGACTACCGAAGGTCGCCCCCGGCCTTTCTCCAATGCGTAGGGGTATTTTCCTCCCGTTTCTTATACGTCTATTTCGTCTTCGAAAATCTCGAGTCGCATCCGTCTCAACTTCTTTCTCATTTTATCCACGGATGTGAGATCGCACTAACGAGACAAGCACCTCCCACGAAAACTGTCAAATTAATTAAACTTCAAATAGGTTATTTTCATTACTTTCCTATGAGAAATATTGCTAACGGAATCGATAGTACCGACTGCCAAACACCTGATTACACCAAAATACTGATGCGAAATGCTTTTCTAATTAGAAAATCTGTAAAAATTAATTGTTCACGTTAACACGTACAGTTTAACATTTTTAACTGATTTTGCGACGAGAAGTGAGAAGAGAAAATTTAGCGCAATGGTATTGTCGTAGGATTTCAACCCTGATATCGCGAGTTCAAATCACGACGAAGGCGAGTTTTTTTTTTTATTTTTATCATAATTATTTATTAGTATTATTATAATAAAGGGTGTTTTTTTAGGTATGATAGAACTTTACATGACAACTACTATCAGCCTGAATTGTTAGTCTGACATTGTTTATAAAATTTATTTTCAGTATCCTTTGGCAAATCATCATGAATAGATTCACTCTTGAACAACGCTACCAAATTCCTCAAATTTACTTTGAAAATCATTCGTCGGTTCGCCAAACGCATAGAAGACTTTGTGAATTTTATGGCCCACATGATCGTCCATCTGAGCTATTTATTCGTCGTACTGTGGATAGATTTCGCACCACATACTCTCTACATGATTTGAAAACACCAATGCGTCGAAGGAATGTGCGTAATGAATATTACCGCTGTACGTGAAAGTGTTGTTGCAAACAGGGTTTGGTAACAAATTAATTTTGAGAAATGGACCTGTTAACTATCCACACAGGTCCTGTGATATGAAGCCCGCAGATTATTTTCTGTGGGGTTATGTCAAGTCATTAGTTTATGCTAATAAACCAGCAACAATTGAAGCCTTAGAAGCCAATATTGTTCATGTTATTCACGATATACGACCAGAAGTGCTCGAAAAAGTCACCCAAAATTGGATCAAAAGAATACGCTATCTTGCGGGCAGCCGCGGTGGTCACATGCCGCAAATAATTTTTAAATGTTTAATGTAATAGGTTGTTTTTTTAAATAATATTACTTTCTTAATCACAAAATATTTTCTTTAATATTTTTTTAAAGTTTAAAGTTCTATCATCCTTAAAAAAACACCTTTTATGTAGACTTTGACATGAGTGGTTACTTATTCTGTTTCATTGCCCGTAGTTTTTATTCTTTCTGCAGGTAAAGTTTGGAATTAATTCGTTCATTTTGGCGGTCTGTAAAATTCATCATTTTAGCTGAGAAAAGTAAATAACTTCTACAATATTAATTTGTTGCAACAATTATGACAGCAATATATTTTTTAACGCCGCCGTTACACCTTTTCGAAGGGCGGGCGCGGCTTCGACCCGTAGCGGCGGACCCCAAAACGACTTTTTAAACGGCCCTCGCCAATATTCTCATTTTTGAGTATACTGAACATGAATTTGAAATTATTTTTTTGCGGTCGAACGTATTTTTCAAGAAAAAAATAATTAAAAGTCATCACCTGTGTACCTTCGACAAATTAATTTTAACACTAATTTGATCACTTTGTACCTAACTTAATGTGTCCACAATCCACAATGCTTATAATTAAATATATAATTGTTAAAAACAATAATATACAAATTTGTTGTACCTAAATTTAGGTAAAAATTATTTTAATTATTTGTATTTATTTGGTATCTTTTGTGCCACCATGTGACGTCACAATTATTAAAAATAACCTATTTAATTAGTTCATATTGATTACTTCACATAAGGTAAGTAAATGTTTTTTTCTACAACAAATTTATATATTTTTAACAGTTATATGTTATATATTTAATTATAATCATTGTGGACACTTATATCGGGTACAGAGTGATCAAGTTAGTGTTAAATGTTAAAATTAATTTTGCACAGACTATATCTCAAATTAAATAGGGGTTCTCGATAAATAATTATTTTAGTGAATTGTTCAAGTCTATAATAAGGTTGATTAATACAGATACATATAAATACCTGGCCAGGGTTCCTACCACGTTATAAATATGGTTCATACTACACATTCACAATAGGTACTTAACACTACAATAATATAAATACATAAACATAAGGATTATTATTAACATTAATGACACAGACTCTCCTATTCAAAAATGCATGACCTTCCACCTCAACTGTCAGTCAAGCACTCCCGATCGCGAATCAGAGTCCCCGCACGTCACTCCATCTCCAGCCCGTCAACTAGTTCAGCAGTGGCGCCGTTCGGTATATTTCCATCCGGTACAATTTCTAAAGAGTACTTACAGAGTATGACTTTTAATTATTTTTTTACTACAAAACTACATACCTAAGACTGCAAAATAAAATCAGATTCGCGTTCAGCATACCCCAAAATTGGGGGGTAGCCAAAATTTTAGAAAAATTTGAGTTTTATGCTTAATTAAATAATTACCTGTATTAGTTCATAAAATTTTTTCCTACAATATACACCAAATCTGTGTATCTTTAACAGTTACATAGGTATTTAATTATAAGCATTGTAGACATATACCCAGTGAGAACAGGTTGGTTGTTTTAACGTGTATGTAACGTTGCTGTAGTTGAATAAACGTTACTCGTTGAAAAAATCAACGTTGTTTAAGAACCTACTTTCAATCAAACGTTAAGAACACGTGTATTCAACAATCGTTATCAACGTAAGGTGTAACTTATACGTTATAAAAACGTCAAATTATTAGTAGAATTCAATGGGTAATTTTAACGTTAGAGAAACATAGATTTTATAATAAAAAGTAATAACTTGATTGGTTTTTAACGTTTTTGCAACGTAAATAATTAGGTTATATTTAACTATAACCTGCACGTTATATAAACGTTAAAAGAAACAATGTTTCAACTCTTTGATTAATATTGGTAATATTTTCATGGGAAATTGACGTTGGTTAATCAAGTTAATTTGCGCTATGACTGTTAACGTTATTACAACGTAAATATGCACGTAATTTTTACGTGCAATTTGTACGTTAAAAGGACGTAAACTTTTTAATAAAAAGTAACAGCTTGCGTGGTTTTGAACGTTATTTCAACGTAAATAATAAGGTTATATTTAACTATAACCTGCACGTTATATAAACGTTAAGAGAAACAATATTTCAACTTTTTGATTAATATTGGTAATATTTTCATGGGAAATTGACGTTGATTAATAAAGTTAATTTACTCTATAACTGTTAACGTTAATTAAACGTAAATAGGCACGTAATTTTTAAGTGCAATTTGTACGTTAAAAGGACGTAAACTTTATAATAAAAATTAACCGCTTGAGTGGTTTTGGACGTTATTTAAACGTAAATAATAAGGTAATATTTAACTATTTTCTGCACGATATATAAACGTTAAAGGAAACAATATTTCAAAATTTTGGTTTAGTATTGGTGATATTTTCATGGGAAATTTACGTAGCTTAATCAAGTTAATTTGAGCTTTGACTGTTAACATTATTTAAACGTAAATAGAACGTAATTTTTAGGTATAATTTGTACGTTAAAAGGACGCAAACTTTATAATAAAAAGTAACAGCTTGCGTGGTTTTGAACGTTATTGCAACGTAAATAATAAGGTTATATTTAACTATAATCTGCACGTTATATAAACGTTACGAGAAACAATATTTCAACTCTTTTCAACACAATAATTTTACGAGTATCTTTATTTTACCAAAAGATAATTTTATTAAAACAACATGAAAATGGTGAATCATTATTGACATAAATTTCAAGATCATAGACAATTTTTCACATCTATGATTTTATACACAAGATGAAATGTCAAATTTTTCATATTATCTATCACAATAATAGCTATTAGATATTGCTATAGGTAGTTTATGTTTATGGCGATCTTAGAAACACTTCGGCATTTCTGCACAAAATAAATCAGTATTATTTTTCAGTGTAATATTTTGTGCAGTTGAAGTGGAAAAATGTATTTATAAAAATTGTCATAATACGAACGAAAAATGAAACACAAATTCAGTTCAATTCAAATTTTTACGCCAACTTCACAATCCGAAAGGTTTCACCTAACCAATCAGTAAGCGGACATTTGATGGCTGATGTCAATTGTAATAATCGTGATTGGTTGTTGAAACCGTTGGCAGTAAGCAAGCATGATGTCAGTCGTTAGTTCCCTTTTCCGTCATGTTGTCGTGTTGTTAAGGCATGTGTCACGTGTTATGTCGCCCGCTAGTTCCGCCACCCGCCACTTGTTCGTTCGTACTTCGTATAAACGTAATGGATGTGTAATGTGCTGATGTGTGGTGTACTGGTGAAGTGGAAAATTGTCACTATTGGCAGGGAATAACTAGTGAAAAGTAAGTTTATGAAACCATTTTAAGTGGATTGTTGTACTTTAGTTGCAAGTTTATGCATTACTGTTTTATTTTCATACTAATGGTTTTCGTTGCATGTGCATGTCCAGAAAAGGTATGTAGGTAGGTTACGTCCCCATACTTGTGTATTTCAATATGGCCGTGGCATCACAGGTGCTGTAGCTCATGCTTTTTTTTATTGTTTTAACTTTTTTTCAACCTCGGCTAAATTTAAGTTTGCTTTGATGCTTGTCTACGAAGAGGTAAGTAAATTAAATTTTGCCCTGCTTTGAAATTACTGTAAAATATTTATTTTTTGAGTTACCAGGTTGAAAAAATGATACAGCCTTTTCGTAGATCAGTTTACGTTAGTCATTCTAAATTTTCTGTTAAATGATGTTGAAATTCTGAACTTCTCAATTGTAAAGTGATAAATTCTGATTTGCAGTAAAAATGATTATTATCTAAACTAAAATACTTTTACTTTTCAGGTTCTCCGTACATGGCCAAATATGATGTATTGTAGATATATTAAGTATTTTAAATAAATGTTTAGTCAGATGAAGTGGTATTATTATTGGTATAATTAATTTTCATTTAGAATTTAGAAGCTAACTTAAAAGCAAAAATAAAAATGTGTTTAGAAACTACTATTTCATAACTTTAGTCTCCTGGAGAAGCCCTAAAACATAATATATTGTTTTCAAGCAGTGCCAAGTGGTGGAATTTGTATAAGTGATTTCCAAAAGTGTTGCATGTGAAAATTCGTCATCATCGTATTCGTGAACATCGTATTCTAACTATCAATGTTCTATTAACGTTGAGACCAACGTTATAGAACGCTAAGATCAACGTTAATAGAAGATTGATACAGTTAGAATACGATGTTCACGGATACGATTATGACTACGTTGATCTCAACGTTATAATCTCAACGTTATAGTAACGTTGATCTCAATGTTATAATAACGTTAAGCTCAACGTTCTATAACGTTGATCTCAAACGTTCTATCAACGTTGACAAATATTTAAAATGTGTCTGAAACACGTTTGTAACACACGTTGTATTAACGCTTAGTAGCGGTTAAATACTAGTTGTTTTGCGATAAAATTCAACGTTTAATAAACTTGTTATAGAGACGTAGTATATTAAGTTATAAATAACGTTTTAAATAAAGTTATAATAAACGTTATTAAAATGTTGTAACATACGTTGAAATATACGTTGAACCGCGGGACATTCTTCCGTTGATTCAACGTCGTAATACAAAGGTTACTCAACGGTTGGTTACCGTCAATTTTAACGTTATTTTAACGTTTGTGTTCTTGCTGGGTATTGGGTATAAAGTGATCAAGTTACCGTTATAATAAATTATGGAAGAATACAAGTTAGAATTTATTTTTTTTTCTTGAGAAAACAGTTTCACAAAATGTTTACTAAAAAATGAACTATACTTTCAGAACTTAAAAAATAATGTTTTGCCATCAAGAATAGAGTACTCCTACAATTCATCAAAATATTATTTAAAAAAATCGTTTGGTATAATTACATCATCATCCCAGATAAAAAATTTCAGCTTTCTCTCTCTAAATTTATTATTATACAAGGGATTATCTCAAATTTCTTTAATACGTATGTATTTTCTTAAAAATAATATTCTAGAGGCTTTTGTCACCCGAAGGGTGATACCAGGCCACAGGCCTGGACCCCCGGTAGGGCTAGAAATGGGAACGAAAATCGCGATAGCGATTTTCTCCCATTTCTAGTGGCTATTTATAATCGCAATAAGGTTGGAAAACCTGCGATGCGTCAAACGTTCTAAGGCTCTGTGACAACGGAGGTGGCTTTGTCAGACATTGTCATTTACTTCAAAAAATGGGGTCATCATAAGGTAAGGGGTATACTTTAAAGTCTTATATTAATTTTAAGAAATCAAACTAATAGCAAAAAGTAAATGGAATCTAGTTATTTCAATAATTGGTTTTTACTGTATCAATGGAAAACCAATCAGCTGTCGTGTCAACTACTGACACAAGTGTCAAACGTAATCATTGCGATTGAGAGAATTGTTCTCAAAATAAAACTCACGCAAACGTAAATTGAAACGATTTATACTTTAATAACATGGACCTACAAACAAGAATTTGTTTAGCATAATGTCATTATGAATGCGACAGAAATTACACTGCTGGATTACGAAGATTTCGTACGAAAATAGGTTTGAGAGCCAGGGCCCAGCGCCCTGTCAAATGAAAGCGTACAGTAATTTGATTAGCAAATTTGAAAGATCAGAGTCTATAACTGCCCTACCGAGATCACAAGAAGACAAAAAATTAGTGATGTCCAAGTTACAGAAATTCTTTGGGAAAATCAAAACATGCAACACTAATCCGTTAGCAATCAGAGTTTCGATATCAAAACGATTGCAAAAGCCATACACCACTGTTTGGAAAATTTTACGCAAAATCCTAAAAATGTATCTCTATAAATTTAAACTGCTGTTTGAATTAAATGATGCAGATTTTCATATCAGGTAGGAATTTTCTTTATAAATATTGGCTCAGATGGAAATTGAATCCGAATGGTTATCCCGTACTTTATGGACAGATGGGGCCCATTTCTCTCTAAATGGTGGCGTCAATACTTAAAATTGTCGAATATGGTCAACAGATAATCCACATAAAATCGTTCTGGAAGGTCTTCATGACAAGAAAGTCACTAGACAAGTTTGGTGTAGCTTCACATCTAATTTTATCATTTAACTATACTTTTTTGAGGAGATACAGAATGGAGAGGCCGTTTCTGTAACTGTTACTGGTGAACGATACCTGCATATGTTACGAGATTATGCCATTCCACGGATACAAAACGAGCACGAAGAAATTGTCAACATAATTTTTATGCAAGAAGGAGCACCCCCGCATATTTACCGATCAGTTAAAGAATTTTTAACTGTTTATGTGAATATTTTTCAAAATCGTGTTATAAGCAGACATTTTGTAAATTCATGGCGTCCAAGACCCAGGGAATTTGGTGTTTAGAACATGACCAACAACGCTGGAAGAATTAAAAGACTCTATTAGGGAAAAAAATTGCTGCAATTCAACCAGAAATGCTAAGTGGTGCTGTGTACAATTTGGAGGAACGGTTGGTGATTGTACAGGGTGATTTACTTTCGAGTGTGTAACATGGGTATCTCGCTTATTATAAAAGATAGACTGTAGGTTTAAATTCGGCAAAGTTGCGGAATTTTGTGCTCAATAAGTTGGCGCAAAGAAAACCCCCATATCTGCTTTTGTTTTTGAGTAAGAGGCAAAAATAATTTTTTTCCGGTTTTCGTTTTCTGGCCAAAACTTCTATATTTTTGAAAATAGTGGCTTATCGTTTTCACATTATTAGGACACTTTCTTGAGACAAATACGATGCCGTAAACCGTTTTTTTAAAAAATGTCACTTCTATTGTAAATAATCGTCAACTTTATTTTTTCTTATGGGCGCCATATTATTTTTTCTCATATTTGAATAAACCGATTTTTTCTGAATACAACAATATAATATATGTTAATATTTGCCTAAAAAATAAGGGCATTATGAAGGAAAATAGGTATTTTTTTGAAAATGTCTAGTTAGCCATGGCCATGACAGTCAATTCTTGACAAACCACAAATGTCACTTATAATTTCTATAAACTGCATCTGTGGAGTACTTTTTACATTGACTAACAATGTGTTCAACCGAAGAGAAACAAGATATTATAGATATTTATTACAGATGTAACAAAAATTGAAACAGAACAGTTGAAGGATATTTAAACACATATCCTGAAAGACGACAACCATGCAAGACATATATCGGGCCGGACACCCGGCCCGAAATCGGGCCTGGCCGGGCCGGGAAAATCTGCATATTTTACTGGCCGGGCTGGACCTGGCCGGATGCTTTGTAATACCTGGCCGGGCCGGGCTGAAATTGAATTGGCCAGGCCCGACTGGCCGAGTCGGGCCAGCCCTGGCCGGGCCGGTTCGGGCCTGGCCTGGCCGGTTCGGGCCTGGCCTGGCCGAATCGGGCCTGGGCTGGCCTGGCCGTTTCGGGCCGGATCGGACCGATTTCGACTTAACTTAGGCTAACCGGTTTGCTGTATAACAATTTTAAAATACTATATCTTGTTCTTCCTATGAGGAATTTGATTTCATAATAACTTGAGGTGTTTCACCTATTTATCTGACCACTTACGGCCAATCTCACTCATACTACTTAAAATTTAAGGTGTCTCAAAATGGAAAAATTATACTTAGCAATAAGTATTACTCTGATATTTAAGCACATCTAAAAATTCTTACACAGACTTAGAATTCGATGCAGAATTTAAAAATGAAATATTTGAAAAAATAAAGTTGATGGTCGTAACATCTTTTTGGACTACCCTGTATACATGAATTGAGCATAAAAAAATAGCATTAAAAAATAAAAATCCACAAGTCCAAGTGTTTTTCCAAAAAACATACCGCTGAATTTTAAATGAATTTAGACATCACTTCTGGGACTCACTGTACATACCATATAATATCTTATACTACTATATATATATTACAAGTGTTAAATGTAAAACATTATGTTTGTGTTTAAGTTGTTGAACAAATTTGTTTTCGGAGTTTGTATTTTATTTGATAATGAAATAAAAAATGATTATATTAAGGTTGTTTTGTTCTATTTTGTGAGACATTGAACGTTTCATTGAGACATAAAAGAGTTAATAAATTTATGAATTGTCATACCTATTGTCAATGTCAAGTAGGCAGGTTTTCTGGTATCGCCGAATGTGGCTTAGGCAGAGTGGGTTGAATTTGGGCGGACCGATTCTGGCTAAACTTGCCTTGATAGAGCCGGGCCGGATCAGATTCGATTTGAGCTTCGATTCGACTGGCTTGGTCGGGTCTGGCCTGGTCTGACGTACCCGAGTCGCGCCTGGCCTGGTCTGGCCGGGCCGGGTTTGGCCTGGCCTGGTCTGGCCGGGCCGGGCAGGGCCGGGTCTGGTCTGGCCTGGCCGGGCCGGGCCGAATTCAATCTGGCTTGGTCGGGCCTGGCTCAAATCTGGCCTGGCCGGGCCATAATTGTCAAGAGGTCTGGCTTTAATTGGCCCAAACGTTCGGTGGGTTTATTTGGCCTGGCCTGGCCTGGCCTATACTCTGTCGGGTCGGGCCTGGCCTGGCCTGAATTTTTTAAAAAGTCGCAACTCTATTGTCAAGAATTGACTGTCATGGCCATGGCTAACTAGATATTTTCAAAAAAATACCTATTTTTCTTCATAATGCCCATATTTTTTAGGCAAATATTAACATATATTATATTGTTGTATTCAGAAAAAATCGGTTGAGTCAAATAAGAGAAAAAATAATATGGCGCCCATAAGAAAAAATAAAGTTGACGATGATTTACAATAAAAGTGACATTTTTTTAAAAAACGGTTTACGGCATCGTATTTGTCTCAAGAAAATGTCCTAATAATGTGAAAACGATAAGCCAATATTTTCAAAAATATAGAAGTTATGGCCAGAAAACGAAAACCGGAAAAAATTTTTTTTTACCTCTTACTCAAAAACAAAAGCAGATATGGGGGTTTTCTTTGTGCCAACTTATTGAGCACAAAATTCCGCAACTTTGCCGAATTTAAACCTACAGTCTACCTTTTATAATAAGCTAGATACCCATGTTACACACTCGAAAGTGAATCACCCTGTACAGCAGCAAAATGGACTACTTATCAAATATTT